>CAXKVI010000003.1:24771865-25106865 GCA_964058755.1 Campiglossa producta
GCTTAAACTTTGAGGTCTTCTTTTTGCCTTCTTCGTTTAAATACGTATACTGAACTTCTCTGTCAAAGTCAAAGTTCGGGGCAAAGTAAAATTAAGCTTTATGTAACTAACCCTTTAGTGTTTTCAGTTGATGGGTATATTCACAATAGATAATTTTGCTGTCAAACAATAGCGTTTTGAAGATATTGACAATGCTGGCAACTCTGTGTAACAAGTGTACTAAAAGTCAACCAATCAGAAACGAACAGATGTCTGTGAAGAGAAAAAAGAAGAGCGTGTGAAGTATTTAAGAAATTTAAGTTTGGAAAATTTATCAAATCAGTGGCCTGGGCAAATTGCTCTGAATAATTTGCATAAAATAAAAAAATTACAAAAGAAAGTGCTTAAGCACAAAGTCTTCCCCATAATAAATAAGTTAAGTCATAAATTTTGCGAATAAAACAGATTTTCTACAGCGACCGCCTCTCACGCGAGCAAATCGGTCTAGGGGAATCTTGGCAAAGCCATACATAAATATAAAATTTAATTTAAGATGAAATTAATCCTATGTAAGTATAAAAATTGTAGAACTTGGAATTTATAGTGATCTAACAATTATTATGTACCACTACTTGAACGGGGCTTATGTTATATTTGCAGCTACACTTTTGTTGGTAGCTTTGGCCACAACGCCGCTACCGGCATCCGCTTTATATTCGTCAAACGATGACGTGGTGGAATTAACGCCCTCAAACTTCGATCGTCTCGTAATCAATGATGATGCCATTTGGGTTGTTGAATTCTATGCGCCATGGTGTGGTCATTGCAAGTCGTTGGTACCAGAATTCAAAAAAGTAGCCACCGCATTAAAGGGTGTCGTCAAAGTAGGCTCAGTCAATGCTGATGAACATCGTCCACTTGGCGGACAATATGATGTTAAAGGTTTCCCCACCATTAAGATTTTCGGTACAAATAAACGTTCGCCCACAAGCTATAGTGGTCAGCGTACAGCCAAAGCTATTGCGGAGGCGGCGCTTGCCGAAGCTAAAAAGAAGGTAGAAAAAGTGCTTGGTGGTGGTAGTGGTGGCAGCAGCGGTGGTAGTGGTGGTAGCAGCGGCGGTGATGCTGTCATTGAATTAACTGATGATAATTTCGACAAACTGGTTTTGGAATCGGATGATGTTTGGTTGGTTGAATTCTTTGCGCCATGGTGTGGACATTGCAAAAACTTGGCACCTGAATGGGCTAAAGCGGCGAAGGAGTTGAAGGGTAAAGTGAAGTTGGGCGCGTTGGATGCTACCGTACATCAGAGCAAAGCGGCGGTAAGTGGTATTTATTTATATTTTAAGTTCAGGGAAACAAGCAGTTTCAACAGGGTTGAGCTACGGTGGAATTGAGGAGGACCTTCAACTGTCGACAAGTATATCTCTCATCGATCATCTATTGCTCCTATTTCATATAGAATTTCGTGGAGCCTTTTTAACAAAATAGACGAAGATAGGCTCTATAAAAACAAGGCATTCATACAATAGTTCGACTGTCTGGTTGACTGTGTTTGGTCTCTAAACAAAAAAAAAAAAAAACGTTCAGAAAGCATATACAGCTGCCCAGGATCAAGAATATCTTCTCACTGTGGTGGAAAAAAGCCTTGGCGATGTAAAGACAACCCTCACGAAGGTTTTCAGTAACTGCCATTCAAGAGGTGACTTTCCGGAGTACCGGAACTGTTTGAGGTAGTATAAAATACGCCCACCACACGAAATCAGGCAGGAACACGGCTAGTTGTAGCATGCCTCAACACCACGCATTTCTGTAGAGGAGCGCGATCTTTCTCGAGATACAAGGGTCACCCTGGCTCAATTAAGCTCTGGATATTGTAGTAGATTAAACTCCTACATATCCAGACTGAACCCTGACGTGCCGAATGAATACGCCTTGGGCAGGGCTACACCTCGTTACAACAACAACACGGCTAGTCCGTTGGGTCCAAGGAATCATTAAAATTAGTCCTTGATAGATAGTCAGGGATGACTGCAGTAGAAAAAAAAAATAGAATAAAAAAATATTTTTAATTTAAAATGTTTTTAAAATGATCTAAAAACTGGAAAATAATTTCCCCTCTGCCTACATAGATTCTTCACCACGTAAAGCTTATCTGGAACATTTGTGAGTGGGAATTCTTATAGGTATTAAATAGTACTTGGAGTTTGAAAGGTATAAAAACATTGGCACACGCTAAAGATGGTTCGCATTAATTTCTAACAATCTTATTACCGATATGGGCTTTTCTAAAAAAAAACATCTTTTCACAATATAGCAAGCGCCAAATGTTTTTATACATTTCAAACTCCAAGTACTATTTAATACCTATAAGAATTCCCACTCACAAATGTTCCAGATAAGCTTTACGTGGTGAAGAATCTATGTAGGCAGAGGGGAAATTATTTTCCAGTTTTAGTTCATTTTAAAAACATTTTAAATTAAAAATATTTTTTTATTCTATTTTTTATTTTATACTTTTTAGTTGTGAGTCTGTGAAAATTTCTAAGATTGTAATTGGATATTCTGTGTCATATTAGTGGTACTCATGTAACCATATAACTTAACGAAAGCGTAAATATATACATTTAATAGCTCAGTTAGATGAACGAGGGGGTGTAAAAGTAGGTCGCCTCCCAGTTGGTGCACCCTGGGTAACGCTAAATGACCTACATAGCCTGCACGGCTAGTTTAGTTTCTTGTATTGCCGGATCTACGAGAACGGTACCAGTACTTGTGCTGTAGCCATCGTGCCGAAACGACCCGGGCCGTTTTCTTATATCGACCCGGCCAAGAGCAATACACTCGAGGTGACCCTGTCTGACATTTAGGCAGGGCTACACCTCGTTACAACAACAACAACATGAACGATATAGATAAATTTATGTGAATACTTTTTATTATGAAATTCTTATTAATTTAATTTTTGACCCATTTTTTAGCTATTCTTCTATTTTTGTCTAGTGTGCATTGACTGCTTTGAAAAACTGCGTAATCGAATTGGGTAATTTTTGGAGGTGTTTACACACTAAACACCTCGTGGAAGTTTACCGAATCTGTGTAAACTTCGTTCCATAAAAATTTTGACAGTTCATTTACGCATTCGGCAATTTTCTACGTTTACACGCATTACGCGGTGTGCCTATGGTTACATGAATAAAATTATTCTTTTTTAAGCCTTATAAAGCACATTATCTTTCCTTTGTGCAACAGTGGCTGCGCCTAAATGTATGCAGATGAAATATTCGAAATTTCGATGCTGTTTATGGCGCTGAAGACGCATTATAGCATGCGCATTATAGCATATGTACGAAATATTCAGATAGCAATAAGGAAGATAGGCCGATAAATGGGACTTTTGCAAATAAAGCAATATTTTGGATTTTTTTTTGTATAATGCATTGTCAGCGAAACCTGAACGATGGTGAAAATTTCAAAACCCCAGCTCAATGGGAAGTTAGTTCAAAATCCAAACTTTGAAACTTTTCAAATATCACTATCCGTGCGCCACCTATCGGAATTATTTTTTTCTTATACCGCGTGGGGCCAAAAAACTAAACGACGATGAAAATTTCAAGATTCTACCTCAACGGGAAGTTCGTTGAAAAACAAATTAATCAACACCGAAAACAGAACTTCGCATTTCTTAAATAGAACGACTCACGCGCCACCTAGCGGGTCCAATTTTCTTTTGAACATTTGGAAATTGATTAAGTAATACACACGCTAAATAATAGCTAAATCGGTCCATAATTAGGATTTTCAGCTTTTATTACCCCGATCTCAGCTCCACCTAGCGGAATTTTTTTTAGGAAAATATTTCTTTTCATAGTAGTAATACTTGTTCCGAATTTCAGCCAAATCGGACCATAAATGCGATTTTATAGCGAAAATATAGCGACCCACGCGGCACCTATCGGATTTTTTTTTTTTTTTCATAATATTGCATTGTCTTCGCGACCTGAACTGTAGTGAAAATTTCAAGACCCTAGCACAACAGGAAGTTGGTTCAAAATCGAATGCAAAAATCCGGGCACAAGAACGACGAAAGCGACCTAATAAAAACATTTTAAAAAGCTTTTAGGTAACTTATAAAGCAGCTGATCAAATACCCAATGTCAAGAACAGCTGCCCATCATGGCAGGACAAACACTTTTCTTAGGTCCAATTTCCTTCAGGGAGCATGGTTGTCACAATACTTGGCCCCCTTGAGCGGTGTATCCATTCATTGAATATCTAAAATCGCAGAGGTTCTGATCGATTTGCTTGCTGAATTTAAAACGAGGTCTTTCAGCGGAGCTTTCGAAAAGTTTATGTGATCTCTATGGAATCTATTGCAATTATGTATTTAGGACATGATCAGCCCCCGTAAACTTTGCTTCAGATTTGTTTCCTTAAAAGAGCTTTCCTATTGAATATTTCCTCAATTTTACTAATCCATCCGTTTTCTAAAATTTCTTCACAGGAATATAATATACGTGGTTATCCAACTATTAAATTCTTCGCGGCCGGCAAAAAGAGCAGTAATGATGCACAAGAATATAATGGTGGACGCACGGCATCCGACATTGTCAGTTGGGCACTCGAAAAACATGTTGATAGTGCACCCGCACCTGAGCTATTTGAAGTCGTTGACGAATCATCTTTCGATAAAGCCTGTGAAGGTAAACCCCTGTGCGTCGTCTCAGTACTACCACACATACTTGACTGTGATGCCAAGTGTCGCAATAAATTCCTTGATACATTACGTGAATTGGGTGAAAAATACAAGCAGAAGCTATGGGGTTGGGCCTGGGCTGAAGGTGGTGCACAAAGTCAATTAGAAGAGTCACTTGAAATAGGTGGTTTCGGTTATCCAGCTATGGCTGTTGTCAATTTTAAGAAAATGAAGTTCTCCGTATTGAAGGGTTCATTCTCTAAGGATGGTATTAATGAGTTCTTGCGTGATATTTCCTTTGGACGTGGACAAACTGCACCGGTACGTGGTGCTAAGAAACCAGCAATTGTTACAGTACAGCCATGGGATGGTAAAGATGGTCAATTGCCAACTGATGAGGATATTGATTTGTCCGATGTTGATTTGGATGATGCCAAGGATGAGCTTTAAAGACTTAATACTTACGTACTACGTAAAAACAATCCTCTAATTTTTACGAAAAGGAAAAGTACATGAATATGAAAGAGTTTAGTACTAAGCAAACTTAAAACCACCAAAAATTAAACTTTATTTCAAGTTCAAATGCTTTTCTATACATTAATAAGTTGTTTGTGTGTGATATTACTTTTTTTTTAATTGTTACACACAAATGTTTTTTTTAACATATTCCATCGCATTTACCTATCTACATAATTTGTATATGCCACAACCTTAATTGGAGCTCAACCTAGTAATAATAATAATAATGTATATTTTAGCGTAAAATCATAAACAAAAATAAATTTCTAAAAATATTAAAATCTTGATTCCTTTTTGTATTTCCAATATTTTTACTCGCAACCCAATGGGTATTTTCTAGAGTTTTTTATATTAGAAATCCAGTAGTAAGATTCGAGTACCGAAATTCGAATGAAAAAATTGAAGGTTGATTTTTGTTTTGTTTGAATTTTTTTATCGAAATTTCGCAGAGCTGTTGTATTCGTTCTATACCAATAGTAAAATTCGATTACCCATATTTGAATAATCGTGCTTGGCTGAATATTCTATGGATTATTCGAATAATCGTAGCTCTTCGATTTTCAGTATCAAAAATTTTAAGAGCCCTAGTATTTCTTTGGCAAATGGTTGGAGTAGACCCTTTCCGGATTCCAAAATATTTTTACAAAAATATTTGTTTTTTGTTTTTTTCTCTTCCAATACTTCGAATACTACTGTATTTAAAAAAAAAAAAAAAAGAGGTAGCGCTTCAAATATGACACATATCGCCGGTTTCAAAGTATACAGTACTGCGCTTCAGTAACGCAATTCGATCCGTCTCGACTGAAATATTCGATTTGACGTCACACTAATTTTTTTTTTTGTTTCTGTAAAAAAAAATACTTTGTCGATTTATTTTCTCACTTGCTTTTGTGGTGGTGATTTTTTTTTTTTTTTTTTTTTTAATTTTGAATCGATTCGAGTGTGACGACATTAAAATCGAGAATTTTGTCGATTTTTTACAGAAAAGGGGTACAGATGTATTTGCTTTTTAAAATTTTTGGGAAAACAGTATTTCAAACTTTTCCATTGTAAAAAAGAAATTTTGAATGCCGTTTCAAACACAATTTAAATTTTGAAATACTTCTGTATACTTTGGAACCGGGACATAAAAAAAACTTTTTTTTGTAAAAATATATTTCGAATTCCCAAATTGGCAAATTCCGAAAAGTCCTAACATAATTCCGAAAACAATTTCGAAAGGATCCGAACACAATGCGGAAAAAGTCCCAAAACGATCCTGAAATTATCTAAAAACATCCCCAAGAAATGATCCGAAATTAATTTGTTTATATAAAAATAACTTATTTTATTTTTATACATAATTTATGTATTATTTTTTTAATTTCAACTCAATTTTATACTTTTTTAATTTTTCATTAGATTCAATCCTTTTCTCAATTTCATGTTTCTTTAATTCGAATTTATATTTTATTCTTGTCATCTTTATCTCAAATGCTTGTCTTTGTCTTTCCATCGCAAGATCTAGTTGCTGTTTTTCGACAGTTAATTGTGTCATTTTAATTTCGTTATCACTAGGTCCAACTTTTTTTTCTTTTTGCTTTTTTGGTTGATAGTAAACAAGTTGTTTTTTCGGCTCTTGAGTACATTGGCGTATGTTTCTTCTTTTTCGTATATTCGTCGTCAATGGTTCGCTTTCTGTTTCCATAACTTCGCGGCAGCTTTGTGAGCTGGAAGGCTCTGGCGTACAACTACGACTTTCTACCTCAAATTTTAAAACTAACTCCTCAGAACCGTTCTTTATACATATTTGTTCAATATCGGGCTTATAACCAGTTTGGTTTGGTTTTGAATCTGTATAGTCGACCCCACTGTCGTGATAAGCCGTTTCATACACAATATTTGGTGTCATTTTATCACCGTTACATATTGGAAATATAATAGCCAGTTTGTCGAAATTTGGACATTTCTGATATACATCGTCCATTGTCACAGCGGCGCTCGAATCTTCTTCCTTCAAAGCAACAAACGTAAAGTAATGGTCTCTCATGAGAATCATTTTTTGTTTCATAGACTCCCAATGTATCGACTCCAAACTTGGTGATTTTGACTTGATTTGTTCGTAAAAGGCCCTCTCTGTTGGTTGCTGTATATATTTTGTTAATAGAATGAAGTCGAGTAGATATTGGCATAAGTACTTGAATTTGTAGTTACCTCAAAGCATTCAGGCCTATTATCAATTGCTTCGAAAACTGCTTGCACAAGTATGTCAGTTTGTAAATCCGTCCAGTTATTACTCATTTTCTGTGCTGGTTCGTTAGGCTATAAAAAAAAATTAAAAACAAAATAACTTCATCAATACTATTTAAACAGGCATGTCCAAGTATTTGCCCTTAAGCATTTCTAGGGTCACTTAGGCCCGATTGCACAGTAGCAGGTTAACTTCAATGACGCGACCCGATCCCAATTACGGGGCTGGATTACTGAACACTTTCGTCATTCCTGAAATACAGAAAAAGGTGAGAGTGGTTTCACTATTAGAACCTAGAAAGCCTCCAAACATAGGCGATACATATCGCCCAATGTCACTTTTGTCGACGGGAGTGAATACTCTAGAGTTGGTTCCCTATGTACAGTCACTTCTCAGAGCAGAAAACCCAGGACATCGCCATGGATCTCTGCGCAGTGGAACCACCCGGGGTTTTACCTCGGCCAAGGACTCCTTTCAATGTAACCCTGTTTAGTATGTTTTGTCTGCACCTGGCTATCATCAACATGGCTTCCGTAAGCTACATAGTACCACCACCGCACTCAATGCCATTACAATGCAGATAAATAGCGGCCCAACCAAATCACAGGACTGTGGTAGTGGCACTGGACTAGTCGAAAGCCTTTGATACAGTCAATCACGCAACGCTTATACAAGATCTTGAGTCACAACTCCCTGATGGACTAAAGAGGTGGACCGCTAATTCCTTTATTATCGGGGTGTAAAAGTAGGTCGCCTCCCAGTTGGTGCACCCTGGGTAACGCTAAATGACCTACATAGCCTACACGGCTAGTTTCTTGTATTGCCGGTTCTACGAGAACGGTACCAGTACTTGTGCTGTACCCATCGTGCCGAAACGACCCGGGCCGTTTTCTTATATCTACCCGGCCAAGAGCAATACACTCGGGGTGACCCTGTCTGACATTTAGGCAGGGCTACACCTCGCTACAACAACAACAACCGCTAATTATCTGAACGCCCGGCAGGCGTCGGTAAACTTTAGAAACTCTACATCCAAACCCAGACGCATTAGATAGGGAGTTGTTGTTGTTGTTAACAACAAAACACTCCCCGAAGGTTTTGGGGAGTGATGCCGAAGTTGACAGTCCTTGGCCGGATATAACCCCGGTACGCTGCGGTACTCCCTTGCGGTACTGCCCGACTGTCGTGGCAGCGATTTGGTATGACCAGTGGAACCTTCTGGGTCATGGCATCCCTCCATCCATGCGGAAGGAGAAGATGGGTAATGAGAGGTGAGAGGCATCATATCCGTAGATCAACCATCGAGTAGCACGTCAATTACCTATGTGCACATTAGTCGCCTCTTACGACCGGTATGCCTACCTCGGGCATATTCTAAACCCCTAACCCGCAGGGGTGCCACAGGGTGGTGTCCCATCCCCGACACTGTTTAGCTATCTATCGAAGATGTCCCTACCACCAGAGGACGTCACCATCGTTTCGTATGCCGGCAATAATGGCGACGGGGAAGGGCTCCATACTCAATCTACGGCTACACTCATTACGACATGGACGCACCAAGCGAGAAACGAATAAGCTACCAACTGTCAGCCACTCAAAGTTATTGGGGGTGCCATTGAAAAATAATTTCTCATTTGCTGGCCAGCGTCTGCAATGGTCTCACTGGTACGAGGTCGCAGCAAGATCCTCATGTCACTTGCCGGCAGTATGTACTTGGGGAAAAGATAAAGAAAATTTGCTGACTACATATAAGGCCTTTAGCCGACCAGTCTTTGACTATGTTCCACCCGTATGACCGTCAAACACCATCTGGACGAAGTTACAAGTCTGCCAAAATACTGCTATCAGAACTGCTATGGATGTCTAATCATGTCTCCTGAGTCTTACCGCCATTCAGAGGCAAAATTGATCAATTTAAAAGAGCACACGGAAATGCTTAGCAAACAATTCGTTCTGAATTGCTAAAACCCAGGACATCCAAGTCGTCATTTTATTACCTAACCTTGGTTTGACCAGTGGAACCTCCTAGATCATGTCATCCCTCCATCCTTTAGGAAGGAGAAGATGGGTAAAGAGAAGTGAGAGGCATCATATCAACCATCGAGTTAGCACGTCATTACCTATGTGCCTCTTACTACCGGTATGGCTACCTCGGGTATTTTCTAAACCCCTAACCCGCAAGGGCTAGCTTGATGAAGATCTTCGGATCGGGTCGTTTCGAAAGTACTGGGGGGTTACTCTGTATTGCGATTCGAAAGAAATTTCTTTCGCATTTCGAAAAAAATATATGTGATTTGACAGCTTGCTAATAGCAATTGCTTTCGCATCGCAATACAGAGTGACCCCCCTGGTACCGTTCCCGTAGAACTGGCAATACGAAGAAACTAGCTGTGTAGGCCATGTAGGTCATTTAGCGTTACCCAGGGTGCACCAACGGGGAGGCGACCTACACTACACCCCAGAGAATTTGTAACTTTACATACCTTTTGTTCATCTTGTTCCTGTAGGTGGTTATGCATTGTTTGGCTTACAGGTGCTAGCAAGCTAGCCTTTTGGCGTTTTCTTCGCTCAGTTGAACAACCTAAGGTCCTAGGCATTATAATCTAACAATATGAACAGAATGTGAAAACATGTAATTCATGTAAAAATATACATCTCCGAACTTACCAATTATGCTTTTTTCCGTTAAAACGGTTACGGTTAGCTCTACATGACAAACCATGTATTAAATAGCGTAGTGCTCTTGTTTAAGCTTTTTTTATGAAAATAAATTTGTTTAAACGCTTGTAGAGCTGGAAAACAATCGATGGCACTATCGATAATTGAGTAAACAAGTGTTGTGCAATATGCAACTAAACTTTGGCAGTTCATGAACTAATTAGTTCATTGAAGTAGATGATAGAAGTGATCACGGGAACTAAATTTTATACCTCAATTCTGTAAGCTGTATCTAGTCACTAAAAGAGACATTTCGTGGTCTATTTCACATTTGATACAATTTGGTATTCAGTAAGCTGCCTCACATCTCTAGTCTCAATAAAGAGTCACTAATTTGTCATCTGCTTGTAGGCAGGTAACAAACACAATTAATTAAAGAAAATTTGTTAAACAATTAAAAAAATTAAAAAAGTGAATTTACCAATTAGAAGTACTTAAATGTTTAAAAAAGTTAATTAAATTTGAAAAAATTAAATAAAAAAATAAAAATTTACTGTATGCGGACCGGCACTTGAACCTGCGACCTCCCGCGTCATAATCCGGACGCTTAACGCCTGGGCTACATCGACATCTATAGGGTGGTTGTCAAATGCGTTACTTAAAATTTATGCAATTTTTGTATTCACCACACCTTAAAATGAGCGAGAGAGAGACTGTGGTAGATTTCTGGTGACTTTCTCTTATAGAGGCTGTGTGCTAATTGAAAACATTTTTCGTCAGAGTAAAATGAGGTGGACAAACTTCCTATGGTGAACGAATATTTGCCATTTTGCTGTGCCAAACGAAACGTTAAATTATGACAGTAGTAAATTTTGACGTATGGAAAAAGCACGTGCAAAAGCAGATGCTTTCTGAATCAATTCTCATTTTACGTGTTTTTCTTGCATTTATATTGCGTATTATTCGCATTATATTATATTTTAGTGTTAAATAACGCATGTGAACATAAATTTATGTGAAATAATATGAATGTTAACAGCACATGCATCCCTGTGCTCTGGGGGCTCGGTCAAATTCTGACGTTCATATTCACCACGATAGCTGTCAGAATTTAACATCGCTCTGTCAAAATTTGGTTTTTTAAACCGTTTGGCACACAGCCAGAATACCGGAATCATCCTGAAGTCACAAAAATTGTATCTAATGAAATATCTCAAATTTAGTGACTTGATATGAGACAAAATTACAGAATACTGGTATTAAATCAACTTCTTGATACTTGAACTTTGTAAAAGAAAAAGTATATTTTGTACCTCAATTCTGTAAGCTGTATCTAGTCACTAATAAAGACATTTCGTGGTCCATTTCATATTTGATGCAATTTGGTATTTAGTAAGCTGACTCACATCTGTAGTCTCAATCAGGGTTGGCCACACAATATGATATGACATCATATGACTGACATCGTATGATATGACATCTTATGATATACCGTCATATGATATGACATCGTATGAAATGACACCGAAATGATCCCGAAAATGGTCCGGAAACGATCCAGAAAATGGTCCCGAGGTTAAATAACTGACTAAAAATGAAGTTTTATAGTTATTCAAGAATTCCATAAATAAAAATAACGCGTTATCGTCACTCAACATTTCTCAAATTTAGTGACTTGATATGAGACAGAATTACAGAATACTGGTATTAGCGTAAAATCATTAACACAAATAAATTTCTAAAATATATTTTGACACGAAACCCAAAGGGAATTTTCTAGAGTTCTTTATATTAGAACTATTTGATTAAGGACGTAAAATTCTTGAAATATTAAAACAAGATTTTTGCTGTTAAATTTTTTTTACTCGAAACCCATTCATAAAGGTATTTCGTAGTGCTTTTGATATTCGAACTATTCGAATAAGGTAGTATTCCAATAGAAAATTCGAATAGCGATATTCTAATAATCGTACTGGGCCGAATATTCTATAGTGATGGATTATTCAATAATTCTAGCTCTTCGAATAGTAACATTCGATGCAGCGATTTGACCTACAGCGCTGCTAATTTTACTGCTGCTTGAGCAATTTGTACCCACACGTGCAGGAAAATTTACATGGCAGTTCCATGCAGTGACACTTGAACATTTTAAAATCTTACTTAAAACACACATAAATAAGCTGAATTAGGTTTTAAACACTCAATTTTAAATCAAAATTACTTTTTGTTTTTAGAAATTTTTTCATTCAAAAATACAAAATAAATGCAAATAACGAAATAAAATACTGTTTTTTTTTTGACATTTTGTTTTTGACTTCTTTGACTTCCCTACAAAAATCGTTGGATTATGTATTCCAATTTTTTGATATTGGAGTACCCCAATAGTAATCCTTTATGAAACTCATCGGACTCCCTTCAGATTTTTGAAAGCCGATCATTGCTCGTGCCTTATCGACGAAAATCACGACACTATCGCTCTGACAGTATATACTCCAAGAAGTAACAACATTGAGTACATTGCAAAGTACTCTGACAGTAGTTATTCCATGGATTAAAAACATTGGAGTAGTTTGCAAGGGGCTCTGACTCTAGATACTCCAAGCAGTAACAACATTGGAGAGAAACAAAGCGAAGGTTGAAGTAGGTGGCCCAGTCCTAGGACATCGCAATGTTAATTGGAGCACAATTTGTATATGAAAAAGGATTACATTTGGAGTAATCTGATGCTCCAATTGGAGTACTCTTTGGATAGGAAATAGAGTTCTCTCGATTTTTATAGGGTTGTTCGTGCTTGTTGGGTTTTTCGACACCCAACACTGGCGAGGGGCGTAGAAATTTGTTTTGAACACGTCGTGCAGCTACTGCACACCATGGAGGGATACAAATGTTTGCGATACTAAAAAATAGTGTGTTTAAATGTTTACTGCGTAGGATTACTGCACATATATTCCAGGCTTAAAGACTACTGTATTTAAAAAAAGAGGTAGCCTTTCAAATATGATACTTGGGGTATAAAAAAAGTATTTTGTAAAAATGTATTTTAAATTCCCAAAATTAGAAAAGATTAAGGAGAGTTCATCAAAATTCATCGCCAAATTCCGATTGAATTTTCTCATAATCTTTTTAAATAATCCAAAAACCATCCCGAAAGTCTTAAAATGATCCCGAAAGGAATTCCGAAATTCTCTAAAAAATCTGGAAAAGGTGCCTAAAGGTCGATTACATAAAACTTAATTTCAACTTTACCTCGGACTTTGACTTTGACAGATAAGTTCAATATATGTACGTGTTTCAACGAAATATGGCAAATAGAAAACCTCAAGGTTGAAGAAAGGTTGAAATTTGGCAAACTCTCAAATTTTGATTGCTTTGCTTGCTTTGAAAATCAGACGTTGATGGCTTTGCTTTAATTTAACAATTAAAATTTGGAGGAAATAATAATTAATTCATTTTTTCTCTATTAAAGTTATAAATTTACCAAAACACTCCAAATGCAAAGAAATAAATAACGCAAACAAATGTATAAAAGTCAAAGCGTTCATTGTAGCACACCTTTGAAGTTAAGCGCAAAGCTTTGAGGTTGCAAATGTCAGGCGTGGTTAACAAGACTTTATGTAATTGAACCTTAATGGCTGGAATACATGTGCAGCGATTTGGTCTGCAGCGATGCTAGTTTTACTGCTGCTTGAACGATTTGTAAACACACGTGCAGCAAAATTTTCCTGGCAGTTCCATGCATTGACACTTTAACAAAATTTTCAAAACTCACTTAAAACACACATAAATAAGCTGAAATATGTTTCAAACACTCAACTTGAAATCAAAATTACTTTTTTTATAAATTTTTTATTTTTTTTTTTAAATACAAAATAAATGCAAATCATGCAGGGATACATGTGTCTGCTTTAGTACAAATTAGTGTGTTTAAATTTTCACTGCGCAGGGTTACTGCACATTTGTTTTAGGCTTAACCCTTAATTAGTCGCGTGGGGTCAAGACAAAGTGAAAGTTACCTTTTAGTTGTTTGAAATACTTAATAATAAAATATGGTTATGTTTATGAAAATTCTAAATCGTTTTATTTAGTTTCATAATTATTTTTCTAAGTTTTGTTTGGGGTCACCAGAGACCCCACGCGACTATTTGTGTAATTTTCTTCATGCGACTAATTAAGGGTTAAATGAACCCGAAAAACGCCAGTATGATTTAGAAAAAGTCATGAAATATGTCGAAATTATCTTATCTTATCTGTTATCCGAAAACAGTTCCAAGAAAGTATCAAAATGATCTCGAAATCTATTCCGAAACGGAAAAGTACCGAGAAGAGCCTCACATGATCCAAAAAAATCCCCGTAATTATGCGAAAACTTGTTTCTATAAAAACCATTTTATTATAACTAAACGCGTAAATTATGTTTTATTTTTTAATTTCAACTCATTTTCATACTTCTTTAACCTTTCTTTAGATTCAATCTTTTTCTCAGTTTCATGTTTCTTCAATTCGAAGTCATTTTTTATTTTTATTATTTTCAACTGCAATGCTCGTTCTTGTCTTTCCCTCGAAAATTCTAATTTTTGGTTTTTTATAGCTAATTGTGCCATTTTAATGTCGTTATGACTAGGTCCAACTTTCTTTCCTCTTCTCCATTTTGGTTGATAGAATATGGGTTGTTTTTTCGGCACTTGTGTACAGCTTTGTGAGCTGGAAGGTCCATCAGAACCGTTCTGTATACATACTGTTTCGCTGTCGTCGTTCGCCGTTTCGTACACATTATTTGGTGTCATTTTATCACTGTTACATTTTTGAAATATAATAGCAAATTTGTCGAAATTTGGACATTTCTGATATATATATTCCATTGCCATATCGGCGTTCGAATTATCTTCCTTCAAAGCAGCAAACATCAAGTAACGTTCTTTCATGACAGCCATCCTTACTGGCATAGACTCCCAACGTATCGACTCCAAAATTGGTGATTTTGACTTAATTTGTTCGTAGAAGACTCTCCTTACTGGTTTCTGTATATATTTTGTTAATAGAATGAAGTCAAGTAGATATTGGCATAGGTACTCAAATTTGTAGTTACCTCAAAACATTCAGGTTTATTATCAATTGCTTCGAAAACTCCTTGAACCAGCATGTCAGTTTGTGAATCCGTCCAGACATGCCTTTCTGCCTGTACTGGTTCCTTAGGTTCCTTAGGCTATAAAAAAATTAAAAAAAAAAAGCACTTCATCAAAACTATATAAACAAATATACATGGTCGACGTAGTGGCCCGCTATGGCACTTACTAGCAGTAATAACTACGGCGACCATACATTTTTTTTTTGAAAAAAACAGAACTCTTTTTACTTGAGGCTTGGTATTGCCTTCACGTGAAAATTTCGCTACCCGGCTATAAACTATTTGGGGTTAAAATCTCAATATTTGGAATAAAAAAGTGTTTTTCATGGCGTAATCATCTCTTTGCAGTAAAAAATGTTGCCAACGTCTTAGAAACATTGATTGATTAATTTTTTTAAGTATATTTTTCCTTTTTGTGAATAGTATTTCTTGATGGTGAGAGACATTTCCTTGTTAATTTAAAACCTACCATAACCACGGTTGCCGGTTCTACGAGAACGGTACCAGTACTTGTGCTGTACCCGTCGTGCCGAAACGAACCGGGCCGTTTTCTTATATTGACCCGGCCAAGAGCAATACACTCGGGGTGACACTGTCTGACATTTGGGCAGGGCTACACCTCGCTACAACAACAACAACGGTTACCGTTTTGGCCGAAATGTACCATTTTTGGTACGAACTTTTTTCCGGGTACGGAACTTCCAAATTTGGTACGTTTTTGCATTTTAACGTACTCAATTTTTGATTTCGCTGAAGCAATTGACCGCGTTAAACATAAACTAAATTGTTTTTAAAATATTTTGAAAGATTTTAATTTTTTCATAAAGTTTTGAAATTATTGAGCAAACTAACTTTACAGAGCTACTCATTACATTTGTTAAAAAAGTTGCCAGCACAAAAACGCAGAACAAAAACAGAACATTTGCTTAAAAACAGAACATTTCTATTATTTTCCTTAGAAACAAAAAAATACGCAGAACAAGCTCCTTAAAAATTTCGGCATCACTCCCCAAAACCTTCGGGGAGTGTTTTGCTGTTAACAACAACAACAACAGCTCCTTAAAAACAGAACTGTTCTGCCAAAAACATAACGGATGGTCACCGTAGTAATAACGGAGATATTCCAAATTTTGGGTTTTTGCTTCTCCTGTAAAGTTTTTTTTTATGTAGGTTAGGGCCTTTGTGAATTAAGGTAACGATATGTACTGTAAAAATTAAACAAAATAGCGAATAGACACCGCCCTCTGGCGTGATCTATTTGATTGGTCTAGGCTTTGATGGCAAAGTAGCACTATACACTTGAAAAATATGCGCTTTTGTAAAATTATGGTACCAAAAGAAATTTATTTATTTATATTCATTTATATATAAAAAATTTTCGTATCAAAAAGGCTTAAATACTATGCATTTGGGTATATGACATAATCAAATTACTTTCTACAACTAAATTGAAATTTGTATATATTTAAAAAAAAGTATACGAGTATAGTGTATATAGATAAATGCAAATACATAAATTTTTTGTATATATAAAAAGTGTGATACGAATTGACATTGTAATTTGAGCTGAATTTGGCTCATAAAAATTTTCTTAAATCTAATGGAAAACTTACAACAAACTCGATTTTAGTTATTGGTTTAAACTACATATCGCACACCGAAATCTCAGAAGTACATACCAGATCCACTAGTAATGGGCCTCATGCATAAAAGGCGAGCATTTGAGCAGATCCGAATTTTTTACTAAATGCTTTATAAAGAACCCACATTCAAATGCTCGACTTTTATGAATAAGCCCCAATGTCTTGTCCTCGTTTATTAATGCAACTTATCATTTCTTAGCTAAGAGTAATGAAATTTGATGGCATTATAGCTTTAAAATTTATGTTTAAGTTATTTACGTCACCACTCACTAAATCTAGTTTGTGTTAATATGTGCCTTTTTTTACTAATATTACTTGCTACGTATATATTGAATATTCGTAGGGCGTTTCGGTTATTGTGGCAGATTTTAGTCGGCAAAAATGGTTACAGAAACGCACTGCAGGTATTGATTCTGTACTATGGGAATTATATTATTATCGGTATATAAAAAGTCATTACCGTTAACGGTCAAAGTTAAGTATCGCTGATAAGCCATCGAGTCCGGGGAATCTTGATCCCGAATCCTGGGCCTACCGAGTCATTTTTTTTGTCTCCACATTCCTGGATTATATTTATTTAAAATTTCGGGTTTTCGGCATCCCGAAAAAATACCGAATTCACGGGATTTTAAAAAAATATTATCCCACGAAACTAATGGAGAACTTCCGATGGTCCGAGCTCAAACCCGTCTTTTGATAAATCTCCCAACCTTTACGGACTGTATCTGAGGTAAACCCGAAATTCCAGGATTGTCAAAAAGCTTCGGGACTCGATTCCTTAGGTAACAAGTATTCGAGTTAAAGATATATATTTCTAGCGTATGATTAACTTATTGCTAATATTCAAGTAATTGTACATATTTTTGTTCAGCGCTACAATTTGTATATGGGTTTAAGTACGGGTTTTTGTGACACAACCTGTAGGTTCTAAATGTAAGCTTATTAATATTAGATATCTAAAATGCATTTACTTGTACATATGTACGCAAGTAATGTAGTAAAAACGGCAAGACAATACGCTCTTAAGAAATACAAAATAATTTGACTATTGGCTGCAAATACATATCGTCACTCGTTTGCCAGAGGTATGTCAGGCAATGTCATTTTCATCAATGTGTAGTTCAATCTCTGAAAATTGTGCCAGAAAAACGAATGTGCTGTTTCTGTCGCAAAATGTTTAAAAACTGAATTTTTATTTTTTTCAAAACTTTCGGTTTGCCAGAAACATGAATGTGTGGCAAAATTATTACGTATACGCATAGTGTCCCTTGTTTAGTAAAAAAAAAAAAAACTAATGGCGGCGATATACCAACAGGTTATCATAACCTCTAACGAGATTTTTAGCCGAGCTTCTCTTTCAAACTTGTGGTGTGTTGCTTTTTGAATTTTTCCTACAAGTTGGCGGGACCTACAGTTTTTTGCCGACTCCGAACGGCACTTGCAAAGCAAATGAATTTTTTGCTGAGAAGCTTCTCATGGCAGAAATACACCCGGAGAGTTTGCCAAACTACTGCCGAGGGGCGACCCCGTTTAGAAAAATTCTTTTCTAAATAATTTTTGATGTTACTTTTGCCGGGCATCGAACCGCCACGACTTGGTGTAGAAGCCCGAACACTTAACCGCTACACCACGGCGGCCGCCTTGTTTAGTACAACACATTCAAAATTCAGTTTTTGAACATATTTGCTGCGCCAGAAACATGAATTTACTACATTCATGCTTCTGGCACAACGAAAATTTAAACAAATTTACTTTGGAAACTTTTAAAAGATGAATGTGTCCAATCTCAAGGAGTTGAAGGAATATTAACTTAAAAACTACATAGATATACCAGTGGAGAGAATAATGAGAATATAACTTGCAAAAACATATTTATGTCAAAAACTGAAATTTCAAATTTTGAGAGATTAATAAATTCATGTTTCTGGCCAGCGAACGACGATATATAAAAGTGAAGTTAGCTTTTAAACATGATCTAGCGTAATAACTATTGCAAAAAAAAATTACATTGAATTTCCAATAAGCTATATACATACATATTTTTGGACGCGTTTTCTACCTGCAAAGCTGCCATCGAAGGTAAAGCTGAGAACATTGGCACATTTCATTTTTCGTATTAAATCAAAATTGCTTAAAGTAAAACGGATGACTCACCACCAAAATCAAATGGCTTGACTGGTGGTCGAGTTTGAGCCACTTTCTTGGAAGAGCAGTATTTAAGCTTACACATATATGTATGTATTTATGTAAGAACTAAACACTATGCGATATAAAAAAAATTAAGTACAAAAGTAGAAAACATGTTCTTTTTTCTTAGTCTTAAAAGTTGCTTAAAATTTCGTAAAAATATGAGCCACCTCCCGCAGTGTTCTTATTGTTCACGCCAGTCCTCTTAATGCTTTTGGTCAACTGGAAAATTTTCAATTGATTGTATTGAACGTGATGTAGCGGATGTGATTGTCGAAGATACATCCATAAAACGATATTTTTTCTCATCGCGACACAAAAATGGATAACACATAATGCCATAGTAGAATATTAAACATGCCAAAATTATTAGGAATATAATTGATATGATACCAAAAGTGGAAAAGCCCGATCTTTGATCTAAATACTCTTTGGGTGTTTGTGGTGGTTCAGTGGAGCCTTGCGATGGCGCCGCTTGTTGATAGCCGCCGCCGCCACCATAATAACCTCCACGACGTCCATTATAATTGCTGGGGCGTCCCGCATGTAGCAATGAAAAATGGCAGGTCGCTGCAGGCATCGTACAAATCATACAAAGAGATCAAGAGTAGGTTAATTAGTAGTGGTAAAGAATTCGTAAAATTATTATAATACTTACCAATTATAAGTAAAGTAATAATTATGCTACTTTTATGCATTTTGGTATTATAAACAATAAGCTAAATGGCTCTTGTTGCTATTTTCACCTACAACCGTGTACAAAATAATTAACTTTTACACAATTCCTTTTTGTTCGCTTATTTGTTTCTTTTGCTGGTTCTCTTTTCAAGGCAAGCGAGGTTGTAATAGAGCTGCAGTTATCGATATTTTTTTATTTTCCCATTACAATCGAAAGCATGGCAAAAACATTAATGGTAACCGCAGCCCAAAACAGAATACAAAATTACTGTTTTGGCCCGAATTTTTGTGTCAAAACAACAAACGCATAAAAACACGTCCACAAACGATATACTTATTTTTCCTGGCTTTTCACTTGTTTTTCCACATTTTCTAAAAAAAATTAACTAAAACTCGTTAAAACATGCAAACGAACTCCGTAGCTTTTCCACGAACTATGCAAAAAAAATGTAAACAAGAAAACAAAAAGGGTGATAGTTTGAGTGATCAAAAACCAACTGTGCATGAAAGAACAGTTAACCACAGCTGTCAGTTCAACCATAGATTATTGAACTATGATCGAAAGCAAAGTTGCAATTAAACTAATTAGGCCGTGTGCCAATTGGTTTAAAGGCTGTGTGCCAAACGGTTTAAAAAAGCAAATTTTGACAGAGCGATGTTAAATTCTGACAGTTATCGTGGTGAATATGAACGTCAGAATTTGCCCTAGCCCTGGGGGCTAGGTCAAATTTTGACAATCAATAATGTGAGCACAGGGATGCATGTGCTGTTAACATTCATATTATTTCAAATAAATTTATGTTCACATGCGTTATTTAACACTAAAATATAATATAATTATTCGCATTAATATAATTGCATGAAAAACACGTAAAATGAGAATTGATTCACAAAGCATCTGCTTTTGCAGGTGCTTTTTCCATACGTCAAAATTTACTACTGTCATAATTTAACGTTTCGTTTGGCACAGCAAAATGGCAAATATTCGTTCACCATGGGAAATTTGTTCAACTCATTTTACTCTGACGAGAAATGTTTTCAATTAGCACACAGCCAAAAAAGCAAATTTTAACAGAGCGATTGCAAATTCTGACAGTTATCGTGGTGAATATGAACGTTAGAATTTTTGACAAGCAATAATGTGAGCACAGGGACAAGCACAAGCAATAATGTGAGCACAGGGATGCATGTGCTGTTGACATTCATATTATTTGACATAAATTTAGGTTTACACGTGTTATTCAACACTAAAATATAATATAATGCGAATAATACGCCATATAAATGCATGAAAAACACGTAAATTGAAAATCGATTTCACAAAGCGTCTGCTTTTGCACGTGCTTTTTCCATACGTCATTTACTACTGTCATAATTTAACTTTTCATTTGGCACAGCAAAATGGAAAATTTTTGTACACCATAGGAAATTTGTTCACCTCATTTTACTCTGACGAAAAATGTTTTCGATTGACACACAGCCTTAAGCCCTATATACACTTATTTTTGAGCGTGAACGTGGGTGAGCGTGAACAATTTTCTTTTGTGTAATATGTTGATATTACTCCACTTTTCCAAAAAAAAATCATCTGTAAGTGGATAAACAACTAAAATATCTTTGATATTACTGCATTTAAACTTAAGTGAAAGTGTTAAATATGCTTTGAAATGCTTATTTTACTATCTCACAGTGAATTGTGTGCGAACGCAAAGGGACACAAACCCTTCGCAAGTGAGTGTTGAAATTTGGCAATTACCACGCCAAACTGTGATGTTTTTTTACATTTTTTGGAGAGTTGAAGTCATTTGACAGATGTGCGTGAACGCACAAAAGAATTGATTTGGAATTCTTTTCCTTTGCGTACGCAATAGAAAGTCTCCACTCATTCACTCTCACGTTCACACGGAACTGTATGAGGGTCTTTAGGTGTTGTCATAGTATATTTACACTACACCAAATGTGGAGAATTCAAATGAGCCAGTTCGACACTGTTTATAGTTCTTTGCACCAAGTTTGGCGAATTTGAAAGAGCCATTTCGAACCTATTTACACTGCCAAATCCTCTACCAAATTTCGATAAACCTATCGACTTTCCGAAATCATTCCCGAAATAGCTGTTAAGGGTCGGTTACATAAAGCTTTGTTTTGGCTTTACCTCAAGCTTTGACTTTGACAGAAAAGTTCAGTATACGTATTTAAACCAAGCATGGCAAATTGGAGACCTCAAAGTTGAAGTGAGGTTGAAATTTGGCAAACTCTCAAATTTTGCTTGCTTCGCTTGCTTTGACAATCAGATGTTGATGAGTTTGCTTTAATTAAAGAATAAAAAGTTGGATAAAATAATAATTAATTCATTTTTTCTCTATTAAATTAATAAATTAACCAAAACACTCTGAATGCAAGGAAATAAATAACGAAAACAAATGTATAAAAGAGAAGCGTCAAGGCGTTCATTGTAGCTTACCTCTGAAGTTCGACGCGAAGTTTTGAGGTAGCAAATGTCAGGCGAGGTTAACAAAGCTTTATGTATTTCACCCTTTAGACCCCATTATCCCATGGAACTGCTCAAACACGTACAAAAATGTCGGGAGATGCATCAAAAGACTTCGGTTTCACTAGTCCGAAAGTGGTCGCGTAGTGTCGCGTCGCTAGGTGTACCCTTAAAGCCCTATATACACTTATTTTTGAGCGTGAACGTGGGTGAGCGTGAATAATTTTCCTTTGTGTAATATGTTGATATTACTCCACTTTTCCAAAAAAAAAATCATCCGTAAGTGAATAAACAACTAAAATATCTTTGATATTACTGCATTTAAACTTAAGTGAAAGTGTTAAATATGCTTTGAAATGCTTATTTTACTATCTCACAGTGAATTGTGTGCGAACGCAAAGGGACACAAACCCTTCGCAAGTGAGTGTTGAAATTTGGCAATTACAACGCCAAACTGTGATTTTTTTTTACATTTTTTGGAGAGTTGAAGTCATTTGACAGATGTGCGTGAACGCAGAAAAGAATTGATTTGGAAATCTTTTCCTTTGCGTACGCAATAGAAAGTCTCCACTCATTCACGCTCACGTTCACACGGAAATGTATGAGGGTCTTCAAGCGGGCTACCCACCTGCCAAGAAATGCCTCAAGAAAAAAACGAGCATATATTTCTTATGCCTGGTCAAGAAATTTTGACGTTTACGGCATTTTCCATTTTATTGCAGATTACTATTATAAAAATGTATAAAACATGTGCAGCGAAGTGTATAAGTTAAGAAATGTTTAATTTAACAAATAAAAATCAATTAGTTTACATAAACACTTTGTCACACATTAAAAAAAAAAATACTTTAATAAATTTTAGAATAATCACAGAAAACATTTCTTAAAAATTTGTTAACAAAGAAATGTATAAAAACACTTTGAAATTTTTGTTACAGCTCAGTTTTTCAGTTTTCAAGTTAGAAATTGAATGTTAAATAAATAATAAAAAAAAAGAAAAATTTGAATATTTTTCATTGGCGCCCAACTACAACAACAACCACAAATACAAATCCTTATAATAGGATAATATTGTGAAATAAATAATCCAATCCTTATAAAAGGATAAAATAGAGTTATTATAATTACGAACTCTTTCGGTGTAAAAAAATTCTCATAAAAGAATTGGTATTTAAAATGCATACAAAAATTGTGATTTTGTGCATCAAAAACTTTTATATGCATTTTGTGCTAAGCTTATTCAAGTGAATTTAATAAATGAACTGGATAAACTAGTTAGAGATTTAGTGTCATAAAATTCTGTGAAAGCAATTTGAAATGAAAATTAAAGACTTGATGTCAAGAAAATCTGTGAATTGAATTGAAATTAAAAGAAACTGTTGTAAAAAAAAAAAATAAACAAAAAAAACTTTAGACTCAAGACACGAACTTGATATTTTCGCTTCACATATTGAAACTACAAAACCAAAATTATATTCAATTGGTTATGGTGAAGAAAAATTTTACATAGTGAAAGAGTTTGCTGTTACATAATTATCCACAAACTATTCTAAAGCAACTACTCAAAAGCAACAAATACAATTTGGGGAAGCAATAAAATTGCATTGCATATTCAAACAACTTTATTAATTGGGAAATAACAAATCAACAATCAACAGATTTAAGCTAAAACGTCATCAATCAATAGCTGTCAAATTTTTAAGTATTTAATTAAATGTAAATTAAATGTTATTTATTTGCTAAAATTTAATTTAATATAATTTAGTTATATTTAATAATTTCATAATACCATATATTAGTTTTTTTTTTTTGTCAAACGTTTATTTTTCTTTGGGTTGTCTCCTTTTTTCTCAATTACTCAAACATGGTTAATCGTGGTACTGTTCTGAGCTTAGTAGAAGCTGTAATAGAAACAGTTAAAACAGAATTAGGGAATAAAATAAATGAATTATCTTTAGCTTTTGAAAGGATAATTCCATCGAGAGTGGAGATACATTCTCCTGTATCTATAGTTCCTGGAGTTCAGAATACTCATAGCGATTTAAGTTTAGTTAAATCATTGCCTGAATTTAAGGGAAGTATTGTTGAATACCCTGCATGGAGGGAAGTGGCAAGGTTCGCAATTAATTTTTATAATGAAGATTCAGAAGCTTATTATATTGCAATGGGTATACTTCGCAATAAAATAACGGCTTCTGCAAATGAAAATTTGAGTTCTTTTAATACTCCACTTGATTTTAAGGCAATAATATCGAGATTGGATCAGCTTTATGCTGACAAAAGACCTTCACATATTTTAGAAAATGAATTAAATTCACTGAGGCAAGGAAATCAAACCATTAGTCAATAATATGATGCTGTTGATAAACAGTTAACGTTAATTTTAAATAAAAACACAATGACATATAGTGGTAATGACATTTTAACAAATGCTTTTAATCAAAGAGCTAGAGAAAATGCTCTTAGAGTTTTTATATCGGGCTTAAGGCGTCCACTTTGTGACACATTGTTTTCGGTAAATCCAGTTGATTTACCCACAGCACTTGCTACAGCTCAAGAATTGCAACATAAGGTATGACTTTGCAAGCTCATTCCAAAATTCTCCGTCTTTTTCTTTTATGCGTCGTCATAATAATCAACCTCTATATCGAGCAAATAATCAACTTAATCAAGATCAAATTCCAATGGAAATAGATTATCAAAGTTCGAACTTAAGAAGGCAAACTGATTTTAAAGATAATCTTATCAAAAATCCTCATAGTCAACAAAATAGTCAAATTCTCAACAGTATTCCAACGTTAGATATCCTGCTAATAACACTGGTTTACAGCCAAAATGCACCAGAGACGCCATAGTGAAATTCCTATGTAAAATCACCTCCTAATTCCGAAAATCAAGTTTATTTTTACTTCAATGGTGCCGTTTTTACGTATTTACGATTTACCGTTATTTCAAAAAACAAAAAAGATGGCTCCACTTAATCGTGTATATCTTAAGAACAAACTGAGCTCTTCCAAAACGGTTTGAAAAATTTGAAAGCTAATAAAATTTACTATAATCAGTACATACAACACTTTTTGCTAGGACCTGCAGATTCAAACATATTGAACAATCATTACGGATTTTTTAAATTTTTTTTGTAAAAATATAAAAAAATTTGTACTTTGCGAGGAAGCATCTCGAAAACTTTTTGTGTTTTAGCAGATATTCCCCCCCCTCCCCCCCCCTCTAAGCTCTGTTTTATTACAAAAAAAACAAGCTATCAGTGAACAAAATCGATGAACTAATACAAAAGTTATAAGCATTCAAGTAAATATATCCATTTAATGCTTAAGTACCCTACTGGTACATATGTGTTAGTATTCGTATATCAGTTAGTTAGCAGGTAGATTTTCGAAAAGTTATTAGATACAAAAAGCTGTTAGTGTCGTTTTCTCAAACCTAGGTACATTTTAAACAAGAGCATATTTTTGAGGCAGGTAGTGTTTTCTTCGTAGAACTAGGGAACCTTTTTGTTTAGGTAGGCTTGAATATTTACTGGATCTAAGTATAAATAAGAGTACATGCGCCTTGTTCCTTCATAATATCTGCAAGGCTCGCCGGATACTGTTCAGTTTATAATTGCAGTTTATAACCCGTCATTTACTTAAAAATAAAAAATGAATAAAAGGGCGCTAGAGTTTGAGTGTACAAATGATCCAGATATGTTCTGTTTCATCTGTGGTCAATTTATTGTTAAAAGTATGAGACGTGTGTTTTCAAATCCTTTGAAAGTTACATACTATAAGTGTTTTGGAATTGAGCCTAAAAACCATGGACACCGAACACTGTGTGCACCACATGCCGAGTCGAATTGATTTCTTCGGAAACCGGAACAAAAAGGTACGTTGTAAAAATTAGGAATTTGTTCCCTTTTAATGCATAGCTGACTAATTTCTGAAACTATCTATTTAGGCGACGTGTGAAATTTAATACACCAATGAAGTGGAGGGAACCAACTTGCCATTCAACGGACTGCTATATTTGTACTACAAAAGTACTTGGGGTTGGAAAGTCCAGAAAAGTAACCTATACGAGCGTATCTACAGTGTCATTACCAGAACTAATTTCAACAGAAGCGACATTGCCAGAATCAAATTTAACTTTAGTTCCGGCTCCAGTTTCACTGTCAACAGTAGTATCTGATTACGCGGCATCATGTTGTACTGAATTTCAAACGGAAAACGAAAGAAATTCTTTGTCGCAAGCACAACTCAATGATTGGATAAGGGATTTGGAATTGTCAAAGGAAAAGGCCGAACTACACCCCTCTTGGCGACGAAAGTGACGAGCATGGCGAAAGGTTTCACCAGCAAATGAAAGTGATTGAAAGTCGGTATCAAGGATTCTGGGATGTCGCTATGATGGGCGACTATTGTTGGTTTCTCATAAGAGAAACCGATCCTAATCTAAATAAGCGTCAAAACAAGACACATAACTTTTTGAATTATAAAATAAGATCATAGAGTTAAGACAGAACCATATGTACATATGCTATTATTTGTAGGGTACTTAAGTATTAAATGGATATATTTACTTGAATGCTTATAACTTTTGTATTAGTTCATCGATTTTGTTCACTGATAGCTTGTTTTTTTTGTAATAAAACAGAGCTTAGAGGGGAGGGGGGAAATATCTGCTAAAAAAACAAAAAGTTTTCGAGATGCTTCCTCGCAAAGTACAAATTTTTTTATATTTTTACAAAAAAAATTAAAAAAATCCGTAATGATTGTTCACTATGTTTGAATCTGCAGGACCTAGCAAAAAGTGTTGTATGTACTGATTATAGTAAATTTTATAAGCTTTCAAATTTTTCAAACCGTTTTCGAATAGCTCAATTTGTTCTTGAGATATACACGATTAATGGGAGCCATCTTTTTTGTTTTTTGAAATAACGGTAAATCGTAAATATCTCAAAAACGGTACCATTCAAGTAATAATAACTTTGATTTTCGGAATTAGGAGGTGATTTTACATAGGAATTTCACTATGGCGTCTCTGGTGCAGAAAAAAAGTTGGAATTTGTGATCCAGTGTAATAATCCAAATTTTCAACAGTATTCCAACGTTAGACTTCCTGCTAATAATAATTCAAACTTTCAACAGTATTCCAACGTTAGAGTTCTTGCTAATAATAATCCAAATTCTCAACAATATCCCTACGTTAGATTTCCTAACAATAATAATCCAAAAAGAACGCATGATATCAATACTTCTGCTCAATCTCCTTTTCACAAAATTCAAAGGGTTAATGCTATAGAAAATAATACTTATTATTCAGATCAGCACCCAGTTTCTGTAACTTTTTAACGAAATTCGTTATTGTCGTTAACATCGATTTTGACAAATTTTGTACAGAAAATTGTGTCAAAATTAACGATTTTTATGTAACGAACTTCGTTAAAAAGTTACAGAAACGACGTGCAGGAATCTCAAAATTATGAAGATGAATCTTTTGAAGAGGTTAATTTTTTAGGATAAAATCGAACTCGCCATTCATTACTAGAATACTTTCGAATGGACAAGTTCTTAAAATTCTCATTTATACTGGAACATCAAAGAATTATATAAAACCGTTTGATTTTCTAAAAGGCATAAAAAAAGTTGATTCACCTTTCAAAAAAAAATCCATAAATGGATTAAATAATATTTCAGAAAAATATCGGATTAATTTATTTGGAATGACTACAACATTATATATTTTATCAAAGCTTAATACTTTCGATGCAATTGTTGGTTATGATTTTTTGAGTGAAATTGAAGCTCAAATCAATATCAAAGAGGGATTTCTTTATCACAAGTTATAGTACATTTATACTGCACCAAATTTGGCGAATTTGAATGTGTCATTTCGAACCTGTTTACAATGGCAAATTTGCATTTGGCTTCACCTTCCCTGCAAGAATCTTCTACCAGAATACAAAGCCACCGAAAGAAAATGCACCACCTTGATGTTTTAAACACATGTAGAGTAATAATAAATGAAGAATCAAGAAGGCTTCTCTCTTTTCTTAGTGGAACTGGTCCAATATCATAAAAAAAAAAAAAAAATAGTTGAAATGGTTATTTAGAACTGTGCATAATGCAAAAGTTTTCACACGTTAATTACCCATTAAGGTTCTTGCTGGGCAATTCTAAATGTGGAACACAGGCAGGGTTGCTATTTTGAGGAATTGTGGATTGTATTGTTCAGCGAATGAGGCCAAATGCGATGGAATACCAAATTTGGAAAATGAGATTTGTATGGAAAAAAGCGCCAAATTTGCAATTTTTCGCCAAATTTACCAAATTTGGTGCGGTGTAATGGCGCTTTTAGGAAAAGAATATATTAATCATTTTGAATGTCAACAAGTAAATACGTTAAATAGTGAGGAGTTGCCTATTAAAATTCGTGAATTAATTCAACAAAATTTCGGTGCATTTGCTCAACCTAATAGATCTTTACCTTATAATACTCGTGTTGAGGCTACAATAGATACATCTACAGATAAACCAATTTTTTCTAGGAGTTATCCTTATCCAATATCTGCCGTAGGGTTTATAAA
Source organism: Campiglossa producta (assembly GCA_964058755.1). Lineage (NCBI taxonomy): Eukaryota > Metazoa > Arthropoda > Insecta > Diptera > Tephritidae > Campiglossa > Campiglossa producta. Next base: position 24,800,655 of record CAXKVI010000003.1, read on the forward strand.
TAAAGAAATAGAATCTTTGCTTACTGATGGTATAATTCGAAAATCGTATTCAGCATATAACTCACCGGTACATGTGGTCACAAAAAAAGGGTTGGATGATGGGGGCAATCAAAAATTGAGAATGGTTATTGATTTTCGGAAACTCAATGAAAATGCTAGTTCAGATAAGTACCCTATTCCACATATATCAGTAATTTTGGCTAATTTGGGACAATCAAACTTTTTCACTACCTTATATCTTAAATCTGGGTTTCATCAAATTTTGCTTGCCGAAAAAGACAGGCATAAAACCGCGTTTAATGTTAACAGTGGTAAATATGAATTTTGTCGATTACCTTTTGGATTGAAGAATGCTCCAAGCATATTTCAGAGAGCTATTGATGATATTTTACGCGAAAGTATTGGAAAAATATGTCATGTCTATGTTGATGACATCATAATATTTTCACCTGATGAACATTCGCATTTTCAACATGTTGACTTTATACTTAAAGAAATAGAAAAGGCAGGCATGCGGGTTTCACTTGAAGAATCAAAGTTCTTTAAGAATGAAGTAGAGTTTTTAGGATTTATTGTTTCGGGAAAGGGCATACGTACTCGCAGTGATAAAGTTTCTGCGATTGCAAACTATGAAGAGCCTAAGTCACTTAAATCTTTACGGGAATTTTTGGGCCTTTCAGGTTATTATCGTCGATTTATGAAAGACTATATTTATGACTCATGGAAGTCATTTATGGCTCATTTTGTATTATTTAATTTTGTTTAATTTAATTTATTTTTGTAATATTTTATTTCATCTCATTTCATTTTATTTTTTATTATTTTTTTATTCTACCTTATTTTATCCTATTTAACATGCATATTCGAAATTTTTTGTTTCTCCAACGTCCAAACACATGTTTTACAGCAATTTATTAAAAATTAATTATTTAAAAACATAAATTAAATAAAAAATATAAAAAAATTTTCAAGGAAATTGCCAAGAGTCGAACTCGAACCTCCCGCTTACTACCGCGACGTCTTAGCCGCTAGGCTACTGGGGCGCGCTGCATAACCATTTTTATATAGAACTGCGTTACCATTGCTACTCGGTAGAGCATGGCGCTAAACAGACTATGATATACTTAAAAAAGAAGTGCACTTCAATTTTTTAGTATTACTCTTACTAAAGTGTACACTAACTCAGGACTATGATTATGCGCCAATTATTTTACATAATCACTTTGTCACACATTAAAAAAAAAACACTTTAATAAATTTTAGAATAATCACAGAAAACATTTCTTGAAAATTTGTTAACAAAGAAATGTATAAAAACACTTTGAAATTTTTGTTACAGTTCAGTTTTTCAGTTTTCAAGTTTGAAATTGAATGTTAAATAAATAATAAAACAAGTAAGGAAAGCTGTCTTCGGCTGTGCCGAAGGCTATATACCTTTCATGAATAAGCGTCACGATTTTCACTGTTCGATACCCAGTACAGCCTGTGTCAATTTAACTATATTTACTATAACTTACTTTAAAAAAACTTACAAAATAATAGGATCCGAGTTATCGGAACAATCGTTTGTATGGAGGCTATATATTATACGTGTTCAATTGTACTGACTTACACTATACACATTACATATGTAGAAAGTACTAAAGGTGCAATATTTTACGTTCCTAACTTTTTAAATGCGGAAGTATTGGCCAAAAAACCTTATATCGGAACAACCGGTTGTATGGGGCTATATGTTATATTTACCCGATCTTCTTGATTTTCCTCTACACACTACATAAATTGAAAGTACTCAAGTTGCAAAATTTTATGTTCCTAACTTTTTAATTGCAGAAGTTTTGGCCAAAAAACCTTATATCTGAACAATCGGTTGTATGGGGGCTATATGTTACATTTGCCCGATCTTTTTGATTTTCACTATATACACTACATAAAAAGAAAGTACTCGAGATGCAAAATTTTACGTTCCTAACTTTTTAATTGCAGAAGTTTTGGCCAAGAAACCTTATATCTGAACAATCGGTTGTATGGGGGCTATATGTTACATTTGCCCGACCTTGTTGATTTTCACTATATACACTACATAAATAGAAAGTACTCGAGTTGCAAAATTTTACGGTCCTAACTTTTTAATTGCAGAAGTTTTGGCCAAAAAACCTTATATCTGAACAATCGGTTGTATGGGGGCTATATGTTACATTTGCCCGATCTTGTTGATTTTCACTATATACACTACATAAATAGAAATTACTCGAGTTGCAAAATTTTACGTTCCTAACTTTTTAATTGCAGAAGTTTTGGCCAAAAAACCTTATATCTGAACAATCGGTTGTATGGGGGCTATATGTTACATTTGCCCGATCTCGTTGATTTTCACTATATACACTACATAAATAGAAATTACTCGAGTTGCAAAATTTTACGTTCCTAACTTTTTAATTGCGGAAGTTTTGGCCAAAAAACCTTATATCTGAACAATCGGTTGTATGGGGGCTATATGTTATACTGGTCCGATCTTGTCAGTTCCGACAAATGATTCCTATATTACAAAATGGTGGCCACATACAAAATTTCAGCCAGATATCTCAAAAATTGAGGGACTAGTTTGCGTTCAAACAGACAGACGGACAGACGGACAGACGGACATGGCTAAATCAACTCATCTCGTCATCCAGATCATTTCGGTATACTTATTGATGGGTCTATCTCTTCTTCTTCTCATATTTACAAACATCGGACCAAAGTTATAATACCATTTCATGTTCATGAAAGGTATAAAAAAAGAAATATTTGAATATTTTTCATTTATACTCATGTTTGCCGTGAATCTGCATGTTTACCTCAAGACCATCGAAAATTGTAGTATTTTTTCTTATGAGCTGAGTATTAGCTCAAGAAATTTTGACGTGTGAAAACAGTTCTTGACCATTTCTTGAGCGTTTTTTTATATGGAGTTTGACATTTCTTGGCTTGTATGACCAAATAGAAGCTTCAAAAGCTGTCAAAAAAGCAGGATGAGACAAACAAGACAACAACAAGACAAATAGTGAAGCGTGTTATGATACATTTACACTGCTGATTTCGAGAATGTTTGTCAGCAGAATGAATTTGTTTGCCAAATTAGATGAATTTAATTTAATTTGACTTAATTTGGTGACCAAATTCAATCTGCGGATGAACGGTCTCGAAAAAACTTGGCCAAAATTGACGCATTTGGTGCAGTGTAAACGTAGCTTAAAGCGCTGTCAAATAGAGGTTTGGGCTTTTCCACGCTTTGAAGCGTTTCAAGCAAGCAAAGTAAGGCTGCCACTGGGCCAGCTTTCATATAATTCGGTAGAGTTCAAAAGAATTTTGACATTTCTAGAGGCAAAGCAAGCGTGCATTGGGCCATCACCTTAATGCTACATTTACACTGCACCAAATGCGTCGCTTTTGGCGAATTTAATTACCAAATTAATTTAATTTGACCTAATTTGGTTATTAGATTAGAATTTGGTGATCAAATTCAATCTGCGGATGAACGATCTAAAAAAAAAACATGGCCAAAAGTGACGCATTTGGTGCATTGTAAATGTAGCTTAAGGCTCATTCTCACGGGTCGATTTTCTGGTCGATTTTTATCGAACCACTCGTGTTCAACCCTTAAATACAACGTGAAGATCGACCCGTGTAAATCATCCTTTAGCTTAATTTTGAAATGTGGATCGCGGATGTTTCAATCCATATTGAACGTTTAGCAGAAATTTTTAACCATCCGCGATCCATTACTTCTCTTAACTTGTTTTTAATGATTTTTTATGTAAATAAACAGAGAAAAAATACTGAAATCTGGATCGTGGATCGCAGATGTCTCAATCCATATTGAACGTGCAGCAGGCTGCTTTTCATGATCCATCAACACCGACAAAATGATCTTCTCCACTACCTTTGATATGTTTATGAATAAGAAAGATACTAATATGCATGTCTTGTGTTTTCTTGCTCCAATTATTTAAACATTTTGAGCCGATAAGCATAAAAGTTGTCATAAAATCCACGTCAAACCATATTGAGAGCGTAGCATTAATTTGTTATCCATCAATCTGTCATATGTAACGTGTGACACCACTCATACGAACGTATGCGTATCAATCGATAAATCAGTTATCGTCATCTTTAGTGATTTGTTATTGTTGGTTAACGTTGAATACAATTGATAAATAATTTACAAAACATTCACATTTATCTATACACAACAATAACTAGTGGAAGGTGTACTAAATTTAAAATCAAGGTATTTGTTTACCTTGTATTTTATAAGAAAAGTCTTTTGCACTATTTTTGTATTATTTCCTTCATGCTTGGACTGATCATCGTTTCATGGTTTTATAGGAATGCCCACAAAACCAAAGAGTAAACTTAATAGGATCAGTAGGTCAGCCCGCTTAGCTCGCATACGCCGAAGACATGAAACTCCTACTAAAAGAGCATATCGATTAGCAAAGGAAAATCTACGAGCTTTTGAAAATAGAGTACTATCAAAAGCAAATATAAATGGATATGATGATTTGGATGTACCCAACCAGGATGATTATAACATATCTATGGCTTCCGAAACTAGAGCAGAATTGATTGGATTGGGAATAAAAACTGATGATATACCCGATTTGGTAAGTTTTCGAAATTCTTATTGAATGCAATGAACCACTTCTTAATGCTTAAAAAGGATAACGGTACGCCTCATTTCTGTATAGGCAGTAAAATCGAAGCAGGCTGACCGATGAGATGGCTTATTTTATTTATGTTTACAGTGCACTTGTAATGCGCTTTAATACCTCAGGCATAAAGTATGGGGAGTCTCGAATCCCAGACCTCCCGCTATATTTTGGTGTCCGAAATATTGGGATTATATTTATTCAAATCCTGGGCCTTCAGCATCAGGGGATATGAATATTTGTAACCCCCCGAAACTTTACCTTTTTATGAGTGGATGCGCTGACTAGGCAGGGCGAAGTACTGTTACAACAACACCCGGGTAAGGGGTTTTGAATACGCCTGGGGTAGGAGAGCCCGACGTAAGTGGCGACTGAAATACACTTCGACCCCGGCTACGGGGTTAACGAAATCGTTGCCAAGACCGACGGGCTAGAACCACAAGGTCCTATTCGCGGAAACGTACCGGATTGATATCCCGAAAAATACTGTCAACAACAATACAACCCTGTCTGGTCCGCCACGTACCTTTTTATAAGTGCATCTTCCGACTAGACACGCTGAAGTATTGTTACAACAACAACAGTACTACTTTTATGATCCTGATGTTTACTTTACACATGTACGTCAAGTAAGATGTCACTCGGACACGTATCAAAAATCCGACATTACGACAGAAGTTGTACGTTTCCGTATGCAGTAATCATTGTGTATCAGGCATATGTCTACGAAAGCGAAAATCACTACTTCTCCGCACTCATCTGTTCGTGTGTTCAGCTGGTACAAGCCTGTGTCCATCGGCCTCAATCTCCTATAAGCGCCATGACCTATGTACGTGCGAAGAATTATGCGTAGACCCATTCTTTAAATACATTGTTTTTTGCTACTTTTTACGAAGGTATCGAAACCCGAAGCTTTTTGTCAATCCCGGGATCACGGCAGTTTTAAATGACGGTATTAGTTTCCTTTAGCGGTCAACTGCTAATAAATTAGCTAAAATTATGGGAGATAGCTCTAAATACGGGTTTTGGCCTCAGGATCCTGAATCCGGAAGCGCGTTTTTAATTTTTTATTTCTATGGAAAGTTATGGTCAAAAAACGAAAAATGATCAGGGTCCGATATCAAAATTGGAACGGAACCTATTGTATTTATGTGCAGACCAACTTTCTGAGTTAGCGGTCGCGCTTATAAAAAGCAACCCTGGGCTACGCCATGCCAAGTCCGCGTTCGTGGTATATACCCGTGTCTACCGCCACGGCCTAGTCCGTTTTTAGGAACAGAGTAATGTAATGTTGGTATGCATAATCTATGGGTCACGCCTCTAAATTTGGCAATTATTGTGTATTTGACAATACATTCGGGATCGAGATTCCCCGCTCTCGATGCCTCATTCTACTAGGGGTTAGAAGCTATTAGAGTATAAAGGCGCACAGTTAAGAACAGTGACTGGTAATGCAAAACCCGAGTGATATAAAACAGACACAGTTCGCTCCCACTTCCATTGCCAGCATAGGACTTTTAAAATATGCTGGGCGGCGGATGATGCTAGCTGTCCATTGGCAAAGAGAATATATCAACAAGAGCCGTCACTCGTTATAAATGCAAGGAAAAAGATGGATGCCGTTTTCTTTCAGGGTTTCCGTAATTTTGTTTTCCTCAGTTTTGTAAATTCGACAGCTGGTAAATTTTTTTTCGACTCTTGTGTTATTTCAGTTCTCGTCTATTTTCCTTTACACATTTAATATAATATCGATATAAATATGTTATTGTCTAATCAAAACAAAAAAATACATCACAGAAATTTATGTCAATGTGGAATTTTCCCAACTGTGTGGGAGCCATTGACGGAAAACACATACGCATAAAAGCACCCAGCAATAGCGGATCATTATTTTTTAATTATAAAGAGTACTACTCTATAGTTTTGCTGGCAATAGTTGACGCTGAGTGCAAATTTATAGCAGTTGATGTGGGATCCTATGGGAGAGAGGGGGACGCAGGTAGTTTATGCTAAATTTGATGAACTTGAAAAACTTTATCAAATAATTTGATTATTGCAGGCATTTTCTTAAAAAGTAATATTGGCAAGCAAATTCAAAATGATGTGTTGAAATTCCCAGCACCAAGTCCTTTACCGGGTACAGATATAAATATGCCTTATGTGTTCGTTGGCGATGAAGCCTTTGCACTGCACGAGCACTTAATGAAACCATATCCCAGAAAACAAAGCTTGCACGACAAATCGAAAGCAATTTTCAATTATAGACTTTCCAGGGCGCGGAGAACCTCAGAAAATACATTTGGCATATTTTGTTCATTTTTTAGACTCTTTTTTCAACCTATTGCAACAGCGCCCGATGTAACAGACAATCTCGTTACCAGTGCTTGCATACTGCATAATATTTTACGTGATGCCAATATTGCAGCTCCTATTCAAGCTGGAAACAATGACAATCTACCATTACCTGAACACAATTTATTACCTCTTAATCAAAATAATAGACGAGGAGCAAACACGCCTAGTCAAATTCGCGATAACTTCAAGGATTATTTTAATAGTATCGGTGCAGTGCCTTGGCAGGAGCAACATTATGTAAATAACTAGATAACATAGCAACAGCGCCGCGCAACACTAGCGCCAACAACAAAAGCCAACGCCATCAACAACGAGCATCTACAGCGTAGTCCACAACAACATTAGCCCGCTGCAATAATCAGCATAACAACAATGCTGCAACAATAACAAGGACTACAACAGCGTCCACAAACGGCCAAGAGCAGCGCTAACGACAACAACAACAACAACAATAGCGGGGCCACCCTAAATTCGACCACTGCAAAACCCAACAACAATTACAACTGCGCTAATAGAAACAATAGCGCCAGCAACACCAACAGACCGCCCTTGTATAAGCCCGCCGCACCAACAATACCAACCCCCAAATCAATTCCAGCAGCAACAATGTAATTAAATTTAATTATTGAATTATAAATAAAATATGTAAATGGCAATGTTCACGTTCTTGATATGTATGTATATAAGGAGTACTGGTAAGGGGCCATCGAAAACCAGGTGCGTCGATGGCCATGGAAGATGGTGGGCCAAGCACCGGACGTCGCAACTGCCGCGGTGTTCCTCTTGTATTGTTCGGCCTTTTATTTTTCGTTTTTATTTCAGTTGTTGTAGCTGTGACAGGTATTCTGAAGGTATTTCTGTGACAAGAGAACTCCTCCTTGTTAAGAGCTCGGCAAACGCCTTTTATTTGAAATCCATATCGTACAAATATCTACTGAGTCATACCTGGTCCATATTTTGGTCGATATCTCGGAAACGGGTTCGGACATTGGACTTGAAACAAATTCCCCTTAAAAGTTGTGTTAACTTTCATATAATACCCATGTCGCAGAAGTACGGGTTGGGGTCAAAATTCTGCTTTTTTGGAAATTCTACATTCATGATTCCAACTATTTATTTTAAGTGAGAAAGTTATGGCGAATGCATTCTTATTTTTGGAACAAAATCTTCGCTGCAGTTGTTAAATGATAGCGACTGCTGGATTATGGACGGTACAATTGACGTTGTTCCAAAAAAAATACACGATTTTGCTAAAAATTTTGGGGAAAAAATTTCCAGAATTAATTCTGGAAAACGTAAATTCCGGAATTATGAAAAACCAGGATTTTGAAATACAGGCAAAAAAAGCAGAGGAAGTGCGGAATTCCGATTTCCAGAATTTTGTCAACCTAGAATTTTGACTCCGGAATTTTGAGTACAGAATTTTGAAAAGAGGAGTTCATTGAGGCATGTCCGTCCGTCCGTCTGTGTACACGTTAACTTGAGTAAAAATTGAGATATTTGCATGAAATTTTATAACAGGTTACTTTTTGGCCAGGGTAGGTTGCTATTGAAAATGGGCGAAATCGGATGATAACCACGCCCCCTTTTTCGATATCGAAAATTTCTAAAATCACCTAAATTGACATAATTCGGTAACGGAAATGGGTAAAGTGATATAATTTTTTAGGTGAATCCCTCTGGTCATTATAAAATGATTTTTTGATCAATTTTCTAAAGTGGGCGTGGCTCATAACTTTTAAACTGACTACGGTAGAACGATGAAATTGGTAAGTTTGGTAGGATGAGCCCCCCAATCATTCTATTATGATTTTTTGATAAATGGTTAAATGTGGGCGTGGAATATTCGACTGGTCAAAACTTTTTTTAAGGTAAATAGCTAAGATAGTAAAATCTTTAGGTAAATCCTCCTAGGGCCTATATCATTGTTATCCCGTTCTGAAAATTACCGCTGGGTATTTAATGTTCGGTTCACCCGAACTTAGATTTCCTTACTTGTTATATATAGATTATTGAATACTGAAGCATTTACCAAGAGTATTTAAAATTTTCAAAATTCCCATCAATGGGGAAAGGTAGATTGACCGATAACTCAGTTATCGATAAATATGTATATCGAAGTTCAAATGAAACCTGGGGCCACCCCCCTTTCGTTTAATACCCATATTGTAGGGCAATTTTAAGATTTTTGGGCAATCACGTTTTCACCGATAACTCAATTATCGATAAATTTATCGAAATATATCATAGTCCAGATGAAACCTGGGGCCACCCCCTTTCGTTTAATACCCATATTGTGGGAAAATTTTAAGTTATTTTGGGCAATCACATTTTCACCGATAACTCAGCCATCGATCGATACATTTATCGAAATATATCATAGTCCAATTGAAACCTGGGGCCATCCCCTTTCGTTTAATACCCATATTGTAGGGCAATTTTAAGGTTTTTGAGCAATCACGTTTTCACCGATAACTCAGTTATCGATAAAATTTATCGAAATATATCGAGGTCCAAATGAAACCTTGTGTCATCCCCTTTAGTTTGATACCCATATTGTAGGGCAAATTTAAGATTTCTGGGCAATCGTATTTCGACTGATAACTCAGTTATCGATAAATTTATCGAAATATATCGAAGTCCAAATGAAACCTGCAGGCTTTCCCTTTCGTTTGCTACCCATATTGTAGGGCAATTTGAAAGTTTTTGGGCAATCACCCTTTTTCATCAAATGAGACCTGGGACCTTCCGGTTTCGTTTGATATCCATATTGTACGAAGCTTCTACGCCTGTATGCGAAATATCATAAGTTTAGGTCAAGTGTACTCAAAGTTATATGGAAAACAAAAAAAATCGAAAAGTAACGGTCCCTAGCATGGCCGGACCCCCCAAAATTAAAAACAAAAAAAAACTGCCTATACATCCTTCCAGACTATTAGTTTTCTCTTTTCAGGCTACAGAAGAGAGAGCTTACACATTACACAAAGTACTTACTAGATTTTTGGAGGCGCTCTCCGATTTCCGCCCACAGCCGTTGTTTTTTATTTGTATTCCGGTATTCTGCCGATTGTATGTTGAAGAGCGATTCATTGTTTCGGACGAAATCAATAAGTTCCTCGTCCTGAACTTCGCTCCAGCCTTCCATGTCTGGGTCTGCAAATCGAAGTATAATGGTAAAATGTATTTTCATGGTATTATAAAAACTTACCTTTTTAAAACAAATTAATTGTATAAAATTATTCGAATGAAATTCAAAAATTTATTTTCAATTTGAAATCCAATGTCACAAAATTTGACGTCGTCTTTCAAAGTTCACCGCTACAAAAAAGTACGGTGGCAAAAACGTTGACGAATAAATTGCTACCGTCATGACGGACGCTATATTTGTATGACGGACGCTATATTACATTACGGTGAACTTCACCGTCTTCTTACTTTACACTCAATTACTTTTACATGGCAGTATTTTTGACAACGTACTTCACCGCTATGTAACGGACGCTATATAGCGTCACCGCTTTCGAGGAAACCAAGCCTTTACATGCAAGTAGCGGTGACTTCAATCCATTTGAAATTGCAAATTTGCGGCCACTTTTCTGTTTTTTCTTTTCTATATTTTAAAAATATTTGTTTTGAAAACAATTAATTGTTGTTTTGTAAACGAATTTGAAGAATTTTATTGAATTGACACCGATATGACAATGACGGTGAGAAAAAACGTTGACGATAAATTGCCACCGTCATGACGGACGCTATATTACATTACGGTGAACTTAAACGTTACATAGCGGCACCGCTTTTCGAGGAAACCAAGCCTTAACGGTACCAGCGGTTGGTACAGTCATTTTCGAACATGTAGAACTCAGATATTTTTCATTGCATAAATCAGAATGCTGCAAAAGTATCGTGTATATATTTCGTTATGATTGTTCGTCCAATCATTTCTGCTTGTCCAAAAATTGCCACCGTCATGACGGACGCTACATTACATTACGGTGAACTTCACCGTCTTCCTCCGTTACACTCAATTACTTTTACATGGAAGTATTTTTGACAACGTACTTCACCGCTATGTAACGGACGCATATAGCGTCACCGCTTTCGAGGAGACCAGCCCTTTAGTGGTATTAACGGATCAAATAAATGCCGTTGAAATTTTGCTAGTTTTCCTCTTCGGTGCAGGTATAAACCGAAGCGTACCCGATCCATATACTACATAGGACTGCCTTCATACTCACCTTAAGCGGGCTACCCACCTGCCAAGAAATGCCTCAAGAAAAAAACGAGCATATATTTCTTGTGCCTGGTCAAGAAATTTTGACGTTTGCCAAATTTTCCATTTTTTTGCAAATTACTCTTATAGAAATATACAAAATATGTTTAGCGAGACATGTACTTACCTTTGCCGTGAATCTGCACGTTTACTTCAAGAAATTTATACGAGCTTATTTATTTCTTGAGGTAAACCGGCGTTGCCAACTATCGAAAAGTGCTGTATTTTTTCTTATGAGCTGAGTATTGGCTCAAGAAAATTTGACGTGTCAAAACAGTTCTTGACCATTTCTTGAGCGTTTTTTTATATGGAGTTTGACATTTCTTGGCAGGTGAGTAGCCCGCTTAAACCAAAAATAATAATTGTGTTGTAACAATATTTCGCCCAGCCTAGTCGGAAAATAAAATTATTAAAAGGGACGTGGTGGATCAGACAGGGTTATACTGATGTTGACAGTCCTCTGCCGGATATGAATCCGATACGTTCCGGTGGATAGAACCTTGTGGTTCTGGCCCCACTCTCTTGGAAACTATTACGTTGGCCCTGTAGCCATGGTCGAAGTGGATTTTAGTAATCGGGCATATCCTAAACCCCTAACCCGCAGTTAACAGTTTTTATTCATAATAGTAGTACCCTGCCAGACAGTGCTATGACATTCAGTCAGCTTTGTAATGTTGCCTTTAAAAACGTGATAGAAAATCGTGATGTAAATATAAAACAGCTGATATTTACATCACGATTTTCTATCCCGTTTTCAAAGGCAACATTAAGCTTTCGGCAGAATCAGTCCGTCAATACGTCACGTACGTGACGTACGTCGTGACAAAACGTACGTGCCGTACAGGGATGGCACATAGCGATTGACGTACGTCATTTTGAAGTACACAGATATGTCAACAAAGTAATTGGCGCAAAACGAAAATTATTAAAAAAAAAACATAACAAAAGCAAAATTTCGGTTAAAAACATGGAAAATATTCAAGTAATACTTGTTATAGTCACAATTTTCACAATTTTCACAATCCCGTTGTCAAATTGGCGGTAAAATTGATTTGACATTTGTCACGCAGCTGACGTTCCGTCAAAGTAGAAAATTGGCGAAGGATACCGGATCCGTTGACTGATACTTTGTCAATGTAGCGTTTTACATGCAAAATACACACATCCTACTCGGCTGTCAGTTTCTTCCTTTTCCGGCACGTACGTGACGGACTGATTCTGCCGAAAGCTTTACAAAGCTGGCTGAATGTCAAAGTACTGTACAGCGTATGAATTTCAAGTTATCTTCTCTACTTTTAGCCTTCAAGTTCAGGAGAGGAATCACTTGTTCAATCACTTCTACGAGAGGTACTTGAAGCCATACAAGGCGATCCTGATTTATTTGAGGTAAATGCAAGTTTATCAATTTAAGGGCCACTTGCATAAAAGCCGATTAAGCCTAATCGGTGATTAACTTGACAGCTAACCATACAAAATACGTCAATTAAACTCTGGTTAGTCGTTATCAGCTTTTATGCAAGTGGCCCTAAGCGGGCTACTCACCTGCCAAGAAATGCCTCAAGAAAAAAACGAGCATATATTTCTTGTGCCTGGTCAAGAAATTTTGACGTTTACCAAATTTTCCATTTTTTTGCAAATTACTCTTATAAAAATGTACAAAATATGTTTAGCGAGACATGTACTCACCTTTTCCGTGAATCTGCAAGTTTACCTCAAGAAATATATACGAGCTTATTTATTTCTTGAGGTAAACCGGCGTTGCCAACTATCGAAAAGTGCTGTATTTTTTCTTATGAACTGAGTATTGGCTCAAGAAAATTTGACGTGTAAAATCGTTTCTTGACCATTTCTTGAGCGTTTTTTTATATGGAGTTTGACATTTCTTGGCAGGTGAGTAGCCCACTTTACTATGTCGGTATCCAGATCAAATGAAAATAAAATTTGAAGTAAACTTCTTAGGCCCTGTTTTTCAGTGCAGGTTGAAAATTCAGTGCAAGTTTAAACTTAGTTTAAACGGCCAAATTGTATGGGATAAGCTCTAGTCAGCTTTGTATGTGATTTAAAATTTCACTGAAAACCCGGTCCTTGAAGACCAAATCAAATCCAACTTTTTTCTCTGCATGGTCTTTAATACTTTGGCAAAAACTCACAAAACCGAAAAGTTATTTCACAATTAACGAGATCGCAACCCATTTTAGTATTATTAATATATGGAAACGGCTCACATTGGGACGCTCTTGTTGTTGTTGTTAACGAGTGATGTCGAAATAGACGGTTAATGTACATATATAGCGCGACGCTCAAAATTCTGAAATTCAATTTTTTACATCATAATCGCGATATTTACACTGTAAATTTTACACTAAAGCAAATAATAATATTAATAACTTTAATAAGAGAAAAACTGCTCCTTTCCAGTTTTTTATAGGTTATTCAGTAGCAGTAATGGTTTCAGAGGCTCTCTTCAATTTGCCGGATCGTTTTGGGTCCATTTTAGCGTCATTTTACATTCAAAAATTATCGTTAAATTATCCCAATATGATCCTTAAATAACCCGAAATCTCCTGATAAGTATGTAGGTCAAAACAAAAAAGTAACAATTGATATAATACCCTGCAAAAATCGAGAGTACTCTATTTCCTATCCCATGAGTACTCCAATTGGAGCATCAGAGTACTCCAAATGTTATTCTTTTTCATATAAAAATTGTGCTCCAATTAACATCGCGATGTCCTAGGACTTCGCTTTGTTTCTGATACTCCATGGAGTACCTACAGTCAGAGTACTTTGCAATGTACTCCAATGTTTTTACTTCTTGGAGTATGTACTGTCGGAGCGATAGTGTCGTGATTTTCGTCGATAAGGCAGGAGCAAAGGATTACTATTGGAGTACTCCAATATCAAAAAATTGGAACACATAATCCAACGATTTTTGCAGGGTAGGAGCTTGCTAATGTTTCAAGCATACCAAAACATAACTATTGTCGCAATTATAACAATAGTCATTATGCTAAGGGTACACCTAGCGACGCGACCAAATATTATTTTCATGTGTTCTTATGAAGCAGAGTACACCTAGCGACAGCAGCACCACGAGACACGACGCGACACAACAATGTTGATCAGATAGGCAACTATTTAGTCGCGTCGTGTCGCTATGTGTACCCGTACCTTTAAGGTGAATTTTATTATGATTCAAGCATAGGGCTGTAAGTCTCAATTTGAACTTAATATCAATTAATTTATATTCTAGAAACCAACATCAAAATCATTTTACGATAAAATCAGACACAAATCACCAATTCTTACTTCCAAAACTTGGAGGAGTTTAAAATACCGCATGTGTATAATGAAAACAACATACTTCTTAGCTGCTATGAAGCAAGAGGAAAAACTAAACCAAACTAGCAGTGTTGAGGGTTATGAGGATATTTACAAAATATGCCCCCAATGGGATGTACTCGATAAAATATTCCGTCAACAACCCGATAAATCAACTATTGCATATGATCAAGTTACAGCTCACATAGGTGGGGATGATGGTGAAACTGAGACCAAATATTCAATTCCTGATACTAAGACTGAGATAAAATATTCAATAACTGCAACTGAAGGCACAATTAATACGTTGCCTGCGGGTGAAAATACGAACATAAACAATGACTCCGGTGAAATAGAACTAAAATGTGAGGTTGAAAGCCGCTCTAGTACTCCAGAACCAGAATCTTTAACTGGATTATAATGTAACAAAGAAAAGATAAGTGTGGAACAAAGTAGTATTAAATAAACTAAAGTCGTCAATAAAGAAAATAATATAATATTTTCAATGAAAACCAAGTTTTACGAATTTGAAATAAAATGAGTTTAAAATGCTTTGTATTAAGATTTGTTTTGTAATAAAATAAAATAAAATACAATAAATTAAATAAAAAGAGAACTTAAACCTGTATTATTAAAAAACGAAAAATTAAATAATTTTAAATACAATTAAAATTAATAAAATGGAACAAAACAAACCTAATTTTGTTAAATAAATAAAGAAAAAGGTTGAATCAGTTCTCGAAGCGTTTTTCTATCGTCATCTTTTCTTTGTGATACATTCGCAAATATGTGTAGCGCCTCTCCAAGATGTATTCAACAAGGTGTGATTGAATTTGACGTTGCTCGCAATCCTGTCAAACAGAAAAAATATTTTAACCCGCTTGAAACCATTTTTTTCAGTTTATAAACTTTTAGGAAAAAAAGTGTGAATTAACTCTTGTTTTAATTTTCAATATTTATATTTATATATCCGTCAGTACGTTGAAAGAACTGGCAGCAAAGTACACTGGGGGTGTTTGTTTGCTTAACGCCAGATACGACAGATGCGTCAAAATAGAATTTGCTCTAAAATTGACGTACGTCACGCAACTGACGTGTTGGCGGACTGATTCTGTTTGAGCTATGATTCTGCTGAACGCCTTAGAGATGAGCGATTCTTGAGAGCATTCGCCACAACATCATTGCCATCTCTATTGATTTGGTTATTTTGAATCATGGATCAATGATCCATGTTTCTTTGAATAATAAATATTTTGCTATTGGAGTACTAACAAATATAACTAACGGTAGGTGTACTAAAATGGAAAATCCTAAAACAATTGATATTTCGATTTTGAAGAAAAAGCATTACTCTGATAACCGGCTTTTTATTAGGAATGCAAAACAAAAAGCCTCAAATTAGATATCTCACCTTTCCAAGCCGCGTGCGAAAAAAAGAAACTGAGATTCAAAGGGCATACCGGTTAGCAGTAGTAGCTCAAAAATCATTTGAACAGAGGGTACTATCAAGGTCAATTAGAGACGGCTATGAGGATACAAATGGCCCCAAAAAGGATGAATTGATTGGGCTAGGAGTCAAACCGAAACACATGCACCTTACTGTAAGTTTTGTATCATTCTTATTCTATGTATTGAAACACTTCTCAGTTCTACATGTTCCGAAATGACTGTGTGTAGCAAGCGCTGTCTTGTCAGCATACCGGCATACATAGGTATTAACGGATCAAATAAATGCCGTTGAAATCCCACTCAGGGTTCCTTTCAGTGCAGGTTTAAACCGAAGCGTCCATATAACATAGAGGTATGCCTGTCATGCTCATTTAAATCAAAAACAATAACCTCGATGCCTATGCAAAACCTATAGTTATATGTATCTACCAGATGACAAACCTTTGAAATGACGAAAGTGGAAAAAATGAGATTTGGTAACCCTAAGTTCCGGGAAAAGATGGACTACCCGCCGCGCTCTTCAAACGTGAAGACGAAGAGCTGGTGAAAAGCATGAAAGAATATGGTCAGGTGAGTGCATACCTACGGATTGGAATTTAAGCGTGCCGCGGAATCAGTCTTCTTAATATCGCATATGAGATTCTCTCTGGCGTATTGTGTGAAAGACTGCAGTCCATCGTAGACAACTGATTGGGCCGTATCAGTGTAGCTTTAGACCTGGTAAGTCTACCATCGACCAGATTTTCACGATATGACAAATCCTGTAGAAGACCCTTGATAAAAGAATCGACACACACAATCTCTTTGCCGATTTAAAGCCGCTTTTGACAGCGCGAAAAGGAGTTGCATGTGTACCGCCATGTCTGAATTTGACTTCCTGCGAAGTTTATACGGCTTTGCCAAATGACGTTGAGCAATACCAACAGCTACTCTCTAAGCCATTGGAAACCAAACTAGGCTTCAGACAGGGCGACTCCCTTTCGTACGAATTCTTTGACCAGCAGAGCTAGACAGCAATGGTTCAATCTTTTACAAGAGCGTGCGATGGCTGGCGATATCATCGGCCTTAACAACCGCGCCGTAAGCGCTGCCTTCTCTGGACTGGATAAGGAAGCGAAAAATTGGGTCTTGGTAGCCAAGTACCGTAGATAGCTACAAATTTGAAACGGTGAGGGAACCGGCATTAACATCGAACATATTATCAGTCTTGAAATCCAACAGAGAACCGCTCATGCCAACAAGTGTTACTTTGGACTAAATAGGCAATGAGAAGTAACGCCCTCTCTCGATACAAAATATCCCGCTCTAGAAGTCTCGCATCGTACCAATCCTGATTTACGGCTCGGAATCATGGGTGTAAGAGTGGGTCGCCTCCCCGTTGGTGCACCCCGGGGTAACGCTAAATGACCTGCATGGCCTGCACGGTTAGCTTCTTGTATTGCCCGTCCTACGAAAACGGTACGAGTGTCTACATATTTTTTCGAAAATAAGTTATTTATAAAGGTGTACTCGTCTTGAAAATTTGAGTTTATTCTTGCAAAAATATTTTGTAATTTGCAAATGAATATAAAGCCATTGCAAAATTAAATTCTGTCTTTTGCAGTATCTACATAGTTTTCCCACAAATCCTAAAAAAATGTGGGTATATACACCGCCGTCCTATTTAAGAATGTGGGTATCTACATTCTAGCTCAAAGCAAAATAATGAACAAAATGTGTTTGGCCGGGTCAATATAAGAAAACGGCCCGGGTCGTTTCGGCACGATAGGTACAGCACAAGTACTGGTACTGTTCTCGTAGAACCGGCAATACAAGAAACTAGCTGTGTAGGTCGTGTAGGCCATTTAGAGTTACCCAGGGTGCACCAACGGGGAGGCGACCTACTCTTACATCCTTACGGAGTTCCGCCAATAAGGCTCATATTATAAGAAATTTTAGCTCATATCGGACGACAGTCGCAGGAAGGGAAATACATTCATTTCGGACTCAAAAAAGAGCTCGTAAAGAGCGTAAACCCTCCTTGTTGTTGTTGTTGTTGTAACAAAGTGTAGCCCTGCCCAGCGTGTACTTTTCCTTAACCTAAATTGTTGTTGTTGTTGTTGTTGTTGTTGTTGTTGTTGTTGTTGTTGTTGTTGTTGTAACGAAGTGTAGCCCTGCCCAGCGTGTACTTTTCCTTAACCTAAATTGTCATCAATTTCTTCTAACGGGAGTCCTAGGAAACTTGCAGTTTCGACAGGGTTGGACCAGAGGGAGATGGGTGTTAGAAGAGTGGGCTCCGAAGAGCAGATAAATAAATGGTTGGTATTATGGGGTGACGAGCCGCATGCCGGACATTCATTCGGCACGTCAGGGTCTAGTCTGGATAAGTAGGAGTTTAACCTGCTACAGTATCCAGAGCGTAATTGAGCCAGAGTGACCCTTGTCTCTCGAGGAAGATGACGCTCCTCAGCCGCGACGCGAGGTGGTTTGGCGTGCAAAACGGCGTTCAGTGGACAGAGCGAGACATAGGACGCAACGGACGTGTCATGGATGTGCTTCAGGGCCTGCGTATGTACCTTTGGATCAAACGGCGAAAGTGTGAGGTGCCGGATCTCATCAAAATGCTCACGTAGATGTGCCCTTACGGTCCTAGGAGGTGGCTCATACTCAAGCAGTAGTCTGTTGGGATGTTGTGGTTTGCAACAGTTCAACAGGTACTGCCTGTTTAGCATTTCATTGTGCTCCAAAACTGGGAGCATTTCCCCCTCATGATGTAAATGATGTTCTGGAGACATAAGGACGCATCCCGTGGCGGTTCTGAGTGCGGTGTTTTGGCAGGCCTGCAGTCTTTTCCAATGAACCTCAGCAAGCCCCGGCGACCATATCGGCGACGCGTAATTCAGGATCGGCCGACCAATTGCTTTATAGGTTGCCAGCAACGTTTCTTTGTCTTTACCCCAAGTGCTGCCGGCTAGCGACTTGAGAATTTTGTTGCGGCTTTGTAGCTTAGAGACAATTGCGGTTGAATGAGCAGCGAATTTGTGCATGGGGTCGAAAGTTACCCCTAAGATTTTGGGGTGGGAGACAGTAGGTAATTTTTGGTCGCCTACGTAGATTTCTAACTCCATGCCAACTTGCGCCGTCGAAGTCGTGAATAGTGTCGCCGAGGACTTCGTTGGCGACAATGTCAGGTTCCGAGCAGTGAAAAACTCAACAAGAGAGGGGAGATAACCATTGATCCTGGAGCACAGCTCATCAACGGAAGTGCCAGATGCCAGGATCGTACAATCGTCTGCGTAAGAAACAATCGAGACCCCATCTGGTGGGGAAGGAAGCCTCGAAATATAAAGATTAAACAAAAGCGGGGAAAGGACACCACCCTGTGGTACCCCTTGTTTAATCTTTCTCGGTTTTGATTTTTTGTTTCTGAAAGCTACAGACGATTGACGACCACTCAGACAATTGGCGGACCAACGCTTAAGACAGGGGGGGAGCGATGAATCTTCCAAATCGGATACCAGTTGTCCATGATTTACTGTGTCAAAAGCTTGAGACAGGTCAAGAGCAACTAGAACCGTCCTGTGATGAGGGCTTTTCTGGTTGAGTCCGTCAGTTATCTGAGTGTTAATGGCATTTAGAGCAGTTGTTGTGCTCCGTATTTTTATAAAGCCATGTTGGTGCTCGGCTAACCTCAACTTTAATGTGTAAAGAGGAAGTAATACCGCCTCCAATGTCTTCACTACTGGCGAGAGGAGCGATATCGGACGATAAGACTCCCCTACGTTAGCTGGCTTGCCAGGCTTTAGTAGTGGGACCACGACTGCCTGCTTCCATTTTTCAGGTATGACAGAAGTGGCCAGGGACAAATTGAAGACGGTAGTGAGGTATTTTACTCCCTCTTCGCCGATGTGTTTTAAATGCACCATGGCTATGTGCTGTAGCGGTGATGGAAACGGGGGCATTGTTTTTGTGTTTATGCGCACGCCTGAAGATCCTACGTCTGTCCCTGTCCTGTGCAGGGTGTGGTACAAACTGTCGGCAAAAGGCCGTTGCACTCTTCTTCGGGTCACTAAACGTCTTATCACCAAAGGTGATGTCTACGTTTCTTGGTGGGCCCGTCGAATTTGACAGGGATTTCAATGTGGACCATAATTTTCCAACACCGGTAGAGAGGTTACAAGACCTCAGATGCTCCTCCCATTTGGCATGTTTGTGTTCATCTACCAGCCGTCTGATTTCCGCGTTGAGACCACTGATCTGTGGGTCTGCGGGATCGATGCTACGTATAAGGTCACGTTCATTGGCCAGGGCTGCAGCTTCAGTTGGGAAGTTTGGCCGTATATTTTGTATTCTACCAGCTGGTATGAAAAGGGCTGCAGCTCTATTTATGACCTTACGTATTTCCTTTTCACCTTGGCGTACGTCAGTCGGTATGGGAAGAGCACCAAAGGAGCTCTCAGTAAACTCAGTAAAGCCCACCCATTAACCCCTTCTGAAGTTTACGTAGGATCTCTTCTCAGAGGTGATGAAATCCGGGGCACGATCAACGGACAGGACGATTGTTAGGTGATCTGATGCCAAAGCCACCATTGGGCACCAGTTTATGCAGTTTATTAGACCCGGACTAACAATTGTTATGTCCGGGGAGCTACTGCAATTTACTGCCATCCTCGTGGGGGCGTCCGTGTTCACCGCGCAGAATGTGGAAGCGTCAATTTGCTCGGCTATTTCCCGTCCTCTGCCGTCAGCAGAATGGCGTGAATGCCACATGTCGTGGTGTGCATTAAAATCGCCCATAAAGACACGGTTATCGCCCCGTAGGAAATCGCTTACATCAGGGCGATAACTTCTGGGACAACAGGTGACGGGAGGTATGTAGATGTTTATCAGCTCGAGATCAACACCTCCAGCTGAAACGACAATACCCTGTCGCTCTAGGGGTATGTCCTCTTGGTCGGTGTTGAATGCAAATTCCCTATAGCGCACGGTTTGGTGGATGATGAACGCAAGACCACCCCCACCGTCCGTACGATCATGCCGGAGAATGTGGTAGCCACCAATCGCTCTGAGATCCGAGTGGGTGCCAAGTTTAGTCTCCTGGACTGCAGCAATTTTGATGGAGTTTTGCTGCATAAACTTGGCGATCTCCACAATCTTGCCAGTTATACCGTTGCAGTTTAATTGCATTATTTTGAAATGCGGGGGAGAGGCAATGGTCACTCTGGGAGTTAGGGACTGATGCGCTCGCCGTGGAGGTAATATGCTAGTCCGTGATCGTCGTCGCAGTCCTGAAGGCGACAAATTCCGCTCGTTGGGAGACGAGGTAGAATTTGTGAGCATATGCGCAGGTGACATTGGCCAAGGCAGGTATTGCACTTGACCGATGGCACTCTGGACGCATATATTCTGTGCCGACAAACAGTGCACATAGTGTGAGGGACCAGGAGCTGATGGCCTTGATTCACATTTGTGCCGGTACCGGAAGAAGTAGAGGGGAGGGGAATATTTTGGGGCGGGGGTTGTAGCTCAGCAGTGCTCACTACATCTGTAGATGTGCTATTCTCCCACATATTTGCGTATTAACTTAAAACGAATTCACTTAGTTCTGTTAAGCTGAATGATTTTCCCGGTTGTTCCTGACCCTTTGTCTATTCTTATTGCTGGTCATCTTTATTTCAAGGCCTTTTCTGCTGGATTGAGGCACAGGTATTCGCTTTTTATGGAAAATAGTTCATTGGGACTTGTTATATGTATGTACGAAGGTGCATGTACAACCATGCCCGTTTCAACGATTTCTTCCCATATATCTATTGAGAACATTTTTTTAATCAAAGGTCCAGGTTTGCTTCCCCCTTCTTGATGTTTCCATTTCAGTGCCGAAAAGAAAAGAAATTAGGGTCATATCGGACGACCATCCCAAGAAGGGATATACATTCATTTCGGACTCATAAATGAGCTCATAAAGAGCATAAACGCTCCCATTAAGGACTCATTTATGACTCCACTTGTTTGCTGGGACGCCTTTAAAATCAAGGTTGTATGTTGGGTGATATTAAAAAAAATGTTTTAATAGTTGCGCGCAGTAATTTCAAGCAACCCCCCAAACGAAGTATTTTACTTAGCTCTAACACCAAATAATTTTTATAAGTTAGTCGATATGAATTTAAAGTTTTCTTCTCTACTTATAGCTTTCCAGTTCAGAAGAAAAACCACTTGTTCAATCACTTCTACGAGAGGTACTTGACGCTATACAAGGCGATCCTGATTTATTCGAGGTACATGCAAGTAAATCTACTTATTGTGTCGAATCAAGTAAAAGTCTAGAGTAATTTTGAAGTGAACTTCTTAATAGGCGATGCGAAGTTTATACTGAGAATACGGCTTCGAATAAGGAAGCTTTTTGTCAATCCCGTCATCTTGGGATTTCAAATTGGTAATCCCAGGGAATTTTCGGGGATTATCACAGATACCGTCCAAAAAATTCGGGGAGGTATCAAAATACGTATTTAACATAGGAATACATAATCCCGAGATTCCATAATTTAGTTTTGTCAAGGGATATATGTATATCAGAGCGTATCACCAAAAAAAAGTTGGCCGTACCTCCCCTCATATGAAGTGTTTTTGAAAAACATTTAAAAAAATTGTATTTTTTTTCTGGCAACCCTAGAAGTCGCCCAATTGCATTTTTCTTCATATCTTCGGCATTTTTTGTCCGATTTTAAAGTGTGGTACCACAACGAAACGCATGAGCTCAATGAACTTTCTTGAGAAAAAACCTCCTCTTTGAGACGCAAAAATTGATGCGTCAAACTTTAAAATCCGACAACAAATGCCAAACATTTGAAGAAAAATGTAATTGGGCGACATCTAAGGTTGCCACAAAAAAAAAAATTTTTTTTAAATGTTTTTCAAAAACACTTCGTATGAGGGGAGGTACGGCTGACTTTTTTTTTGTCTGTAAGCCCGACACGCTCTGATGTATATGTATTTCAACTCAGAAAGTGGTTTTGTACATAAATATCACGGGTCACGCCCCAATTTTGGGATCAGATCCGGTATAATTGTTGGTTTTTGCCAACAATTTTTTACTGAAACAATAATTTTAACTTCATCTTTTATATTTTTGATATAAGTTAAAACGAGTCCTTTGAGACCTCTCCCGACATTTTATGTGGCAATTTTCTGGAATTATTTTTATACAACTTCCGAAACCCGAAAGCCTGATTTCGGGACGATAAAATGGCGCTGAAGGCACGGGACTCTGGATCGGGACTGCCCAGGCACACCAAAAGTTTTCACTTCCGTCCAACTTTTTGTTTTCTAACTAATCAAATTTAACTCTCCATAAAAACATTGCATCGCCGCCTAATAAGTTAAATTAAAAAAAGGACTGATACCAAAGCAGCTACGGATGTCACCGGACATCTTTTCAGTTCAAATATGTCAATATTTCTTTGCACTTTGATTTAATCTCAATTCAAACGTAACATCAACTACATTGTGCAGAAGCCGGCTTTTTGCACAGACTGAGCCAAAAATAGTAGTTTTTTATGTATCCTATTTTTCGAAGTTAGCCTCGAAAATTTAGTTATGGGCTTTCGATGTTCGAAATTGGACCATTTAAATTTTGCTTTTACAATTGCTGTATTTAGAAAATAAAACAGGAAAAATGTGGGCGTAAACTGCTTGCTTCCTTGTTCAATTGGCATACTTTTTTTTTACAAGCACATGAAGTTTTTCGAAATTCTAGCTTTTGACCCCGTTTAACGTTGGTACATAAACTTCTAAAACAAAAAGTGTATACGAATCCAACAAGAAAGTGAAGCAAACCACGCCCACATTTCTCCTTTTTTTCTCAATTTTTTAAATACAGAAAATGAGTCTAGGTTCGAGCTTCGAAAGCCCATAACTTTGGAGGCCAATCTTTTCAAAAAAGTGGATTTTGCTGTATAGTGTTACTTTATATCTCTTCTAGAAACCAAAACCAGAACCATTTTACGAAAAAATCCGATGTAAATCACCCATTCTTGGTTCGAAAACTTGGAGGTGTTTAAAATACCGCATGTGTATTATGAAAACAACATACTGCTTTGCTGCTAAGGAGCAAAAGAAAAATCTTACCCAAAGCAGCAGTGTTCATGATAATGAGGATATTTACAAAATATGCCCCCACTGGGATATACTCCATATTATATTCAGACAAACCCCCGATAAACCAACTATTGCATATGAACCTCACATAGATGATGATGATGAAGATGGCGAGATTGAGATGAAATATTCAATAACTGGAACTGAAAGCACAATTAATGTGTTGCCTGCATGTGAAAATATGAATTTAAATAACGAAGTCGGTGAATTAGTACTAAAATTTGAGGTTGAAAGTCGCTCTGGTACTCCAGAACCAGAGTTTTAAAATGGATTAAAATTTTGAAATAAAAGGTAAATTGGCACTTGAATGAAACTAAATAAGCGATTGACACATATAGTAGTATTAAATAAACTAAAATCTTCAATAAAAAAATGCAGGTAATATTTTTAATACAAACCAAGTATTATAAATTTGAACTAAAATGAGTTAATTTTGTTTTTGGTATTTAGATTTGTGTAACGTAAACAAAACACAGTGAATTAATGTAAAAAATATATGAAGGGCGTAGAACCAAAAGGATCTAAGTAACATCGACGTTGAATTGAGATAATTAAGGTTAAAGTAAATAACTTATTGTAAATTCTAGGTAAACGGGTTTGAAATTATTCCTGTCTAAATGAATGCAAAATATAAATAACTGTAAATTTCCCAAAATTATTGCAAAAAATTTCGAACCTTGTTAGCTCGGCCAAAAGAACATGTAGTGCTAAACTTACAAGGATCCAGAAAAAAAATTGCCAAAAATCAGCGAGACTTCCTACGAACTTAAGTTTAGTACTTTATTATACTAAAATTAAAGGGGCTACAAAACTGCATACTCGAAAAAAATCTACATGTTTTTTGGCCGAGCAATTAAATTTTATTGCTTGGAGGAGCGTACCTAGATCATTTTGGCTCCAATCATTAATGCAATAAAATTTAATACGTTTTTGGCCTGGCAAATATATGACACTAAAATGTCCAAAATGGCTTGGATCGCATTGTCAACAAATAGACACTACATTTAACTATACAAATAACTCAATTTTTAAAAATGTCACTTGGATCCTTTTGGTTCTGAGCCCTTCATATAAAAAAATGACGTGTGGCACTCGGGGACTGCCGCGGTAAAGCTATTGCATATCACTTTTTATCAACTTATAATATATATGAAAACTCAATGAGTACAACGTCATACTGTTAGTAGTATGTATAGCCTAAATGTAGGCAACGCTTACAGATCCAATTTTAATGTAATGTAATGTACAGCTCCAATTTTATGTAATCGGCCTGCTGCTAACATCAACGCCTAAATGTAGGCAAGGCTTATATTTATTTTTGTCAAGTTATGTTGCTAACGCCGAACCTTTTAACATTGAATAAATGTCCGTTACGAACTTTTTTAACATTAACATTTTTTCATTTCACTCCCACCGCCAAGGCCTGCGATAACATTTATGCAGTAGCTTAAAAAACTGTATTATTAAAAAGTAAAAAAAGGCAAACATATATACTATATAAAACGAACGGAAAGTAAGGTTAACGAAGAAACGACGAAAAACTAGAAAAATATCATAAAGAAAACGGCGTTTTTGGAGTAGGCGCCATCATAGGCATATCTTGCTTCGAACCTATAAGTACAAAAACGTTGATTAGAGCAGAAATGAGCCAGAGCGAACTAGTAAATAACAAAGAGACAAACAAATAGTATTAAGGCGGTCGGTTATTTATAACAACGTAGAACATTAAAACAAAAAAAAAAAAACAGAAATACTAACAGAGAATGAAACACGAAAAAATTCTAAAAGCATCAGGTAGAAGATAAGAGCAATACGAATGTCAATATGTTAGTACCTATACATGTAAATATGTGCAAATTATACAATAACACTATACGACAAAAGGTTGTAAGAGTAGGTCGCCTCCCCGTTGGTGCACCCTGGGTAACGATAAAATTACCTACATGGCCTAAACGGCTAGTTCTTGTATTGCCGGTTCTACGAGAACGGTACCAGTACTTGTGCTGTACCCATCGTGGCGAAACGACCCGTGCCGTTTTCTTATATCGACCCGGCCAAGATCAATACACTCGGGGCGACCCTGCCTGACATTTAGGCAGGACTACACCTCGTTACAACAACAACAACAACAAAATCAACTTTTTATTTCTGGGTGTGAGAAAAATTGCGTTTCCCGCTTTTCGAAGTTAGCCTCCAAAACTTAGTTACCGGCTTTCGAAGTTCGAAGTTGGAGCTTTCGAAGATTTGGTTTTCTACAGGTTTTGTTTAAAAAATTTTTTAAAGTGGGCGTACTTTTTTATAATTTGAAAGTGTGTGAATGAATTAAAATTCTATATATATAGCACTGTACAGCAGCCGGCTGGGTATGGGATCTTACCAACTTTTTTGAAGACATACTTAAAAAAACTACGTACCCCGTTTTTCGAAGTTAGCCTCCAAAATTTAATTATGGCCCTTTGAAGTTCGAAATTAACTTCTAGTTTTGCTTATCTAATTGCTGTATATTTTTAAGAAAATTAAAAAAGGAAAAATGTGGTCATGGTCTGCTTGACTCCCTTGTTCGATTGTTAACCACTTTTTGTTTTAAAAGTTGTCAAAGGCGTCAAAAGTTAGATCTTCGAAAAAATTAAAAGCCGTATGTTTAAAAAAATATTCAACTGATTTCGAAAACTTCATGCCCTTTTCAAGCAGCCCACGCCCACATTTTTGCTTTTTCAATTTTTTTAATACAGCAATTGGAAAAGCAAAATTAAAAAGGTCGAACTTCGAAAGCTCATAACTAAACTTTGGAGGCTAACTTCGAAAAACGGGGTAGATAGTTTTTTATGTACATTTGTCTCAATCTCTTCAAAAAGTTGGTTAGATCCCATACCCAGAAATGTTGATTTTGCTGTATAGTGTAATTAAAATCATACGGCTCTTAATTTTTTCAAAGATCTCACTTTGGCCCTGTATAGCACTTCTACATACACTTTTAGAAAAGTGACACCAATCAAACAAGAGAGGCAAGCAGGCTACGAACACATTTTGCCTTTTTCAATTTTTCAAACAAAACAATTAGAAAAATACTTTCGAACTTCGAAAGCACCTAACTAAGTTTTGGAGGCCAACTTCGAAAAACGGGGAAAGTCAGTTTTTTAAATATGTATTAGGCAAGAAATGCCAATATGGGTATCAAATGAAAGGTATTTTCGGAAGAATATGTATGAAGACAGCGGAAAAATTGAAATGGGGAAGCATCGAAGTGACGAAGAAAAAACTGCTAAACCTTTTTGGATGGGTAATGATAGACCACTGGCGATTAATGTTAAGTACTAAAGCTTTCACAGTATTTTTTTCGTCGATCTGAAAATAATACCAACATAACTTTTGAAAACAAAAATAAATAACAGTCTCCAGAATGGGTCTACTTTAAGGAACTCCAAAGTGTACACCAACTTTCTAGAAGCACTCTGCCTGCATGGAATACAGAGTTTCAAATGCGAGAGAAACACAGTCGGTGATGGATTAATCGTAAGTAAAAATATAGTTATATTATATATGTGCATACATACATACATATTTTTATATGTATACATGTACAATGTGCAATCTACATCTTCGTGGTTGTTGGTAAACATATTGCCCAGCTGTTTCGTTGAAGGCAATGTAACCCAGTCAATATAATGACCTGGAAATATATGTATGTTTGTATATACATAGGTAGCTATGTTATTGTTAAAAGCTTCAAGTACAAGAGGAAGTACATAGAAAAGCAAATAATTTGGTAAAAGACAATAAAACGAAACTGCGCAGTATTAGAAATGAAACAAAAACTGTGAAATACTAAAGGTGTTCTGTCATATGTTTGATAGTTGCTCTCCAACCGGTCTCCCCAAATGGCAGAGCGCAGAGAAATGGAGAGCGCATCCCCAACATAAACAAAACCATGTAGATAGTTTTAGTGAAACTGAATATTATATACCCAGTGATGAGATATGATATTTAAAGATAAGGCGTAGCACCTCCCATAAAAACTAAATTTTTCATACTAAAAATCTCTGAAAGTATTTTCAACACAGTATCGATTTTTAGAGGGATATTCTACAAAATCAATGCAAATCTTATGATTAAAGTAGCAGTTATTAAAAGAGAGGCGTGGCACCTCCCGAAAAAGCTAATTTTTTCAAACTGCAAATCTCTTAAGCATTTTCCACAGAGTATTAAAACATTGTGACTTTATATAAAATCAATAAAAAAAATAGGTCGAAAAATAAGAATTATTAGAGGGGAATTGGGCATAATCACCTGGAAAAGAAATATTTTTTTAAATTTAGTTTTTTTCCAAATTGCTGTTTGTCATTTACCCTGTGAAGCAAAGTTTAGATACATAACTTTTAAAATGCTTATTTATCAATGTATATGATGCTAGCAAGTGGGTATAATAATGATGTCACATACAATCGAAAATACTAGCCAGGGATCTTAAACCTTAAATGAGATCAGTCCTA
This sequence comes from Campiglossa producta, assembly GCA_964058755.1. NCBI lineage: Eukaryota > Metazoa > Arthropoda > Insecta > Diptera > Tephritidae > Campiglossa > Campiglossa producta. The sequence continues at coordinate 24,829,370 of CAXKVI010000003.1, forward strand.
AGAAATCTTATCTAGCAAGGATTGATCTCTAAAAATAATATTAAGGTCTTAAAATTTCACCGAAGTTTTTTTTCGGTATTTTGAAAAAAGTCAATAAACATATAAAAAAAAACCTTGTAAAACTGTACAGCAGCCGGCTGGGTATGGAACCAACTTTGTTGAAGAGATTAAGACATAAGTAAAAAAATGGCGCTTCCCGTTTTTCGAAGTTAGCCTCCAAAATTTAGCGAGGCGCTTTCGAAGTTGGATGTTCGAAAGTGGTTTTCTAATTGTCTGGTTTAAAAAATTTAAAAAGGCAAAATGTGGGCGTGGCCTGCTTGCCTCTCTTGATTCATTGATGCCCTTTTTTATTTAAAAGTGAGATTTTCGAAAAAATTAAAAAGCCGTATATTTTTAATTATATAATATTTTTTTATACATATACTTTCAGATTAAAATAAGTACACCAATCAAGTGAGAGGACCAAGGAGACGCCCACATTGAACCTTTTTAAATTTTTTAAACAAAACAATTAGAAAACCAAGTCTTCGAAGGACCAAACTTCGAACTACGAAAGCCCGTAGCTAATTTTGGGAGGCTAACTTCGAAATTCGGGAAACGCCTTTTTTATCTCTTCAAAAAAGTTGGTTTGGTCGCATACCTAGAAAAAAGTTGATTTTCTCGTAATCGGATGATAACCACGCCTCTTTTTCGATATCGAAAATCACATAAATTGAGTAAAAATGGAGAAATTTGCATTCAATTTGGTACACAGGTTACTTTCTGGCCGAGGTAGGTTGTTATTGAAAATGGGCGAAATCGGATGATAACCACGCCCCCTTTTTCGTGAGGCACAAATCATTCTAGTATCGCTGGAGGAATATACCTGATGAAAATGAATAAAATCGCCCTCCAACCACGCCCACTTTCGATATCGGAAATGACCTAATTCGGTAAGATAAATGCTAAAATAGTATAAACTTTTGGGTAAATCCTCCTCCGTTCGCCCGAACTTAAACTTCATTGTCTAATTTTTTTTCGACATTTTCGAAGAAAAACCGTTTTTCGAACAAAAATTAAAAATCAAAAAATACTTATTAAAAAATTATGTATATAGAAAAAGTGCAATGCCATTATGGTCCCTGATACCAACCACCTCAGTACATATTATATACAACTGCGCCAACACTACCACTCACAATCACAACAAAGAAATACGAAAACAGAGACAAAACGGCGCTTTTCTCACCGGCTCTCCGCTGGGTATATAAAGGGAAATGCGCAGCAAAAATCCAGTTTAATTGAATAACAGATTTTGTTAAGCGAAGACACGACGTTAAAAGCGGAATAAGCAAATTTTCTGCAAAAATAAAAAATAAAATTGCCAAAACAAATTTAAAGTATTAATAACTATACAAAAGAAAGCAAAACCGCAACAGATAAAAAGTGAAACTGTACAAATAAGTTTTGAATTACACAAAAACAAAAAGATCTCATTTTAATTAAAACCAAGGTTTTTTTTACAAAACAAAAACAAAACCAAAATGTCTGAGGCTTATTTCGATCAATACGAACACTACAACTTCGATCACGATAAACACATCTTTTCGGGACGTAGTGGCAAGCAACGTAGCAAGAGGGAGGCGCAGGAACATACCAATCATTTCGATCCTAACGGACATTCACGCAAATTGGTAACAAAATTCATGAATACAAATAATAATCGCAAATTGAGTGTTGGCGGCAAGAATTGAATGTTTTTGTTTTATGGTGGATACGAATTAATCAAGAAGAAGCAGAGGGAGTGCATACAAAAAACCGTTAGAAAAAGTGCGTAAATCAAGAATAAAACTGAATTTAAACAAACACAAAAAAATTAAAATTAACAAGTACTCGAAGCAAGCAAAGACGTCTATTTGAAGGAGGAGAAAGCAAGCAATTTTATAAGAAAGAGAAAGAAGAAGAGCATTAAACTGTTATTGGTTTGTACTAAAAAATCAACCAGCCAGCGATAGAGGATTTTGTGTCATCTTGTTTTATTTTGATACCCACCAAGCGCAGCAAGTAAGGAGAAGGGGAGTTGAAAGCACACTGAGTGACAGCCAGCAACAACAACTTGCAGAAACTGCATCGGCGCATTTGTGTTGCGTGCAGCGTATGCAGGTTGGGTGCGTTGGCTGTTCACACTCTATATTGCAAAAACAACAAGGCAAAACAAAAACAACAGATAAGAAAAATCGCGAATTTAAAAATAAATACATACATTTATAAACACATACATACCTACCTAGTATATATGATAATATTGTTATTTTCATAATATTTCTGTAACTTGGTTTCTATGCTTTTATAAAACACAAATTTTGTAATTTCTCTTATTTATGCATTATAATAATTGATCTTTTTTTTCACTTACATATAAACTTGCTTGATTCATGACCTTTCTTTTGGCATAAGTACTTTTTGTTAGAGCGCGCTGAAAAATTTTCTCACATTCGTATTAATCATATTCATACATATGTATACTTAGTTGCAAATTTAATATGTATGCATTTTTTTTATATATTAGTTACCTAAGTTGAATTGTAACTCTTTGAGACTGTAACGTATAAAGCTGCAGTTAGTTGATATGAATAAAAAAATTAATGAATATTTAATAAAAAAATATAAAATAAAACTGAAGTTAATGAGTGTTTTCTTTTAAATACCACAATGAAAAAAAAGATTCTAATTATAGCAAACAAAAAAATAAATTTTTTTAAAACCAAAAAAAAAAAAATGGTACACAGAAAAAAAAATTTTTTTTAGTTTTAAGTTTTTTTTTTTTAAAACCACAATGAAAATAAATTCCAAATATCACAAAGAAAAAAAAATTCTGTATACCAATTTTTTTTTTTTTAAATATCACAAAAATAAAAAAAAAATATTTCCTTTAAATACCACAAAAAACTACTTTTTCTACTTATGAGCCTACAGAGGTTGTGACCCAGGTGTTTTTCGAAGTTGACATTATTTTACTTACCAACAGCATAAGACTTGAATTTTGTGAACTGAGCCACCTACAATTTTTTCGACTGCCATGTATTTTAATGAAAGTTTGTAGTATGCCTCACAACGATTAAACAAAAATACGTATATAACAATTTTTCGAAATTCATAATTCGAATTTCGAAAAACTGGGCCAAACGTATTTTTCTCTTGTTGTTGTGAATTATACTAAAAAGTTTCAGAGAGGTAGTACAACTTCAAAAAAAAAATGGCTCACTTCACAAACTCAAGTCATAGGGTTTTCAAAATAGATTTGCAAAACAAATCGATCACTAACCGCAAAAAGAGCAAAACGGAGAATCAAGTGACTTTGGTAAGTCTTTTTATGATGGGACCCGAATTTTAAGTTTTAAATTTATTTAAATAATGCTAACAATATCTTGGATTATTAAAAAATTCAGATACATATGTGGAAACTCTAAAAACTGCCCCAAGCTCCATAGGTTCCCGAGATAGTAATGAATATAAGAAAATATAAATAAAATAGGTGGCAACCCTGCCTGAAAGTATCTCCGTTCGTATACGGCTGAAAATACCTTTCAATTGATCCCCATATTAGCACGCCTTGCTCAATATAAGACAAAAATTAGATATATGGCAACCCTGTCAATCGCCCCAAGAGCCAACACCAAAGTAGAAAGGCGGTATACTCTTTTATATGCCAAATTTGATTCAAATCGCTTCACCCATTCCCCAGTAATTGGTCGACAGACTAGAGGAATAAATAAGAGAGATGGCAACTCTGCCTGAAAATATTGATATACTTACAAAACTAACTTCCAACTGTTATCCATATTGGCACATCTTGCTCAATTTTCAAAAATGAGATAGGTGGCAACCGTGTAAACCGCCCGAAGTGGTAACACTTGACAAGAAATTCTTAGAATGAAGCAAACTATCTATAAGGCAAATTTGATCCAAATGTTGTTGTTGTTGTAACGAGGTGTAGCCCTGCCTAAATGTCAGACAGGGTCACCTCGAGTGTATTGCTCTTGGCCGGGTCGATATAAGAAAACGGCCCGGGTCGTTTCGGCACGATGGGTACAGCACAAGTACTGGTACCGTTCTCGTAGATCCGGCAATACAAGAAACTAAACTAGCCGTGCAGGCTATGTAGGTCATTTAGCGTAATGAATCCAAATCGTTTCAGGGTCACCTCGAGTGTATTGCTCTTGGCCGGGTCGATATAAGAAAACGGCCCGGGTCGTTTCGGCACGATGGGTACAGCACAAGTACTGGTACCGTTCTCGTAGATCCGGCAATACAAGAAACTAAACTAGCCGTGCAGGCTATGTAGGTCATTTAGCGTAATGAATCCAAATCGTTTCAGCCGTTCACGAGATGGTAGTGGATATACAAAAGATTTATTGCCAAATGGTTGGTGCGACATCTGTTACTCGAAGGTACCCACACCAAAAGTTTAAGTTTCCATAATTTTTACAAGTTTACATTTCCGTAAAAATTTTGCATCACCTAAGAAGTTAACTTCAAAAATTTCGTTTTACAGCCTAATGTACATAAACTATTCTAATAGTTTTTTTTTTAATTGCTAGTTAGAAAATGCAGTTTTTACAAGCATTTACTACGTGCTTGTTTTATAAAATAGTTGAAATTCTTAATTATTTATGAACGTGATTATTTAAACATCAAGGACAAAGCCGTTATAAACCATGTTAAATAAAATGTTCAATATTTTTTTTAATGAAGGGCTGGTGTGTTTGTTGTAATGAGCCCCATCGAAGTTTCGGAGTCATAAAGCAGCCAAATGGACTAGGAAGTTAGAAACTAAAATAAAAAACAACGTTTGACCAAAATTCATAATTTTGAGAAGACAAAAAATGCTCTTCGAAGATTAGTTTAGATATTATTAGATATGACAGAGGTATATTAAAATATAAATTTGGGCCAAAATTTAATGGCAGTCTTAAGCAAAAAATTTGAACATATAAAAACTAGACCAGCAATGATACGATTATTAAAATTTATATTGACTTCTAGAACTTTTACAGCATTTTTTCATCATTCTAAAAAATAATAATTACACTGTACAGCACCTGGCTGGGTATTGAAGAGATTAAGACATACGTAAAAAACTGACTTTCCCCGTTTTTCGAAGTTGGCCTCCAAAACTTAGTTAGGTGCTTTCGAAGTTCGAAAGTATTTTTCTAATTGTTTTGTTTGAAAAATTGAAAAAGGCAAAATGTGTTCGTAGCCTGCTTGCCTCTCTTGTTTGATTGGTGTCACTTTTCTAAAAGTGTATGTAGAAGTGCTATACAGGGCCAAAGTGAGATCTTTGAAAAAATTAAGAGCCGTATGATTTTAATTACACTATACAGCAAAATCAACATTTCTGGGTATGGGATCTAACCAACTTTTTGAAGAGATTGAGACATATGTACATAAAAAACTATCTACCCCGTTTTTCGAAGTTAGCCTCCAAAATTTAGTTATGAGCTTTCGAAGTTCGACCTTTTTAATTTTGCTTTTCCAATTGCTGGGGTGGCTTTCCGTAATTCGATATCGAGCATAAACGAGTGTAAAATCATCGTTTTCGCTTTCCGTAGCCAAAATGTCGAGTTTTTTTATATGGAGTCCGATATCGAATTCACAAAAACGAGACAACGAGTATCGACTGTCGAATTACGGAAAGCCACCCCTGTATTAAAAAAAATTGAAAAAGCAAAAATGTGGGCGTGGGCTGCTTGAAAAGGGCATGAAGTTTTCGAAATCAGTTGAATATTTTTTTAAACATACGGCTCTTAATTTTTTCGAAGATCTAACTTTTGACGCCTTTGACAACTTTTAAAACAAAAAGTGGTTAACAATCGAACAAGGGAGTCAAGCAGACCATGACCACATTTTTCCTTTTTTAATTTTCTTAAAAATATACAGCAATTAGATAAGCAAAACTAGAAGTTAATTTCGAACTTCAAAGGGCCATAATTAAATTTGTTGTTGTTGTAACGAGGTGTAGTCCTGTCTAAATGTCAGACAGGGTCGCCCCGAGTGTATTGATCTTGGCCGGGTCGATATAAGAAAACGGCCCGGGTCGTTTCGCCACGATGGGTACAGCACAAGTACTGGTACCGTTCTCGTAGAACCGGCAATACAAGAACTAGCCGTTTAGGCCATGTAGGTAATTTTATCGTTACCCAGGGTGCACCAACGGGGAGGCGACCTACTCTTACAACCTTTTGTCGTATAGTGTTATTGTATAATTTGCACATATTTACATGTATAGGTACCAACATATTGACATTCGTATTGCTCTTATCTTCTACCTGATGCTTTTAGAATTTTTTCGTGTTTCATTCTCTGTTAGTATTTCTGTTTTTTTTTTTTTTTGTTTTAATGTTCTACGTTGTTATAAATAACCGACCGCCTTAATACTATTTGTTTGTCTCTTTGTTATTTACTAGTTCGCTCTGGCTCATTTCTGCTCTAATCAACGTTTTTGTACTTATAGGTTCGAAGCAAGATATGGCTATGATGGCGCCTACTCCAAAAACGCCGTTTTCTTTATGATATTTTTCTAGTTTTTCGTCGTTTCTTCGTTAACCTTACTTTCCGTTCGTTTTATATAGTATATATGTTTGCCTTTTTTTACTTTTTAATAATACAGTTTTCTAAGCTACTGCATAAATGTTATCGCAGGCCTTGGCGGTGGGAGTGAAATGAAAAAATGTTAATGTTAAAAAAGTTCGTAACGGACTTTTTTTCAATGTTAAAAGGTTCGGCGTTAGCAACATAACTTGACAAAAATAAATATAAGCCTTGCCTACATTTAGGCGTTGATGTTAGCAGCAGGCCGATTACATAAAATTGGAGCTGTACATTATATTACATTAAAATTGGATCTGTAAGCGTTGCCTACATTTAGGCTATACATACTACTAACAGTATGACGTTGTACTCATTGAGTTTTCATATATATTATAAGTTGATAAAAAGTGATATGCAATAGCTTTACCGCGGCAGTCCCCGAGTGCCACACGTCCTTTTTTTATATGAAGGGCACAGAACCAAAAGGATCCAAGTGACATTTTTAAAAATTGAGTTATTTGTATAGTTAAATATAGTGTATATTTGTTGACAATGCGATCCAAGCCATTTTGGACATTTTAGTGTCATATATTTGCCAGGCCAAAAACGTATTAAGTTTTATTGCATTAATGATTGGAGCCAAAACGATCTAGGTACGCTCCTCCAAGCAATAAAATTTAATTGCTCGGCCAAAAAACATGTAGATTTTTTTTCGAGTATGCAGTTTTGTAGCCCCTTTAACTTTAGTATAATAAAGTACTAAACTTAAGTTCGTAGGAAGTCTCGCTGATTTTTGGCAATTTTTTTTCTGGATCCTTGTAAGTTTAGCACTACATGTTCTTTTGGCCGAGCTAACAAGGTTCGAAATTTTTGCAATAATTTTGGGAAATTTACAGTTATTTATATTTTGCATTCATTTAGACAGGAATCATTTCAAACCCATTTACCCAGAATTTACAATAAGTTATTTACTTTAACCTTAATTATCTCAATTCAACGTCGATGTTACTTAGATCCTTTTGGTTCTACGCCCTTCCTATATTTTTTACATTAATTCACTGTGTTTTGTTTACGTTACACAAATCTAAATACCAAAAACAAAATTAACTCATTTTAGTTCAAATTTATAATACTTGGTTTGTATTAAAAATATTACCTGCATTTTTTTATTGAAGATTTTAGTTTATTTAATACTACTATATGTGTCAATCGCTTATTTAGTTTCATTCAAGTGCCAATTTACCTTTTATTTCTAAATTTTAATCCATTTTAAAACTCTGGTTCTGGAGTACCAGAGCGACTTTCAACCTCAAATTTTAGTACTAATTCACCGACTTCGTTATTTAAATTCATATTTTCACATGCAGGCAACACATTAATTGTGCTTTCAGTTCCAGTTATTGAATATTTCATCTCAATCTCGCCATCTTCATCATCATCATCTATGTGAGGTTCATAAGCAATAGTTGGTTTATCGGGGTTTTGTCTGAATATAATATGGAGTATATCCCAGTGGGGGCATATTTTGTAAATATCCTCATTATCATGAACACTGCTGCTTTGGGTAAGATTTTTCTTTTGCTCCTTAGCAGCAAAGCAGTATGTTGTTTTCATAATACACATGCGGTATTTTAAACACCTCCAAGTTTTCGAACCAAGAATGGGTGATTTACATCGGATTTTTTCGTAAAATGGTTCTGGTTTTGGTTTCTAGAAGAGATATAAAGTAACACTATACAGCAAAATCCACTTTTTTGAAAAGATTGGCCTCCAAAGTTATGGGCTTTCGAAGCTCGAACCTAGACTCATTTTCTGTATTTAAAAAATTGAGAAAAAAAAGGAGAAATGTGGGCGTGGTTTGCTTCACTTTCTTGTTGGATTGGTATACACTTTTTGTTTTAGAAGTTTATGTACCAACGTTAAACGGGGTCAAAAGCTAGAATTTCGAAAAACTTCATGTGCTTGTAAAAAAAAAAAGTATGCCAATTGAACAAGAAAGCAAGCAGTTTACGCCCACATTTTTCCTTTTTTATTTTCTAAATACAGCAATTGTAAAAGCAAAATTTAAATGGTCCAATTTCGAACATCGAAAGCCCATAACTAAATTTTCGAGGCTAACTTCGAAAAATAGGATACATAAAAAACTACTATTTTTGGCTCAGTCTGTGCAAAAAGCCGGCTTCTACACAATGTAGTTGATGTTACGTTTGAATTGAGATTAAATCAAAGTGCAAAGAAATATTGACATATTTGAACTGAAAAGATGTCTGGTCCTTAGCTGCTTTGGTATCAGTCATTTTTTTAATTGAACTTATTAGTCGGCGATGCAATGTTTTTATGGAGAGTTAAATTTGATTAGTTAGAAAACAAAAAGTTGGACGGAAGTGAAAACTTTTGGTGTGCCTGGGCAGTCCCGATCCAGAGTCCCGTGCCTTCAGCGCCATTTTATCGTCCCGAAATCAGGCTTTCGGGTTCCGGAAGTTGTATAAAAATAATTCCAGAAAATTGCCACATAAAATGTCGGGAGAGGTCTCAAAGGACTCGTTTTAACTTATATCAAAAATATAAAAGATGAAGTTAAAATTATTGTTTCAGTAAAAAATTGTTGGCAAAAACCAACAATTATACCGGATCCGATCCCAAAATTGGGGCGTGACCCGTGATATTTATGTACAAAACAGCTTTCTGAGTTGAAATACATATACATCAGAGCGTCTCGGGCTTACAGGCAAAAAAAAAGTCAGCCGTACCTCCCCTCATACGAGTGTTTTTGAAAAACATTTAAAAAAAATTTTTTTTTTTTTTGTGGCAACCTTAGATGTCGCCCAATTACATTTTTCTTCAAATCTTTGGCATTTGTTGTCGGATTTTAACGTTTGACGCATCAATTTTTGCGTCTCAAAGAGGAGGTTTTTTCTCAAGAAAGTTCATTGAGCTCATGCGTTTCGTTGTGGTACCACACTTTAAAATCGGACAAAAAATGCCGAAGATATGAAGAAAAATGCAATTGGGCGACTTCTAGGGTTGCCAGAAAAAAAATACAACTTTTTTTAAATGTTTTTCAAAAACACTTCATATGAGGGGAGGTACGGCCAACTTTTTTTGGTGATACGCTCTGATATACATATATCCCTTGACAAAACTAAATTATGGAATCTCGGGATTATGTATTCCTAGGTTAAATACGTATTTTGATACCTCCCCGAATTTTTTGGACGGTATCTGTGATAATCCCCGAAAATTCCCTGGGATTACCAATTTGAAATCCCAAGATGACGGGATTGACAAAAAGCTTCCTTATTCGAAGCCGTATTCTCAGTATAAACTTCGCATCGCCTATTAAGAAGTTGACTTCAAAATTACTCTAGGCTTTTACTTGATTCGACACAATAAGTAGATTTACTTGCATGTACCTCGAATAAATCAGGATCGCCTTGTATAGCGTCAAGTACCTCTCGTAGAAGTGATTGAACAAGTGGTTTTTCTTCTGAACTGGAAAGCTATAAGTAGACAAGAAAACTTTAAATTCATATCGACTAACTCATAAAAATTATTTGGTGTTAGAGCTAAGTAAAATACTTCGTTTGGGGGGGTTGCTTGAAATTACTACGCGCAACTATTAAAACATTTTTTTTAATATCACCCAACATACAACCTTGATTTTAAAGGCGTCCCAGCAAACAAGTGGAGTCATAAATGAGTCCTTAATGGGAGCGTTTATGCTCTTTATGAGCTCATTTATGAGTCCGAAATGAATGTATTTCCCTTCTTGCGATGGTCGTCCGATATGACCCTAATTTCTTTTCTTTTCGGCATTGAAATGGAAACATCAAGAAGGGGGAAGCAAACCTGGACCTTTGATTAAAAAAATGTTCTCAATAGATATATGGGAAGAAATCGTTGAAACGGGCATGGTTGTACATGCACCTTCGTACATACATATAACAAGTCCCAATGAACGATTTTCCATGGGGTGTAAAAGTAGGTCGCCACCCAGTTGGTGCACCCTGGGTAACGCTAAATGACCTACATAGCCTGCACGGCTAGTTTAGTTTCTTGTACTGCCGGATCTACGAGAACGGTACCAGTACTTGTGCTGTACCCATCGTGCCGAAACGACCCGGGCCGTTTTCTTATATCGACCCGGCCAAGAGCAATACACTCGAGGTGACCCTGTCTGACATTTAGGCAGGGCTACACCTCGTTACAACAACAACAACAACAACGATTTTCCATAAAAAGCGAATACCTGTGCCTCAATCCAGCAGAAAAGGCCTTGAAATAAAGATGACCAGCAATAAGAATAGACAAAGGGTCAGGAACAACCGGGAAAATCATTCAGCTTAACAGAACTAAGTGAATTCGTTTTAAGTTAATACGCAAATATATGGGAGAATGTTTTGCTGTAGTTAAAATTGAACCAACGAGCAGCTCGTAGTGGTCGATTGTGCCGTAAAGCTATGATTGTAGGTATAAAGTTGCAGCAGCACGTATTGTTAAATACGCCGGCTCAACATCCGGCCTTGTTGATAGATGATATAGCAAAAATGCATCTGTCCATGGTAGCTTCATTCTATAAAACCGATGATGATCTCTTCCCAGCAAACAATTGGACTCATAAATAAGTCAGCGATTCAAAATAGGAGGGTTTACGCTCTTTACGAGCTCTTTTTTGAGTCCGAAATGAATGTATTTCCCTTCCTGCGACGGTCGTCCGATATGAGCCAAAATTTCTTATAATATGAGCCTTATTGGCGGAACTCCGTAAGGATGTAAGAGTAGGTCGCCTCCCCGTTGGTGCACCCTGGGTAACTCTAAATGTCCTACACGACCTACACAGCTAATTTCTTGTATTGCCGGTTCTACGAGAACAGTACCAGTACTTGTGCTGTACCTATCGTGCCGAAACGACGCGGGCCGTTTTCTTATATTGACCCGGCCAAACACATTTTGTTCATTATTTTGCTTTGAGCTAGAATGTAGATACCCACATTCTTAAATAGGACGGCAGTGTATATACCCACATTTTTTTAGGATTTGTGGGAAAACTATGTAGATACTGCAAAATACAGAATTTAATTTAGCAATGGCTTTATATTCATTTGCAAATTACAAAATATTTTTGCAAGAATAAACTCAAATTTTCAAGACGAGTACACCTTTATAAATAACTTATTTTCGAAAAAAATATGTAGACACTCGTACCGTTTTCGTAGGACGGGCAATACAAGAAGCTAACCGTGCAGGCCATGCAGGTCATTTAGCGTTACCCCGGGGTGCACCAACGGGGAGGCGACCCACTCTTACACCCATGATTCCGAGCCGTAAATCAGGATTGGTACGATGCGAGACTTCTAGAGCGGGATATTTTTTATCGAGAGAGGGCGTTACTTCTCAATTGCCTATTTAGTCCAAAGTAACACTTGTTGGCAAGAGCGGTTCTCTGTTGGATTTCAAGACTGATAATATTTTCGATGTTAATGCCGGTTCCATCACCGTTTCAAATTTGTAGCTATCTACGGTACTTGGCTACCAAGACCCAATTTTTCGTTTCCTTATCCAGTCCAGAGAAGGCAGCGCTTACGGCGCGGTTGTTAAGGCCGATGATATCGCCAGCCATCGCACGCTCTTGTAAAAGATTGAACCATTGCTGTCTAGCTCTGCTGGTCAAAGAATTCGTACGAAAGGGAGTCGCCCTGTCTGAAGCCTAGTTTGGTTTCCAATGGCTTAGAGAGGAGCTGTTGGTATTGCTCAACGTCATTTGGCAAAGCCGTATAAACTTCGCAGGAAGTCAAATTCAGACATGGCGGTACACATGCAACTCCTTTTCGCGCTGTCAAAAGCGGCTTTAAATCGACAAAGAGATGGTGTGTGTCGATTCTTTTATCAAGGGTCTTCTACAGGATTTGTCATATCGTGAAAATCTGGTCGATGGTAGACTTACCAGGTCTAAAGCTACACTGATACGGCCCAATCAGTTGTCTACGATGGACTGCAGTCTTTCACACAATACGCCAGAGAGAATCTCATATGCGATATTAAGAAGACTGATTCCGCGGCACGCTTAAATTCCAATCCGTAGGTATGCACTCACCTGACCATATTCTGAGTCTTCACGTTTGAAGAGCGCGGCGGGTAGTCCATCTTTTCCCGGAACTTAGGGTTACCAAATCTCATTTTTTCCACTTTCGTCATTTCAAAGGTTTGTCATCTGGTAGATACATATAACTATAGGTTTTGCATAGGCATCGAGGTTATTACTTTTTATTTAAATGAGCATGACAGGCATACCTCTATGTTATATGGACGCTTCGGTTTAAACCTGCACTGAAAGGAACCCTGAGTGGGATTTCAACGGCATTTATTTGATCCGTTAATACCTATGTATGCCGGTATGCTGACAAGACAGCGCTTGCTACACACAGTCATTTCGGAACATGTAGAACTGAGAAGTGTTTCAATACATAGAATAAGAATGATACAAAACTTACAGTAAGGTGCATGTGTTTCGGTTTGACTCCTAGCCCAATCAATTCATCCTTTTTGGGGCCATTTGTATCCTCATAGCCGTCTCTAAGTGACCTTGATAGTACCCTCTGTTCAAATGATTTTTGAGCTACTACTGCTAACCGGTATGCCCTTTGAATCTCAGTTTCTTTTTTTCGCACGCGGCTTGGAAAGGTGAGATATCTAATTTGAGCCTTTTTGTTTTGCATTCCTAATAAAAAGCCGGTTATCAGAGTAATGCTTTTTCTTCAAAATCGAAATATCAATTGTTTTAGGATTTTCCATTTTAGTACACCTACCGTTAGTTATATTTGTTAGTACTCCAATAGCAAAATATTTATTATTCAAAGAAACATGGATCATTGATCCATGATTCAAAATAACCAAATCAATAGAGATGGCAATGATGTTGTGGCGAATGCTCTCAAGAATCGCTCATCTCTAAGGCGTTCAGCAGAATCATAGCTCAAAGAGAATCAGTACGCCAACACGCCAGTTGCGTGACGTACGTCAATTTTAGAGCAAATTCTATTTTGACGCATCTGTCGTATCTGGCGTTAAGCAAACAAACACCCCCAGTGTACTTTGCTGCCAGTTCTTTCAACGTACTGACAGATATATAAATATAAATATTGAAAATTAAAACAAGAGTTAATTCACAATTTTTTTCCTAAAAGTTTATAAACTGAAAAAAATGGTTTCAAGCGGGTTAAAATATTTTTTCTGTTTGACAGGATTGCGAGCAACGTCAAATTCAATCACACCTTGTTGAATACATCTTGGAGAGGCGCTACACATATTTGGGAATGTATCACAAAGAAAAGATGACGATAGAAAAACGCTTCGAGAACTGATTCAACCTTTTTCTTTATTTATTTAACAAAATTAGGTTTGTTTTGTTCCATTTTATTAATTGTATTTAAAATTATTTAATTTTTCGTTTTTATAATAATACAGGTTTAAGTTCTCTTTTTATTTAATTTATTGTATTTTATTTTATTTTATTACAAAACAAATCTTAATACAAAGCATTTTAAACTCATTTTATTTCAAATTCGTAAAACTTGGTTTTCATTGAAAATATTATATTAGTTTCTTTATTGACGATTTTAGTTTATTTAATACTACTTTGTTCCACACTTATCTTTTCATTGTTACATTATAATCCAGTTAAAGATTCTGGTTCTGGAGTACTAGAGCGGCTTTCAACCTCACATTTTAGTTCTATTTCACCGGAGTCATTGTTTATGTTCGTATTTTCACCCGCAGGCAACGTATTAATTGTGCCTTCAGTTGCAGTTATTGAATATTTTAAATCAGTCTTAGTATCAGGAATTGAATATTTGGTCTCAGTTTCACCATCATCCCCACCTATGTGAGCTGTAACTTGATCATATGCAATAGTTGGTTTATCGGGTTGTTGACGGAATATTTTATCGAGTACATCCCATTGGGGGCATATTTTGTAAATATCCTCATAACCCTCAACACTGCTAGTTTGGTTTAGTTTTTCCTCTTGCTTCATAGCAGCTAAGAAATATGTTGTTTTCATTATACACATGCGGTATTTTAAACTCCTCCAAGTTTTGGAAGTAAGAATTGGTGATTTGTGTCTGATTTTATCGTAAAATGATTTTGATGTTGGTTTCTAGAATATAAATTAATTGATATTAAGTTCAAATTGAGACTTACAGCCCCATGCTTGAATCATAAAAAAATGCACCTTAAAGGTACGGGTACACATAGCGACACGACGCGACTAAATAGTTGCCTATTTGATCAACATTGTTGTGTCGCGTCGTGTCTCGTGGTGCTGCTGTCACTAGGTGTACTCTGCTCCATAAGAACACATGAAAATAATATTTGGTCGCGTCGCTAGGTGTACCCTTAGCATAATGACTATTGTTATAACTGCGACAATAGTTATGTTTTGGTATGCTTGAAACATTAGCAAGCTCCTACCCTGCAAAAATCGTTGGATTATGTGTTCCAATTTTTTGATATTGGAGTACTCCAATAGTAATCCTTTGCTCCTGCCTTATCGACGAAAATCACGACACTATCGCTCCGACAGTATATACTCCAATAAGTAAAAACATTGGAGTACATTGCAAAGTACTCTGACTGTAGGTACTCCATGGAGTATCAGAAACAAAGCGAAGGTTGGAGTAGGTGGTCCAGTCCTAGGACATCGCGATGTTAATTGGAGCACAATTTTTATATGAAAAAGGATTACATTTGGAGTACTCTGATGCTCCAATTGGAGTACTCGTGGGATAGGAAATAGAGTACTCTCGAGTTTTGCAGGGTATTATATCAATTGTTACTTTTTTGTTTTGACCTACATATTTATCAGGAGATTTCGGGTTATTTTAGGATCATATTGGGATAATTTAACGATAATTTTTGATCATTTCGGTGTAAAATGACGCTAAAATGGACCCAAAACGATCCGGCAAATTGAAGAGAGCCTCTGAAACCATTACTGCTACTGAATAACCTATAAAAAACTGGAAAGGAGCTGTTTTTCTCTTATTAAAGTTATTAGTATTATTATTTGCTTTAGTGTAAAATTTACAGTGTTAATAACGCGATTATGATGTAAAAAATTGAATTTTAGAATTTTGAGCGTCGCGCTATATATGTACATTAACCGTCTATTTCGACATCACTCGTTAACAACAACAAAAACAGCGTCCCAATGTTAGCCGTTTTCATATATTAATAATACTAAAATGGTTTGCGATCTCGTTAATTGTGAAATAACTTTTCGGTTTTGTGAGTTTTTGCCAAAGTATTAATGCAGAGAAAAAAGTTGGATTTGATTTGGTCTTCAAGGACCGGGTTTTCAGTGAAATTTTAAATCACATACAAAGCTGACTAGAGCTTATCCCATACAATTTTGCCGTTTAAACTAAGTTTAAACTTGCACTGAATTTTCAACCTGCACTGAAAAACAGGGCCTAAGAAGTTTACTTCAAATTTTATTTTCATTTGATCTGGATACCGACATAGTAAATTGATAAACTTGCATTTACCTCAAATAAATCAGGATCGCCTTGTATGGCTTCAAGTACCTCTCGTAGAAGTGATTGAACAAGTGATTCCTCTCCTGAACTTGAAGGCTAAAAGTAGAGAAGATAACTTTAAATTCATACGCTGTACAGTACTTTGACATTCAGCCAGCTTTGTAATGTTGCCTTTGAAAACGGGATAGAAAATCGTGATGTAAATATAAAACAGCACTGTCTGGCAGGGTATTACTATTATGAATAAAAACTGTTAACTGCGGGTTAGGGGTTTAGGATATGCCCGATTACTAAAATCCACTTCGACCATGGCTACAGGGCCAACGTAATAGTTTCCAAGAGATTGGGGCTAGAACCACAAGGTTCTATCCACCGGAACGTATCGGATTCATATCCGGCAGAGGACTGTCAACATCAGTATAACCCTGTCTGGTCCACCACGTCCCTTTTAATAATTTTATTTTCCGACTAGGCTGGGCGAAATATTGTTACAACAACATTATTATTTTTGGTTTAGGGGAGTATGACAGGCAGTCCTATGTAGTATATGGATCGGGTACGCTTCGGTTTATACCTGCACCGAAGAGGAAAACTAGCAAAATTTCAACGGCATTTATTTGATCCGTTAATACCACTAAAGGGCTGGTCTCCTCGAAAGCGGTGACGCTATATAGCGTCCGTTACGTTGTCAAAAATACTTCCATGTAAAAGTAATTGAGTGTAAAGGAAGAAGACGGTGAAGTTCACCGTAATGTAATGTAGCGTCCGTCATGACGGTGGCAATTTTTGGACAAGCAGAAATGATTGGACGAACAATCATAACGAAATATATACACGATACTTTTGCAGCATTCTGATTTATGCAATGAAAAATATCTGAGTTCTACATGTTCGAAAATGACTGTACCAACCGCTGGTACCGTTAAGGCTTGGTTTCCTCGAAAAGCGGTGCCGCTATGTAACGTTCGCTTTATAGCGGTAGCTATATATGCAAGTAGCGGTGACTTCAATCCATTTGAAATTGCAAATTTGCGGCCACTTTTCTGTTTTTTCTTTTCTATATTTTAAAAATATTTGTTTTGAAAACAATTAATTGTTGTTTTGTAAACGAATTTGAAGAATTTTATTGAATTGACACCGATATGACAATGACGGTGAGAAAAAACGTTGACGATAAATTGCCACCGTCATGACGGACGCTATATTACATTACGGTGAACTTAAACGTTACATAGCGGCACCGCTTTTCGAGGAAACCAAGCCTTAACGGTACCAGCGGTTGGTACAGTCATTTTCGAACATGTAGAACTCAGATATTTTTCATTGCATAAATCAGAATGCTGCAAAAGTATCGTGTATATATTTCGTTATGATTGTTCGTCCAATCATTTCTGCTTGTCCAAAAATTGCCACCGTCATGACGGACGCTACATTACATTACGGTGAACTTCACCGTCTTCCTCCGTTACACTCAATTACTTTTACATGGAAGTATTTTTGACAACGTACTTCACCGCTATGTAACGGACGCATATAGCGTCACCGCTTTCGAGGAGACCAGCCCTTTAGTGGTATTAACGGATCAAATAAATGCCGTTGAAATTTTGCTAGTTTTCCTCTTCGGTGCAGGTATAAACCGAAGCGTACCCGATCCATATACTACATAGGACTGCCTTCATACTCACCTTAAGCGGGCTACCCACCTGCCAAGAAATGCCTCAAGAAAAAAACGAGCATATATTTCTTGTGCCTGGTCAAGAAATTTTGACGTTTGCCAAATTTTCCATTTTTTTGCAAATTACTCTTATAGAAATATACAAAATATGTTTAGCGAGACATGTACTTACCTTTGCCGTGAATCTGCACGTTTACTTCAAGAAATTTATACGAGCTTATTTATTTCTTGAGGTAAACCGGCGTTGCCAACTATCGAAAAGTGCTGTATTTTTTCTTATGAGCTGAGTATTGGCTCAAGAAAATTTGACGTGTCAAAACAGTTCTTGACCATTTCTTGAGCGTTTTTTTATATGGAGTTTGACATTTCTTGGCAGGTGAGTAGCCCGCTTAAACCAAAAATAATAATTGTGTTGTAACAATATTTCGCCCAGCCTAGTCGGAAAATAAAATTATTAAAAGGGACGTGGTGGATCAGACAGGGTTATACTGATGTTGACAGTCCTCTGCCGGATATGAATCCGATACGTTCCGGTGGATAGAACCTTGTGGTTCTGGCCCCACTCTCTTGGAAACTATTACGTTGGCCCTGTAGCCATGGTCGAAGTGGATTTTAGTAATCGGGCATATCCTAAACCCCTAACCCGCAGTTAACAGTTTTTATTCATAATAGTAGTACCCTGCCAGACAGTGCTATGACATTCAGTCAGCTTTGTAATGTTGCCTTTAAAAACGTGATAGAAAATCGTGATGTAAATATAAAACAGCTGATATTTACATCACGATTTTCTATCCCGTTTTCAAAGGCAACATTAAGCTTTCGGCAGAATCAGTCCGTCAATACGTCACGTACGTGACGTACGTCGTGACAAAACGTACGTGCCGTACAGGGATGGCACATAGCGATTGACGTACGTCATTTTGAAGTACACAGATATGTCAACAAAGTAATTGGCGCAAAACGAAAATTATTAAAAAAAAAACATAACAAAAGCAAAATTTCGGTTAAAAACATGGAAAATATTCAAGTAATACTTGTTATAGTCACAATTTTCACAATTTTCACAATCCCGTTGTCAAATTGGCGGTAAAATTGATTTGACATTTGTCACGCAGCTGACGTTCCGTCAAAGTAGAAAATTGGCGAAGGATACCGGATCCGTTGACTGATACTTTGTCAATGTAGCGTTTTACATGCAAAATACACACATCCTACTCGGCTGTCAGTTTCTTCCTTTTCCGGCACGTACGTGACGGACTGATTCTGCCGAAAGCTTTACAAAGCTGGCTGAATGTCAAAGTACTGTACAGCGTATGAATTTCAAGTTATCTTCTCTACTTTTAGCCTTCAAGTTCAGGAGAGGAATCACTTGTTCAATCACTTCTACGAGAGGTACTTGAAGCCATACAAGGCGATCCTGATTTATTTGAGGTAAATGCAAGTTTATCAATTTAAGGGCCACTTGCATAAAAGCCGATTAAGCCTAATCGGTGATTAACTTGACAGCTAACCATACAAAATACGTCAATTAAACTCTGGTTAGTCGTTATCAGCTTTTATGCAAGTGGCCCTAAGCGGGCTACTCACCTGCCAAGAAATGCCTCAAGAAAAAAACGAGCATATATTTCTTGTGCCTGGTCAAGAAATTTTGACGTTTACCAAATTTTCCATTTTTTTGCAAATTACTCTTATAAAAATGTACAAAATATGTTTAGCGAGACATGTACTCACCTTTTCCGTGAATCTGCAAGTTTACCTCAAGAAATATATACGAGCTTATTTATTTCTTGAGGTAAACCGGCGTTGCCAACTATCGAAAAGTGCTGTATTTTTTCTTATGAACTGAGTATTGGCTCAAGAAAATTTGACGTGTAAAATCGTTTCTTGACCATTTCTTGAGCGTTTTTTTATATGGAGTTTGACATTTCTTGGCAGGTGAGTAGCCCACTTTACTATGTCGGTATCCAGATCAAATGAAAATAAAATTTGAAGTAAACTTCTTAGGCCCTGTTTTTCAGTGCAGGTTGAAAATTCAGTGCAAGTTTAAACTTAGTTTAAACGGCCAAATTGTATGGGATAAGCTCTAGTCAGCTTTGTATGTGATTTAAAATTTCACTGAAAACCCGGTCCTTGAAGACCAAATCAAATCCAACTTTTTTCTCTGCATGGTCTTTAATACTTTGGCAAAAACTCACAAAACCGAAAAGTTATTTCACAATTAACGAGATCGCAACCCATTTTAGTATTATTAATATATGGAAACGGCTCACATTGGGACGCTCTTGTTGTTGTTGTTAACGAGTGATGTCGAAATAGACGGTTAATGTACATATATAGCGCGACGCTCAAAATTCTGAAATTCAATTTTTTACATCATAATCGCGATATTTACACTGTAAATTTTACACTAAAGCAAATAATAATATTAATAACTTTAATAAGAGAAAAACTGCTCCTTTCCAGTTTTTTATAGGTTATTCAGTAGCAGTAATGGTTTCAGAGGCTCTCTTCAATTTGCCGGATCGTTTTGGGTCCATTTTAGCGTCATTTTACATTCAAAAATTATCGTTAAATTATCCCAATATGATCCTTAAATAACCCGAAATCTCCTGATAAGTATGTAGGTCAAAACAAAAAAGTAACAATTGATATAATACCCTGCAAAAATCGAGAGTACTCTATTTCCTATCCCATGAGTACTCCAATTGGAGCATCAGAGTACTCCAAATGTTATTCTTTTTCATATAAAAATTGTGCTCCAATTAACATCGCGATGTCCTAGGACTTCGCTTTGTTTCTGATACTCCATGGAGTACCTACAGTCAGAGTACTTTGCAATGTACTCCAATGTTTTTACTTCTTGGAGTATGTACTGTCGGAGCGATAGTGTCGTGATTTTCGTCGATAAGGCAGGAGCAAAGGATTACTATTGGAGTACTCCAATATCAAAAAATTGGAACACATAATCCAACGATTTTTGCAGGGTAGGAGCTTGCTAATGTTTCAAGCATACCAAAACATAACTATTGTCGCAATTATAACAATAGTCATTATGCTAAGGGTACACCTAGCGACGCGACCAAATATTATTTTCATGTGTTCTTATGAAGCAGAGTACACCTAGCGACAGCAGCACCACGAGACACGACGCGACACAACAATGTTGATCAGATAGGCAACTATTTAGTCGCGTCGTGTCGCTATGTGTACCCGTACCTTTAAGGTGAATTTTATTATGATTCAAGCATAGGGCTGTAAGTCTCAATTTGAACTTAATATCAATTAATTTATATTCTAGAAACCAACATCAAAATCATTTTACGATAAAATCAGACACAAATCACCAATTCTTACTTCCAAAACTTGGAGGAGTTTAAAATACCGCATGTGTATAATGAAAACAACATACTTCTTAGCTGCTATGAAGCAAGAGGAAAAACTAAACCAAACTAGCAGTGTTGAGGGTTATGAGGATATTTACAAAATATGCCCCCAATGGGATGTACTCGATAAAATATTCCGTCAACAACCCGATAAATCAACTATTGCATATGATCAAGTTACAGCTCACATAGGTGGGGATGATGGTGAAACTGAGACCAAATATTCAATTCCTGATACTAAGACTGAGATAAAATATTCAATAACTGCAACTGAAGGCACAATTAATACGTTGCCTGCGGGTGAAAATACGAACATAAACAATGACTCCGGTGAAATAGAACTAAAATGTGAGGTTGAAAGCCGCTCTAGTACTCCAGAACCAGAATCTTTAACTGGATTATAATGTAACAAAGAAAAGATAAGTGTGGAACAAAGTAGTATTAAATAAACTAAAGTCGTCAATAAAGAAAATAATATAATATTTTCAATGAAAACCAAGTTTTACGAATTTGAAATAAAATGAGTTTAAAATGCTTTGTATTAAGATTTGTTTTGTAATAAAATAAAATAAAATACAATAAATTAAATAAAAAGAGAACTTAAACCTGTATTATTAAAAAACGAAAAATTAAATAATTTTAAATACAATTAAAATTAATAAAATGGAACAAAACAAACCTAATTTTGTTAAATAAATAAAGAAAAAGGTTGAATCAGTTCTCGAAGCGTTTTTCTATCGTCATCTTTTCTTTGTGATACATTCGCAAATATGTGTAGCGCCTCTCCAAGATGTATTCAACAAGGTGTGATTGAATTTGACGTTGCTCGCAATCCTGTCAAACAGAAAAAATATTTTAACCCGCTTGAAACCATTTTTTTCAGTTTATAAACTTTTAGGAAAAAAAGTGTGAATTAACTCTTGTTTTAATTTTCAATATTTATATTTATATATCCGTCAGTACGTTGAAAGAACTGGCAGCAAAGTACACTGGGGGTGTTTGTTTGCTTAACGCCAGATACGACAGATGCGTCAAAATAGAATTTGCTCTAAAATTGACGTACGTCACGCAACTGACGTGTTGGCGGACTGATTCTGTTTGAGCTATGATTCTGCTGAACGCCTTAGAGATGAGCGATTCTTGAGAGCATTCGCCACAACATCATTGCCATCTCTATTGATTTGGTTATTTTGAATCATGGATCAATGATCCATGTTTCTTTGAATAATAAATATTTTGCTATTGGAGTACTAACAAATATAACTAACGGTAGGTGTACTAAAATGGAAAATCCTAAAACAATTGATATTTCGATTTTGAAGAAAAAGCATTACTCTGATAACCGGCTTTTTATTAGGAATGCAAAACAAAAAGCCTCAAATTAGATATCTCACCTTTCCAAGCCGCGTGCGAAAAAAAGAAACTGAGATTCAAAGGGCATACCGGTTAGCAGTAGTAGCTCAAAAATCATTTGAACAGAGGGTACTATCAAGGTCAATTAGAGACGGCTATGAGGATACAAATGGCCCCAAAAAGGATGAATTGATTGGGCTAGGAGTCAAACCGAAACACATGCACCTTACTGTAAGTTTTGTATCATTCTTATTCTATGTATTGAAACACTTCTCAGTTCTACATGTTCCGAAATGACTGTGTGTAGCAAGCGCTGTCTTGTCAGCATACCGGCATACATAGGTATTAACGGATCAAATAAATGCCGTTGAAATCCCACTCAGGGTTCCTTTCAGTGCAGGTTTAAACCGAAGCGTCCATATAACATAGAGGTATGCCTGTCATGCTCATTTAAATCAAAAACAATAACCTCGATGCCTATGCAAAACCTATAGTTATATGTATCTACCAGATGACAAACCTTTGAAATGACGAAAGTGGAAAAAATGAGATTTGGTAACCCTAAGTTCCGGGAAAAGATGGACTACCCGCCGCGCTCTTCAAACGTGAAGACGAAGAGCTGGTGAAAAGCATGAAAGAATATGGTCAGGTGAGTGCATACCTACGGATTGGAATTTAAGCGTGCCGCGGAATCAGTCTTCTTAATATCGCATATGAGATTCTCTCTGGCGTATTGTGTGAAAGACTGCAGTCCATCGTAGACAACTGATTGGGCCGTATCAGTGTAGCTTTAGACCTGGTAAGTCTACCATCGACCAGATTTTCACGATATGACAAATCCTGTAGAAGACCCTTGATAAAAGAATCGACACACACAATCTCTTTGCCGATTTAAAGCCGCTTTTGACAGCGCGAAAAGGAGTTGCATGTGTACCGCCATGTCTGAATTTGACTTCCTGCGAAGTTTATACGGCTTTGCCAAATGACGTTGAGCAATACCAACAGCTACTCTCTAAGCCATTGGAAACCAAACTAGGCTTCAGACAGGGCGACTCCCTTTCGTACGAATTCTTTGACCAGCAGAGCTAGACAGCAATGGTTCAATCTTTTACAAGAGCGTGCGATGGCTGGCGATATCATCGGCCTTAACAACCGCGCCGTAAGCGCTGCCTTCTCTGGACTGGATAAGGAAGCGAAAAATTGGGTCTTGGTAGCCAAGTACCGTAGATAGCTACAAATTTGAAACGGTGAGGGAACCGGCATTAACATCGAACATATTATCAGTCTTGAAATCCAACAGAGAACCGCTCATGCCAACAAGTGTTACTTTGGACTAAATAGGCAATGAGAAGTAACGCCCTCTCTCGATACAAAATATCCCGCTCTAGAAGTCTCGCATCGTACCAATCCTGATTTACGGCTCGGAATCATGGGTGTAAGAGTGGGTCGCCTCCCCGTTGGTGCACCCCGGGGTAACGCTAAATGACCTGCATGGCCTGCACGGTTAGCTTCTTGTATTGCCCGTCCTACGAAAACGGTACGAGTGTCTACATATTTTTTCGAAAATAAGTTATTTATAAAGGTGTACTCGTCTTGAAAATTTGAGTTTATTCTTGCAAAAATATTTTGTAATTTGCAAATGAATATAAAGCCATTGCAAAATTAAATTCTGTCTTTTGCAGTATCTACATAGTTTTCCCACAAATCCTAAAAAAATGTGGGTATATACACCGCCGTCCTATTTAAGAATGTGGGTATCTACATTCTAGCTCAAAGCAAAATAATGAACAAAATGTGTTTGGCCGGGTCAATATAAGAAAACGGCCCGGGTCGTTTCGGCACGATAGGTACAGCACAAGTACTGGTACTGTTCTCGTAGAACCGGCAATACAAGAAACTAGCTGTGTAGGTCGTGTAGGCCATTTAGAGTTACCCAGGGTGCACCAACGGGGAGGCGACCTACTCTTACATCCTTACGGAGTTCCGCCAATAAGGCTCATATTATAAGAAATTTTAGCTCATATCGGACGACAGTCGCAGGAAGGGAAATACATTCATTTCGGACTCAAAAAAGAGCTCGTAAAGAGCGTAAACCCTCCTTGTTGTTGTTGTTGTTGTAACAAAGTGTAGCCCTGCCCAGCGTGTACTTTTCCTTAACCTAAATTGTTGTTGTTGTTGTTGTTGTTGTTGTTGTTGTTGTTGTTGTTGTTGTTGTTGTTGTTGTAACGAAGTGTAGCCCTGCCCAGCGTGTACTTTTCCTTAACCTAAATTGTCATCAATTTCTTCTAACGGGAGTCCTAGGAAACTTGCAGTTTCGACAGGGTTGGACCAGAGGGAGATGGGTGTTAGAAGAGTGGGCTCCGAAGAGCAGATAAATAAATGGTTGGTATTATGGGGTGACGAGCCGCATGCCGGACATTCATTCGGCACGTCAGGGTCTAGTCTGGATAAGTAGGAGTTTAACCTGCTACAGTATCCAGAGCGTAATTGAGCCAGAGTGACCCTTGTCTCTCGAGGAAGATGACGCTCCTCAGCCGCGACGCGAGGTGGTTTGGCGTGCAAAACGGCGTTCAGTGGACAGAGCGAGACATAGGACGCAACGGACGTGTCATGGATGTGCTTCAGGGCCTGCGTATGTACCTTTGGATCAAACGGCGAAAGTGTGAGGTGCCGGATCTCATCAAAATGCTCACGTAGATGTGCCCTTACGGTCCTAGGAGGTGGCTCATACTCAAGCAGTAGTCTGTTGGGATGTTGTGGTTTGCAACAGTTCAACAGGTACTGCCTGTTTAGCATTTCATTGTGCTCCAAAACTGGGAGCATTTCCCCCTCATGATGTAAATGATGTTCTGGAGACATAAGGACGCATCCCGTGGCGGTTCTGAGTGCGGTGTTTTGGCAGGCCTGCAGTCTTTTCCAATGAACCTCAGCAAGCCCCGGCGACCATATCGGCGACGCGTAATTCAGGATCGGCCGACCAATTGCTTTATAGGTTGCCAGCAACGTTTCTTTGTCTTTACCCCAAGTGCTGCCGGCTAGCGACTTGAGAATTTTGTTGCGGCTTTGTAGCTTAGAGACAATTGCGGTTGAATGAGCAGCGAATTTGTGCATGGGGTCGAAAGTTACCCCTAAGATTTTGGGGTGGGAGACAGTAGGTAATTTTTGGTCGCCTACGTAGATTTCTAACTCCATGCCAACTTGCGCCGTCGAAGTCGTGAATAGTGTCGCCGAGGACTTCGTTGGCGACAATGTCAGGTTCCGAGCAGTGAAAAACTCAACAAGAGAGGGGAGATAACCATTGATCCTGGAGCACAGCTCATCAACGGAAGTGCCAGATGCCAGGATCGTACAATCGTCTGCGTAAGAAACAATCGAGACCCCATCTGGTGGGGAAGGAAGCCTCGAAATATAAAGATTAAACAAAAGCGGGGAAAGGACACCACCCTGTGGTACCCCTTGTTTAATCTTTCTCGGTTTTGATTTTTTGTTTCTGAAAGCTACAGACGATTGACGACCACTCAGACAATTGGCGGACCAACGCTTAAGACAGGGGGGGAGCGATGAATCTTCCAAATCGGATACCAGTTGTCCATGATTTACTGTGTCAAAAGCTTGAGACAGGTCAAGAGCAACTAGAACCGTCCTGTGATGAGGGCTTTTCTGGTTGAGTCCGTCAGTTATCTGAGTGTTAATGGCATTTAGAGCAGTTGTTGTGCTCCGTATTTTTATAAAGCCATGTTGGTGCTCGGCTAACCTCAACTTTAATGTGTAAAGAGGAAGTAATACCGCCTCCAATGTCTTCACTACTGGCGAGAGGAGCGATATCGGACGATAAGACTCCCCTACGTTAGCTGGCTTGCCAGGCTTTAGTAGTGGGACCACGACTGCCTGCTTCCATTTTTCAGGTATGACAGAAGTGGCCAGGGACAAATTGAAGACGGTAGTGAGGTATTTTACTCCCTCTTCGCCGATGTGTTTTAAATGCACCATGGCTATGTGCTGTAGCGGTGATGGAAACGGGGGCATTGTTTTTGTGTTTATGCGCACGCCTGAAGATCCTACGTCTGTCCCTGTCCTGTGCAGGGTGTGGTACAAACTGTCGGCAAAAGGCCGTTGCACTCTTCTTCGGGTCACTAAACGTCTTATCACCAAAGGTGATGTCTACGTTTCTTGGTGGGCCCGTCGAATTTGACAGGGATTTCAATGTGGACCATAATTTTCCAACACCGGTAGAGAGGTTACAAGACCTCAGATGCTCCTCCCATTTGGCATGTTTGTGTTCATCTACCAGCCGTCTGATTTCCGCGTTGAGACCACTGATCTGTGGGTCTGCGGGATCGATGCTACGTATAAGGTCACGTTCATTGGCCAGGGCTGCAGCTTCAGTTGGGAAGTTTGGCCGTATATTTTGTATTCTACCAGCTGGTATGAAAAGGGCTGCAGCTCTATTTATGACCTTACGTATTTCCTTTTCACCTTGGCGTACGTCAGTCGGTATGGGAAGAGCACCAAAGGAGCTCTCAGTAAACTCAGTAAAGCCCACCCATTAACCCCTTCTGAAGTTTACGTAGGATCTCTTCTCAGAGGTGATGAAATCCGGGGCACGATCAACGGACAGGACGATTGTTAGGTGATCTGATGCCAAAGCCACCATTGGGCACCAGTTTATGCAGTTTATTAGACCCGGACTAACAATTGTTATGTCCGGGGAGCTACTGCAATTTACTGCCATCCTCGTGGGGGCGTCCGTGTTCACCGCGCAGAATGTGGA
Source organism: Campiglossa producta (assembly GCA_964058755.1). NCBI lineage: Eukaryota > Metazoa > Arthropoda > Insecta > Diptera > Tephritidae > Campiglossa > Campiglossa producta. The sequence continues at coordinate 24,856,658 of CAXKVI010000003.1, forward strand.
AGCGTCAATTTGCTCGGCTATTTCCCGTCCTCTGCCGTCAGCAGAATGGCGTGAATGCCACATGTCGTGGTGTGCATTAAAATCGCCCATAAAGACACGGTTATCGCCCCGTAGGAAATCGCTTACATCAGGGCGATAACTTCTGGGACAACAGGTGACGGGAGGTATGTAGATGTTTATCAGCTCGAGATCAACACCTCCAGCTGAAACGACAATACCCTGTCGCTCTAGGGGTATGTCCTCTTGGTCGGTGTTGAATGCAAATTCCCTATAGCGCACGGTTTGGTGGATGATGAACGCAAGACCACCCCCACCGTCCGTACGATCATGCCGGAGAATGTGGTAGCCACCAATCGCTCTGAGATCCGAGTGGGTGCCAAGTTTAGTCTCCTGGACTGCAGCAATTTTGATGGAGTTTTGCTGCATAAACTTGGCGATCTCCACAATCTTGCCAGTTATACCGTTGCAGTTTAATTGCATTATTTTGAAATGCGGGGGAGAGGCAATGGTCACTCTGGGAGTTAGGGACTGATGCGCTCGCCGTGGAGGTAATATGCTAGTCCGTGATCGTCGTCGCAGTCCTGAAGGCGACAAATTCCGCTCGTTGGGAGACGAGGTAGAATTTGTGAGCATATGCGCAGGTGACATTGGCCAAGGCAGGTATTGCACTTGACCGATGGCACTCTGGACGCATATATTCTGTGCCGACAAACAGTGCACATAGTGTGAGGGACCAGGAGCTGATGGCCTTGATTCACATTTGTGCCGGTACCGGAAGAAGTAGAGGGGAGGGGAATATTTTGGGGCGGGGGTTGTAGCTCAGCAGTGCTCACTACATCTGTAGATGTGCTATTCTCCCACATATTTGCGTATTAACTTAAAACGAATTCACTTAGTTCTGTTAAGCTGAATGATTTTCCCGGTTGTTCCTGACCCTTTGTCTATTCTTATTGCTGGTCATCTTTATTTCAAGGCCTTTTCTGCTGGATTGAGGCACAGGTATTCGCTTTTTATGGAAAATAGTTCATTGGGACTTGTTATATGTATGTACGAAGGTGCATGTACAACCATGCCCGTTTCAACGATTTCTTCCCATATATCTATTGAGAACATTTTTTTAATCAAAGGTCCAGGTTTGCTTCCCCCTTCTTGATGTTTCCATTTCAGTGCCGAAAAGAAAAGAAATTAGGGTCATATCGGACGACCATCCCAAGAAGGGATATACATTCATTTCGGACTCATAAATGAGCTCATAAAGAGCATAAACGCTCCCATTAAGGACTCATTTATGACTCCACTTGTTTGCTGGGACGCCTTTAAAATCAAGGTTGTATGTTGGGTGATATTAAAAAAAATGTTTTAATAGTTGCGCGCAGTAATTTCAAGCAACCCCCCAAACGAAGTATTTTACTTAGCTCTAACACCAAATAATTTTTATAAGTTAGTCGATATGAATTTAAAGTTTTCTTCTCTACTTATAGCTTTCCAGTTCAGAAGAAAAACCACTTGTTCAATCACTTCTACGAGAGGTACTTGACGCTATACAAGGCGATCCTGATTTATTCGAGGTACATGCAAGTAAATCTACTTATTGTGTCGAATCAAGTAAAAGTCTAGAGTAATTTTGAAGTGAACTTCTTAATAGGCGATGCGAAGTTTATACTGAGAATACGGCTTCGAATAAGGAAGCTTTTTGTCAATCCCGTCATCTTGGGATTTCAAATTGGTAATCCCAGGGAATTTTCGGGGATTATCACAGATACCGTCCAAAAAATTCGGGGAGGTATCAAAATACGTATTTAACATAGGAATACATAATCCCGAGATTCCATAATTTAGTTTTGTCAAGGGATATATGTATATCAGAGCGTATCACCAAAAAAAAGTTGGCCGTACCTCCCCTCATATGAAGTGTTTTTGAAAAACATTTAAAAAAATTGTATTTTTTTTCTGGCAACCCTAGAAGTCGCCCAATTGCATTTTTCTTCATATCTTCGGCATTTTTTGTCCGATTTTAAAGTGTGGTACCACAACGAAACGCATGAGCTCAATGAACTTTCTTGAGAAAAAACCTCCTCTTTGAGACGCAAAAATTGATGCGTCAAACTTTAAAATCCGACAACAAATGCCAAACATTTGAAGAAAAATGTAATTGGGCGACATCTAAGGTTGCCACAAAAAAAAAAATTTTTTTTAAATGTTTTTCAAAAACACTTCGTATGAGGGGAGGTACGGCTGACTTTTTTTTTGTCTGTAAGCCCGACACGCTCTGATGTATATGTATTTCAACTCAGAAAGTGGTTTTGTACATAAATATCACGGGTCACGCCCCAATTTTGGGATCAGATCCGGTATAATTGTTGGTTTTTGCCAACAATTTTTTACTGAAACAATAATTTTAACTTCATCTTTTATATTTTTGATATAAGTTAAAACGAGTCCTTTGAGACCTCTCCCTACATTTTATGTGGCAATTTTCTGGAATTATTTTTATACAACTTCCGGAACCCGAAAGCCTGATTTCGGGACGATAAAATGGCGCTGAAGGCACGGGACTCTGGATCGGGACTTCCCAGGCACACCAAAAGTTTTCACTTCCGTCCAACTTTTTGTTTTCTAACTAATCAAATTTAACTCTCCATAAAAACATTGCATCGCCGCCTAATAAGTTAAATTAAAAAAAGGACTGATACCAAAGCAGCTAAGGATGTCACCAGACATCTTTTCAGTTCAAATATGTCAATATTTCTTTGCACTTTGATTTAATCTCAATTCAAACGTAACATCAACTACATTGTGCAGAAGCCGGCTTTTTGCACAGACTGAGCCAAAAATAGTAGTTTTTTATGTATCCTATTTTATCGAAAATTTAGTTATGGGCTTTCGATGTTCGAAATTAGACCATTTAAATTTTGCTTTTACAATTGCTGTATTTAGAAAATAAAAAAGGAAAAATGTGGGCGTAAACTGCTTGCTTCCTTGTTCAATTGGAATACTTTTTTTTTTACAAGCACATGAAGTTTTTCGAAATTCTAGCTTTTGACCCCGTTTAACGTTGGTACATAAACTTCTAAAACAAAAAGTGTATACCAATCCAACAAGAAAGTGAAGCAAACCACGCCCACATTTCTCCTTTTTTTCTCAATTTTTTAAATACAGAAAATGAGTCTAGGTTCGAGCTTCGAAAGCCCATAACTTTGGATGCCAATCTTTTCAAAAAAGTGGATTTTGCTCTATAGTGTTACTTTATATCTCTTCTAGAAACCAAAACCAGAACCATTTTACGAAAAAATCCGATGTAAATCACCCATTCTTGGTTCGAAAACTTGGAGGTGTTTAAAATACCGCATGTGTATTATGAAAACAACATACTGCTTTGCTGCTAAGGAGCAAAAGAAAAATCTTACCCAAAGCAGCAGTGTTCATGATAATGACGAAATTTACAAAATATGCCCCCACTGGGATATACTCCATATTATATTCAGACAAAACCACGATAAACCAACTATTGCTTATGAACCTCACATAGATGATGATGATGAAGATGGCGAGATTGAGATGAAATATTCAATAACTGGAACTGAAAGCACAATTAATGTGTTGCCTGCATGTGAAAATATGAATTTAAATAACGAAGTCGGTGAATTAGTACTAAAATTTGAGGTTGAAAGTCGCTCTGGTACTCCAGAACCAGAGTTTTAAAATGGATTAAAATTTAGAAATAAAAGGTAAATTGGCACTTGAATGAAACTAAATAAGCGATTGACACATATAGTAGTATTAAATAAACTAAAATCTTCAATAAAAAAATGCAGGTAATATTTTTAATACAAACCAAGTATTATGAATTTGAACTAAAATCAGTTAATTTTGTTTTTGGTATTTAGATTTGTGTAACGTAAACAAAACACAGTGAATTAATGTAAAAAATATATGAAGAGCGTAGAACCAAAAGGATCTAAGTAACATCGACGTTGAATTGAGATAATTAATGTTAAAGTAAATAACTTATTGTAAATTCTGGGTAAATGGGTTTGAAATGATTCCTGTCTAAATGAATGCAAAATATAAATAACTGTAAATTTCCCAAAATTATTGCAAAAATTTCGAACCTTGTTAGCTCGGCCAAAAGAACATGTAGTGCTAAACTTACAAGGATCCAGAAAAAAAATTGCCAAAAATCAGCGAGACTTCCTACGAACTTAAGTTTAGTACTTTATTATACTAAAATTAAAGGGGCTACAAAACTGCATACTCGAAAAAAATCTACATGTTTTTTGGCCGAGCAATTAAATTTTATTGCTTGGAGGAGCGTACCTAGATCGTTTTGGCTCCAATCATTAATGCAATAAAATTTAATACGTTTTTGGCCTGGCAAATATATGACACTAAAATGTCCAAAATGGCTTGGATCGCATTGTCAACAAATAGACACTATATTTAACTATACAAATAACTCAATTTTTAAAAATGTCACTTGGATCCTTCTGGTTCTGAGCCCTTCATATAAAAAAAGGACGTGTGGCACTCGGGGACTGCCGCGGTAAAGCTATTGCATATCACTTTTTATCAACTTATATATGAAAACTCAATGAGTACAACGTCATACTGTTAGTAGTATGTATAGCCTAAATGTAGGCAACGCTTACAGATCCAATTTTAATATAATGTAATGTACAGCTCCAATTTTATGTAATCGGCCTGCTGCTAACATCAACGCCTAAATGTAGGCAAGGCTTATATTTATTTTTGTCAAGTTATGTTTCTAACGCCGAACCTTTTAACATTGAAAAAAAGTCCGTTACGAACTTTTTTAACATTAACATTTTTTCATTTCACTCCCACCGCCAAGGCCTGCGATAACATTTATGCAGTAGCTTAAAAAAGTGTATTATTAAAAAGTAAAAAAGACAAACATATATACTATATAAAACGAACGGAAAGTAAGGTTAACGAAGAAACGACGAAAACTAGAAAAATATCATAAAGAAAACGGCTTTGTTGGAGTAGGCGCCATCATAGCCATATCTTGCTTCGAACCTTTAAGTACAAAAACGTTGATTAGAGCAGAAATGAGCCAGAGCGAACTAGTAAATAACAAAGAGACACACAAATAGTATTAAGGCGGTCGGTTATTTATAACAACGTAGAACATTAAAGCAAAAAAAAAAAACACAGAAATACTAACAGAGAATGAAACACGAAAAAATTCTAAAAGCATCAGGTAGAAGATAAGAGCAATACGAATGTCAATATGTTAGTACCTATACATGTAAATATGTGCAAATTATACAATAACACTATACGACAAAAGGTTGTAAGAGTAGGTCGCCTCCCCGTTGGTGCACCCTGGGTAACGATAAAATTACCTACATGGCCTAAACGGCTAGTTCTTGTATTGCTGGTTCTACGAGAACGGTACCAGTACTTGTGCTGTACCCATCGTGGCGAAACGACCCGTGCCGTTTTCTTATATCGACCCGGCCAAGATCAATACACTCGAGGCGACCCTGTCTGACATTTAGGCAGGACTACACCTCGTCACAACAACAACAACAACAAAATCAACTTTTTATTTCTGGGTGTGAGAAAAATTGCGTTTCCCGCTTTTCGAAGTTAGCCTCCAAAACTTAGTTAACGGCTTTCGAAGATTTGGTTTTCTAATGGTTTTGTTTAAAAAAATTTTTAAAGTGGGCGTACTTTTTTATAATTTGAAAGTGTGTGTATGAATTAAAATTATATATACATATATAGCACTGTACAGCAGCCGGCTGGGTATGGGATCTTGCCAACTTTTTTGAAGACATACTTAAAAAAACTACGTACCCCGTTTTTCGAAGTTAGCCTCCAAAATTTAATTATGGCCCTTTGAAGTTCGAAATTAACTTCTAGTTTTGCTTATCTAATTGCTGTATATTTTTAAGAAAATTAAAAAAGGAAAAATGTGGTCATGGTCTGCTTGACTCCCTTGTTCGATTGTTAACCACTTTTTGTTTTAAAAGTTGTCAAAGGCGTCAAAAGTTAGATCTTCGAAAAAATTAAAAGCCGTATGTTTAAAAAAATATTCAACTGATTTCGAAAACTTCATGCCCTTTTCAAGCAGCCCACGCCCACATTTTTGCTTTTTCAATTTTTTTAATACAGCAATTGGAAAAGCAAAATTAAAAAGGTCGAACTTCGAAAGCTCATAACTAAATTTTGGAGGCTAACTTCGAAAAACGGGGTAGATAGTTTTTTATGTACATATGTCTCAATCTCTTCAAAAAGTTGGTTAGATCCCATACCCAGAAATGTTGATTTTGCTGTATAGTGTAATTAAAAACATACGGCTCTTAATTTTTTCAAAGATCTCACTTTGGCCCTGTATAGCACTTCTACACACACTTTTAAATAGAAAAGTGACACCAATCAAACAAGAGAGGCAAGCAGGCTACGAACACATTTTGCCTTTTTCAATTTTTCAAACAAAACAATTAGAAAAATACTTTAGAACTTCGAAAGCACCTAAGTTTTGGAGGCTAACTTCGAAAAACGGGGAAAGTCACTTTTTTACGTATGTCTTAATCTCTTCAAAAAAGTTGGTTTGGTGCCATACCCAGCCGGCTGCTGTACAGTGTAATCATTATTTTTTACAATGATAAAGAAAGAAATGCTGTAAAAGTTTTAGAAGTCAATATAAATTTTAATAATCGTATCATTCCTGGTCTAGTTTTTATATGTTCAAATTTTTTGCTTAAGACTGCCATTAAATTTTGGCCCAAATTTATATTTTAATATACCTCTGTCATATCTAATAATATCTAAACTAATCTTCGAAGAGCATTTTTGGTCTTCTCAATATTATGAATTTTGGTCAAACGTTGTTTTTTATTTTAGTTTCTAACTTCCTAGTCCATTTGGCTGCTTTATGACTCCGAAACTTCGATGGGTCTCATTACAACAAACACACCAGCCCTTCATTAAAAAAAATATTGAACATTTTATTTAACATAGTTTATAACCGCTTTGTCCTTGATGTTTAAATAATCACGTTCATAAATAATTAAGAATTTGAACTATTTTATAAAACAAGCACGTAGTAAATGCTTGTAAAAACTGCATTTTCTAACTAGCAATTAAAAAAAAAAAACTATTAGAAAAGTTTATGTACATTAGGCTGTGAAACGAAATTTTTGAAGTTAACTTCTTAGGTGATGCAAAATTTTTACGGAAATTAAACTTGTAAAAATTATGGAAACTTAAACTTTTGGTGTGGGTACCTTCGAGTAACAGATGTCGCACCAACCATTTGGCAATAAATCTTTTGTATATCCACTACCATCTCGTGAACGGCTGAAACGATTTGGATCAAATTTGCCTTATAGATAGTTTGCTTCATTCTAAGAATTTCTTGTCAAGTGTTACCACTTCGGGCGGTTTACACGGTTGCCACCTATCTCATTTTTGAAAATTGAGCAAGATGTGCCAATATGGATAACAGTTGGAAGTTAGTTTTGTAAGTATATCAATATTTTCAGGCAGAGTTGCCATCTCTCTTATTTATTCCTGTAGTCTGTCGACCAATTACTGGGGAATGGGTGAAGCGATTTGAATCAAATTTGGCATATAAAAGAGTATACCGCCTTTCTACTTTGGTGTTGGCTCTTGGGGCGATTGACAGGGTTGCCATATATCTAATTTTTGTCTTATATTGAGCAAGGCGTGCTAATATGGGGATCAATTGAAAGGTATTTTCAGCCGTATACGAACGGAGATACTTTCAGGCAGGGTTGCCACCTATTTTATTTATTTTTTCTTATATTCATTACTATCTCGGGAACCTATGGAGCTTGGGGCAGTTTTCAGAGTTTCCACATATGTATCTCATTTTTTTTAATAATCCAAGATATGGTTAGCATTATTTAAATACATTTAAAACTTAAAATTCGGGTCCCATCACAAAAAGACTTACCAAAGTCACTTGATTCTCCGTTTTGCTCTTTTTGCGGTTAGTGATCGATTTGTTTTGCAAATCTATTTTGAAAAGCTTATGAGTTGAATTTTGTGAAGTGAGCCATTTTTTTCGAAGTTGTACTATCTCTCTGAAACTTTTTTGTATAATTCACAACAACAAGAGAAAAATACGTTTGGCCCAGTTTTTCGAAATTCGAATTATGAATTTCGAAAAATTGTTATATTTTTGTTTAATCGTTGTGAGGCATACTACAAACTTTCATTAAAATACATGGCCGTCGAAAAAATTGTAGGTGGCTCAGTTCACAAAATTCAAGTCTTATGCTGTTGGTAAGTAAAATAATGTCAACTTCGAAAAACACCTGGGTCACAACCTCTGTAGGCTCATAAGTAGAAAAAGTAGTTTTTTGTGGTATTTAAAGGAAATATTTTTTTTTTATTTTTGTGATATTTCAAAAAAAAAACCAAAATTTGGTATACAGAAAAAAAATTTTTTTTCTTTGTGATATTTGGAATTTATTTTCATTGTGGTATTTAAAAAAAAACCTTAAAACCAAAAAAATTTTTTTTTCTGTGTACCATTTTTTTTATTTAAAAGAAAACACTCATTAACTTCAGTTTTATTTTATATTTTTTTATTAAATATTCATTAATTTTTTTATTCATATCAACTAACTGCAGCTTTATACGTTACAGTCTCAAAGAGTTACAATTCAACTTAGGTAACTAATATATAAAAAAAAATGCATACATATTAAATTTGCAACTAAGTATACATATGTATGAATATGATTAATACGAATGTGAGAAAATTTTTCAGCGCGCTCTAACAAAAAGTACTTATGCCAAAAGTAAGGTCATGAATCAAGCAAGTTTATATGTAAGTGAAAAAAAAAGATCAATTATTATAATGCATTAATAAGAGAAATTACAAAATTTGTGTTTTATAAAAGCATAGAAACTAAGTTACAGAAATATTATGAAAATAACAATATTATCATATACATATACTAGGTAGGTATGTGTTTATAAATGTATGTATTTATTTTTAAATTCGCGATTTTTCTTATCTGTTTTTTTTGTTTTGCCTTGTTGTTTTTGCAATATAGAGTGTGAACAGCCAACGCACCCAACCTGCATACGCTGCACACAACACAAATGCGCCGATGCAGTTTCTGCAAGTTGTTGTTGCTGGCTGTCACTCAGTGTGCTTTCAACTCCCCTTCTCCTTACTTGCTGCGCTTGGTGGGTATCAAAATAAAACAAGATGACACAAAATCCTCTATCGCTGGCTGGTAGATTTTTTAGTACAAACCAATAACAGTTTAATGCTCTTCTTCTTTCTCTTTCTTATAAAATTGCTTGCTTTCTCCTCCTTCAAATAGACGTCTTTGCTTGCTTCGAGTACTTGTTAATTTTTATTTTTTTGTTTGTTTAAATTCAGTTTTTTTCTTGATTTCCGCACTTTTTCTAACGGTTTTTTGTATGCACTCCCTCTGCTTCTTCTTGATTAATTCGTATCCACCATAAAACAAAAACATTCAATTCTTGCCGCCAACACTCAATTTGCGATTATTATTTGTATTCATGAATTTTGTTACCAATTTGCGTGAATGTCCGTTAGGATCGAAATGATTGGTATGTTCCTGCGCCTCCCTCTTGCTACGTTGCTTGCCACTACGTCCCGAAAAGATGTGTTTATCGTGATCGAAGTTGTAGTGTTCGTATTGATCGAAATAAGCCTCAGACATTTTGGTTTTGTTTTGTAAAAAAAAACCTTGGTTTTAATTAAAATGAGATCTTTTTGTTTTTGTGTAATTCAAAACTTATTTGTACAGTTTCACTTTTTATCTGTTGCGGTTTTGCTTTCTTTTGTATAGTTATTAATACTTTAAATTTGTTTTGGCAATTTTATTTTTTATTTTTGCAGAAAATTAGCTTATTCCGCTTTTAACGTCGTGTCTTCGCTTAACAAAATCTGTTATTCAATTAAACTGGATTTTTGCTGCGCATTTCCCTTTATATACCCAGTGGAGAGCCGGTGAGAAAAGCGCCGTTTTGTCTCTGTTTTCGTATTTCTTTGTTGTAATTGTGAGTGGTAGTGTTGGCGCAGTTGTATATAATATGTACTGAGGTGGTTGGTATCAGGGACCATAATGGCATTGCACTATTTCTATATACCTAATTTTTTAATAAGAATTTTTTGATTTTTAATTTTTGTTCGAAAAACTGTTTTTCTTCGAAAATGTCGGAAAAAATTAGGCAATGAAGTTTAAGTTCGGGCGAACGGAGTTTTTAGAATTGGATAAGAATGATATAGGGCCCAGGAGGATTTACCCAAAAGTTTATACTATTTTAGCTATTTATCTTACCGAATTAGGTCATTTCCGATATCGAAAGTGGGCGTGGTTGGAGGGCGATTTTATCCATTTTCATCAGGTATATTCCTCCAGCGATACTAGAATTTGTGCCTCCCGAGAAAGGGGGCGTGGTTATCATCCGATTTCGCCCATTTTCAATAACAACCTACCTCGGCCAGAAAGCAACCTGTGTACCAAATTGAATGCAAATTTCTCCATTTTTACTCAATTTATGTGATTTTCGATATCGAAAAAGGGGCGTGGTTATCATCCGATTACGAGAAAATCAACTTTTTTCTGGGTATGGGACCAAACCAACTTTTTTGAAGAGATAAAAAAGGCGTTTCCCGATTTTCGAAGTTAGCCTCCCAAAATTAGCTACGGGCTTTCGTAGTTCGAAGTTTGGTCCTTCGAAGACTTGGTTTTCTAATTGTTTTGTTTAAAAAATTTAAAAAGGTTCAATGTGGGCGTCTCCTTGGTCCTCTCACTTGATTGGTGTACTTATTTTAATCTGAAAGTATATGTATAAAAAAATATTATATAATTAAAAATATACGGCTTTTTAATTTTTTCGAAAATCTCACTTTTAAATAAAAAAAGGGCATCAATGAATCAAGAGAGGCAAGCAGGCCACGCCCACATTTTGCCTTTTTAAATTTTTTAAACCAGACAATTAGAAAACCACTTTCGAACATCCAACTTCGAAAGCGCCTCGCTAAATTTTGGAGGCTAACTTCGAAAAACGGGGAACGCCATTTTTTTACTTATGTCTTAATCTCTTCAACAAAGTTGGTTCCATACCCAGCCGGCTGCTGTACAGTTTTACAAGGTTTTTTTTTTTTTATATGTTTATTGACTTTTTTCAAAATACCGAAAAAAACTTCGGTGAAATTTTAAGACCTTAATATTATTTTTAGAGATCAATCCTTACTAGTTAAGATTTCTTAGGACTGATCTCATTTAAGGTTTAAGATCCCTGGCTAGTATTTTCGATTGTATGTGACATCATTATTATACCCACTTGCTAGCATCATATACATTGATAAATAAGCATTTTAAAAGTTATGTATCTAAACTTTGCTTCACAGGGTAAATGACAAACAGCAATTTGGAAAAAAACTAAATTTTAAAAAATATTTCTTTTCCAGGTATAATCAGCCCAATTCCCCTCCAATAATTCTCATTTTTCGACCTATTTTTTTATTGATTCTATATAAAGCCACAATGTTTTGATACTCTGTTGAAAATGCTTAAGAGATTTGCAGTTTGAAAAAATTAGCTTTTTCGGGAGGTGCCACGCCTCTCTTTTAATAACTGCTACTTTAATCATAAGATTTGCATTGATTTTGTAGAATATCCCTCTAAAAATCGATACTGTGTTGAAAATACTTTCAGAGATTTTTAGTATGAAAAATTTTGTTTGTATGGGAGGTGCTACGCCTTATCTTTAAATATCATATCTCATCACTGGGTATATAATATTCAGTTTCACCTAAAACTATCTCACATGGTTTTGTATATGTTGGGGATGCGCTCTCCATTTCTCTGCGCTCTGCCATTTAGGGAGACCGGTTGGAGAGCAACTATCAAACATATGACAGAATACTTTTAGTATTTCACAGTTTTTGTTTCATTTCTAATACTGCGCAGTTTCGTTTTATTGTCTTTTACCAAATTATTTGCTTTTCTATGTACTTCCTCTTGTACTTGAAGCTTTTAACAATAACATAGCTACCTATGTATATACAAACATACATATATTTCCAGGTCATTATATTGACTGGGTTACATTGCCTTCAACGAAACAGCTGGGCATGTATACATATAAAAATATGTATGTATGTATGCACATATATAATATAACTATATATTTACTTACGATTAATCCATCACCGACTGTGTTTCTCTCTCATTTGAAACTCTGTATTCCATGCAGGCAGAGTGCTTCTAGAAAGTTGGAGTACACTTTGGAGTTCCTTAAAGTAGACCCATTCTGGAGACTGTTATTTATTTTTGTTTTCAAAAGTTATGTTGGTATTATTTTCAGATCGAGAAAAAAATACTGTGAAAGCTTTAGTAGTAAACATTAATCGCCAGTGGTCTATCATTACCCATCCAAAAAGGTTTAGCAGTTTTTTCTTCGTCACTTCGATGCTTCCCCATTTCAATTTTTCCGCTGTCTTCATACATATTCTACCGAAAATACCTTTCATTTGATACCCATATTGGCATTTCTTGCCTAATACATATTTAAAAAATAAAAGGAATGGGTGGCAGCCCTGTAAACCGCCCGAAGTGACAACACCCAAATATAAAGTCGTAGAATGAAGTAGGCATACTATCTTCACGCCAAATTGTATTTTAATTGCGTCACCCGTTACCGAGATATTGGCCGATATACGAAAGAATAGGCAAAATGTTGTTAGATGGCAACACCGTCTAAGAATATCTTCATTTTATACCCATATTTGTACATCTTTCTCAATATTAAAAAAAAATTAGACAGGTGGCAACCCTGTTAAGCGCCCGAAGTGGCAACGCCCAAGTAGAAAGTCTTCAAACCGTTTCAACCGTTCACGAGATAGTAGTGAATATACAAAAGATGCATTTCCAAATGGCTGGTGCGACATCTGTTGGAAGAAGGTTTTTCTTTTCATTTCCGTCCCTTTTTTATTTCCTTCTTAAATTTCACTCTCCATAAAAACTTTGTATCGACTCCTAAGAAGTTAACTTGAAAAATATTTTTGGCTCAGTCTAATGCTCATACATACCACAAATGTTGTATATAAGCAAACTGATTATGCACAATAGCTATTTGGCTAGCGTGAGAAAAGCTCTCTTGACCAATCTTTGTTTATTTCTTGTTTTTATTCCAATATTCGCCGGTTTGTTTATTTTAATCTGAAAACACAAAACATACACAATTAGATTTGATATCAAATGTACATATATACATACAAACATCTATAACTAGTATTTTCAGTCATATGTATTTGCAGAACTTACCTAGCTGTTTACCTTGTAGCGGCGATAAACGTATCTCTCTCATACTAGGTATTGAAATTTTACATGAACTTTCTGGAAATTTCTTTTGCCAAAACACTTGTGTTTATTTATTTGGTTAACAAACTCCAATGAATCATATCGCACAAGGCCAACAGCTAATAATACAATCAAAGTGATCAAATTGCAAACAAATGAGTGTCTGCGGCGGTATGTTTCAATTTCAAGTTGAACAAATTTCTACTATCTAGAAAAATCATTAATACATTACTTATGCTGACGAATGCGATATTGTAACAAAAAATGAGTAAACCAATTTAAAAAGAGTTATGCTTGCAAAACTACGTAGTTTTCAAAATAAAATTCAAAGTAGGCAATTCAAATGACCGCCGCCATATTTAACGGTAAAAAGAAATGGCTGACCATATCCACAATCCGTTAAAGAAGAAATAGAAATACACAGAGTGTTCAGAAGGAATTGAAATTGTTTACACGCAGAGAGAGAGTACCGTATAACTTTGCCGTTGTCCCGTGATCGTGAGAGAAAGATGCCTGCATAAATTTGTGGGCGGGAGCTTCTTTATACATTCCAGCCAAAGGAGCCATTGGCCTTTACTTTGCTATACCATCGACAAATCTGCGTAAGGCTCATCGATAAATTTCGTTTGATACGCGCCGTTGGCATTACGGGAAGGACAACAAATCGTGCAGGAAACTTCTTTCAAATTTCCAAATATCATCTAATCTTCCTCCAACATTCCATGATTCCGAGCCGTACATCAGCCCTGATATAATGAACGTGATCTATGTTTTTCAAAAGAAGTCAACTTTATTGTCTTTTGAGGAATTCGCACCGTTGTTTGAAAGCGTCCTCGGGATCTTCTGGCAAAATTTCAAGCATTATTTTTTCCTGTCAGCCAGCATCTATAGCTCCTCACGCGCACACCCATCGACATCTCGTTTCAATATTTTAAAACGGGAGATACCTCTCCTTCGCCTTGTTCATCTTGGCTACCTGCTACAAAATGATGGTGCACCCTGGGTAACGCTAAATGGCCTACATGGCCTACACGGCTAGTTTCTTGTATTGCTGGTTCTACGAGAACGGTACCAGTACTAATGCTGTAGCCAACGACCCGGACCGCTTTCTTATATCGACCCGGCCAAGAGCAATACACTCGGGGTGACCCTTGTCTGACATTTATGCAGGGCTACACCTCGTTACAACTACAACAACAAGATTTCGAAGGTACGCACATCCAGAACTGTAAAGCTTGGCCTGCCTTAGATTATGATCAATTTGGTTTCTCGTTTTTTGATCTGGATTGATAGGATTAGGTTTTTGCTGGGATATGGTACTACCGATGGCGATATTTTGGGCCGCGGCGAAGACAATCGCCCTCCATCCGCTAGGAGTCCAAATTTGCTGTGGGGTGAATGGTGATGAGGATAGTGTGAGGGAGAGCAATATTTTTTAAGTGGAAGATCATCGAATTTCAAAATATGTATTTAAAAAATATCTACTATCTCAGAATTAGTATAGAGAAAACATTAGCCCAAATTATTTTAAAAAAGGCCCTCTTTCAGAAAAAGTTTCAAAAACGTCTAAACTCAAAATGATCCTCAAAAAACCCTTTTCTCAACGAAAATTCATAACATTTTCACCTGAGATAGTGCTACTTTGAATCAAATTCTAAAATAGGATTTTGTAATTTTTTTAGCTGAGTTAGGGCGTTTTGAATCAAATTCGCGGAATGAGTTTCAAAAACGTTCATACTTTCTGAGAAAAAACTCAATAAATTTTAAGCTGAGATAAGGCGTTTTTGAATCAAAAGCTAATATAGGTTGCTGCTGAAAAAAATCTGAGTTATGGCGATTTTGAAAAAAATTTAAGAGATGTAATTTTTGAATCAAATTCTAAAATTTTGAGTATGGCTTTTTTCAAAAATGTTTTTAATAAGGTAATCTTGAGAGATAATTCTGCACTTAGCGGTCAAAATAGAGTTAAAAAATTCAGAAATGGTTATTTAGTGGCGCTGCTTAAAAAATTCTGAATTGAATACAAGTCTTAAATACCACTTTATTGAAACTAATTTAAAATAGGACGTGTTTGAAAAATTTGTTGAAATAGGATGATCTTAGACGAGTATCGTTCTCTCAGCCGTCGAAATTGAGGTTTGAAAAAAATTAACACAAATTTCAAAAACGGACTTTTGTACAAAAACTTATAAATTTTTCAGCTAAAATAATCATTTTTAATCTGGGATAGGGCATTTTTGAATAAAACTCTGAAATAGAACGTTTAAAAAAGAAAATTTGGAATATGGCGTTTTTGAACAATTTTTTGAAGCAGAGTGATCTTGACAAATAATCTTCGGCTCAGCAGTTGTGAAAGAGTTTAAAAAATCAAAACGATTCAAAAACGATTTTGAATAAAAAAAAATTTGAGATATGACGATTTTAAATCAATTTCTTAAACAATGGCTTTGAAACAAATAAAAGAACTCCAGTTTTTGAAAAATATTTCAAATATATGTATGTATATTGAGCTATCTTGAAGATTATCTTTCCCTTGAAGGTCGAAATAGAGTTAATAAACTTGATTACAAATCTCTTTCCCATCTTTTATTACACAGTATTCATTAATATTTTTTTAAGTTTAATCAACTACTTCTAACAGTTAAGCTAATTTTTACAGTCTGTCACACCCGAGTCTGGTTTCGGCGCAATTGGTATAATACGCCTCTGCTGCGCTAATATCGCCGCCTTAGCCCTCTTATTGGGTTTCTGAATTTTTTCTACACTGGCTACTTTACTCTTCGCTCTCGTTCCACTGCCACCACCAACATCCATCCCAGGTAGCGGTGGCAAATTATATTCATCACAAGTTGTATTATTTTCAAATGCATTCTCAACCACTTCAGGCAATTCCAATTGCACCACCTTCTCGGTATGCACTCGCTGTACATGCTCTTTCACTTTATCCGAACGATGACTACTAAACGAACATAGCTGACATTTATATTTATTTAAAGCATCTGTTGAATGTTTGAGGGCGTGGCGTTTTAAATTTTTACTTTGACTAAATTTACAACCACACACCTCACATACAAAAGGACGTTCTTGTTTATGTGTTTCCATGTGTAGGCGCAAATTCTCTTTACGATTCGCATGATGTTTACAATCTGGATAAGGACATTTGTAGTATTCGCCAGTATGTTGCAATTTGTGTGATTTAAGCGCTTTCATATGCGTGGTGCTATAGCCACAAACATCACACAACATTTTTTTCTCCTTATTATGTACGAGCATGTGATTGTTGAGCCCTTGCTTCCATTTGAATCCTTTGCCACAATGCTGACACTGATGTGGTGTCTCGGTGGTGTGCTTGGGATGGTGTATGGTGAGTGCAGCTCGATTGACAAAACGTGCACCACATTCTAGACAAATGAAAGGCTTTTTTACATCTACCGCATGTTGTTTGAGATGCGCTTCATATTCACGCCACGCCAAGAAGCCAACCTCACATAACGAGCAGGTGAGATGAGATGGTTCGCAGGTGCTCATGTGTGTAATCATCTCCTGTACGCGATAACATTTGAAATCGCAACCGATGCAATAGTTTATTTTGTTGCTTGAACTGGTTGCGCGTGGATTTCGTAACTGAAAAAAAAGAGAGAAAGATTTGTAAATATTTCAATACTAACCCATATACTTATGTAGTTGCGTGGAACAAATTCCTAATTCATTTTCCCATCCTTTCCATATCCGTATCCCTATCCATATCCTTAGCCCTATTTTATCCTTATTCTTATCCCAATCCCTTTCCATATTCGTATGCCTATTTCATCCTTATCCGTATCCCCATTCATATCCTTATCATTATCCCTAAACCTATTCCTATCCCTATTTCATCCTTATCCCTATCCCTATCCTAATCGCTTTTAATATTATTATCCCCATCCCTGCTTGACCTGTCATGTCCCGCTATCTCGGGAACCGCTTGACCGAATTGAATGCAATTAGGCATATAGATAATATGACTCATCTGTCTTGTTGGTGTTGTTGTTGTTGGGGCGGCTTACCTCATTTTATTGCCACCTACTTTAGTCTCCCATCATATCTGTTCCACGGAAGTAAAGACAGTGCCGAAAGAATGCAATATGGGCTTTGGAGTATTCGAGAGAAACGTTCTCTGGAAGATGTATTATCCTTCCTATGTTGCTAACTGCGAGTACCCAAGAAAATGTAACGATGAGCTGTACGAGCTCTACGAAATTACGACTGAAGTGTAGCGAATTAAAGCTCAAAGTCTATGCTGGCTGGGACATGGTATGCGAATGGACAAAGAAGATCGGTCTCTGAAGCGTTTCCTATCAGATCCCGAATTCGGTTTGGGATGACTTCTTTTTGTGTTCCAATACCGTAAGTGGTAATGCATATGATAAATTCTGCTTATACAAAGTCGGTTAACACTTTTGTCAGATCCCAACAGGCGAATGCGAGCTCGCCAGGGAGACAATATTCACTTTGGCCAAATTTTCAGGTTTCTGTAGTAGGTTTAAGTCCTACCTCGCCAGACAGAACCCGGATTTTCCGAAGGACGGCAAAAAAAATTTTTTTTTTTGGAATCGCCTTTAAAATATCTTTAATCCTAGGGGGGACCGATCCGGGCTAATGTACATCTCCAAATATACTCACCCTAAAAAAGTTGCGTTGATCATTAAAGATATCTTTATTTCCCAAATTGACATCGCTTTCCTTTTTACATGTCGCCTGGTTAGTCGATGTCTCTGCAGCATCCACAGCAAATTCATTATCGTCTGCTTGCTTCACCCTCGACACACCACTCTCACTGTCTATTGTTGTTGTTATCACCTCTTCGGGCATACCAAATAATTTCATTAACTCTGTAACAGCTAAAATCTTAGCCAATTGCTTAAAATGTGGTTCATGATCTTTTGCTATAGACACCACATCCTCGTAGAAGAATTCCATCATAGTGTGCAAGCATTGTGGGCAACTAAAATTATTGATAGTCACCTTCAATGGATTGTGTATGGAAAATTGCAATGATTTTTGTATGAACTGTGGTCCACCGAGGAAACGGCTTTGTGCACCAACAACACAAAAGTGTCCAAATTCTGTAATGCCGTCATCGCTCAGTTCGTTGTCGCCCTCCAATTCAATAATTAGATCACAAAATTGTCCCGAGCGTCGTTGATTATTGAGATAGTTGGTGACTTTGGAATGCAACGGTTTATGTAGTGTTGGCAATAATCCTATAGTTCCATTCATTATCCGATATTTACTTAATTTTCTTGAGTTTCTGCAGCAATTTTTAAACGCTTTGTTTACTTTTATTTTTTGTCGATAACAGATAAAAGTTGATGATCAGCTGTTGTTGTAGAGTTGCTTTCGATTGAATGTTATGTACAGTGGGGGGTGTTGAATTATGACAATTTTAAAATAAATTTAAAAAACAACTTTGATGCTAAATAAGTGTTGACTGTGCAGGTCTCTCGCTGTTCTTTTCGTTATGCTTTCGCTATGATGTTTGGTTCGTCTGAGAGGAACCTCTTACGACAGGCACCATGCAAAATTTGTTTTTGTGTTTTGAGATATCAAAAGGCAAACCGAAACCGTAACCGATTCATTTTTCAAAACCGAAATCTATTTTGATCTGAAAAAGAACGAAACCGTTTCAAAAGTCGGAACCGGTTCCAAACGGTTTTGCATTTTTTTAATGTCTCTTTTGACGATTTTAGCTTCCATTCTAATTTTTTTCTTATAAAAAAGTAAACTTGATTTTAGGAATTTGTTTTGCAGAAATTTCATCCATGCATAGCGTTAATAAAAATGTATTATTATATTGCAGAAATTTCATCATGGCCGAAGGAAAAAAGTTATGAAAATTCAGACCTATCTCGAAGCTACATATGTACTTGAGTAATTTAGTAGTAAAATTTATTTCGTTCGTGTTTTTTCTTTGGAAACCGAACCCGGAACGAAATCGGAACCGAAATAAATGTTGAAGAACGAAACCGAAACCGGGACGTCATTTTAATCGGTTCAGACCTTTCTTTTCACTGAACCAAAAACTTTTTTCTTTTAATACTTCTCCCGATTTCAGCACTTTCCGGAATCCTTTCCATTTTTTTGACGAAAAAACATCCCGGGACTCGGGATCGGGATTCTCCACGCTCGCTGCCTTACTCTCCTATACATTATAAAAAGGGAACATTTCAAAACTCACTGTTAGAGAATGCAGGCCCTGGTATTAGCCCACCTGCCGCGGGAACGACCCATTTATTTTCGGGGTGTAAGAGTAGGTCGCCTCCCCGTTGGTGTACCCTGGGTAACGCTAAATGACCTACATGGCCTACACGGCTAGTTTCTTGTATTGCCGGTTTTACGAGAACGGTACCAGTACTTGTGCTGTACCCATCGTGCCGAAACGACCCGGGCCGTTTTCTTATATCGACCCGGCCAAGAGCAATACACTCGGGGTGACCCTGTCTGACATTTGGGCAGGGCTACGCCTCGCTACAACAACAACAACAACCCATTTATTTTTTTGACTCTTGATGGATTTTAGTGGCCTCTTAAGACAAACATACCTACTGCGTACATATACTAGGTCCCTAAGGCTACGCTCACACTGTTACCGAGTTTTGCCGTCCGGCGCAAATACACATCCGCACCCATGTGTTTTAAATGAGCTACCCGATTTCACCCGAATGTAAACAAACTTTGGCCGCCCGATAAAATAGAATGTGCTCGAATTTCTCTGATGATGAAAAAGAATAGAATAGGGTTGGTTACGTCAGTCATGCATTCCTACAACAGCCGGTTCCCACTTGAAAAATTGCTTACCTGACTAAGACCTCTTATATCTAGCTGCTCTTTGCAGCAAGGCTGCTCCTTATTATCTTCCTGCGGGAGGATGTTGAGCCTTATCCCGACTCAAGAGAATGGTTTTGTTTGTTTGCCGGAAGACCCCATCTGCTCGACCCAGTAGCGCCCAGACGGTCAGCATCAATTATCAGGGATAACGGCCTAGAACATCAGGGTATCATTGTCCAGTAGGGTGGTTTCGACCTCGAACTCATACTCAAAAGCTTACTGCGCAAAGATAAGAGCAATACGCAAGAGCAAATCGCATAATCCTCGGCGATTTCCACCCGCCGTGGAGTAGACAAAAGGGGGTTATGACAGGTTGAACTCCTAGTTATCCAGACTGACTTGCCAAATGTATGCCCGGCATACGGCTCCCCTCTTCATGATACCAACGAAATTCCAGTAATTGCTGAAGTTTAATCTACATTAGGGTGGGACAAAAAAAAAATAGATTTTCGTTTTTTTTTTTCGAAGCGCATACAGAAATTCGAACTCCTGGCCCCAAATTGAGTGTCTCACCGCTGCTTTTTTGTTTTCGTAAAAAGCTATGAAAATGAACATATCTTCTCACCCAAAAATCGTATATAACATATATATAACCTTCACCCCATTATTTGTCGAAAATTTAACGCTCTACAAAAATCACGGATAAGATAAGAACTTGAAAAAAAAAATATTAGAAACATTTCTAGAGGTCGCAAAACACAAAGATATGGGCATTAGGGTGTGTTCACTTTTATAACTGTTTAAGCCCTGAGCAAACATTGGCTGGAAACAAGGCGAATTCATACAGGTGGGTTCGAGCGAATTCAGATCTACACACACGCACACACTCCTTATAACTGAAAGTGTCAGACAAAGCAACAACATAAGCAATTTGACAGCTACGATTCGATTTTCAAGGAAGAAGAAGAAACCATATGATGGGAGGATGCCACCTGTAATAAATTCGCCTTGGCTGGAAATCTCTGAACCATAACGTCGTTGGATATCTCTACTTAGGGTGCGGTTATCTACTGTGAGAACGAAGTCAAATAAGATATTCGGCACTGATTTGCCCTGAACTAGCTCTTTTAAGAACCACGCCTGGGTTTGGGTATAGAACATAAAAATCAAGCAAGTAAAAAGGTCACTCTACTGTACAACTATATGTGAATTTTATTTATAAACATCGGTTGCATAGGAGCACCACCGCTACATGCCTCGTTATTGGGTGATGGCGGTAACGACCTTTAAATTTTAAGCTTCAGTCGAGATTTGTGAGGGCATGGAAAAGGCGGTGGCATAATAGTTCGGTTACTGTAGGTTCTTAGTGATAAAAATTGTACATTTTTGTATTGAAAACTATGAGATCGTAAAAAAAGTCGGGCGAGAAGTTGGCTGAAAAACTGTTGGACGGAAATGCCTGGGATAGTTTTATAAATCGACTACGCATAAATCAAATATTAAACAATTTGTAGCTCGAATGAAATAAGATACAAATGTTGGATAAAAACTCAAAATAAACAAACTAAGTAAATACATAAAAGAAACTTAATTATGCAAAGTGAAAGCAACACTTGACTCGTATTTGTGTGTACATTAGGGTGTGTTATTATTTTTTGTTGCTGTAAAAGCAATCTAATGCCAAGGGTTTCAGTGTAACCCCTGGTTTTCTTTTGGTCAAATGTTGACCAATTCTATCGACTTTATCGAAATACGCAAATCCCTATATAGTCGATGAAATTTTGCACCATTTGACCTAGTGAAAACCAGCCTTAAGTTAAACTAAAATACAAGTGACGTTGATAACGACATTTTAAACTACTTTTGGCCAGGGCTGTAGGTGCATTAGACCGTAACAAAAAAATACTTCCTACAATTCGGCTTAATTTTGGAAGTCTGTTAAATTTCCAGGTCTTCAATTTGGCCTCAGGCAATTTTTTGTAAAAACTTACCGTTTTCGAAAAAGTCCAAAAAACCTAATATTTTGACCTTTGACCCCGAACAACATTTTTATTTGGCACACATGGGATCGATGTTTTCTATCTGAAGGTGAACCTAAGCTGTATGGAAATTTGGCTCTATGGAATTTTTGTTTGGTTTTTGTTTCCAAAAATTAATCAGTTTTAATTAGGTATCTACAGTTGCGGTTACTGTCCTTGTTTTAAAATAATTTTTCAGTATGTAGATAAAACTATATTTTAATATGACTATGACTACGTGCCACAACCTCTAGGCTAAGCTGCAAGCTTTTTTTTTTCTAAAATATCTTAGAAAAACTACATCGGACTCTAATTAGCTCTTTCATACGATCTAATATGCATTCGTTTTCTCAATTTGTTCTCACATACGAGTATCTAAACAAATCAAACAGTTGTTCGCTTGTAATTATTTACAAATCTTTCAATGGAAAATACTATTTAATTGTTTTGTTAAGCAGCTCTTCAATATCAAAAAACGTGCATTATATTAGGGGGATTCCTTAAACCTTATAAAGCGTGTAAACGTATAATTTTATCAACTGTGTTATGGAACGAAGTTCACACAAATTTAGTAAACTTCCACGAAATTTATCCAATTCAATGACGCTTTTAGACTTGTAATTTTTTTATTGCATTCAATGCACACTACACAAAAAGAGAAGAATATCCTCAATAAAAATAGGTCAAAAATTATCCCCAGCAATAACTTGCAGCGAATTGCAGCTCTCTCTCTTTTTTTTTTTTCAAAATGCCTTTCAGGCATAATTAAATGACAAGTACTCGTATATGACGATGCGTCTCGTCTGCGGACTGCCTAATAAGTAGTTTTGTGTCCCTAGAATGAAGTAAAATTTTTTCCAGATCAAAATGACAGTTACGGTTTCGAAAGGCGAAGAGAATCGATTTTAAACCGTTACATTTTCGGTTTCAAATATATAACAGGAAAATTATACATACATATGAACTTATGAAAATAAAAGTGATCCTTTACACCAATTTGACAGTCAGAAATAGTCACGGGCTACAGAAAACTACAGCCAAGTGAGAACAGAAAATTGAGCTTAATCCAGTCAGAGAGTTGCAAGTTTTAGTCAGAAGATTTTTTGTTGACTAATCCTGACTACTTCTTGTAAACCTGTCAAACGGTCATCTGTTATGATTTTGACAAAACAAGAGTTTAGAAAGTAAAACAAAAAAACTTACAAACTTACTTTCTGAATTTGGCTAAGCTTCTGAATTTGACAGTTTTTACATTTTTTACTAGAAGGCAACCCCGTACCCTTTGGTATTGCTCCCGCGCTGGGCACGGATTTTTTTTAATTTTGACAGTTTTACTAGTTTTCGTCAGAAAAGTAATGGGTCACAGCTAAATTAGGAAAATAAGTAAATGTTATATTCAGTGCCTTCAGCTTTTGTAATGCAAAGTTTTCACTAGTTTCACAGTATGTTCTATCCGAAAGCACAGGTGTTTCCAGTGCGTGTTTGCTATGCATATATTTGCTGCGACTGACAATCATATCTATATAGTCGTTGGCTTGCATTGTTTGTTTGATATAGATTTTATATGGAGCTTAATTGAAATCAAGACAAGTAAGTAAGTCTAAGTTCGGGTAAACCGAACATTAAATACCCAGCGATTTCTACCATTTTCATCAGGAATATTTCCTATACCACCATGAAACTTGTAATCGTGTTTGAAAATGCGATTTCGTGTCGTGGCGTGATCGCGTTGAGCCCGAAAACAGAAAAAAACACTATCGAAAGTTGGCGTGGTCGTGAAGCGATTTCGTCCAATTTCATCAGGTATACTCCATATCGTTACCTTAATTCACAAAGGCCCTAATTGACACATTTTTCGAAAATGACTTTTTCACATATTTAAGTATAATATAGTAAAATACACACTCACACCAAATTTTAAGGAGTTACTAGCAGTAATAACGCAGATTTTCCAAATTAAGAAAGCTATATTTGCATGCGTTTAATGTAAAAAAATTTTTGTTTCTTGCTTCTCCTGTCAAATTTTTTGTATGTCACTTAGGGCCTTTGGTGGTATACCTTGTGCCAAATTTCATGATTCTACCGTAATCAGTTTAAAAGATATGATCAGTCGAATTTTCAAAAACTCCTCCCATAAAAGTGTGCGGTGGCACGCCCACTTAACAAAATTGATCAAAAAATTATAATATAATGATCAGGTGGATTCACGTTTAAAGTTATATCATTTTAGCTATTTCAGCTACCGTGATATGGCAATTTATGTGATTTTCGGAATTTTCGATTTGGGAAAAGGGGCGTGGTTATCATCCGATTTCGCCCATTTTCAATAGCAATTTACCTGACCTAGAAAGTAACCTGTATACAAAATTTCATGCACATATCTAAGTTTTTACTCAAGTTATGTCAATTTATGTGATTTTCGAAATTTTCGATATCGGAAAAGGGGCCGTGATTATTAAGTATCCGATTTCGCCCATTGTCAATAGAAACCTTCCTGGGCCAGAAAGTAGCCTGTATACCAAATTTCATGCATATATCTCCATTTTTACTCAAGTTATCGTGTACACGGACGGACAGACGAACCTAAGAACTTTCATATATGGAACTCTATATCTATCTCGATTGTTTTGTGCCGTTACGTAGTACCGTTATGTGGACAAAATTATAATACCCTTGTACTAGTTCGCTGGGTATAACAAATAAAATATGTATCAAATAAGAGTACATACATTATTGCTTATGCTGCAACTAACCAAATTGGTCTTGTAAGCAAAATCAACACGAAGGTCTTCCACGATTAGGTCGTGTGCTCAATTTGGTGCATTGCCACTCAAATTGATACTTCCTACATGGGGTGTTCACCGAAAAATGAGTCAGCCAGAAATTATAGGAATTTCAATAAAGTTTTGCAATTCTTTTCATGTAAGTTTATCTCAAAATTTTTAAGTCTGGAGTAAAAGCAATTGACAATTTTTTACACAAAAGACTGATCATTAAAAAAAAAACTTAACAAAGCTGATTATTGGAGAATACCTCATACGTGCATACTTACGTATTGCTCACTTACTTCAGTACTGTCATTACTCAAAAACCTGATTTTTCAGGAGAGCTATTCAAAGTTTTCAATCGCCTCACATATAGTTACATATAAGATGTACGACTTTTTTTCATCTCACGCAGTACAAATAGTGATACAGCGCATATTTCCTTATACTCAACTCAAAAATCGTGTTTTTTGAGTTATGGAATTATTGACACAACTTTATCTTATGAATGAACATTTTTTATGAATGAAATTTTGTAAGCTGAAAAGGTTGCATAGTGTGTCAGTACTAGTATTGGTACACTATGAAAGGTTGCGAAATGTGCCTTTGTCACACATGATTACACTGAGATAAAGTATTTGATTAAAGCATCCATAGCCACGTAGTGACTCTTTGGCTCGCTGTGGCTCTACAAAAACAACGTGTGACTCACAAAAACAAACCAGATTCGCAAGAAAAGTACAAAAAATCATTGCAATATTGTTCTTGGAATACCGTTATCGGCTAATTTCGAATGGAAATGCATAACGGTACACATTTGCTTTTTTTCCTAATTGCGCTTTATACTAGTTTCGACTACTTTTTTATTGTCTTAGTTCAATAATAATTCTTTCGGGTAATTTTTTGTGATTCCAGTGCTGTGCTCAGTAGGTTGAAATCCCTGGACACCCCTGGATTAGAGTGTCAAATTGCATAGTATTGAGGCATATATCTTTACAAAATTCTGTACGTATAGAAGTTGGAGTAATAAAAGCCAAAACAGCAATTTTTCTCATTTTCGCAAAAGTTGATTCAAAGACTCCTAAAATAATTACGAACAGAGTTGATTTGATTTTGTGTTTTTCCGACAGGGTGGATACTAGATGTATATTGGAACGATTTTCCGTCATCCCTTGTCAATTTTGGTTTTGTAACAAACCGGTTTCGGCGATCTGCCATCTTCAGTTCGCAAAATATTACCAAAATAATATAATGTAAGTAGACTTGATACTCGAAACGGATCCGAAATGTTTTTGAAATGCGACTAGAAAAATGATCCCGAAACTTTAAAACAAAAATAGGTACAAATACAAATCAGGCTAGAAATCCTAAAAATAGTGTCCCTCAATTGTCTCCAAATAAGTTTTAACGAAATGCTTCCAATATAATTAAAAAAAAAATCCGAAAATATTCCAAAAAATCACAAACTTGTCTGAAAATTGTACTGATATTATTCTGAAATGTCTCCAACACAATCACAAAAGTTTACCCAAAATTGCGCCCACACAATCTCAGAATTAATTGCAAAAATTGTCTCGAAAATAATCTCGACATGATCACAAAATCTTCTTAATAAAAAAAAAACAAAATAATAGTCCAAAAAGATACCAAAATTAGCTGAAATTTATTCTCGATATAATTATAAAACATACGATGTCGAAATGATCCCTAAAAGAAATAAAATAGTACTAAAATTGTTCAGAATAATGAAAAAAAAAATATCCCGAAACTAATCTCGAAAAAATCCAGGATATTCCTACATTGATACAATATTAATGCCGAAAAGTTTTCAAAATATTCCGAATTAGACAAGAAAAAGTCACGAAAATATGCAAAAATCTAGAAGTAGTTAACGAAATGATTCAGAAAAAAAATCACGAAACGTTTTCAAAGACTTTTAGAAGACCAAACTAAAAATTGTCCACGAAAGATGCCAAAACAATGCCAAAATGACATTTAAATAGTCGCGATATTATCCTAAAACATACCTAAATATAATCCCGATAATATCTAGAAATAATGCCGTTAATAATTATAAAATATTTTCGGAAATTATTCCAAAATAACGCCGAAACTGTTCCGAAAGTATTTTTGAAATCATGAAGAAAGTTTTTACCGAATTTACAGTCCAATAGTCTCGATGTTATACCTAAAAGTGCCCGAAAAGTGTCTTGAAATTAGTTTCCAAATGGATCCTACAAGATCTCGAAATGATTTTGAAAAATTTATAAAATGTTTCCATAGTTATCCTCAAATAAATCGAATCTAATATTAATATTAAAATTTCTGAAAAGATTTCGAGATATTCCTATGGACATCTCGAGATAGTTTGGAAAAGTCCCGACATTATACTCAAACTGCACTTACTAATTTGCTATTGATTCTGAAAACAGTTACGATGTTTTTCCCAAATTTAGCAAACAATTTTTTCAAAAATAATTTCGAAATATCCGAAAATATTGTCTCAAAAATAGTCCAAAAAAAAAAAGATCCCAAATTAGTCCCCACATAGCCTGGGAATGGTTATCATCACAAGGTTACTGAAATAGTCCCGAAATGACCTCTATATTATATCGAAAAGTTTCTGAAAGTAATTATGAAATGTTTCCGAAATTATACTTAAATAATTTTCAAAGTAATTCTAAAATTTTCACAGCATACTTAATTTCAAAAATTGTCTCGAAAAGTTTTCAACATTTTATAAAGCCAAAATTACTCTAGCACGACCTTGAATTGATTCCGGAAACAGTCACAAAAATTTTCCGAAATTATCACAAAATTGTTCCGAAAGTAATCTCGAAACTATCCTAAACTATTTTCATTGTAGTTCTAAAAATAGTTCCGAAAACATCCTGATATGGTTTGTAAATAGTCTCGATTTTTTGAAATTGATTCCGAAAATAACTATTTTTCAAAATTATTCCAAAATAATTCTCAAATTTTTGTGAAAATAAGCTCGAAATTTTCCCAATAAAAAAAAAAAAAATGTATAGTCTTAAAAAGATTCAAAAAGGAAGTGGTTGGTAAAAATTCCCAATTTTATTCTCCGAATTGTCCCGAAATGACTCCGAAAGTAGTCCCGAAAATAATGTTGTCTTGACTTATGGTACTCCAAATGAGTTTTCTCGCCAAAACTAGTGTTTTATTGATTACAAACTAACTAACCATTTTTGGGAAGTAGTTTTCTAACCTTCAATACTTCCATCTGCACCACTTCCCCTTAAATATGCATATCAAATTATGTATTTGTAAACTTTCCGACTATTGTTTGAAGTTGGGAGCAACAAATTCATTACAAACAAATCCAGAAAGAGACATGCATTCGTCGTGGACGGTCGAAGTTGCACGCACAGCCAGTCATCCAATCCCGCAGTCCGAATAAGATCTAAGCTATAGCAAAGTGCAATTGTAAGGCGGCGTTGTTGCTTAAGTGAATAACGAGCGCGCAATTAAATTAAATTTCACACACAATTACGAGAGTGAGAAAAACAAGTAAAATATTATAAAAAAGCAACAGGAAAAAGTGAAACGAAGTTTGATTTAATTTACTTAATTAAAGTGATTACCACTGCCAATAAGTGCAAGCGAATAAGAAGAGAAAACAAGTGATTTCATAACATACTTTTAGGCGCTAGACCCAGTTTTGTAGATTTTATAGTACAAAAAATGTCAGCGCGCAATACTTTGCTGCGCCTTACCTTCGCGCTCATACTGCTCGAGTTAAACACAGCTTCAGCGCTACCTTACAACTACGATGATACGAGTATAGTAGATGTGGGTGCAACGCGCGCTGACACGGAACCACAGCGCTTACGTCTTTGGTTAACAATTAGCGCGCGTCATCGTTATTTGGAGGTATCTTGGAAGAATGCGCCTGCGCACGCTGATGATCACATATTCATCACCACTGAAGAGCCACACAAATTTGAGCGCATCGAATTGAAAACTGGCACGCACTTAGCCGCTTTCAATGACGCGGAAGGAAGTGGATTTGTGCCGAACGATGGTATTACAGAACGCAGCACTTCTGCACCTACGCGCTTTATACGCGCGCGGAAAGATGATTACGCACACATGAATACAAGCAACGCGTTGGAGGGTAGCGGCGCGCCTGATAGTTTTACAGATGCGCCGCGCACAGCAACAACGCGCGCACCGCGTCACTATTGGATATCAAATGATGGCACCAAAGATATTGTTGCTGCATTACAACCAAGCGGCGCCGCGAAATGGTTTACAACAGGTGTACCTTTTGACTTTCAACTCTCGCGCAATGTTACCGCCAAAACTGGTTGCTATGGCTATTGGGCGAGTTATGTGAATGGAAATGGTACGATTTTGGCGAGCACTTGTATGCGCGCTTATCCGCGTTGGATGCGCGAAATGCGTACGATGGTGGGTGCATTGCGTTTACGTGATTTATTTATACCTGGCACACATGATTCGGGCTCGTATAGGCCTCGGTTTGATCCGTTACTACATGAAACGATCGTTACAAAATATTCGCTTACACAAGATGATGATGTGCGCGGTCAATTGTTACATGGCGCGCGTTATTTAGATATACGCGTCGGTTATTACCGTAATACAGTTCATAAATTTTATATCAATCATGGCGTTGCACGACAGCAGCCTCTAGCGGAAATTATTGAACAAGTGAAGGAGTTTGTGTTGGATACGAATGAAATTGTTATATTTGGATTGAAAGAATTTCCGGTTGGTGAGTAGATTTGTTAAATTTAAATTTCTGTATATATGCATTAGACCGTTTCGAAAAAAATAATTTTCTTCTATATTCGAAGACGCTCCCTAACTTTTAAATGAATTGCAAATTCGTCCTATGTTTGCAAACAAAATGTATTGAATTTAAATTTGGGCAAATTTAAAAATAAACAATTTTCTTTTACAGGTTTTGGTAAGGATCTAGGCGTTCATCGTTTATTGGTCAGTTACTTACAACAACATTTTGGCGATGTTATCGTCCATCCATCAGCAACATGGCGCGCTTCGTTAAACGATATTTGGTCACGTCAACAAAATGTCATTTTAGCTTATGATAACGGCGCAGTGGTGGCTGAACATCCGCATACACTTTTCGGTTCGGTGGAACAACGATGGGGTA
This sequence comes from Campiglossa producta, assembly GCA_964058755.1. Classification (NCBI taxonomy): domain Eukaryota; kingdom Metazoa; phylum Arthropoda; class Insecta; order Diptera; family Tephritidae; genus Campiglossa; species Campiglossa producta. Next base: position 24,886,764 of record CAXKVI010000003.1, read on the forward strand.
ATGTGGTCAAATGGACGAAATTGGAACAGTTTTTGCGATCGATAAATACATTCGATGTATCGTAAGTAGATCTTTGATATAATATTGGTTTTTCAAAAAAACGATTTCATTTTAACATATTTATTAAGGTTAAAGCTAAGATGAGGGTTAAGGTTAAGTCGATGGTAAGGGTGGAGGTTAGTGGAAAGGTTAATGTAAATTTTGACGTTATGTGTAAAGGTAAGTTTAAGTCTACGCTTGCCTTTAAGATTGAGGTTCTGGTAAGGGTTAAGGCTATGATTGAAGTTAATTTTGAAGCTTTTGATTAGGGTTAAGTTTTAGGTAAATATTAAATCTAAGGTTAAGGTTAAGACGTAGGTTAAAGTGAGGTTGAAGGTAGTTGTTGAATGTAAGTTAAAGGGTAAACTGGTGATTAAGGTGGAGGTTAAGGTTAAGACTAGTGTTAAGTATAAAGTAAGGTTACGGTTACGGTTAAAGTTGTGATTGAAATTAGGATATGATCAAGGTTAATTTTAAGGTAAAGATTCAGGTTAAAGTTAATATTAAGGTTAAGGTTAAGATTATGGCTGAGTTATGGTTAAAGTAAAGCTTAAACCTAAGGTTATGATCAACGAAAAGCTCAGGAAAGAGTTAATGGTTACGTTAAAAGTTAAGATCATGGCTAACATTTAACGTTATGAGTGAGGTTAAGTAAGGTGTGAGGTGAGGTAAAGATTAAGGTTAAGGTTTCAGACTTTTGAGTTATTATTTAAATTCAAATTTTTGTGAGAAGTTAAAACAGTTTTTAGTACAAAAATTGGCAAAGAAATGATTGCTGAGTAGCATCTAGTGTGAAGTTTGAAGTTCATTATACAAAGCAGGAGGTCTCATCAGCAAAAATTTTCGGTAAAAATTGTTTAGTACACAAATATTAGTACTGAAATGAGTATTAACGGTTTATTTTCGATATATTAACCAGAAATATTTTAGTAAACAATTTTAGTACACATTTTCGGGTCACCCTATGTTTTCTGTCCAGAGGATGGTTTGCAAAGACATGTAAAATTTTTTTTTTTTATTTAAAAAATCTGACCCCAGATTAAGATTAAGCACGTCCAAAAGCTTTAGAAACCGTTGAGAAACCTGGTGGCATTTTTTAAGAACTTAATTTTTGTTGTACAATGTTATTTTTTTAATTTAAATTTTTATGCAGACAATTTTTAGTTCAAAAATTTGACAACTAGTGATTGTACAGCAAAAATTGTAGAATGTGTGGTTTGTTTGATGGTGGTTTTACTAACAAAAACTTTTAAAAAAATTAAGTAGATAACAATATGAAATTTTTAGTACTAACCTTGTAGGACCAAATTTTCCGCGCAAAATGTTTAGTACAAAAATCTGGTTCAAAGATTCCAAATACTAACAAGAAATATTTTAGTACACATTTTAGTACACATTTTTAGTACAAATTTTAAGTATAAAAATGTGTAGTGGGACATTCCACCCAAAACAGGAAAAGTACAAAATTTTTAAAAAGGCATAAACGCATCGATGAAACTGAATAAACTTAAAAATTGTATCACGGAAAAACAGGAAAATGTCCCAGGAGTCACACTCTTTAACCTTTGTAAGAAGTTTCTAAAAGCTAATACTGATCTTCTTTTTAAAGAATATGGTACTATGTGGTATGTACTTTCGATCATATACAAATTGTAGTTCAAAGTTCAACTGTAAAGCTAAAATTGGTTTTCGTGCTCACAAAGGTGCAACAAAGGGATTTTTCGGTGTCCCAGGAGTCAAACTCACTTAGTGAGTAGTTATAAAGATATTTCTTGTTATTTCGCCAATACTTTTGATGCATTTATTGTATTGGATATTTATCCATGTCGATAAATATATTTCATAATAATTGAAGTCCCAATGTCAGTTTATTAAGTCAAAGTTGACTAAGCTCTCGAGTCAAATGTCCCAGGAGTCACGATGGAATGTCCCTAGTATTATAATATATGTATGTATATCTAATAGTTATTAATCTCTTTTACTTACAGCCGCTTATCAAGTCGTCCTGTTGCAGATATGGCCGAGCTAACACCCGATACTTGGGGTGTCATACTTGACAAATATGGTGGTTTGCGAAAAATGGCCGATCAAACAAATTGGCGTATATCAGAACTTTACCGTGACGAATTGGGCACAAATGCAAATATTGTTGCTGTGGACTTTATACGTGGCACAAGTCTAATGGAAATTGCGCTCGATTTAAATAAACGCAGAGTAACGGACTATTAAGAGCCTAGCTATAGTTTAGAGTGAATTTTTTTTTATCTAGCTCGATATTTAAAGCTAAGTAATAGACTAAGCAATAAATATCGGCAAATCGAAAAAAAATAAAATAAGTGAATTATAGCTAACCCAGTTTTTACTTTTGTATATGGCTATATAACGCTTTTAGTGCAGCTTGGCTTTCAGTGTAGACGCATAAACTCTTGCCTCGATAGTACTTGACCATGAAAATTACTTGAGGTATGCCAACGTGGAAGACTAAACCCCCAATCACCTGATCTTTAGTATTAAAAAAAAAACATTCTTTATATTAAATCGTTTGGTGTACCTAACACTGGAATAATAACAATTTCCTCATCCAAGTGAACAACAGCCCAGCTGGATGCGCACTTTGCAGATGCTTTCTTGAATTTGTAGCATTCTCAATATGTATCATCAAAATTAGTTTAACAAATAATATATTTTGCTAAATCTCCTCTTAGGGAAGCGATTTCGTCCAATTACATCAGGTATGCTCCCTATTATGCTAGTATACCTTGTACCAATTTCAGCGTTCTACCGTAATCAATTTAAAAGTTATGACCCGTGAAATTTTCAAATATGTCTCACTGAAAAGTGGGCGATGCCACGCCTACTTTTAAAAATTTATCAAAAAATCATAATAGAATGACTAGGGGGTTCATCATACCAAACTATATCATTTTAGCCATTTCCGTTACCGAATTATGTCAATTTATGTGATTTTCGAAATTTTCGATATCGAAAGTGGGCGTGGTTGGACAGAAATTTTTTCCAGTTTAATCAGGTATACTCCCAACGATACTAGTATGCTTTGTGCCAAATTTCATCGTTCTACCTTTATCAATTTAAAAGTTACGACCAGTCGAATTTTCAAAAATACCTCCCTTAAAAGCTACGCCCACTATAAAAAATTTATGAAAAAATCTTAAGAGAATGATCAGGGGGATTCACCTATAAAATTATATCATTTTAGTCATTTCAGCTGCCGAGATATGTCAATTTGTGTGATTTTCGAAATTTTCGATATCGAAAAAGGGGGGCGTGGTTATCATCCGATTTCGAAAATTTTAAATAGCAATCTACTTTGGTAAGAAAGTAACCTGTATACCAAATTCTAAGCAAATATCTCAATTTTTACTGAGTTATGTCAGCTTATGTGGTTTTCGAAATTTTCGATATCGAAAAAAGGTGGTGTGGTTATCATCCGATTTCGCCCATTTTCAATATCAACCTACCTGTATACAAAATTTGATGCAAATATCTCAATTTTTACTCAAGTTATCGTGTACACAGACGGACAGTCGGACGGACATGCCTTAATGAACTTCTCTTTTCAACCTAGAACTTTCATATATGGAACTCTATATCTATCTCGATTATTTTGTGCCGTTACGTACTACCGTTATGTGGATAAAATTAATATACCCTTGTACTAGTACTAGTACGTTGGGTATAATTACAGCAGCTGTTCTCTGTGATACTATATTTTTTGGTAAAATGTAGTGATGAATAGGATTCTTAAAAGTATCGATACCAAAGTAGTCGATACTCATTAGTTATCGATACTGACGAGCGCTACAAAAATGCAGGTGTTTATTAATATTTCATTTATTTTTATTTTTTAGTAATTTCCAAAATAGTATGTATTTTATCAATACTATAATACTAAAAATTTAAATTAAAGAAAATCACAAAAAAATATATTCGCGGCAAGATTCATAAATAATGCGTAGGGTGGTTTAAAAAGCAGTAAAAAATTGTATATGTACTTATTCCTTAACTTCAAAGAATAAATTTGGACTATTCTTTTAGTTTGAGGATTTTATACTACATATAAGATATGTACTAATATATGCAGTTAAAAATTTAAGCTACTTTACTATTTTCTAGGCATATAAAAGGAATGTTCATGATCATTTGTAATTAACAACTATATATGTATTTTTGCCTTATTATATTTAGTATAAAATATTTGTATATTATATAGTGTTTAATTAATTCGGAGTATGTAGTATACATATATGTATGTAGGAAAGTTTAGCGCTCATATCAATTTTTTTTTTTGTGTTTTATTACAAAAGTAGAAATCCGCACCAGTCATGTTCATACATGTGAACAATTGCTATACTTTTTTTTTTTTTTTTAAATGCATACTAGTTGTCTTCTTATATAAAAAAAAAATCTGGTCATGGTTTAAACCATTTTGGGACACTTCAAATATCACATTTTTCTCTGTCCTTTACTTTTTCTTAATTTTTATATTTCAAATTAATATATTAATTAAAAATATTAGATATATGTGTCTATAAAATAGTAATTCTTCGTGTCATTTTTGCTGGAAAGTTGGTTATAAACTTATTTGACTATAACTATACTATTTGAGTGCTGTTCTGGGACCTCTTTGGAACAGTGGGTTCTATCAGCTATTTCGACGGATCTCCCTTCGGGAATAATTGTAATAGATTCCATAGAGATCACATCGACTTTATCGAAACTAACTCCCGAATTCATGGTCAATTACATTCCCTCTTCCCGCGAGTTTAAATTGCTAAAAAAAATATTAGAAATAAGTAAAGTGATTCCAGCAAACGCGACCCAAAAGCAAGTGTTTAGTTTGACAGCTAAAATGACTGTTCGCGTCAGTTCGCGTTCTTATATGTTACCAAAAAACGTAAGAAACGTCCTCATATTCACCCACAGTCACTTACAGTCGCGAAGTGATTTATAAACTACGAATTGGGATTCACTTGGGTGAACGTGACTCTTCGCGTCGCGTTTCGTTTTATAAAATCAGACCATTAGCTTTTTCTGCTTTATGGCCGTTTTCTCATCGAATCTTTAATTTTAAAGTTCACTGTAAATTTACCGGCAACTTCATTTGTAACCTTTATTGAGAACTCTAAAATTAAAGGCTAGAGGAGAAAACGGCCCTTAAAGTAATTTTTTTCAACACTTCCGAAACTGCTATATTTAAACAAAAAAATGACACTTTCAAAGCATGTTTTCCCAAAATCGTAAAAAATAAAGTCCGCCACTAAATTTTGGACAATGCTATGACATTCAGTCAGCTTTGTAATGTTGCCTTTAGGAATGTGATGGGTAAGAGTGATGTAAAAATTAACTGTTTTATATTTACATCACGATTTCCCATCACGTTTTCAAAGGCAACATTACAAAGCTGACTGAATGTCTAGGCGGGCACCAAAAACACAAATATTTGAATTTTGGTCGAAATAAATTTTGTTGTTTTCCTAGCTAGAATCAAATTATTTGAAAATTTGTCTCATGTTTAAAATATTCTTTGCATAAAAAATCGAGCAGATGAATTTTAAATTTCGCTTGAGAAAACGGGCCTAAATATCCTCTTTCAATGTGCCCTACCATTTTTTTTTAAACAGTAGTTCCCGAAATTTTGAAACAAAAACTTAGAAGACAGGAACAAAACAATTTGGCATAACATTTGAAAATTTTTTTCCTATATGTACATAAGACTGGGCAAAAAAAAAATTCGTTAATTTTTTCAAAAATTATATTGATTTTCTTTTTAATAAAGGCGAAAAAATTACTTGATTATTTGAGATTTTTAAATTAAAGTCTAAAGGTCAATCATCGCTAGTTTAGATTTCACAGATTTAACCCCATATTTGGTATAAAAGCGACCAACCATTGTTGTAAAGCATCATTTACCTGAACATATTTTTGTAGGAAATTGAATTCCCTACAAAAGCTGCCTGAACTAAAATTTTCTCAGGTTAGCTGTTTTCTAGTATTCTAGCCTCAAACATTGGTATGTTTTTTGGATTCCCCGATTTTGGTTTTAAAATTTGCCAAACATGAAAAAATCAACAGGGAATAAAGCTAAACACATGTTAATAAGGGAAATTGCCTGCTGAATCCGACTTCGCTATCAGATTTTAACAACGGGCACGAGGTTCGGCCCTAACTTTGCAAAAAACACCAATATTATTTTGTGATGGTTTTGTGCTGTTAGAGAAGAACTGCGATCTGTTAGGCTAATTCCGATCACGGATTTTGATTTAGCTCGCCAAAATACATGAAAATTTATGTATTGAGCATATAATAAGCAAAAATATGTTTGAACGTATATGAAAAAATTACAGTAATTTTTTCACCTTTCTTAAAAAGAAAATCAATATAATTTTTTAAAAAAACGAAAAAAAAAAATGTTTGGCCCGTGCTAATGTACATAAAAAAGGTTTTATATTTATTTCCTTTCGTAGAACTTTTTGTATGATAAAAGGAAATTCTATTCTAACTATTTGAAGATTTTGCATGGGATCAGAAATATTTTTTTTTTGCTAATTTCTGAAACATGCTTCCATTTTCATGATCACAACTGTATGTCATGGTAACTTTATATTGTCTTCATTAATTAATTTTATCTAAATAACTATGTACTTATTTTTTAGGCTTACAAAAGACTAAACTACTTAATTATTACCTAAGATTGTTATAAAATTCGTATGGAAGAAAAATAAGGCATTTAGCAGGACGTTCATTTCGTTAGCCCTCCTCGAAATTTAATACACTTCTCTTTTACTTATTCTTACTAACTTACTAATATATCTTTCATTCCTTTGTCTCCTTCCGCTCATCACTTGCAGCCGCTATTGGTGCAGCAACACTTTCGTCTGTTTCCGATTTTGGCACTATCGTTATGATCTTGGCTTTTTCACGATCCAGTAACGGCGAACTATCCAACGTTTTACTATTCACCGCCACCACAGCCGAAGGTGGCCGTTGTTTCATCTCTTCAACACTTGTAAATGTCATTGTTTGTTTACCATTTTCAATTGTTGTTGGTGTAGATTTGAGATCAACCGAACGTTGACGTGTCCAAAGCATTTCAATGGGATACCAACAGAGTAATATGAGACCAACACCAAAGCATATGCAGGCGAATATTTGTCCACCCATTAGAATTTTTGGTAACATTTTCAAATCGGCAGCAAGTTCGGGTGTTATAATGACCTTCTGCTCGAACCAGATAAGTGGAAAGAAGACACGTGGTGCATCTTGGTATAAGCTGGAGCGGATGATAAAGACATTCATTAAATAAGTTACTAGACAAGGCTAATGCTGGTTGAAACTGAGTACAAGAACTATCCAAACAAAAAGTATAACGCAACAATAATATAATATATAACTCCTAGAACGGAAATGACTCAGATCCGGATGGAATATTTCCAACTATGATAGATGGAATTATTCCAGGCCCTGTATCGGTTAAATCATTTTAAAGGAGTTCAGACTCCTTACCTTTTCGGTATGGAAGTGAGTGGTCCTAAAAAAAAAAAAAAAAAAAAAACTAATGGCGGCGAAATACCAATAGGTTATCATAACCTCTAACGAGATTTTTAGCCGAGCTTCTCTTTCCAACTTGTGGTGTGTTGCTTTTGAGTTTTCCTACAAGTTGGCGGGACCTACAGTTTTTTGCCGACTCCGAACGGCAGTTGCAAAGCAAATGAATTTTTTGCTGAGAAGCTTCTCATGGCAGAAATACACCCGGAGAGTTTGCCAAACTACTGCTGAGGGGCGACCCCGTTTAGAAAAACTGTTTTTCTAAATAATTTTTGATGTTACTTTTGTCGGGCATCGAACCGCCACGACTTGGTGTAGAAGGCCGAACTTTTAACCGCTACACCACGGCGGCCGGTGGTCCTAAGTCACCAGGAAATTACTGTATGACAATGTCATCTAGGTGCCTACTCTTTGGTATTGCCTTTCGTGGTTCCACAGGAACAATACAGGCACTGGTGAATTCCTGATTTCAAAGCCTCCTAGTGGGTCCGTAGGAACCATACAGACGTTGGTGAATTTCTGGTATCCAATGCAGACTTTGAAAAATTCAGGGCGTCATGAAGTCAGTATCTTTATAAAGATTCTATTTCCATCGTGGAAGGACTGGAAAATTGGAGAATTCACTCAGAAGAAGTCAATTTTCACAGATGATTCCTAAATATCTTATGAAGTAGCAGCGGGAATCCTTGCAACACGCTAGTTAGGAGACACACAGTCATTGAACCGTGCTTATATCAACGGTTACCAACTTCTCTTGGCGGCTCTTCGGACTATCGTGTCAGTAACGGGCCTTGTGGCCGGTAGCAAAAGTGCACTATGATCCTGGCAAGTCGACATATTGTTTCTCCTATATGTGTGCCGGGGCGTCGTAGCATACAGGTAAACGAGATGGCCGATGAGATGGCTCCACGTGGATCTGCTCTTGATGTCTCAGATGCGATAGAGGTCGTTTTACTCATGGCACTTCCCAGGGACTATATATCTCAGCAAGGCTTAGCGTTTACAGTCCTGTCGAGTGTCAGAGCTCTTTGGGCTCTCCTGCAATGAAACATTATCTGAAACCGTTCTCAAGTTGAACATAAGGGACTTATTCAGATTAGATGCGGTGCTCACCGGACATTAGAATATTGAGGAGCGTGGAAAGAGTGGGTCTGGAAGAGAAAGCGCGGAGTGAGGGAATAGGCTGATAACCTGACTCGCGATTATCTAGCGTACAGCCTTCTTCGATAGCCTTTCGGAGCTCAGGGTATTAAACCCAGAGAGCTTTTAATATGTTAAAACTTAGGTGGCATAAATAATTATAGTGGGCTTAGACAATGTCCGGCTTGGATACCAACCTATCAAACCACAGCAACAAGGGGCGGGATAACATCGCACGGGTCTGCTTGTTTAAAAATAAAATTTGTACTCACGTTACTCCTTCAATTGGCTCCACAAGCATATTCAGTTGAAAACGTGCTGCAACCTCCAAAGCGACACCTGTACGAGGATCTAATATCATATAGAACTCATGTTTGCCCTTTTCCGGTTGGAGACCATCAACTTGTTCCAAATAAAATGGATCGGCATTATAAAAATGAGGATATGACATGAAAACAGGCGAACCAAAACGGCAGGATGAGACATTCATAACACCGGACGGTACACACTCGCCACCGCAGAAGCATTTATTTTCTGGATACAGGGTGCCTGGACAAAAATTTGAATTTTTGAAAAGTTTTAGTGAAAAGCTATTTGAAGTGGTTCCCACATACCATTATCCACCGATCTCGGTCCACCACTGAACTTATAACCACGTATACCCTCTACCTCTACCATATCCACATAATCCAATGGTATCGTACGACACATATCGGGTGTGTAGAGCGATACACTGCCATTTACCTCCAAGTAAGGTGGATGGAATTCACCAGCTGAACCATTGACGTTCCCACAAGACGATTCAAAGAAGCCAGTATTCTGTTGGTAGTTCCATGTGTGCATTTGACCAATTTTTGAAATATCATCTGCGCCCGTAAAAACATTATAGACGCCAGTTAAATCGGCGCTACCATTTCGCTGCGATAATAAAAAGTAGATTAGATACTGTGAAATTGTTGTACATAGGTAGAAGTTGGGTGAGTTGATTGCGGGTACTATTTCGGAGACAAGCTCTACTCAAATCCTTTGACTACCTTTCACTCACATGCTTTATAATTAATTTCCCACTTACCGTATAAAACCAACCAAATTTATCGAAAGGCACTTGAACATCCTTGCCAAAAATTGACATGTGACGCGCCATCTCCATCATATCGTCTTCATAGCCGGTGAAAAGCATTTCATCAATTGTACGCGCTATGGACATTTCCTGACCGTACATGGTCAAACCCACATCAATTAAATTACGCTTGATTTTATTCCAACGTTTGGCCTTACCAGCGGCGGACTACATACATATAACGAAAACGTCAATTAGTATTAATATGGAAAATCACTCTATTTTACCCACCAGCGCTACAGCGTTCATTGTGACCACTATATCATCCAAGCTACCATTACTACCCGCTGCATCAAAGTAGTAATCACTTTTTCGGCGATATGTCACCGTCGAGTTCTCAGGTATCCACTGTATGTTGACTTTATCCTGAATTTCGGTAAAGCGATAAGGGCCAAGTTGTTCAAAACTTGGCTTTGTAGAAAGATTTTTAAAATCTTCTGGATTTGTCCAATTGAAAAGGTATATATCTAAACTTAAAGACATTGGTGGTGTTTTCCATTTTTCATAGACTTCTGAATCGGGACGCAGGGTCAGTTCCTGTAAGAATATTGGGAAAGGATTTTTAGTAACAATACATTTTAAAACTAGTCCTATATTCTTGAGAGGTTCCAATAACTTTTTTCACCAATTTGAATTAGTGAAACTAGACCAGTAGATTGGCTGTATTGCCTCTTTTCCTCACACGAATCGATATTTAGTAATTTACTCAGACAACTAAATCATTCGGTTCTCCGTTAGGACTCGCTGAGGAGAGCGCTCACGCTCCTAAAGATGTTCCCAATGAATGATGAGAAAAGTGCCTTTGGAAATGTATGCAAAGGGTGCTCCTCTGGGACTCGTAAAATGACCCTCCCTCAGATAATGCAAAAGAACCAAAGGTTAAGGAAGGGTTGTCTTGAACTAAGGACAGAAATCACCGCTATATAGGAAAAGCATGATGACAATCGGAGCTTCCGAGGTCTTCTAATGGGGTCAGACATTGAAATACATGAAAGACAAACGAAGTTATGGTATTGGATTTGTAGTGGGAAAGAGACTGTGTCGCCAAGTTCGACCGCTCAAGTTCATGGAATATCGTCTCGTAGATATTCACATCAAACGGAGGGTTTTCAATAAAATGTTTACATATATTCCTCTATGCGTTAACAAACTAGATGGCAAACGTTGGCAAAGACTCCTTGTAAGAAAAGTTTTACAATCGCTGCACCCAAGATAACAGCAAGGTCTTAAAAAATCTAGTCTTTGGCCGTATAGTTGGGCAATTCCGTCTCCACTATGTTACCTCTAATAGCGAGAGGGTTTATTGACTTCGCTGCTGGTAAAAATTTGGTCATCTCTTGTACCAGGTTCCTGCCTAAAAGGATCTACTAAACAACGCAACATTAAGGTAGTCATGTTGAGACCCGCCACAGGCGCTGATGAGGGCCTTTGCAGCCAAAAAGAAAGTTCACACAGCAAGTAAGGAAATTTTGACGTCAAGAAGTTGTGCACCAGACATCTGATAATTTCTCCACTCGGCTCTCTAAGATCACTGCTCGACCTAAGGATGTAACAGAACACTACGTACCCCCGTTGAAGTAAATATCAGGTCCTAGCGAGCCCCAGATATATACTGATGCGATGCGGAATTGCGCTCCGATTGTCTGGTCCTGGTATTTCTGTATCGACATCAGAATTTGGAAGCAGATTAAAAAGATGGCTTCGACAGCTATAGAAAAACAAAAAGCAGGACGAGTAGACCAGGGAGATCTTTTTCCAATTGAGGCCAGTTATCGCTAAATAATAAAGATGATTGATTACAAGCGCTCCCGAGACTTTGTACTTCCATTCGAGAATGGATTGAGCTGATGACCTTAAAATCAATCGCAGGCTCATCAGTAAGGAAGTGTGTGCTATTAAAAACTCAAAAACAATAAAATCACGTGATCAATACAAAATTGATTGTCCGCTCATAGAAAGCGCCCATACAAACGTGATTTGAAAGTCTCTTGCAATCTAAAATCATACTTCAACTTGTGCTAACTAATAAGATCAATTGGTTCGATTAAAGAGTTAATAAAAGGTCAAGCGGCCAGTAAAATATGATTTTGTAGCAAATAGTTTTAAGATGTACATATTTTCAATTTAAAAAAGGGAATATCCATAAATAAGTAGATCCAAGCTGACAATAGGCCCATGCTCTTTTGAGATTCTGACTGATGCTAGGCTAAACGGTTTGTGGAGAGTACACCACCCGCGGGCATGATCGAAGTTCTCGAAGGACCGCTCCTACTTTTACATTAAATTTTCTAGCGAAGGAGGTGGGAAAAAACAGCTTTTGGGTGTGCTGATTTCGAATCTGAAGTCAGATTTTTCGGGTCACCAAGGTTTTTCTCCAGAGGGTAGTTTGATCAAAAATCGGTAGTAGTAAAAAGTTATTTTTTTTTATTTTTAAAATTTTATATTCTTAATAGCTTACTATACCCTAATTTTTGCACTATGGAACGCCTGTATGCCGCAAAATATAAAAACCAGAAAAATTGTTAAATTATTTAAAAGAAACTTTTTTTTACAACTACCGATTCTCTGGCGAGAAAACGTAGGGTGGCCCGAAAAATCTGACCTCAGATTCGGATTCAGCTCACCAAAAGCTTCAGAAACCGCCGAGAAACCCGGTGGGATTTTCAAAAACTTCAATTTTGTTGTATAGTGTATCAAATGCTATTAAGGTGAATTTACGTTAAATAATAAATGAATGAGCTTGTAATTACTGCTAAAATAAAAAGTTTTCATCAAAATTTTTTTAATAAATTTATCATCGTTGTTTATCATCACCTAACGGCTAGAACGTGTAACGATAGAATGGAATTAAACAAATTAAGGTCATTATTAAACTAATTTATCACACAAAAAAGATATGTAAAACGAAATGGCTCAACCTAATGTGCAGGAAAGTTTATTTTTTATTTTTTGAAAAGGGTTTAAAAATTATTTTTTCCTGTATAGTTGTTTGATTTTTAAAGTTGAAGTGTGAAGTGAAGGGCCTCCGTCTGTAGTATGCATTTGAATCTAGTCGAAAAAGGTTGCCACCTGTTATAAATTTTTTTAAAATGAAAGAGCTCAAACTGTAAATGTGCAGGAAGGCAGGAAGGCCCCATGTTTCCTGTATTGTTGGTTTGGTTTTTAAAGTTAGGTTGAATATTTTTGAAAAGAGCTGCCACCTGTTTAAAAATAATTTTTCCTGTATAGATAGTTCTTTTAATTGTCAACGGTGAAAGTTCAAATGAAAGGGCTTAGCAAAAAATATGCAGGAAGGTAAAGTTTTCTTTGAAAAGAGTTGCCACCCGTTTTAAAATATTGTTTTTTCTTGAGGTAGTGTATTTTTTTTGGACTTTGAGTGTCATGTGATGTCAATGAGTGTCATATAATACCAAAAAAAAAAAAATTTCAACTTACCTTCTCCACAATACTATTGAAGATCTGTTCCCAAAACATGCCACATAAAATGCCAAAAATACCCAAACAAAATCCAGTAACACCAACAATCAGTTTGCGATTGTTTTGTTGCCATTTTTTCAGACTACTAGCTTTCTTTGGCATTTTTAAGGTTTGATTGTATGTTAAATAATATAATATTTATATATGACGCCAAGTATGGCAGCTCAAGGAATGTCAAAGAATATTGTCCGTGACTTGCCACTATTCACATATAGAGCCAAAATGTGTGGCTCGGATTATTTAAAATCTGTAAAGAAAAATACATAATTTTATTTATTAAAGGCTCGGTTTTATTAAGTTTTAATTATATTATATTTAATTGACTTCAATTACAACTAAGATACAATTTGAACCTCGCAGACAGAAAAGCGTAAATACAAGTCGATCATGATGATGTGTAATATGGCACTCTGAACTTCAACAAATTATCTCATAATCAATTCTTTTGACACATTCGCCGCTTTTTTCCAATAATTAATTTGACCGAGTGCTCTCAAGTATTTAGACACGCAATCAATGTTCGCATGTCATTTATAATTAATTTTTAGACTAATTGTGGTTAACTTTAATTCAATATGGAGAACACTCACGACATGTGTTTTTTTTGGGACTGTTAATACATAGTGTGGTTTCTTGGGTTTCTATGTGATTCTATGTGAGAGAGCTGTCGCATACAAAGTTTGTATATTGTTTATAAAGGTTTCACTTCTACCGCATTTTCACTGCAGTTATGTGTGTGTGTTTTTTTTTTTCTGTTTTATCATCTTTGTTTATAATATGGTTTATTTTAATTAATCTACATTTTCTTTGGCTATAGCAAATTATTTGTTGTATTTGTTTGCTACTATGTAGAATAGTAAAAATAAATGCGATTATTTTTTATTTAATTATATTTTTTTACCATTTTTTAATCTTGAATCTCACATTAACTTGATAACGGTTGCCAAAAATGCGCTGATAACACTACATTTTTAGCAAATCAAGCGCGGTTGCCAAATAAGAAAAGTGGTGAGTACCACACTTTTTGAGAAAAAGGACTAAAATTGTGGTAATTTTTTCTTTTTACATATTTAGAAAAGCACTCTTCTGAAAATTTTAGGATATCTTTAGCTATATAAGTAATACAAAAAAATTTGTTTAAAGAAATTAATGGCTGACTTTAATTTTACGAATTTCGAAAAATTAAATATTTTCCTTTTTTCAAAATATTTTTTTTTATATCTTCAGGTATATATCTATTCGCTTTGATAGTGCCTCACATTTTTTTAAGTGCGAAAAATTTAAAATAAAAAAAAACTCAACAAAACAGGAAATAAATTCACAGCCATTTTACACTTTTGAAGCGACCTAGTAGAGATTATTCATCTGGTCGAGTGATACACGAAACGACAAACTATCTTATTTTGATCCCTAAAATACGATTTCTTTGTCACTTTGGTGATTTTCAAATCGACCCGCCTTCATACATATAGTACCCCAGTAGGGCGTTTGATACCAAAAAAAAAAAAACTGGCATAATTAAGTAGTGAATGCCTCTCGATGACGCAGTGCCAATAAAGTGCATTCATTGTCAATTAGTGGCAAAAAAATTACGTCGAAACCGGAAAAACCGAAAAAATTTTCAAAAATTCAAGTTCTCGCGTGAAAAACATGTCATACCCTTTACAAATGAACAAAACACTGTATATATTTCGAAAGTGTCAACAGTTCTCTATCCAAAACCGTTGAGAATTTTAAAATCGGTGGAAAATTTGATTTTTAATGATTTTTTTTCACCGAAAACTCTGAAAAAACGGTTTTTTGGCCTTAAAATCAGATTTTGGGGGTGTCACAAATCTTTTGAAGGATGTTTCGTGTATAACTCGACCAGATGAACAATCTCTACTAGGTCGCTTTAAAAGTATATTCAGTTTTTTTTTGTAGAACTGTGTTATTTTTCTTTTTTTGGCAGAACTACGTTTTATGATAAAAAAAAACTCTCCACCAAAGTTGTTTAAATTCAAAAAAGTTCGATTTTAACTTTCTGGCGATTTGACATGTAAACCCCCTTTTTAAACACAATGGTTCCGCTTCTGGAAAAAATTTTTAGACCATACGTGAAAAAGTACCAGATTTGGTGAACAATAGAACAAAGTGGCAACCATGGAGGCAAGTATGCTCAAAAATAATGGAAATTGGTCGAAAAAGAAAGTAATAAACCAAGATAAAAAAGAGCAAATCACAAAAGAGAAACAATTAAAAAATAAAAAAGAGCTAAAAATAGATAAACTAAAAATTAAACTTAAAAACAAAAACGGTAAGATTTTTATTTATGTACATCCATATAGCTCAAACGTTATCTATGTATATAGTTATAAATATAGTTACCCTTATGAGTAACTATAACAGGTGTTCAGTAATCTCTAAGGCTCGACGCGTCGTCAATTTAATGTGTGCCATTTGACAATAAACTATTATTAACAGATTTATGTCCGTTATTATTTGAATATTATTTGTCATTGTTATTTTATTATTAAATTAGTAACAAATGCAAATAAAATTTAAATATTTAATAATATGTGAATAGAGATCACCCCACTACTACACGAGTAGCTATCTAAAATAAAGTAGTCGACGCACATGAAATTGACACCGGTTGCCGGCAGAACAGCTGTTCGTAATTGTATATTGTTAGAGATGTGAGAGGGACTAAATAACTATATAATACCGATCACATCCACCCCGGAAAATGTAGGTTACAAGTTTGAGGTAATTTTCGAAACAACATCGAGAAGAATTTGGCGGCCGTCGTGGTGTAGCGGTTAAGTGTTCGGATTTCTACACCAAGTCGTGTCGGACCACTGCCCGGCAAAAGTAACATCAAAAATTATTAAACGGGGTCGCCCCTCGGCAGTAGTTTGACAAACTCTCCGGGTGTATTTCTGCCATGAGAAGCTTCTCAGCAAAAAGTCATTTGCTTTGTAAGCGCCGTTCGGAGTCGGAAAAAAACTGTAGGTGCCGCCAACTTGTAGGAAAAAACACAAAAGCAGCATACCACAAGTTGGAAAGAGAAGCTCGGCAAAAATCTCGTTAGAGGTTATGATAATCTGTTGGTATATCGTCGCCATTAGTTTTTTTTTTATCGAGAAGCATTCTTTATATTAATACATGTTTAAAAAAATGAAAGGGCTCAGCCTGTAGATGTGCAGGAAGCTAAACATTTTTTAAACATTTTTTGCCACCTGCCTACAAATAACTTTTCCTGTACATTTTGTTTGATGTTTAATGTTTAGATGTCAAATTAAAGGTCTCAGCTTATAGATGTGAAGGAAGGTACAATTTTTATTTTGAAAAGCGTTGCCACACTTAAAAAAATTATTGTTATCTAGTCTGTTTTTAAGGGATCTTGTCAAAGTCGTTGCCCTGAAAATTAGTAATTTATAATCTTTATAGTTATATAAAATTACAGGAGTTTACAACTTTTTGTCCCATTTTATTTGGTACGAATGTTTGAAATATAGTGCCAAAAATTAGACCGTTGTTTGGCATCATGTTGTTGTTGTTAACAGCAAAAATACTCCCAGAAGGTTTTGGGGAGTGATGCCGACATTGACAGTCCTTGGTCGGATATTAACCCGGTACGCTACGATACTCCCTTGCGGTACTGCCCGACTATCGTGGTAGCGATTTGGTATAACCAGTGGAACCTTTTAGATCATTTCATACCTCCATCCGTGAGAAAGGAGAAGATGGATAATGAGAGGTGAGAGGCATCAATCCGTAGATCAACCATCGAGTTAGCACGTAATTACCTATGAGGCGACTAATACCTCTTACGACCGGTATGCCTACCTCGGGCATATAAACCCCTAACCCACAGGGGCACGCTGGGTGGTATCGCGAGCATCTGCTAGTAATTTAAAAAAAATTGTTGCCACCTGTTTTAAGAATTTAGTTTTAATTATACTCGTATATATTACTCGAAGGGATTTTTTCAACAGAGCCATTACAACGATTCTGGATTTTTTGAGAATTCTTCTTTGTGTGCCTTCTCTTAACTAATGATATAAAGCTCATAGAAATTGCGGGCTTGACTGACCTAACAAATGTCTTTTTATGCCGCCTGGACGCATCATCCACCGGCACAATACGAGCATTTTATTTCATTCTGAGCACAATTTATTATATCAATTGACCCCGTGATCCACTATGCTCTCTACGAGATTGTTAGGTCTTTGACATTTTTTTTTTTTGTGAAATCTTATTGGTTTCGCACGTTTTTCACATTTTATTAGTCTTTATTCGCAAAGCGCTTACACACTTTTAACTTTGTTCAATTTGAATATAATAAAAGAAATAATTAAGGACTGAACTTTAGTTCATGAAGAGGCTTACTTGCCAAATTAATATTTCACGCTTTGCATACTTAGAACTTTTTTATAGGCATGAGTTGAAGTTTTCATCTCGTTTTATCTTCCGCCTTTTTGTTAAGTCATCTTCGAGTAACTTGGAGCTTAGCCAAAATACATATATGTATGTATAAAGATTAAGGTTAAATTGATCTAAAGGGCGCGTCTAGCCATACAGAAAACATTTAATTTCAAATATAGCCAGGTGTAATCTAAACCTTGAGAGTTATCACACAGGTATGTATTATATACCGGAAATGGCTCGACCGATTTTTTACCACTTGGTATCTTGGCAGGGTTGCCACCTATCCGAAAGGTTAACGTAAATGTTTCCAATTTTAAGAAATTTTAAACCTTCTAATATCGCAAATTTTTTTTCTGATAAAAGGAAAAACCTCCGGAAGCGATTTATTTCAACCATTTGCCGATTTGACATGAAATGAACAATCCAGGGTTACGTAATCCTACTATAAGATTGTTTTTTGTATAACCGCTACTAATGCGAAAACAACTTTTTACAGGTGATCTGCTCCATCTAAGCTCTTTTACCCAAGTGTTGCCATTAAATATTGACATTTGTACGGAGTTGTAACCTTTTTGCCATTCAAATACATTTATAAAATGATATATGCCAATAAAATCTTTTTTACCCAAGTGTTGCCAATGTATATATTTGCACGGAGTTGCCACTTATTTACAATTTAAAAACAATTATCAAATAAGATATGCCAATATGGATATCAATCGAAAGCTATTTTATAGTACATTTATACTGCACCAAATTTGGCGAATTTGAATGTGTCATTTCGAACCTGTTTACACTGGCAAATTTGCATTTGGATTCACCTTCCCTGCAAGAATCTTCTACCAGAATACAAAGCCACCGAAAGAAAATGCACCACCTTGATGTTTTAAACACATGTAGAGTAATAATAAATGAAGAATCAAGAAGGCTTCTCTCTTTTCTTAGTGGAACTGGTTCAATATCATAAAAAAAATAGTTGAAATTGTTATTTAGAACTGTGCATAATGCAAAAGTTTTCACACGTTAATTACCCATTAAGGTTCTTGCTGGGCAATTCTAAATGTGGAACACAGGCAGGGTTGCTATTTTGAGGAATTGTGGATTGTATTGTTCAGCGAATGAGGCCAAATGCGATGGAATTCCAAATTTGGAAAATGAAATTTGTATGGAAAAAAGCGCCAAATTTGCAATTTTTCGCCAAATTTACCAAATTTGGTGCTGTGTAAATGTACTATTATGCTGTATTACAACCAAAATATTTATCGCTAAGGCTACCACTTAGGGCTGCCACCTAGTCTTATTATTATATGTACATATGTATATATTTTTTATATATCTGGTTTTGTTTCGGAAACTACTTAATTTGTTTTAAGTGGAAACATTGAGTTGCCACCAAGAATACAAAAATATAGAACTAAATTATACGGCAACCTCGTTACTCTGGCCCGTTGTCATAGCAAAAATTAAGTATGATTTTAAGTTTCTTTAAAGTATTTTCGACAGATAGCACATGTAAGGTTGTGTCAAAAAGCTTTAACTAACTTGAAATCATACTTAATTTTGACTATGACCGCGGGCCTCTGTGTAAAATAATGTAAAATTGGTGTCTGAAATAACGATGACAGCATTTGTGAGAAGACCAGATTATTGTATGCAACTAATTCTAAAAAAATTTGCATAAAAGTTTCAATTAAACGTGTGATGAATAAAAAAAACACTAGGTACCCAAGCAATATTGTAGTTGCACTTCCCCTGTCACTTTATAAAGACTAAATTTAGTATGTTTATCTCGAACTAACAAAAGCCCACGCGTTATAAAATGAGGGGTGAAATCTGACAAAGAGTTGCATACAGCTCAATGCAATGTCCAGAATTCATCTTCGAATCACTTTACGGTAATTTGAGTGTGCATTAGATTTGTTCTGTCAGTCTTACATTAATTTACATGCGAAGTATGCCACATTCATTGCGTTTTTGTTTGGTGTTATTTTTAGTTTTCTCAGCTTATATCCAACTAATTGGTATGAAATCACGAGTTCAAAGTTCACAACTGACATTTGATATTAAAATTAAAATAAAATACTTTTTTTTCTTCTTTTATTAGAGCCCATCACGTCAATTTTGGAGTCTTGCATGTTTAAGTATGACACAGTCGTCACAGGCCGCCCACTTAGTTTAAAACAATATTAATCAGTCGCATCATTGATTCAGGAACACGCACAAATTGCATGCTGTGGCATAACTCTCAATCATCAATTTCCTCATACCTAAGGTATGCTGGAGTGATCATTCGAAATAAAAAATGGACCGGAATCTATTGATTTTAGGAAAAATTGGTTGTGGAGTGTATTTGCATGTTGGTAATTAGGAAGTGGTGGGCTGTAATTGCACATTTTTAAGCAAATTGTAATATATCGATTATTTCCGTCGAGAAGTGCAATAATTATCAGAAATGAAGTTTAAAGTATGTATGTACACACTACAGCTGAAAACATGTAATTTCGCATAAATTACTTCTCATAAAACAAATGCGATTATACCCGCCTAATATAATTTCACTTGATAGCATTTTGGTAACTCTATGTCATACCTGTTAAGTTTTGATTACTAATAGTAATGATTAGTAATCTGATTACTTTGTATTTGATTGTGAAATAATTGATTACATTACGATTATCTTGGTCCCAACTAGATTACGTAATGATTACGATTATAAAGAATCAACAAATAATCATGATTACTCTAGATTACTGAAAAGAATCAAAAATAATCAAAAATAATCAAAAAAAAAATAATTGATTCTTTTCAACGATTCTTTTTGATTATTTTTGATTCTTTTCAATCCAAAAGTTGTTTGGATTGAAAGTAATCAAAAAGAATCGCTGAAAAGAATCAATTACTTATTTTGATTATTTTTAAAAGAATTTAAAAGAATCAAAAATAATCAAAATAAGTAATTGATTCTTTTCAGCGATTCTTTTTGATTACTTTCAATCCAAACAACTTTTGGATTGAAAATAATCAAAAATAATCAAAAATAATCGCTGAAATCTAGAGTAATCATGATTATTTTTTGATTCTTTATAATCGTAATCATTACGTAATCCCAATATTTCAAACGCACAATAAATAATCATTACAATTCTTTTTAGAAAATAATCTAACCGATTACTAATCGTAATCATTATTTAACAGCTATGCTCTATGTAACTATTTATTTATATATTGAAAAAAATAGCGACAATACGCTACTTTACACTGGGTGGGAGCACTAGTGTTGCCACCTTCGGCTTCTATGTAACTAATAAATGAACTAAAGGAGAGCCCAAAACAGATATTCTAAAAAAATATTCAATTTAAAAAATAAAGGTAGACGTAGACAATGAAAAATGCAATTTTATAACGTCGTTGCCGTATGGAATTCACAGTGCGAAAAGGATCTTTGAAACAAAAGGCAACAAAAGGGCATTTGTATAAAATTTGCTGAGACCGGGTGATCTGTAATAGACACAACAGCAAACGCACAGCTTCTTTTTGGGCTATCAAAATCTGATAAAAAGTTTGGGAACCTCTGCTACAGTCGATGGCATTTGAAGTTCAAGGCAAGTTTCTATATTCCCACATTTTTTAGTTCGAGGAAATTTCGCACCGCCACAAAACCAATGAAACATCAATGAATTAAAATAGATTTCTACACGGTTAACAATTTGAACCTGAATTTTAAACTTTTTTAGACTACATATATGACCAAACCAAATTTGATTTCAAATTTAAACTAAACCAGGTTTTAAGAAAATTGGTTAAATGAAATGGGTTTCAATTTTAAACCACAAAAGTTTTAACAATTTTCTAAAGGAAAAATAATATTTTGTCCATTGGCTGGGACACGAACCAAGAATCCCCGTTCATGCCCGTCTGTACCACTGAGCTACACCGCACACACAAATGTTGTTGGCAAAAAATTATCTTAAATAAGCTTTCAAAAATAAATAAAAACAAAACTAAAATTGTAGACCGAAATGGTTTTAATTTTAAACCAAAAAGTTTTCATTTTCAAACCAAAAAAGTTTTAATAAAAGAAATTAAAAAATATGGCTATTGGCAGGATTCGAACGAAAGCGCTCAGGAGTCACAGCCGACTGCTCTACCGTTGAGCTATGCCGCGCATAAAGTGTTTGTGGGCAAAATTCAATTACATTCAAACAAACCAAAAAAAATGTTGACTGCTTTTTCATTTACAAAGATCTTAAATTGAAACCAAAAGAAATCGAAATTCTTTTTAAACTTTTGGAAGGCTTAAAATATTCCAAAAAAAAGTTAAAAAAATCGTTTAAACTTTAAACGGGTTTAAAATTTAGACCAATTTTTTTAACCGTGTAGCATTGGGATAGTCGCTAAACTGTTGAATGCGTCAGCAGTTATGGGTTGTGAAATTCATCATACAATTCAAAAACAATATTATTAGCCTCCATAACACGTAATAACATACGTACGTGTACAAACATACTTACTTGTGGATTTAAGTTCATCTACAACAAGTAAGGAAGTCGAGTAAACCGAACATTAAATACCCAGCGAATTCTACCAGTTTCATCATGAATATGTCCTATACCACCATGAAGTCTGCTAAGTAAGTTTCATCATTCTACTATAATCAGTTTTAAAGTTATGACCAGTCGATTTTTAAAAAATGTCCCCTTAAAATTCACTGTGCCACGCCCACTTCTAAAGTTTAACAGAAAATCACAATAGAATGCCCAGAAGGATTTACCAACCAAATTATACTATTTTAGCTATGTACCTTACCGAATTATGTCAATTTATGTGATTTTCGAAATTTTCCATATCGAAAGTGGGCGTGGTCCGCAAGCGATTTCGTCCAGTTTCATCAGGTATACTCCATATAATGCTAGTATACCCTGAGCCAATTTTCATGAATCTGCCGTAATCAGTTTGAATATTATGACCAGTCGAATGTGGACGGTGCTAGGCCCACCTAACAAAATTGTTCAAAAAATTATATGTAATAGAATGGCCAGGGGGATTAACCTATAAAATTATATCACTTAAGCCATTTCAGCTACCGAGATATGTCAATTTATGTGACTTTCGAAGTTTTCAATATCGAAAAAGGGGTCGTGGCTATAATCAGCCTACCCTGGCCAGAAACTAACATTTATACCAAATTTCATGCAAACATCTCAATTTTTAATCAAGTGATCGTGTACACGGGCGGACAGACGGACGGACATGCCCTAATCAACTAATTTTTTTAAACTTAAAAACTTTAATATATGGAACTCTATATCTATCTCGATTATTTCATCCGTTACGTAGTACCGTTATGTGGACAAAATTATAATACCCTTGTACTAGTACTAGTACGCTGGGTATAAAATGCAGTTATACGTATCTATGTATGTATATGAGATGCATGCAATCTGTAACTGTGCAATTAAATCTCAAAGTGATTTAAGGCATTTTATACATAGATCAGCCAATTCGCTAGAAATCCAAAATTTTTGTTGTCAATGTACTCCCATGCTATATTTAACCACAAATACTGGGAATAAATAGTCAGTGGGGTATTTTTGTAAATGCCGACATATGTACACTTACGAACCTATACGACCGATATACATCCATACAGATAAATATACCACATAAGTGGGCCAAACTTGCACGTGAATCAAAACAAATTTAGCCGGTCAAAAGTTGCATCATTTTTGCGAACAACTTTTAGTGTAATTATAAAGGTACCCTGTAGGTAAAATCTTTCTAATGAAAATAGTCTAGACCTACATATATACATACAAACATAGATAGTCGTAGCATATAAATCCAGGGACGCCCCTGAAAATATACCGCCTATACCTCAGTTTTTTTCATTTCCTTTCCATCGGTGCATATTTCATTCAAATCGGTCAAACGGTTCGCTCACAGGAGGTTCCTAAAGTTTCCATGTGGCGTATTTATATATAGATAGAAGATTTCCGACAGGGAGTGTGTGTAAGCGTGCCTACCTCCGGAAACGTTCTTGCATGCTGGCCCCTGCTGCTAAAAATGAAGGTCAATACTCGCAGTGCAGCGATGACAGCAAGTATGCATACTGACATAACCACTAACAAAATGTTGCAGCTTATATAAGGCTTATGAAACAGTCTTTATAGTACCACCTGTTAAGGAGCAGACCCCTGACTTTCCCGTTTATGTACATAGAGCGAAAACCGCCTAATAAAATAGAACAAAAGTAAGTAGATATCTCTATAGGTTTTCTCCAAGAGGATGGGCTTCTTATATTTGTAGAGAAATACCCCTTTTACATTATTCAAGTCTTGAATTCAATTCTGCCGCGACATAGGCGAAGGGGGTGAGAAGCGAGAGGAAGAGTACACTTGAAAGCGTACCGTCAACTCGTTTCAAGTTTTTCTTGCCATCTCTTTCACTCCTCCTTGTACCCCCATATTTTGTTTCATAATTGCTTTCAAGAAAAATTGACAAGTGTAGACACGAATAGAAAACACAAAAGAGAACGCCAGCAGAGTTGAAAGCAATACTTGCCAAATGTAAAACCGGAGAAAATCTTATTAATGTTTTCAAAGAGATATCACATATTATTGTAGAGAAAATCTTATTAATGTTTTCAAAGAGAAATCACATAATATTAAGAAGATTTAAATAAAATTAAAAAGATTTACCTCCCAAAAATAAGAAGAAATCTCTATGGAAATATCTTCGTCTCTGACTTCTGTCCTCTTTTGTGCCTCGAAGCTGTTCAAAGAGACAATCTTCTTATTTTTATGAGGATTTTTTGGCTCTGTGTACTATCAATTTTTGACGTCATGACTACGCTGCTCAGTCGGCTATCTTGAATTCGTCCATGGTTGCCCACAAAACACATTTTTTTCGTAAAAGTAGAGGAAGGTGGCAATCATTGGCTTTGCGTACAAAGTGATGACGTTACAGCTGTCAAACCCGACTTTAGACACAATCTTCTGTATCGTTCATTCATGGTTAAGAGGTTTTGATATTCAGGGCCGTTTTCATGAAAGTCTCCAACCCGGTTAGCGGCGTTAATTGACGAATTTTGTACGGTTAGCTGTCAAATTAACCACCGATTAGCATTATCAGCTTTTTATGGGGTGGGAGAGAGTGAGGATAATGGTGGGACAGAGGGAGATGGATAGAGGTAGAGATAGGAAAAGGGAAATGGAGAGAGATGGAAAGGGTAAGAGAGAGGGAGGGATGATTGTGCTATGGGGTAGAAACAGAGCATACAACCAGTTCTTCTACAATACCAGTTCTGCTACTTGAAAATAGTTGATTCCATTTTCAGCTGCTGGGTATGTGGAATTGCGCTTAGTTATCTCTCACAGTAAATTGTGAAATTGTGTGAAATATCATAGTAACTAGGAAATCTAATTTAAAACGGTTTATAAATTAAAGGGTTTAGTTTATGTTCTTAACTGCCTCGTAAATATTGTAAGCTTCGTACATCTGTCACTTTTCATACAGGTTTAGGAGGTTTATGATGTATATGATATTTACGATATTTACCCTGATTATTACTCTAAAATTTACACAAATAAAACGTCACATTATTTGATATTGAATTTTGCAAATACAAATACAAAGTGTAATGTGCATGTAAATAATTATATTTATTAAGGACTTGTTTATTTAAACAATTTTCACATGAAAAGATGCCCTCGTCATAAATATTTTGCTGATCGAGTTCGCAGAAATCAAAGATATGACAACTTTTTAAAAACGCATAAAAGGCTTCGTACTATACATTACATATTACAGAGAATTGTTTTCAGAATTTCAGTGAGACTAACGTTTTCACGTGAAAAAGTCAACAGAGCATTGAGAATGCAATTAACCAAATAGGTAATTGCTTGATCTATGAGACAAATACTTTTCTTTTTTTTATAATAAGTTCGGGTAATGAAGATAAATGGTCTTAAGATGACTTTGTATATTACTTGGAAAACATAATAAATAATTGTTGATTTTAAATCACAATGATAAATAACTAAATATAACTCCAACAAACCCGTAATATAGTTTTTTATATCCACCTAATATATATGTATATTAGACTGGGCTAAAAAAAAAATTTTTTTAAATTATATTGATTTTCTTTTTAAGAAAGGTAAACAAAAATTACTGTAATTTTTTCAGATTTCTAAAAATTTTAACTTTACGACAGTAAATTCATTCAATCGATCTCGTACAACTCCTCACCAAATTTCAGTGGTCTAACCCGAATACTTCCAGAGATACGGACAGTGAAAAATCCCATTTGTATGGGAGGTGCATAGTCTGTGACCATCCCTGGAAGATATCCAGTGCATGTGTAAAATTTGGTTACGATCGGCTCCTTCGTTTAGAAGCCAAGTTCGTCTACAGGTACATACACACACGGAGATTATCTCAAATAAATCTTCTTTATTCAGATCCAAATTTTTCCCTGACACACAAAATTGAAGACTAACAATCGGGAATTCGATTTCCTTCAAAAATATGTTCAGGTAAATGGTTTTTTACAACAATGGCTTATCGTTTCTATACCAAATATGAGATAAAGTCTGCAAATGATGATAGATCTCTATGTAGACTTTTATTTGAAAACCTGGAAAAATCACAGTAATTTTTTCACCTTTCTTAAAAAGAAGATCAATATAATTTTTGAAAAAAAAAAGAATTCTTTTTGGCCCAGTCTAATGTATAAATAAAACCATTAACGAAGTTTTGGTTGAATGAATTTACTATGTCGTAAAATTAAAATTTTGAGAAATTTTAGTTAAAACTTGTTTAATTTAAAATGAGATATATCACTGTCAACCATGCATATCTTCAAATATATAATAATATTTGCCGCATCTTAAGAAATATGCTAAGCATAAACAAATTAGTAAATTTTATTTATTTGTTTATTTAATTTTAACTTTCGTAAGAGTGAAAGACCTAAAAAATAATGTATGCAATAAATCCTTATTGGATGATTTGGAAAGAGTTAAATGTGCCAAAATGCTAATAGAAATATTAGCTGAAAAAGTTTATAAAAACATATGTAGGCATGTAGCCTACATTAGGGTTAATCAAATTCTCCGCAGTAGATTATTTTAAGAAATCTCACGGAATTTTCGATATTTATAGCAATTGTAAAATAAGTACAGAAAAGTCTATAGACAGAAAGCGAATAAATAAACTAGTTTAGCAGATACCCTTTAGAACACAAGTAGAAGATAATTCGATAAATAATCTCACTTGAGGACCCTTGCTCAGCTTTGGAAATCTTCTCAGTTATTAACACTTAAATGACTAGGTGAATATAATGAGATATATTCTAGCCCTTGCGTATAGAAGGGATTATACCTCTTCCATATAACCGGGGTTTGTAACGGCGTAAAGAAATAAGTGTTCGCTAATTATTCAGAAATGTAACAATATATAAAAAGTTACTCATACGCCATGACATTACGATAACACTTTTAAATTCATTATCAATTGCACGTGTTTAGTATTACTTTTTTTGTTGGTGTAGAATGTAATTCTAGATAATAAACGCATTCATAAGCATTATGGTGGTTCGAAAAAAAATTAGTTTAGTTCTAACCCGCTCAAAATATAGTACATAATGGAAAAGAAAATAATCTTGAAAAAAACCTTGTAACTAAGCCTCAACTAACCCTTTTGTATAACAAACTTGGCCTATTCTCAAATTTTTTTCAAAAATAACACAAGAAATTACTAGACTATTGTCAATATTTTTTCAACCAAGAACAAAAAACACACGTATTTTGATGTTGCATGAAAAAAATTTTAAACAAAATTTTGTAATTTTGACATTAGTGTGTTAATTTCTTGTGTTTTTTTTATGAAAAAAATATATAGAGAATAGCCCAACTATTGGGATATTCTCTCTAAAATTGTTCCATAAAAAACACAAATGTGATATTCCCGACCATAGTGCTATCGATTTCGGTTATTACATAGATAAAAAGAAAAATCACTTTTATTTTTTGAGTCTCCATAGAACAATCTGAACTTTGACCCCCTGCGACACGCCTTTATGTGATATGTTCGGCTATATTAATATCGATTTAGGGGCTGAGCCTTTGAAAATCTGATGATAAATTTGACTCCATACAAATAAGGATCACCCTAATGTATATACACTAGAGTGAACTTACTTGATATGAAAAAAAGAGTTTTTGAAAAGACTGTACCGGTCCCTCAAATTATTCGTTTGTGTGTATATAATACATTCCCCAAGTAGTCTTGGACAGTTTTATTTAGAGGAAGGCGTGGCACATTACCCTCAAAGTTCCGGTGGCCCTAATGAGACCAAAAAATCGTTTTTTCTTTTTATCTAATACCTAAAATCGATAAAACCATAGTCGAAGATATCACATATAAATTTTGGTTTCAATAGGAGACCGTTGAGGCGTGTCGCACCGGGTTCAAAGTTCAAATTGGCTTATTAGTTTTAATTTTTGAGTTTCCATAGGACAATCTGCACTTTGGTCCCCTTGCTGTGCATTTAAGGGTCTCCGATCGGAACCAAACTTTATATGTGATAAAACTGTCCAAGACTTAGGGAATGTCTTATATACACACAAATGAATAATTTCAGGGGCGGTACAGTCTGTTTGCAAAAAAAAATTTTAGGTCCACTCTAATATACACTAATTACTTTCCAATAAGCCATAAAACGTGTTGTAAGAAGTACCTAGTTGTGAAATACAAATCCCGATCACTGGAGTATTTCTTATTGAGTGTATGTACAGTGACTTGCAGCTAATTTCAGAATATTTCTAAAATTAAAAAAAATCAATTTTATTTGGTAAAAACTACTCAACACCCTCGACGAAAAAAGTTATTAAAAATTAGGGAACATTTTGAGCTTATCTACCTAACTTGCACAATATTATAGTGACAAAACTGCGTATTCAGAAATTCGATAGAAATTCTGGCAAAAAAGTTGTAAATTTGAATGGCCGGTTTGCAAATTTTATAAAAATTCCCCTGAACGTTTTGGGAATTTTTAAGGACATTTTTTTATGTTTTTTTTTGCTATAGAACTTGCCATATTTTAATACAAAAAAAAAATAAAATAATAATAAAACTCATAAAAATGTTAGTGCACGAAATAAGCTGTGAGGCTCTGTATGTATATTCCTATGTGTGTGTATTAGGTATATAAATGCTTCAATAATTTGATCGATTATATGATATAACTTAATTGTTTATTATTATTGGAAAAAAACTCAGTAAGCTGCAAGTAATATGACAAATCTGTCAGTTAACTAAAAAAAATATATTTACTTATTTATTTAGCCGATGTACATAACGTTACCTTAGTTCACAAAGATCTTATCTGACACATTTTTCGAAAATGCGTATGATATATTGAGGTCAGTTCTTAATAATTTTTCAATGGACGTTCATTTAACTGAGTTGATAAATGTATAAATTTACGCATTTCGTAAACTTAAAAGGTTTGATGAATCCCCTTAATGTAAACAAATTTTTGTTTCTCCTGTAAAATTTGTTTATGTCAGATAGGACCTTTGTGAATTAAGGTAAGTACATATGTACGTTTTACAAGTAGGTATTGCACTCACTCGAAAGTACAAGTAACGTTAGTATCTCGGGGTGTTGTAAAAACCAGCATACTCATGTTTGAGTACGGCACGATCACAAAGCAATTACGCCTTATTATTTGCATTAATTACACAAAATAATCATCTTTTTTAGAAAATGCAAAATATAGCCACATGCGTTTGCATGTGTGAAGTAAATTTCTGTGATCAAAAGCGTTCGTTTATATTTACATGTTTATATAAATGAAATTTTATTTTACAGCAATGTTGTTAAAAAAAAACAAAAAGATTTATTATGTTCACAATTGATTGAAATTATGATAGTAGCGCTATTAGACTGAACCAAACTCTTTTTTATGAATTTTTATTTTTCAGAAATAAAGCTCAAAAATCAGTAAAGAAAAAATATAAATACTTGCATGATTCCAAGGGAGGTGTAAGTTAAAACCTTTAAATATAATGTTTTTTTTTTAGTTATTTATTACTTAAGTTGGGTAAGAAATTATATTTTGTTTTCTTTACGCAATTTAGTTACTTAATGGAATTAATTTATATTATTTCTACATCATCTAGAATCATGATTGTGTCAATATAAAAAACTTCGAAAAAAATCAGCCCAGTCTAATGTCAATATATTTAATCTACCATTGTTACATGCTTGCAAAATGTTAAACACTTTCGAACACAAATCACTTTTCCATTATTCACTTCCATATGAGTATTATACACTTATCGTAACTCAGATTTTCGTAAAAACAAATTCGAGTGCATTCACTGATTAACAATTGAAGCATCATCGCGAATAACGTTTTAAGTTACAAAATCATAATTTGTCAGGAGAGCAAAAAAAAACGCTAAAGTCACAGGCCCGTAGTCATAGTCGAAATAAAATATGATTTTAAGTTAGCTAAAGCTTTTTGACAGAACCTTACAAGAGCTATCTGTCAAAAATTCTTTAACTAACTTAAACTCATGTTTAACTTTGACTATAACCACGGGCCATAGCTTTTTAGTATATTTCTTTCATATCTTTTTCTTTTATATATTTCATATTATTAGGTTTACACCTTCGTTATGATCTTCCAGTGCCCTTTCGAATCACTTTCGACGCTTCTATGCAAAATGATGTATGTAAATGCAGTTTTACAGTTATGGCGTGCAGGAAATTTGTTATCTGAACAATGCAAGAGAGCAATACAAAAGGCAATATGCAATAAAACCGGTTTTGAAAAAATTGGTACTTAGAACGTTATTCGCGATGATGCTTCAATTGCAATATTCTTTGACAATAATTTTTAATCGCTTATTGGCAGCTGATAATGGGTGGGTTACAAAATGTATGTGGGTATATTTTAAGACTTTATGGAATATGTATAGGTATCAAAATCTACTGAACGGATTTTTAGCAAATTTTGACAGCTCAATTTTTGGATAAGTTCTCTCGTCATAGCCTATAGTTTTCCGGTTGGCTTTGGAGGAACTTTATGATATTACAAAAAATAAGCCCACTAACTGGCGTTTGAGTAGAGATATACACCCATATATAGTAGACTGTCCCAAAATTTCAAAGTTATTTTATTTAAACGCGCAAACGGCAAACCTTGCCGACTTGCAGTTGAAGTTATGGTGGTCAAGAGGGCCTGAAAGAAGTGTAAGTTTTATTTCGATATCTCAATCCGTTTCGGAGCTATCGACCAAACTAATTAATACTACTTACTTGTTCTTTTCATATACAAGTATGACAAGAACAGGTAAATGTTACTCATACGCCGTGTAGGACCTATAAAAAGTGCACATTAATTGCAAAGTTTCAAGATGTGCTCAATTTCAAGATGTGCTCAATTATTTATATTAAAATTATGTAATTTTCGAAGCCTTATTGGACTATTTTGCAAACTTAATGTAAGCTGCTAGCAAGAACTTTAACTCAAAATCAGCTTGCCGTTATCCTAGAACAATAAAACTTAGCACACATGTTATTTAGGTTAAAACGCACCGATATAGCTGGTATGCATATCAAATTTCGAACCTTCAGTTTTTTCCATACATTTCGGTTTTGTAAGTTCCATGTAAATATTACCCCCTTTTTATAGGAGTACTCTGATACTTAAGGAATAGATGTTCTTCAGATGAGTTAAAACAGTATTGGCGTTTTTTTGCAGGGATCCCACAGTTTTAACAGACATACTTACACAGTACTTACATATATACCTATGCAATAAATATGTCCGTATTGTTAAGACCGAAACTCTGACATAGCAACAAGCACAACCTGATTTATGTTTATTTGCGAATGATATTAGATACTCCCTAGGCACAATGAGATTAGCTGCATATTGTGGAATCCAAAAACTTAAGAATATAAATAATCATACATACGTTCACATGTCGTCGTACCCATATTAAATTATCAAATTTTTAGGTAATCCAATTAACAGTGAAAAATGAACAAAACTCGAATTTCACCCACAGTACTGCATATTAACATTGAGACATGTTTATTTGTGTAAACTGGACTGGGCCAAATACATTTTTTTACTTCAATGATACACCTAAAAATGTTATATCAAAGTACTGAAAAATAATATAACAACAAAAAAAATATTTTTACAAATCGACCCAGTAATAAAAATTTTAATTAAACTTGAACTTTGAATTTAAAAATATCGCTTTACTCTTGTAAAGTGACTGTAGCAATATTTACAATTTATTTGTTTACGATTTGTAATGTATTCACTTAAGACAATTACTTTTTAAATATTTATAATTTCTGATTTGTCATCTGTTTTAATTCAACACAGCTTTTAATTTATGGGGTTCAAAAAAGTAAGTTGAAGTAAATAAACAATTTGAAAATTCAAAGGTTTCATATCAATGAACTCTAGATTTTTTCTGGAGCATGTTGTAGGTTCCTAATTTACTATTTCCGTAGGAACAGAAAACCGTCGATCTTGTCCCAAAATTTCAAATTTCTCTCTCAATAAAAGCTACGCATAACTGTTAACTTTAAAAACTGTATGAACTGACTGCAAATTACACATCCTCAATTATAAAAAAAGACGGACTACCCGCCGAGCTGTTCAAACACGGAGGCGAAGAGCTGGTAAAAAGCATGCATCAGCTCTTATGCAGAATATGGTCAGACGAGTGCATGCCTCCAGATTGGAATTTAAGTGTGCTCTGCCCAATCCACAAGAAAGGCGATCCCGCTAACCGCACCAACTACCGCGGAATCAGCCTTCTTAATATCGCATATAAGGTTCTTTCTAGCGTATTGTGTGAAAGACTGAAGCCCATCGTAGACAAGCTGATTGGACCTTATCAGTGTGGCTTTAGACCTGGTAAGTCTACCATCGACCAGATTTTCACGATACGCCAAATCCTGGAGAAGACCCATGATAAAAGAATCGACACACACCATCTCTTTGTCGATTTCAAAGCCGCTTTTGACAGCGCAAAAAGGAGTTGCCTGTATGCCGCCATGTCTGAATTTGACTTCCCTGCAAAGCTTATACGGCTTTGCCAAATGACGTTGAGCAATACTAACAGCTCCGTCAGAGTCGGGAAGGACCTCTCTGAGCCATTTGAAACCAAACGAGGCTTCAGACAGGGCGACTCCCTTTCGTGCGATTTCTTCAACCTGATGCTGGAGAAGATAATTCGAGCAGCAGAGCTAAACCGCAATGGTACAATCTATTACAAGAGCGTGCAATTGCTGGCGTATGCCGATGATATTGATATCATTGGCCTTAACAACCGCGCCGTAAGCGCTGCCTTCTCTGGACTGGATAAAGAAGCGAAAAAAGTGGGTCTTGCGGTCAACGAGGACAAGACGAAGTATTTGCTGTCATCAAAGAAAGAATCGGCGCACCTGCGCCTTGGCAGCCACGTCACTGTTGATAGTTACAAATTTGAAACTGTGAGGGACTTCGTCTATTTGGGAACCAGCATTAACACCGAAAATAATATCAGTCTAGAAATCCAACGGAGAATCACTCTTGCGAACAAGTGCTACTTTGGACTGAGTAGGCAATTGAGAAGTAAAGGCCTCTCTCGAAGAACAAAGATCACGCTCTATAAGTCTCTCATCATACCTGTCCTGATGTATGGCTCAGATTCATGGACAATGTCAAGAGAAGATGAGATGGCCCTTGGAGTATTTGAGAGAAAAGTTCTCCGGAAGATTTATGGTCCTTCCCGTGATGCCGACGGCGAGTATCGAAGGAGATTTAACGATGAGCTGTACGAGCTTTACGCAGATCTGACCATAGTCCAGCGAATTAAAGCCCAAAGGCTCCGCTGGCTGGGTCACGTCATGCGAATGGACAAAGAAGCTCCAGCCCAGAAGGTTTTCCAATCGTCACCCGAATTCGGCAGCAGAGGAAGGGGGAGGCCTCGACTGAGATGGAAACAACAGGTGGAGGATGACTTGAACTCCCTTGGGGTTTCCAATTGGCGTCCGTTATCGCTAAAAAGGAATGACTGGCGTGCTTTGATAGGCGACGGCCAAAATCGCTTAGGCGGTTAAGCGCCAATAAATGATGATGATGAATTATAAAAAAATGGTAAGTATATAAATCAGTAATTAGAACCTGGGTGACCGGTGATTTCGATTTTTACATTTTTTCCAATATGTTTACTTAGATATAGTACATTTACACCGCACCAAATTTGGCGAATTCACCGTTTACACTGGCAAATTAGTATTTTTGCTTCACCCTCTCTTCAAATCTTAGAATGAAGTATACTATTCACAAACAAAATTTAATCCAAATCGGTCAATGGGATAAATTAATAAAAAGGCAATTGCTTTTTCGAAGGCTTTTCTCAAGTTTAGAAAGTTTCTTCATACAAATTGATGTCAAATTTATGAAAATTTGAGAAAATGCAATTGAGTTTTTTTTTATTAATTTATCCAAATGTACGAAGAAATAAATAAAAGGCAGTAAGGTGGCAACCCTAGGTGCCAACTCATTTTGATAACCACATAGGCATACCCTGCTCAATATTTAAGAAAAAATTAGATAGGTGGCAACCTTGTAAACCGCCGAAATGGCAACACCCGAGTGGGCAGTCTTAAAATCAAGCATACTATTTCTATATAAAATTTCATCGAAATCGGTCCAAAATGACCCCAATATTATCCTAAAATGACCCCAAAACGACTCCAAAATAACCCTTACATTGTCCCAAAATGGCCCCAAAATGTAACAAAAATGATCCAAAAATATCCCCGAAAATTATTCCAAAATATCCCGAAAATTATTCCAAAATTCCCCCTAAAATACAATACGGTAAAATGGTAACCCTGGGCGTAAACCCTACTTGAAAATATTTTAGTTAGTATGTCGCCGAAAATACCTTTCATTTGATGCCCATATTGGCATATCTTGCTCCATAATTTAAAAAAATTGAGAGAGGTGGCAACCCTGTAAACCGGCCCAAGTGGCAACCCCTAACGGATAGTCTTTGAATCAATGATATATGCCAAATTTCATCCAAATCGGTCAAGCGATTTCCGAGATAGTACCGGATATACAAAATTTAATACGGTGAGGTGGCACCCCTACTTTAAAATATTTTAGTTGGAATGCCGCCGAAAATACCTTTCATTTGATACCTATATTGGCATATCTTGCTCCATAATTTAAAAAAATGAGATGACCTTCACGTGGATAGTCGTAGAATCAATCATACTATCTATATTCAAAATTTCATACAATTGTTGCAATAAAGCAAAAATATATTTGTTACTGTCATCATCACCATTGGGTAATTAAGTGTCATATGTGATTCAAAAAAGTAAATGCACTTTTTTGAAATATGTAAGGTGCAATTTCCTGCTCTAATTCTAGAGTAAAGTAGTCCCTTAAGGGTCATTCAATTAAATAGACTGCTGAGTATATGATTTTCGAAGACGCCCTATCTCTCAATTTTTTTCAGTAACGTTCTATTTATTTATAGTATCCCTGTGGGAAAAGGTAATGTATGGTAATGTATAAAGTAATGTATATCCCCTATAAAAATTTGTATGTATACATGAATTCATGCATTATTTGTAAAATAAAACCTTGCATTACACCGATTGATTTTTGAAATATTTTTTCATGCATTACTTTGCTCATGATTCTTTTCATGCATGAAAAAGCTAATGCATTACCCACTTTTCCACTGGGATGTTTTTGAAAAGGCTTGAGATTGGTATGTTTCTGTCCATAATATGACAATTGGCATCTCATAGGAAATCGCCATGTTAAAAATACCAATTACTTATATAGAAGAAACATATGTGGCTGACTAGTTGGTTTGGGATAAATTTTTTTGACTGGCAGAGTACTTGTAACATATGTGGTTATATAAATACATGTAAGTATATGAGCTTCCCGACATTAGAACGTATCTACTGTTGTAATTAATTGCAATCTAAATAAACAGACGCGAAAGATTAGCAAATCGCAGTAGTTACAGTAAATCAGTAAATCGTTTGTTCCACATGTAAAAATTGTACATACATTAGGGTGGTGCTTAAATGGAGACAATGTTTAAATGATATTTTCCAAGCTTCAACATCTAGGTTAGTTCAACTCCTAGGTAGACATAAAGAAATCGGTTATGAGTTCTGATCCTGATTAGAAATGTTTGAGGGAAGTCGAATGAAAAAAGGTAATATTTTTTGTTTTGGATCGTATACTCAAAATCGATATAACTATAGTAGATATGAAGATATGGGGTGAAGTAGAGCAGTCCCAGTTCAGTGTATACGCCATAACATGCATACAGCACTTTAAACTTTGAAACCTGTTGCCTAACCATCTCCAATCGCAGCCAAAACACGAATGTGGTGCCGTAACTTTTTTTGACGAAACCAAATTTTTCTTGAAACTTGAAATACTTTTCACAAAGGAGAGTTTTGAGTTCCGTTTGAAACTGTAATTATTCAAATGCATTTTTTTTGCTGATTTCGAAAAGTTTTAATATATTTAACCGGTATACACTCCTGTTTCACGCACGAGTTTGAGTAAAAAATGATTTGTATGTTTTTTTAATTAAGCGAAACTGCCTCTAACACTTTTTCAGTTTATTATTTTTTGTTTTGTTTTTTTTTTTTTTGTCGAGGTCCATTACAGAAAAGGTATCACTTTAAAGGAAAAAGACCATAAAAAAAATATTAAAAATGTCCAAATTTGAAAAAAAAAAATTGATAAAAATTCTTTTTTATAAAATTTTTACTAAAATTTTTCAATAAAATTTTTTTTAAGTTTATATTCGAAAAGAACGGAAAAATACTTTACAAAAATTGTTTTGCAAAAATTAAAGAGAGCAGCAAATTTGTGATTTTTAAATGTACTAAATTGGCCGCTACTTGCATGTAAGTTTACAAAAAAGCGGTGCCTCTAATGACGGTGAGTGTAGCGGGTGCTACATAGCGAACGTTACATGGCGGTACCGGTTTTCGAGTAAACCAAACTTTTAGTGATATTGTTTTTTTACATAGCAGATCATAGCAGGTGGGGCCGTGTGTAGAAGTCCACGCAAGTGGGGAAAGCTTCTGATCGCCATTCAACTGGGAATGGCCAGAGCGATTCTTCTATGTGCGGTCCAAGCAGCTCACTACGTCCGGGAAAGCCCACGTATCTCTGGATAGCCACTGAACACCTGTTCGGTGGTGAACTAAAGTGAGAAAGCGACAACCTGACAAGGCCACTCCGACATAATCGGTTTAAGGGCATGCCAGGGGACTTCATCAGCAGCGTCTGTCACCATGAGGTGCGGCTGCAAGCGGGCGTCTGTCTTGAACCAAGCGGTTCGCTATATAAATGTGTAATTTAAATCCAACCCCCCGAGAAACGCGTTGTGCGTAGGGTTTGGGACCCACCATTTGGACGGCCGAAATCGCCTAGGCGGTTAAAGGCTACTTTAAATAAGTAAGATCACCTTCACTAAATTTCATTCAAATCGAAGCGATGAAATTCTTAGGTGGTCCGGTTGACGAATTTAGCCCCATCCATACAACTCAAACTTTTGAGTTTAAACTTTCCGCCTTTTTGTAACTGAATATTGCCTTAAAATATGTCCCAAAAAAGTTTAAAAATTGCATTAAGCCCATGAACGGTTTGAATTCTAGGCTCAAATTTCTGAACTAAGATTATCCGGTCCAGAAAGTATTTTTCGGCTATTTAAAGTAAGATTAAAGAAGAGAGTGAGAAAAAAATCGTATATAAGATTTTAAGGACCAGTCTAATGTACATATGATGAGATGTGAATACCCAGCCAAGAAGAAAATTTAGTGACGTGCAACTCTCTGGTTGATTTACAGATATGACGTATCTCACCTCTCATTTCCAAATTTGTACTGGGTGAGATTACCTAAAAGGTTCCACTTGTCATTCCAAATGGCATTATTCAAACTAATTTTGTGAAATCCGAAATAGTTAAACATTTACATGTTTACAGTTACGCGTGCTTTTACCGTATGCCTATACCTTTACACTACACCAAATGCGTCGCTTTTGGCGAAGTTATTTCGAGAGTGTGTGTCCGCAGAATGAATTTGTTTGCCAAATTAGACGAATTTAATTTAATTTGACCTAATTTGGTGATCAAATTCAATCTGCGGATGAAAGGTCTCGAAAAAACTTGGGCAAAAGTGACGCATTTGATGAAGTGTAGATGTAGCTTTAAGTTTGTTTTATTTTTGATACGATGGAGCTAAACACTAAATAATTTAGAGCAATTCAATAAACTAAAATAGTTAAAAGCTTACAAATTGTATTTTCCCATAAAGGCTATTAAAAATATGTAAAAATTAGGATCATTCCATGTCCAATTGAATGAACTTATCGCAAACTGGAAAATATTAAAAAAAATTTAAAGATAAGAAAATAAAAAAAGTTTACGTTTTCACTTCAGAAACTAAAAAAAAAAAAACCCAAAATTTTAAATTTTTCAAAATTGTAAAAATTTAATTTGAACACACCTTTTTTTAAATTGTGAAATAAATAAACTGCCGGTTTCATGAAAAAATTAAAAAAAAATTAAACATGAATGAAAGTTTTATATAAAACCTGACAGCGAAAAAAATTTGAAATTTTGAGATATAATAGGTTTGTTTATTGAGCTGCTCTAGCTTACGCCAGGTTGAGATATTTCACAAAATTGTGTTTAATGATTGCAATTTCGATCTTGTTAAAGGATCTTGGCAAACCGGTTTTTTATTGTTGCTTAGAAATTGTTCATCACCTTTACTGGTCATCGAACAGGGAGAGGAGATTAGGAATTTCTAAACCGCAGTGTGTAACCATTACACCAAACACTACTTACTGCGTCTGAAGGCAGAACTTTGTTTTATCAATATTGAACCATAACAAGTAAGGAAAGTTGTCTTCGGCTGTGCCGAAGGCTATATACCTTTCATGAATAAGCGTCACGATTTTCACTGTTCGATCCCCAGTACAGCCTGTTTCAATTTAACTATATTTACTACACACATTACACATCTTTGTTATAATTTAAAAAAAACTTACAAAATAATAGGATCCGAGTTATCGGAACAATCGATTGTATGGAGGCTATATATTATACGTGTTCAATTGTACTGACTTACACTATACACATTACATATGTAGAAAGTACTAAAGGTGCAATATTTTACGTTCCTAACTTTTTAAATGCGGAAGTATTGACCAAAAAACCTTATATCTGAACAACCG
Organism: Campiglossa producta; assembly: GCA_964058755.1. Lineage (NCBI taxonomy): Eukaryota > Metazoa > Arthropoda > Insecta > Diptera > Tephritidae > Campiglossa > Campiglossa producta. Next base: position 24,925,844 of record CAXKVI010000003.1, read on the forward strand.
GTTGTATGGGGCTAAATATATGTTATATTTACCCGATCTTCTTGATTTTCCTCTACACACTACATAAATTGAAAGTACTCAAGTTGCAAAATTTTATGTTCCTAACTTTTTAATTGCAGAAGTTTTGGCCAAAAAACCTTATATCTGAACAATCGGTTGTATGGGGGCTATATGTTACATTTGTCCGATCTTGTTGATTTTCCCTATATACACTACATAAATAGAAAGTACTCGAGTTGCAAAATTTTACGTTCCTAACTTTTTAATTGCAGAAGTTTTGGCCAAAAAACCTTATATCTGAACAATCGGTTGTATGGGGGCTATATGTTACATTTGCCCGATCTTGTTGATTTTCACTATATACACTACATAAATAGAAAGTACTCGAGTTGCAAAATTTTACGTTCCTAACTTTTTAATTGCAGAAGTTTTGGCCAAAAAACCTTATATCTGAACAATCGGTTGTATGGGGGCTATATGTTACATTTGCCCGATCTGGTTGATTTTCACTATATACACTACATAAATAGAAAGTACTCGAGTTGCAAAATTTTACGTTCCTAACTTTTTAATTGCAGAAGTTTTGGCCAAAAAACCTTATATCTGAACAATCGGTTGTATGGGGGCTATATGTTACATTTGCCCGATCTGGTTGATTTTCACTATATACACTACATAAATAGAAAGTACTCGAGTTGCAAAATTTTACGTTCCTAACTTTTTAATTGCAGAAGTTTTGGCCAAAAAACCTTATATCTGAACAATCGGTTGTATGGGGGCTATATGTTACATTTGCCCGATCTTGTTGATTTTCACTATATACACTACATAAATAGAAAGTACTCGAGTTGCAAAATTTTACGTTCGTAACTTTTTAATTGCAGAAGTTTTGGCCAAAAAACCTTATATCTGAACAATCGGTTGTATGGGGGCTATATGTTACATTTGCCCGATCTGGTTGATTTTCACTATATACACTACATAAATAGAAAGTACTCGAGTTGCAGAATTTTACGTTCCTAACTTTTTAATTGCAGAAGTTTTGGCCAAAAAACCTTATATCTGAACAATCGGTTGTATGGGGGCTATATGTTACATTTGCCCGATCTTGTTGATTTTCACTATATACACTACATAAATAGAAAGTACTCGAGTTGCAAAATTTTACGTTCCTAACTTTTTAATTGCAGAAGTTTTGGCCAAAAAACCTTATATCTGAACAATCGGTTGTATGGGGGCTATATGTTACATTTGCCCGATCTTGTTGATTTTCACTATATACACTACATAAATAGAAAGTACTCGAGTTGCAAAATTTTACGTTTCTAACTTTTTAATTGCGGAAGTTTTGGCCAAAAAACCTTATATCTGAACAATCGGTTGTATGGGGGCTATATGTTACATTTGCCCGATCTGGTTGATTTTCACTATATACACTACATAAATAGAAAGTACTCGAGTTGCAAAATTTTACGTTTCTAACTTTTTAATTGCGGAAGTTTTGGCCAAAAAACCTTATATCTGAACAATCGGTTGTATGGGGGCTATATGTTACATTTGCCCGATCTTGTTGATTTTCACTATATACACTACATAAATAGAAAGTACTCGAGTTGCAAAATTTTACGTTCCTAACTTTTAAATTGCAGAAGTTTTGGCCAAAAAACCTTATATCTGAACAATCGGTTGTATGGGGGCTATATGTTACATTTGCCCGATCTGGTTGATTTTCGCTATATACACTACATAAATAGAAAGTACTCGAGCTGCAAAATTTTACGTTCCTAACTTTTTAATTGCAGAAGTTTTGGCCAAAAAACCTTATATCTGAACAATCGGTTGTATGGGGGCTATATGTTACATTTGCCCGATCTGGTTGATTTTCACTATATACACTACATAAATAGAAAGTACTCGAGTTGCGAAATTTTACGTTTCTAACTTTTTAATTGCGGAAGTTTTGGCCAAAAAACCTTATATCTGAACAATCGGTTGTATGGGGGCTATATGTTATACTGGTCCGATCATGTCAGTTCCGACAAATGATTCCTATATTACAAAATGGTGGCCACATACAAAATTTCAGCCAGATATCTCAAAAATTGAGGGACTAGTTTGCGTTCAAACAGACAGACGGACAGACGGACAGACGGACAGACGGACAGACGGACAGACGGACATGGCTAAATCAACTCATCTCGTCATCCTGATCATTTCGGTATACTTATTGATGGGTCTATCTCTTCTTCTTCTCATATTTACAAACATCGGACCAAAGTTATAATACCATTTCATGTTCATGAAAGGTATAAAAACGGATGTTTTGTATTTCCCTTGTTAAATAAAAAGAAACTCCCCACCAAAAATCATTCAAATCGGAAGGGGTCTAATCTAACTATATAACAATTTAACATGGAATGACCCATGCTTAAGAATGTATGTATAGTATTACTCACAGCAGAAGGTTGTAAATTAAAATTTGCACAGTCACCGAAATCATAAACACATTTTTATTTGCACTTGTAAACAATTTGGTTTAAGTAAGTACCTAGTTGGAGCTATAACTTTTTTAAATATTTTACTTTAATGCTTTTCCAAAGTTTGTTTTTTGTTTAAACTTGTAATTTAGTTGCTAAATAATCTTTCTGAAATTTTACAATTTCAAGCTTTTTGATAAGCACTGGAATTTGTTTTAATGTTGTTTTCTGAACTTTGGCTTTCTTATCTGTTTGCAAAATTGATACGGATTGTCCTCAAGACGCGTCAACGCTTTAATCAAAGCACTTCAAGGAAAGTCAAACAAAAAATCGACAGAGGTGTATTTGTGTATGTTTGTAGATTTAATCATAATTATTTTAAAAACTCAAGATATCAGCTCATATATCCACAATTTTTTTTTTTTTGTGTTGTCGGATTTGTATTAGCTTTGTTTATGTCTGCATCCAAAAAATTTTTTTTTCGAATTTCTCTATTTTAAAAAAGACCGTTTATCACCGTTGCCGCGCTGCGTTCTATGCGCGTTTAACGTCTGATAATGACTGTGATGACTGCCCGTTGCTTGAGTTTTGCGTTTGTTCTATTAGTTGGTAGCGTTCGGAGGATTTATTGCTTTTGTTGTCGTTATCGTCGTTGAAGTCGTCGCACAGCAGCAGCACATTTGGAATGTGAGGGAGTCATTGGTACATTGGGGCATATTTTAATGACTTTTGTTGCATAGTGTAACCGCACACCAATGATTATTTACATTGGCATTGCATTTCTTTGAGTTGGTGTTGTTGCCGATTAAGACGATATACCCAGTTAACCCTTTTTGAAGTTAACTTTTTAAGAGGCGATGTAAAAATTTGATTGGAAATAAAGTTTTTTTACTTTTTAGTGTTGCAACGAAAGTAGCAAATTTTAGCAGATTAAATGAAAAACTGTTTTCTGTAGTCTGCCTTTGGGCATTTTCATACTAATCTTACAACTTAAAGGTCTGTTTTCACACACCAGCTTATCCTAGGTGTTGCCACTTAAAAGAGTTTTACAGGGCTGCCACTTATCTGAACTTTTTTTATTAATTAAGATATTCTTTTAGGTGTATCAACGGCAAGGTATTTCAATTTGTAATCTCAAAAAATGTCTGAACGCGATGCTACTAACTATTATTATTGTTATTATTGAATATAGAAAATATACTATTGCGACTTTTAATACATTTACACTGCACCAAATGCGTCGTATTTGGCGAAGTTATTTCGAGAATGTTTGTCCGCAGAATGAATTTGTTTGCCAAATTAGATGAATTTAATTTAATTTGTCCTAATTTGGTGATCTAATTCAATATGCGAATGAACGGTCTCAAAAAAACTTGGCCAAAAGTGGCGCATATGGTGCAGTGTAAATGTAGCTTTAGATTGTCTTACAGGGCTGCCACCCATTTCAATTTCGTTAAAAACTCAATGAGAGATGGGTGTTTCCCAGCGGAAATTTCAATTTCTTATGGAGAAAATATTCCAAAGTAGGGTTACCACATAGGGCCTCCCCCTAATCCTACTACACTCCAAGCTCTCCTTCTCAAATGTTGTCACTTAGGTTGGTTTGTAGGGTTGCGAGCTATTTGAATTTTGTTAAAAATTAAATGAGTTATGCCAATATGGGTACCTACCAAACACCGTATTCCAATAAAAACATTTCGGTTATTGGTTACCAGTTAGTGCCGATAAAAATACCTTCTGGGCCGGAGCATCCTCGTTCATTCGCACCACGTGTCCTAGCCAGCGGAGCCGCTGGGTTTTAATTCGCTGAACTATGTCCACGTCTGCGTAAAGCTCATACAGCTCATCATTATATCTTCTTCGGTACTCGCCGTCGCCAACTTTTAGGGGTCCATAAATCTTTCGAAGAATTTTTCTCTCGAATACTCCCAGATCCGCCTCATCAGATGCTGTCAGTGTCCATGCTTCTGCACCATATAGCAGGACGGGTGCGATAAGTGACTTATAGAGTGTTGTTTTTGTTCGTCGAGAGAGGACTTTACTTCTAAATTGCCTACTCAGCCCAAAGTAGCATTTGTTTGCAAGAGTTATCCTTCTATGGATTTCCAGGCTTACATTGTTGTTGGTAGTAATGCTGCTTCCCAGGTATACAAAGTCCCTTACTATCTCGAAATTATGGCTGCCAACAGTGGCGTGGTTGCCAAGGCGCGAATGCGCTGAGTCTTTGCTTGATGCCAGCAGGTACTTCGTTTTACCTTCGTTCACCACCAAACCCATTTTTTCCGCTTCCTTTTCTAATTTGGAGTACGCAGAAGTTACGGCGCGGTTGTTGAAGCCAATGATGTCGATGTCGTCGGCATACGCCAACAGTTTTACGCTCTTGTAATATATTGTTCCAGCGCAGTTAAGTATTATTTTCTCCAGCATTAAATTAAAGAAATCGCACGATAGGGGTTGCCCTGGCTGGAACCTCGTTTAGTTTCGAACGGCTCGGAGAGGTCCTTCCCAATTCTAACCGAGCTGGTGGTGTTGTTCAGCGTCATTTTGCACAGCCGTATACGTTTTGCTGGGAAACCAAAATCAGACATAGCGGCGTATAGGCAACTCCTTTTCGTGCTGTCGAAGGCGGCTTTAAAATCAACAAAGAGATGGTGTGTGTCGATCCTTTTCTCACGAGTTTTTTCCAAGATTTGGCGTATTGTAAAAATCTGGTCGATGGTAGATTTACCAGGTCTGAAGCCACACTAATAAGGTCCAATCAGTCGGTTTACGTCAGGCTTCCGTCTTTCGCACAATACGCTTGATAGGACCTTATATGCGATATTCAAAAGGCTGATTCCACGATAGTTGGTGCAGTTTGCGGGATCACCCTTCTTATGGATTGGGCAGAGAACACTTAGGTTCCAATCTTCAGGCATGCATTCATCCGACCATATTCTGCAAAAGAGCTGGTGCATGCACCTTACCAGCTTCTCGCCGCCGCATTTAAATAGCTCAGCGGGCAGGCCATCAGCACCCGCCGCTTTATTGTTTTTTAGCCGTGATATAGCTACTCGCACCTCGTTATAGTCGGGTTGTGGAACTTCGATTCCATCGTCTTCGATTGTGGGGTCGGGTTCGTCCTCTTCTCTGGATTGTTGCTCCGTTCCTCCGTTTAAAAGGGCAGAGAAGTGATCCCTCCAAACCCTAGTACTCTCTGAACATCTGTCACCAGGTCGCCGTTGTCATTTTTACCGGAGTTTGCCCCGGGGTTAAAACCCATCGTCATTCGTCGAATTCTTTGATAAAATTTTCGGGCGGTGCTTCTGCTGGCTAGCATATCAAACTCTTCGATTTCACGCTTTTCCGCTTCCCTTTTCTTCGCCCGAAAAATCCGTCTCGCTTCCCTCTTCATCTCGCGGTAGTGTTCACACACGCTCCTCGTTGCATTCGCTTTTAACGTGGCCTTATAGGCGTCGTCCTTTCTTTTCATTGCGTCTTAGCACTCTCTATCATCGTACCAGCAGTTTTTTCGCATCTGCCGGAATCCAATTACTTCTTCGGCTGCGGTACGAAGTGATCCGGAGATATAATAATAATAATAATAATAGTTATAGAGGTAGCGCACTGCGACCTTGTGATCTATTGTGCCCTCATGTACTCAAAGCACATCTAGCAGGCCGATCGCCGTCAGGAAATCCAGAATCGGGGTCGGCCCTAGTTGATGTATGTGCTTGCCCTCTAGGGTTGTGGACCCAAGGATCCTTAGCCTGCTCCTAGAGATAGCGTCACATTTGCACACTATGTGCTCCGCGGTTTCGTCCTCATAATCACAGAAACGGCACAGGCTGCTGGACGAGATGCCCAGTCTGTGCATATGGGCCTTTAACCTACAGTGCCCTGTAAGAATTCCTGTGATGATTCTAAGATTATTCTTGGATAGGCCGATTACAGCTTCGAATCGCTTAGCGTTGTACCCACCCATCATTACCTTCGCCTGACGCAGCCCAGTGGTCTGCCGCCAGTTCTCCTCTCTCAAAACTAGCTCTTCCTTTCTCAGTATATCGCTTATGGCCTATGGGCTTCGTTGCCGCCGCTACACGAGCAAGTTGGTCAGCTCGCTCATTTCCCTCCACGCCGGCATGACCCGGGACCCACACCAGCCATACCCTGTTTCGAGACGCCAACTCGTTCAGCCTGTCGACGCACTCAAGTACCAGTTTTGATCTTATCTCACTGGCCCAGATGGCTTTAATTGCCGCCTGGCTGTCGCTTAATATCGTTATTATCCGGAGATATGCTCCCACTGCTCGTGCACTCCGCTGGGTTGATTTGTGCTGCTAATGAAGATTATGCTCAAATTAATTCCCAAAAACGCAGTTAATTCCAGATTTGGGCTAATGTAGCCCTATAAGCTCACTTGTTCCAGTATTACTACTTACGTTGTTTTTGAAATGTAGCCACCTTATTGAAATTTAAAAACGAAAGGTATTCTAATAGTACATTTACACTGCCCCAAATTTGGCGAAAAATTTGCAAATTGGCGCTTTTTTTCCATACAAATCTCATTTTCCACATTTGGAATTCCATCACATTTGACCTCATTTGCCGAACAATACAATCCACAGTTCCTGGGATTGCCCAGCAAGAACCGTAATGGGTAATTGACGCGTGATAACTATTGCACTATGCACAGCTGTAGATAACAATTTACACTAGTTTTTTTTTTTAATGGGCCAATTCTACCAGAAAAAGACAGAAGCCTTCTTGAGTCTTCTCTTATTATTACTCTACAGGTGTTTAAAACATCACGGTAGTGCATTTTCTTTCAGTGGCTTTTTGTCCTGGTAGATAATTCTAGCAGAGAAGGTGAAGCCAAATGCAAATTTGCCAGTGTGAACGGTGTCGAACTGGATCATTTGAATTTGCCAAATTTGGTGCGGTGTAAATGCACTATAAAGCAGTGAACATAATAACAGAAACTTTTTTACTTGGGATAATTTCATGGCAGCGTACTGGTGGAGCTGGGTATAACGTTTTAGCGATTTACAAACATATTTTTATCAGTCGTGCCTGCTGAAATTTGATAATTTTATATTTTTGACCGCGGAAAAGTCAATGCATTTTAAATCATAAACAGATATACTCACATAGAATATGACAAGAACCAACGGTTGAAGCAAATACTCGCTGAAGCATTCGAAGAAAAGGGTGGCTGGATAAGTTCGTAAGCAATCTGTTCTCGTTCTTAAGGCTTCAAGGGTTCAAAGCGAGAGTAAGAACTAAGCAAGTAAAGGGGAATACAAGAAATTTATAAACATTTATTAGCTATTTTTAGTAATTTCTTGATGATGTGTATTTTGACGCCTGAGTGAAAGATCACTCAGATCTCAGATTTTTTATTTCAGAAACACCTTTTTTGGAGTTTTTCATAACGCCCTACTTTGGCATTTGATTAAAAATAGCAATAATACAGATATTTATGACATATTTTTTCTAAAATCGAGGGCGTTCTTGATTCAAGAATCTTGAACCAATTTCTGAAATAGGGCAGTATTTTTATTTCGGTTCGTTTTCGATGATTTAGAATAATTTTTCTGTGCTTGTTACTGGTTATAAGACGATCTAAAAATCGATTTTGGAAAACATCCTGTCAAAGGGGTAACTTATGCAAATTTTTTTTTTATCAGGCAGATAAATTTTAAAGTTTACTTGAGAAAATGGCCGTTAAATAGAAATATTTGACACAACAACTACAATTTAGGTGCATGTGTACTTAAATTGTTGTAATCTTTTCAAATTGAATCATTGAGGTCATCATAATTTCCTTCTTTAATATTTTCTTCTCTTTCTAAGTAATTTGATTTGAATAGACATTTAGGCAATAGTTCTACTGATTAAATCTGGTGCCTTATCAATCAATGACTTGAGTACAGCTGGGAAGAGCAAAGGTATAAATAAAAATAAATACATGAACATGGACGCATGCGGGAGAGGGTATGGCGGGACAGCTGTCTCAATCACTAGATATAAATAAGGGAATTATTGAACTCGAATATCAAATTATCGGAAGTTACATTTAAAATCGGAATCGAAGCACCGGTACTTCCCTTTTGTCACAGTTGGCTGAGAAGGGACATTCTTCTCAAACAATTACTTAGATAAACCATTATTGCCAGTGGTGCTCAGAAAATTTTATATGGAAGGGTTAATTACAATAAATAGACAAAAATGTGTATACACTGAGATTTTTTTTTATTTGAATAAACTAGGGAGGTCAATTCCGGGACATTGTTTTTCACAATGTTTAGGGATCCCGTGCTTTTTGAGGTACCGAATCCTGTGATTTTTCGGTTTTGGTGCCATTAAAATCTCTAAATGGTTATGATTTTTTTTTTCAGTTTCTTCGTTAACCGATTTTAAAATGCTCATAGAGAAATTTTAACACTTTCGAAACGATTTTGACCTTATTTTTTGGCACTAATTGGGAATGAATGATATTTTTTTGAAATATATATCATCGAGACGCAAGTGCTACTTAATTATACCAATTATTTTTTGGAAAGACTTCAAGTTTTCAAGATATGCAGTGCAGAATAATTCAAAATCTAATAATTTAGTCTCAAGGGTCCTACAAGTGTTTTGTGTGTAATAAGGCGGTTCGATTTCAAAACCGACCAAGCGACAAGGAAAATCGTATTTTAGGTATCAAAATAAGATACTTTGCCGAAGGAAGCATACCTCTAAAACTAGTTATAATGACCTGACTTTTGACATTTGACTTTGAGCTTCGAAGTTTGAAAATTCCTACGCTGATCTATTTAGAGTGCCCCAATCGAGTCCAAATGTATGACCGACCCCCACGAGGGCCGACCCACCGATACCAGTGGTACACTCTGTGAAACTCCCTCCCCTGGGGGGCTCCCTAAACAAACATTTAAAAAAAATCACCAATTTTGTTTTGGAAAGACTTCAAGTTTTCAGATATGCAGAGTAATTCAAAATCTAATATTTTAGTCTCAAGGGCCCTTCAGTGGTATTGTGTGTAATAAGCTGGTTCGATTTCAAAAGCGACCAAGAGGGGGGCTCCCTAAACAAACATTAAAAAAATCACGATTTTTGGCCTTACCTATATTTTGTTTTAATTATTTTTACGTTTCTTTGTTTTGAACAAGTAAATCCTCTAAGTAAACTGTCTAGAAAATTTAAATTCGGTTTTGTTTTTAATTTAATCGCAATCATTCAAAAAAGAAAGAAACAAAACATTCCTGCTATTTCAGTTTCAAATATGTACCTTCGTATGCCAATTTAATGAACCTGTCACCCATCTTCACCCAATACTTTTGCCAATTGCCCTTGTACCTCACGTCAACAACGTAGAACAATGCTCGCTTTACTCTGCGAAAGAAAGTGAATTCAATAAAACAACAAAAGCATCGAATGCACAAGCCAATTTGTTTAGTTTTGCATTTGTTGCCAACTTTAATTTATGTGTTAATCTGTTGTATTTGTTATTGGATTACTTCCAGATTAGTAGTGACGTTGTGTCCCACTTATTACGGTGGTTGTCATTGCTGTCACGCACCTACATATGTATATGTGGATGGGTAGCTTTTATCACCTAGTTTTTAAGTTCTAAATAGATCGTGTTACTGGCACGTCAAATTATTGCGTGTAAATTAGTTTTATGTCGCGTGCAATTGATGTTTTAATTCAATTTCAAAAATAAGCCGCTACTTGTAGTTTTATGCGCAGGTGTAAAATTTCAATTGGTACTACAGTGCGTATGATGAATACATAGGTGGTGAAATGAATGGAAGTAGTTACTAAAAGATATCGATAAGTGGGCAGAGAAGGAATAAAAATAAGTAAAGTCGTGGATCTGTACCAAGACTTTATACTAGTATCCATGGTAGAAGAATATAGAGGTAGTTCTACTTCTTCTTCTTGGTCGCCATTGCCCTCATTTGACATAAACCGTGTTAGTGACGTTTTCTTTTGAAAATGAGCTACCATATTTTCATACCAAAAAAGAACCGATTTAAACTTCAAACGGAAAAAATTTTGAAGTTTATTGAAATAATTTATTAAATTTCACAATGTAGTGTGTATCTAAAAAATATGTTTCTAAAATAAAGCGAAGGTAATACAAGTCTAGTTTTTTCATTTCTGCACAGATACTAATAACGCATTTATTTATTTTCATACTTATATGAGATGCATATTTAGAAGCTGCAAAATGTCAAGGTTTAGAGCGAGATCCCAGAGCCTAAAAGCGTCACTTATTTTATAATGGATGAAACCAATACAGATTGATAGTCCTCGCCGAATCTAGAAAGAATGTGAAAATTTCAAAGCTGTACCTATGACAGGGCCTAGGAATCGGGGGTCAAAGTCGCCAAAAAATGACCCTAACTTCACTTCTTTTATAATGGATGATTTTCACATAATTGAATACTACCCCGCGTCAGTATCAAGTGTTGTTAGACCCGTACCAGTGACAAGGCTCCAGACAGACACCCACATTTCGCGGATTTTCCTATGGAAATTTATTCTGTTTTACCAATTTCACGCATTTGGGCAACTTTGGCTGCTTTTAACTACCCAATATTTTCCCATTTTTGTAGAATACTACCCTCAAGTACTATCGGGCATTTTTAGACTTCGTCCCATGGCAAATACTTCAGCCAGACACCTCAAAACTCGGGAAATTTCACTGTGCTTTCACATGTTTAAGCTGGTTTGACAAACTTTGACTACTTTTAAATAGCAGATCTTCACACATGTGTCGTAAAATGCTATCCTTAAGTAGAATCAAGCATTTCTAGACATTATCCCATGGCTAAAACTTCAGACACCTCAAGGTTCGGGAACTTTTATTTTCCTATTAATTTGCTTTCTCTTGTTTGTCCCACTTTTACTGTTTTTAAATGACGGATATTTTCACATGTTCACTACGCTTAAGTAATTTCAATCATTTCTAGATTTCGTCCCATGGCAAAAACTTCAGCCAGACACCTCAAAGCTCGGTATTTTCACTAATTTTTGAATAGGAAATATAATATTTGAATAAGAAATATAATGAAAAGAAAAATGAAAATGCATCCAAAAAAAAATTTAAAAAAATGACAACATAAATACTAAAAAATGTATTTTAAGTGTGCTGCTGTATTTGGTGCTTTTGCTGATGGTAAGTTATATCCGAACTTTTTTTTGTTTACAGGTGTAAGAATATATCCATAGGGCCGATTTCACAATCTACGCTTGACGCAAACTGGGATTTAATTGACGTATTTTTTACGGTTACTGTCAAATTAATCGCAATTAGCATTAACCCGCTTTTCGAAAACGGTCTTTAATCTCTGAACACTTAAATCGAAAGGTTTTATCGCATTAGTACGACGTAAAAGGTTTTTTAAACGTTATTTTTAGGTAAATATGGTTTCTAATACGCATTTTTGAGCAGATATATTTTTGTGAACCATTTACAAATTTTAAAGCAGCTTTATGTATCCTATTTTGTAAGTATTTTTACTTTACAAACCATGTTTTTTTCCTATATAAAAAATCCCCATAATTAAAAAGAAAATTACCAAAAAAATTATTTGTTGAGGTGGCAGCGCTCTGTGATCAACTGGGAAAAGATACGAATGACAACTAACACAGTTTATGTCAAAGTGAAAATACCTTTATTTTTTTATATCATGCTAGTATCTACAATGCAGAATGTCGGTCTGCCATGAAAAACGAAACGTTTTCGAGACACTATATTTTTCTTAAAACCGTTTGATACCCATATTGGAATATCTTCATCTGTCACTTCGAAAATATATTCAGGGCCCTTACTTTTGAACTTCTATTCGAAAGTCTGTTCTACTCGAAAGCAAAAAAAAAAAGAGATTGGTGCCCCATTAGGAAATAAAAAACAACCTCTACTTTTTATTAAAATCAGAGAATATCTTCTGCCTCCAAAATTTATAAAAATTTATTATCTTTATAAATTTTTTATTTTTTTTGATAAAAAAATTTATTGGAATCTTTAAATGTCGACTCATAGCCCCAAAAAAACCCTACCCATAATTTGTTTATAGATTTTTATAATTTGAAAAAACCAAGGAGTGAACCCGATTAAAATAACGTTCCGGTTTCGGTTTTGCAACGTGTTTCGGTTTCGGTTCTGGTTTCGTTCTTCAAAATTTATTTCGGTTTCGGTTACGGTTTCGTTCCGGTTTCGGTTTCCAAATAAAAACACGAAAAAAAATTACTACTAAAATGCTCAAGTACCCATGTAGCTTCGAAATAGGTCTGAATTTTCATAACTTTTTTACTGCGGCCATGATGGGATTTCTCCAATATAATAATTCATTTTACTAACGCTATGCATGGATGAAATTTCTGCAAAACAAATTCCTAATATTAACTCTACTTTTTTATGAAAAAAATATTAAAATTGAAGCCAAATGAAATGTATAAATCGTTAAAAACATTAAAATCAGTGGCGCTTTCTGAGACAAGCCTGAACATTTCTTTTTCGGATCTCATAAATTTTTTTCGATCGCTTCATTCAACTATAATCAAACTTCCTCTTTCAGAATTTTGATACTGATGTCAAAACGTGGCTCGACAATCTTCCATGAAAACTTTCAGGGTACCTATTTGTAAAAGGAAGTACCTATGTGCCCACTCACAGAAGTAAGGTATTGAAAAAATTCAAAACCGTTTGGAACCGGTTCCGGCTTTTGAAACGGTTTCGGTTTCGGTTTCGATCTTTTCCAGATCAAAATAACGGTTACGGTTACGGTTTCGGTTCGGTTTTGAAAAATGATTTGGTTACGGTTTCCGTTTCAGTCTTTGGAAAAAACTATGAGGTGTATGGCTACGCTCACACTGCGAACGACTTTTGCCGTCCGACAGCAAACACACATCTGCACGCATGTGTTTTAAATGAGCTCACCCGATGTAAGCAAGTTCCATCCGATTTCACCCGGTTCATTTAAAACACATATTTGCAGATGTTTGTTTGCTGTCGGACAGCAGAAGTCGGTCGCAGTGTGAGCGTAGCGTAAGAAACTTAGCACTTAAGGCTGATTTGCACGAGTCGATTTTTCTAGCCGATTTTTTTCAATCCATCGTGTAAATAGCAATTCGATCGATTCACACCTTGTATTTGAAGGTAGAAAGCAGTCGAACGACAAAAATCGACTTGAAAAATCGAACCTTTTAAATCATCCTTTAAGCTTACTTTGATGGAGTCATAAATTCTAAAAACGGTTGCCATATGGTTCCATCAATTCAAATTCAGGCAACGTAAGAACCTCTGTCGATTCCTATAGAAAATGAAGAATCGAAAATCTTGTTACGTAAATTCTTTTTGCGGAATGGCTCGATATGGCGCCAATATGGAGTCGCAAGCAATGCCGCGGCGGAGGCAGTTACTCTAAACCAAATCGATTAATATTTTGTGTAACTTAACTTAAGCCCAAGAGGCACCAAAATTACACTATTAGATTGCAGTCTGATAAAAAAAAATTCGTTCCACCCTAATACATACAGGACAGTACAGCATTTGAAACAGATACTCTGCATGTCGAAGTAACGCAATGGTAAGCATCTCGACTACCTCTTGGGAGGTGAGTAGCCAGCTTAAAGCAATTCTACCGATTCACACCTTGCATATGAAGGTTGAATGAAAAATCGACCAGAAAATCGACCCGTGTAAATTAGCCTTTACACATGGGAAAGACACAAAGTGACCAGCAAATCGACCGGCGTAAATGATACTTTCGTGGCCCCTTGTTGTTTGCGCCCTCGGGCGTCCCGCGGTAAGCGCCGTTCAAGCGCACCCCTACCGCCGCTTTCTAGTAGCAATACTAATCTATATATATAAAAATGAAATGGTGTATAATTGTAACGCTAAAACTCGAAAACGGCTGAACCAAATGAAATACTTCCTTTGGGGGATTTGTTTGTTATTACCACGCGCAGGTCATGTCTTAAAATCAGAACAAAATATTAAGGGGGCGTGGCACCTCCCATACAAACTGAATTTTTCAAGTTGAATATCTTCAAAAGTGTTTAAGGTAGGAACATGAAAATTGGTACAGAGCTACAGGATAACAGCACCACTCTCACCCATAAAACTTGGGGTTATCGAAACAATCTTTAATTATTTTGGTTTGTTAATCTATATAGGTACATATATAAAAAATTATATACTTCCTTTGGGGGGTTTGTTTGTTATTACCACGCGCAGGTCATGTATTAAAATCAAAACAAAATATTAGGGGGGCGTGGTACCTCTTTTACAATCTTATTAATTCCACCATATTTTATATCTCATCTTATTAATTCCACCATAATTTATAGGTATCTCATTTTTGTTTATTTCCCCCCTAGCGCGATATTTTCATTCTGTGTTGAATTGGTTTTTGTCGTAGCTGCGTACAAGCCAATTTTTCAGAAACAGATGTCGCTGCATGGTTCAACGCAGTGTTCAAATTGGGTCGTTTTTTTTGGGTTTCATACTAAACACATTAAAATGTTAAGAAGTTGCGTCGTTTTTTTAATTTTTTTTAACGTATTACCATCTTGAATGCATATATATTTTTTAATAATCAAAAAAAAGCATTGTATTTAAAACTGATTTAATGAAATTTGGTATTAAACGAAAATCCTTGGGGTATTTTTGTTTTAATAATGTGTATACCACGGATCTACATACGTGAAAGCGCACCGACTTCTGTTGGCGAAGTCTTAAGGTACGGGTACATCTAACGACACGACGCGACACGACCAAATAGTTGCCTATTTGATCAACATTGTTGTGTCGCGTCGTGTTGCGTGGTGCTGCTGTCGCTAGGTGTACTCTGCTACATATGCATCTCCTATACAAACTTTTTTCTCCAAGGTCAATATCTCTAAAAGCGACCTGAAAATTAGTACAGAGCTATAGGATAACAACACCATTCTCACCCATAAAACTGGGTGTTAACCAAAATGGGACGTGGCACCTCCCATACGAATAAAATACTTCATAGTCCATATCTCTGGAAGTATTCATGTTAGACCACTGAAATTTGGCAAGGGGTTATATGGGATCGATCCCTACCACATCCAAAAAAAACTGGGGGTAACGAAAAAGGGGGCGTGGTACCTCCCATACGAATGAAATACTTCATAGTCCATATCTCGGGAAGTATTTAGGTTAGACCACTGAAATGTCATGTGGAGTTAAATAAGATTAATCCCTATCATCTCCAAAAAAACTGGAGATAAACAAAAAGGGGGCGTGGCACCTCCCAAACGATGGAAACATTTCATTGTCCATATCCCTGAAAGTACGTTACGTTAGACCACTGAAATTTCGTGAGGAGTTAAACAAGATTAATCCCTGCCACCTCCAAAAAAACTGGGGATAACGAAAAAGGGGGCGTGGTTCCTCCTATACGAAGGAGATAGGGATATGGATTAAAATAGATATAGGGATCGGGTTAGAGAAATATGCAGGGAAATAAATTTGTGGCAGGACAACGTCTGCCGGGTCAGCTAGTAATAATAATAATAATGTCTTAACGACTAGCAGCACTTCTGCTATACCCGCCACACAAATTCCAGACTGTTGCTCGTGCCTTATGGCGTCAACATCACGCGCAGAAGCTCAACACTCTCGCTCCCACCGGAGCAGTTTAGACATGAGCAACTCCGAGCACCAGTCTCTCTCTGTTTCTACATCACACCCACAAGAAAGAGAGAGAAGAAACCCTGCACACGTGATCCGATTACTGTGCTGTTCATATTATGCTTACAGCAGCCACTATAAATCAAGTGTTTGGTTTGTGATGATTTTTTTGTTAGCACACAAAAACTGACAAATATTTTGTAAACTTGAGTATTCAATATGTTTGATTAACGTAAAAAAGCGCGTTGAAGATCCATGCATATATCAAAAGTTAAAAGCTTACTTGTACCTTCAATTTTTCAAATGTTTAGTGGTTTTTGGTTTGTTGAGGTTAGGAAAAAATTCAGACGTGCTGGACCAAAACGGACACCGGATTCGTGTTCAGCGCGTCAAAATACATAGGGGAAGGGTGGTCTGATCCCCCAACCCCGACACTTTTTTTTTTTTGTGGCGCTGGTAATTAAGGTTCAATTTGCGTACAAATAAGTTGGTACTTATTAATTCAAAGGGATTTTGAAATGTGTCGTAAGAAATTCGTTCTGAAATAATTCGATTTTACGTTCGTATAAACTAGGCAATAGATTGCAAATAAAAGTAAAAAAAAAAATAAAATTTCATAATGATGACGTCATAATTTCCACGCCCGCACCTTTAGCATATTAACAAGAGTCAAAATATAATCTTATAAACTAAGTAAAAGCGTCAGCAAAAGCTCAAGGGTGTGCTCCTATTATCTTTTTTGTTTCTTTTTTTTTTGCATTATCAAAAGTTTTGAGGATTTGCCCATATGTCTGTTGCAACCAACTAAAGTAACTTCAGTCGACCTCTGAAACCTCGTTTGGTACATTTAACTTCTTGGTGTCACTGGACAGCTACATACTGGCGGGTAAGTACCACAATGGAACTTCGGTAGGAAAATCCGGGTCCTTGGCACAAACAAATGGAGTATTACACTTTAAGATCCGACAATAAATGCTGAAGATATGAAGAAAAATATAACTGTGCGACTATAGGGTTGTCTTTTTTATTTTTAAATGATATATAAAAACGCTTCATATATATGCATAGGGCAACGGATTGTGAAAAAATTAACATTAATAGTTATCAACAAATATTTCATTTTCTAATAATAATTCATTCAAACTACTTTGTAGTGCATCATCATCATCATTTTTATAAGATGTCGAAGGAGGATGCTTTTGCGGGTGTAACATAGTTTTGTATGGATAATGGGATATTGGGCAGATTTATATTTATTTACTTATTTGTGTTTTTGTAGCTAAAAACGGAGGAATTTTAACGTCAATACATTAAGACCGATGAGTCCCAGTGAGGGTAACGAAATCTCGTTAGCCCTGCGGGCAGGTAGGCATACCGGTCGTAAGAGGCGACTAATATGCACATAGGTAATGACGTGCTACTCGATGGTTGATCTCTCATTACCCATCTTGTTCTTCCTCACGGATGGAGGGATGACATGACCTAGAAGGTTCCACTGGTCATACCAAATCGCAGCGTACCGGGGTCATATCCGGCCAAGGACTGTCAACTTCGGCATCACTCCCCAAAACCTTCGGGGAGTGTTTTGCTGTTAACAACAACAACAACAACAAATCTCGTTTTTGGACATTTTGGTATATACGCCTTTTTGTTTTTTTGCAAATACGCGGTATTTCGGGCCGAGCGACGATATCTTCTATATATATAAAAATGAAATGGTGTATAATTGTAACGCTAAAACTCGAAAACGGCTGAACCAAATGAAATACTTCCTTTGGGGGATTTGTTTGTTATTGCCACGCGCAGGTCATGTCTTAAAATCAGAACAAAATATTAAGGGGACGTGGCACCTCCCATACAAACTGAATTTTTCAAGTTGAATATCTTCAAAAGTGTTTAAGGTAGGAACATGAAAATTGGTACAGAGCTACAGGATAACAGCACCACTCTCACCTATAAAACCGGAGGTTATCCAATAAGGGGGCGTGGTACCTCCCATACAAACTAAATTTTTTAAGCAGAATATCTGTGAAAGGGTTCAAGGTAGGGACCTGAAAATTGGTATAGACCTATATGGTATCAAAAGCCTTCTTACACATAAAAGAAGGGGTAATTTTTCAAGGTGAATATCTTCAAAAGTGTTTAAGGTAGGAACATGAAAATTGGTATAGAGCTATAGGATAACAACACCATTCTCACCCATAAAACTTGGGGTTATCGAAAAAGGGGGCGTGGTACCTCCCATACAATCTATATATATAAAAATGAAATGGTGTTCAGTCGTTACGCTAAAGCTCGAAAACGGCTGAACCAAATCATATACTTCCTTTAGGGGGTTTGTTTGTTATTACCACGCGCATAAAATCAGAACAAAATATTAGGGGGGCGTGGCACCTCCCATACAAACATTTTTCTTCAAGGTGAATATCTCTAAATGGGTTTAAGGTAGGGACCTGGAAATCGGTACAGACCTATAGGATAACAACACCATTCTCACTCATAAAACTGGGGGTTAACCAAAAAGGGGGCGTGGCACCTCCCATACGAATGAAATACTTCATAGTCGATATCTCTGGAAGTATTCATGTTAGACCACTGAAATTTGTTAAGGGATTATATGAGATCGACCCCTACCATCTCCAAAAAAGCTGGGGATAACGAAAACGGGGGCGTGGCACCTCCCATACAAATGAAATATTTCATAGTCGATATCTCTGGAAGTATTCATGTTAGACCACTGAAATTTGGTAAGGGGTTATATGAGATCGTTCCCCACCACCTCCAAAAAAAACTGGGGATAACGAAAAAGGGGCGTGGCACATGTCAGACGAATGAAATACTTCATAGTCCATATCTCTGAAAGTACTTATGTTAGACCACTGAAACGTGGTTAGAGGTTAGATGAGGTCGATCCCTACCACCTCCAAAAAAACTAGGGTAACGAAAAAGGGGGCGTGGCACCTCCCATACGAATGATATACTTCATAGTCCATATCTCGGGAAGTGTTTAGGTTAGACCACTGAAATTTCTTGAGGAGTTAAATAAGATTAATCCCATCATCTCCAAAAAAACTGGAGATAAAGAAAAAGGGGGCGTAGCACCTCCCATACGAAGGAAACATTTCATAGCCCATATCTCTGCAAGTATTTATGTTAGACCACTGAAATTTGGTGAGGGTTTATATGTGATCGATCCCTAATACCTCCCAAAAAACTCGAGTTAACGATAAAGGGGGCGTGGCACCTCCCATACGAATAAAATACTTCATAGTCCATATCTCTAGAAGTATTTAGGTTAGACCACTGAAATTTTGTGAGGAGTTATATAAGATCAATCCCGGACACCTCCAGAAAAAACTGGGGATAAGGAAAAAGGGGCCGTGGTTTCTCCTATATGAAGGAAACATATCTCTGCAAGTATTTATGTTAGACCACTGAAATTTGGTGAGGGTTTATATGTGATCGATCCCTAATACCTCCCAAAAAACTCGAGTTAACGATAAAGGGGGCGTGGCACCTCCCATACGAATAAAATACTTCATAGTCCATATCTGTAGAAGTATTTAGGTTAGACCACTGAAATTTTGGCGTGGTTTCTCCTATATGAAGGAGATAGGGATATGGTTTAAATAGATATAGGGATCGGGTTAGAGAAACAGACAGGGAAATAAATTTGTGGCAGGACAACGTCTGCCGGGTCAGCTAGTATATTATATATATAAATATTATAGGTCCATCACCAACCGTCAGCCACCCAAACTTATTAGGGGTGACACTGGATAATACTTTCTCATCTGCTGGTCATGTGTCTGCAATGGTCTCAAAGGTACGTGGTCGCAACAAGATCCTCAAGTCACTTGCCGGCAGTACTTGGGGAAAAGAAACGTTGCTGACTACATATAAGGCCATTGGCCGACCAGTCTTTGACTATGCTGCACCCATATGGTCGCCTAATGTACATAACACCAACTGGACGAAGTTACAAGTCTGCCAAAATACTGCCATCAGAACTGCTACGGGATGTCTCCTCATGTCTTCCGAGTCTCACCTCCATCAGGAGGCAAAAATGCTCAATGTAGAAGAGCACGGGGAAATGCTGAGCAGGCAATTCCTTCTGCCACAAGCCAGCACATCCAAACCGTCATCTTCTGGACACAGGTCCGCCCCCGAGAGACATAAGGAAACATCTCCGTAAGCATTATGATGAGATCCGGCATCATATTACTTTGCTGTTTGATCTGCAGAATCATAAACGGGCTCTAACCGACATCCACACCGAGTCGGTAGACACTTCTGTCGGATCTCTACCTGTGAATCCCGTTCTGAACAGTCCTCCAACGGATATTGCTGAAGAAGAACGCACCTTACCAAGGGAGACAAGAGCCACCTTGGCACAGCTTAGGTCTGGATATACTGTAAGGTTAAACTCCTACTTATCCAGACTTAATGATACAGTCTCAAACACACGCCCTGCATGTTCTAACCCCTCTGTCCCTCTGGACAAACCCTGTTGAAACTGCACGTTTCCTTGGACTCCACTTAGAAGAGCTTGATGAAGATCTTCGAAATGATCATACACTCTAGACAGGGCAATACATTGCTAACAACAACAACAACATGCATAAGAGCCCAAATTTCAGCCACATCGGCTGAGCCGTTTTCGAGATATCCAAATATCAAAATATACGTAGACGAACTAACGGTTATTTAAATATTTTGTGTTTCCTCAATCACTCTCATTTCCGTCAAACTTCGCGTGATTGTTTATTGTTGCTATTTTTAGCGACAGATGGTGCTGCTCACAGTACTCAACTGGACAATTACAAAATCAGCTGTTGATGAAATAAAAACATTGCAAATTATAAACATTTACAAATCTTAATAAAACTTTGGTGTTAACTTTTTGAAAATAAAAAAATACATTTAACATTCCATCCTTAATGAGTTTCGACTAGAAAGTATCCTAGGAAAGGCAATATATCGATACCAAAGTCTGCTGCACCGGATGGCCCATCCAGGCTTGCTACAAGGAGCACTGTCAAATTCTAAATTTACGAGTTTATTTAGGCACTATTAATTTGTAAATCATGGACGCTGACACTCTAACACAAAGCGTAGATAAATCACAAATGCCACCGTTGCATCAAAAACGCGTCCTCGCCTTCATTAATCATTTCATTATCAATTCATGCACTTTCCTAAATGATTTTGCGGTGAAATGTGAAACAAAATTTATTGATTTGGAAAGAAAAATGCAAAAAGTTGAAGCAGCGCTAACAATCATAGAAGCAAAGGTGAGTTGTGGTAGTTTATGTACATACGTATAGTAAACCAAACCTAGAGATCTAATACTTTATTTTATAGCTCGCATCTGTGCCGGACTTAGTAGAGAATACACCGCCAGTCACTGCCAACACCAATATCGCCGAGCCAAATCATAATGAAAAGACTGAAAATGCAATCTCGGTTGTTACTGTCGCTGCTACTGAGACTAATGATGTTAGCACGTCAGCGGATAACGGGCCAAAAGACGATGCACCACCACCTGAGCCTGTTGGTGTGCGCGCTTGCGAGGATATACGTTACAAGAAATTCTTTAAAATGGTACAATTTGGTGTACCCGCAGAGGCTGTTAAAATGAAAATGCAAGCTGATGGCATTGAGCCAATCATACTGGAGTAAGTTGTATGGTGTTCATTTTTATATGTATCGGCTAACAAGTTTCGATTTTACTTGTAGCACTCCAAATTTGTTACTAACGGATGGTGTCACCTCTTGATCCACACATGCAGCAGCGCTGTAAATAATATTTGAATGGTCATCGACTAATGTGATATATTGAAAATTTCTACGTTAATAATAAAATGAAAAAATGCAAAGCTATTGTTGCAACTTTTAACTAAGCGTACTTGACCAGTATAAAACGCTGTCATAAAATTCGGAATGCCCACATTCATCAATTGCAGAAAAGCAAGGACCGTTTGAAGGCTTTTACAGAGAACTCCTTTGCTACCTTAGCCATGTAGACACACGTCAGGAGAGAGTTCCGCAAGGGGGTGTAAGAGTAGGTCGCCTCCCCGTTGGTGCACCCTGGGTAACGTCAAATGATCTACATGGCCTACACGGCTAGTTTCTCGTATTGCCGGTTCTACGAGAACGGTACCAGTACTTGTGCTGTACCCATCGTTCCGAAACGACCCGGGCCGTTTTCTTATAAAGACCCGGCCAAGAGCAATACACTCGGGGTGACCCTCTCTGGCATTTGGGCAGGGTGGCGTCCTATCCGCCACACTGCTTCGTTTCTACTTTTCGGGGCTTTCTCCACAAATCGAAGGAGTCTCCAGTAACATCTCCGACCTTTCTACTTTCCTCATGAAATGCTCAAATGCGATAAAAGGAAAGTAACCGACTGTCGACCACCCTCACAATATATATATATACTGGGAATAACGCCTCGCTTTCGTCAATTATGCCCCCACAAGTCTCAAAGGCACGAAACTAAACTGTCTCATCTCCATCGGAAAGCTGGAATGGTCATCGTTAGAGAATCACAAGTCCAGACACCTAAACCGATATTTTTGGTAGCACTATTGAGTCTGTCGTTATATCACTCTACTGGCTGATCTGTAGAACCATACCAAGGTATACTTGATTCAGTCCGGCTCAACTTAAGGGCAACCTATTATAACTATTCAGACTCATTCCCACCATATCAAACACATGCCATGAAGAAGATGCCTTACCGAGGGATACTCGAGTCATTCTTGCTCAACTTCAATTTTCTTTTTTTTTATTGTAAAATTTTGCCTATCCAATCCCACCATACCATTAATCAAAGAAGATACTCTTCTAACATCAGTTTCAATATGGTCCAATGATACATACTTCCGTTGGAAGAGATTGATAACAATACCAATACCGACATCGCATGGCGGAAAATCGTTTCAACAAAAGGTTTTTAGTACCATAGCAGTGATTAGTCTGACACATTTCAACCTAAAGAAATAAAATAGTTAAATATTCCAATGTTTAAAGTATAAAACACTGTTTCACGCTATATTTTCTTTAACTTCTCACATTTGTTGGACGCCATGCTTTTTTTAACAAAGCAAAAGGGCTTCCAATGTTTACATTGCAGGCAAACAGTAAATAAAGACTTAAAACCAGATTATAGGCTAGGTGGAAATTTGGGCGAATAATTTAGAACTGAATCATCTGTCCCTTCCTCTTCTTATCACCGCCCAACTCGAAATGCTTGCAACGCTTCAATGGGGTTTGTTTGCGATATTTGCACTCGGTGCATTCCATACGCAACACGATCTTTTTGGTGGTCTTAGCCTGAAATGGAAAGACAATATATTAAAATAAGTTTGGCAAACCAGATGTTATATGTTAATAGTTATAAAATGTAGGAAATGCTGACCTCAACAATTGTCATAAAGTAAGACATTGGATTTCACTTAACAGCATTCAATATTAATTTTGCATAGTTTCATCCCACCAAAGAGCTTTAGAGTGGCGTTTACGCTGCACAACAGCAATTCAGTTCTACTTAATATGCATACTTATGTATAAAATTTTTTTACCGTACGTATATCTTTGAAACAATCACACTTTCCACACTAAAAAGAGGCTTACCTTCTTCCTGAAGATGGGTTTGGTTTGACCGCCGAAACCTTGCTGTTTTCTATCGTAACGCCGTCTGCCTTGAGCACCTTTACGCTCCTTAGATTTTTTGTATTGTGTCACCTTGTGTGGTTTGTGGCATTTGCACTTTTTGCAGAAAGTGCGTCTTTGTTTCGGCACATTTACCTAAAATTGTAAGTGCAAAAAACCACAATTAGCACATCAACAGTAGGAATGCCATAAAAAATCGTCAAATTTATTCGCATATTTCAGCAATTTTCCTGCAGCATACAAACAATATAAATATAATCACACAGCATAAATTTATCACAGTAGCCAATAATTTATAATTTAACTCATACTGGTTGTATACTTCTACGATGCAAAGCGATTTATTTTGCAAATTTTTAAAAGAATTTTCCGCAAACGTACCATCTTGACGATTCTTGTTTGTCAAAGAAAGAAAAAAAGAAGGAGAAGATATAAAACGGAAATAACACAACTGTCAGTTGTCAAAAATTTGATAACTGAAAAAGAAATGTCAAAATATAATGAGACTTATGAAACACAGCCACACGGTTGCATTGAAGAAATATACACTAAAAAAATGTGTTTCACATTCTTGGAACTATCAAAAACAAGCAATTGCTCTTTCAACATTTTTTTTAATTTTAAAACATTCTCCCAATGGGTCGTCTTATTTGTCGGTCCGCAAACTTTTAAAACTTGAGTAAAAATCAATGGCGCATATTCATAGTCGAAAAAAGTAGGCACTAAAGCTAGCGTCAGCTTTTAGACGCCACTTCTAACGGCCTATCTGTCAAAAATGCTGACGCTATCTTTAGTGCCTACTTTATTTTCCTCTATGAATATGCCACCAATTGCTTTTTCAGGTAGGGATGACGACAGATTTTTGGCCAGGAACAACTAAAGGCTGATTTACACAGGTGGAAATTGATCGATTTTTCATTAAACCTTAATATACAAGGTGTGAATCGATACGGTGGAACCACAAAAAATCTCCCGAGTCCCGAAGCTTTTGACAGCTCCGGGATTTCGGGATTTTAACATAGCAATCCCGAGGTCCCGTGAGTTTTTGGGATTATTTGATCACGGTATGCATAATCAGAAAGCGAATACCCAATAACTTATTTCTGCCAAGAGATATTTCAACTCAGAAAAGTGTTCTGCACATAAATACCATGGGTCACATTCCAATCTCGGCATCGGAGCCCGTACAATTATTGTGTTATTGCCAAAAACTTTTAACTGAACCACTGCCGGCATCGTGGACGCGTTACAGCAGTTTCGTGGGATTATTTTTGATCAAAACCCGGGACCCGAAATCGCTACTCCCCTGGCTCGATTCATTAGTGCCCTTTTACACTAATCAAGTATTACTATCAATTCTGCCGTGACATAGACGCTGGAGGTGAGCGGCTTCCTTTTCTCGCATATATCGCGGCAGAGTTGAATTCAACTTATTCCCTAATGTAAAGGCGGACTTAGTGACAACTCATCCTAAACTCCGGTCTGAAGCGGGCTACTCACCTGCCAAGAAATGTCAAACTCCATATAAAAAAACGCTCAAGAAATGGTCAAGGAACGTTTTTACACGTCAAATTTTCTTGAGCCAATACTCAGCTCATAAGAAAAAATACTACAATTTTCGATGGTTGGCAACGCCGGTTTACCTCAAGAAATAAATATGCTCGTATATATTTCTTGAGGTAAACGTGCAGATTCACGGAAAAGGTGAGTACATGTCTCGCTAAACATATTTTGTACATTTTTATAAGAGTAATTTGCAAAAAAATGGAAAATTTGGTAAACGTCAAAATTTCTTGACCAGGCACAAGAAATATATGCTCGTTTTTTTCTTGAGGCATTTCTTGGCAGGTGAGTAGCCCGCTTAAGTGGATAAACAACTAAAATATCTTTGATATAACTGCATTTAAACTTAAGTGAAAGTGTTAAATATGCTTTGAAATACTTATTTTACTATCTCACAGTGAATTGTGTGCGAACGCAAAGTGACACAAACCCTTCGCAAGTGAGTGTTGAAATTTGGCAATTACAGACCCTCATACAGTTCCGTGTGAACGTGAGCGTGAATGAGTGGAGACTTTCTATTGCGTACGCAAAGGAAAAGAATTCCAAATCAATTCTTTTGTGCGTTCACGCACATCTGTCAAATGACTTCAACTCTCCAAAAAAGGTTAAAAAAAATCACAGTTTGGCGTGGTAATTGCCAAATTACAACACTCACTTGCGAAGGGTTTGTGTCCCTTTGCGTTCGCACACAATTCACTGTGAGATAGTAAAATAAGTATTTCAAAGCATATTTAACACTTTCACTTAAGTTTAAATGCAGTTATATCAAAGATATTTTAGTTGTTTATCCACTTACGGATGATTTTTTTGGAAAAGTGGAGTAATATCAACATATTACACAAAAGAAAATTGTTCACGCTCACTCACGTTCACGCTCAAAAATAAGTGTATATAGGGCTTACCACGCCAAACTGTGATTTTTTTTACCTTATTTGGAGAGTTGAAGTCATTTGACAGATGTGCGTGAACGCACAAAAGAATTGATTTGGAATTCTTTTCCTTTGCGTACGCAATAGAAAGTCTCCACTCATTCACGCTCCCGTTCACACGGAACTGTATGAGGGTCTTAATCTCTGATTGTTCAGCGCACTGTCGATTGAAATTTCTAGAAAAGCCTTGTGTGTTTTCTGGCCTTATTTATTTTATGTAAATATTAAGATATTTATGAGCTCGAGGTCTTCAACTTAATAAAAATTGGTCTTTTATAATCATACATTTTTTTGTCAATATTCGAACTTCAACTGGAAGTTATTCTCAAGATCGCATGTCTATGCCCGATCGCCAGTAAATATATATAATTTCGGGATTAGGGGACGAAAACATGGCGCGGGAGGATTGGGCATCGTTGCCTTAGATGGCAGTGCCGCCATGGCCCTTGAGCTAATAGCAAACTAGCCACTCCAACCAAATAACCAACCATCCCGACTGTGCTGGAAACGATTTGTTTGGCGATGTCAGCCATCGGGCAGTCACTGTTTAACTGCATCAGGGTTCTTCGGTTCTGTGTTTGTCTAGCATGCATAGGTACACAAACATTTTTTTTATGTTAAGCGGGCTACCCACCTGCCAAGAAATGCCTCAAGAAAAAAAGGAGCATATATTTCTTGTGCCTGGTCAAGAAATTTTGACGTTTATCAAATTTTCCATTTTTTTGCAAATTACTCTTATAAAAATGTATAAAACATATTTAGTGAAATATTTACTCACCTTTGCCGTGAATCTGCACGTTTACCTCAAGAAATATATACGAGCATATTTATTTCTTGAGGTAAACCGGCGTTGCCAACCATCGAAAATTGTAGTATTTTTTCTTATGAGCTGAGTATTGCCTCAAGAAACTTTGACGTGTAAAAACGTTTCTTGACCATTCCTTGAGCGTTTTTTTATATGGAGTTTGACATTTCTTGGCAGGTGAGTAGCCCGCTTAAAACTGGGCAAAGATGAAGAACTCATTCAGCGAATCATTGTTTATGTTTTAAAATTACCTACATACATACCTAAGTTTACATATTTACTGTGTACGTTGTTCGTATTTGTCAGACCTAAATCGTTATGCCGTCACTGCTATGTTGTTACCCGCCTGTTTCCCGCCATCCGATAACCGCTTCCTTGGAAATACAAACATACATACATATTTAATGTCAGGAACCCAGCCAGCAAAATCATCGTAAACGAGCTCGTAAACTGACGTTTTCTCGAAGAAAACTCTGATAAAATATCGTTTATGATATCCGTTTACGATTCGCCTACGAATCCGGTTTCGCTCTGAAATGTTTTTTGCCTACGATTGTCGTAAAAGTATCGAAAAAGCACTCGTATATGAATCTTTTTACGTCCGTTTTTTTATCGTAAATGTACTCGTAAACAATTAATTTTCGATAGAAAAACCGACTTTCTGGACCGCCTTACCGACTGATTTCAATGCGAAAAATAAAATAAATAAACAAACCTAAGTTTTAGGTATAAAGTTTTTTATTAAATAATAAAATTGTATATCTTTTTGCCAGTGTGTACGTACTGATATTGGTTTACATGTTAAGCATCACAACTTATAAATAGTGGGTCATACAACCCAGAGGGCATCCCGAGATCCCAGAATAGCAGCTACTTTCTCTGTCCCTTTTTCTTTTTCCGCAAATCCACCTTCCAGCACGCTAGTAATAATTTAAAAGATATATTTTATGTTATTTGTGTTTTTAATTAGATATTTTACAAACATACTTACTTTTAAAATATCAGTTTGAAAATTTTCGTTCAAAATTTTTTGTTTGAAATTTTTTATTTTAATTTTTTTGTTTGACGTGACAGAAAAGCTTCTTTTGTTATTGTTTTTTTATTCGAGAATAGCTCGTAAATCGCAATGTTCGTAAAATGTACGGTACCTTGCTGGCTGGGAAGTACCTACACTAATATGCAAAAACTGTTGCAAACAATTAATTTGTTTAGGTCTTTGCAAATACACTGCTGCATTGGGTAAACTGAGAGCTCTGAAGATCTGCTACAAAAGTACAAATATAAACATTACAAGCCGCCAAGTTACCTACATATCGCTTCCCTGGTTCTATAATGACGCAACTGTCAATTTCCAAGTTTCGAGATAACGTGCACAAAATCTTTAGAAAGTAATAATCTTTGCTGTGTATAAATTTTATAATTGTATTAAAAATAGTTTCCGCGCTAGACGCTTGCGAAGTTGTTCCAATTGTCCATAACATATTCGCATACAAATATTGAAACTTGCTTCACCAAAATTTTATATTTTACAATTTCGTCATTATAGAACCAGGGAAGCGATATGTCTGTAACTCTACTCGACAAAAAAAACTTACCAAAAAAGGAAAGTACAATTTCTTAATGTAAAATCTTCTCCTTCCTGATTCCGAATATCACATCCATTTCTTTGTGGCAGATCTAGTTTTCGAGATATCAGTGAAAATATGAAAACCCCAACACTTCTCCATATAAGTACTAATTTTTTCGATTTAAACTGTTGAATTTTAAATTTTACTAACTTCCATAAACATTTTTTGCCATCATCTCTATGAGTATGTTCAGTAGTTTGGCCACTATGCCAAAAAAAACGTTCAAAAAGTTTTGAAGAAAAAACGAATTATATACCAACAGGGTATCATAACCTCTAACGAGATTTTTGCCGAGCTTCTCTTCCAACTTGTGGTGTGCTGCTTTTGAGTTCTTCCTACAAGTTGGAGGGACCTACAGTTTTTTGCCGACTCCGAACGGCACTTGCAAAGCAAATGAGTTTTTACTGAGAAGGTTCTCATGGCAGAAATATACTCGGAGAGTTTGCTAAACTACTGCCGAGGGGCGACCCCGTTTCACCTGATTCCGAATTGCAATCATTTGGTTTAATAGTAGAACAGTTTTCGAGATATCTTGCAATTTCAGTTTTTGAGACAAGAATTACTGATCTGCCAATATCTCCGCCACCACCTTCTCGATTTTTATGACATTTTATTTCGTTTTGAAAAAATGAATGCTCTTTTAACCAATGCAGAAATAATTCAAATCTATGTTAACTTGATTGAGTTATTACGAAATTTTTTCATCAAAATTTGTTATTCTTTTTCCATCAACTGCTATACCAAGGACTTTGGAATTAAGCTATCATAGGAGATTTTTGTTGGTTCCTTCTTCGAGAAGCACAAAATGTTACCAAGCGGTGAAACACTGAAATTTCAAAATATCTCGAAAACAGTTCTACTTTTAAACCAAATGATTACATATTCAGAATCAGGTGAAACGGGGTGGCCCCTCGGCAGTAGTTTAGCAAACTCTCCGGGTGTATTTCTGCCATGAGAACCTTCTCAGTAAAAACTCATTTGTGTATCAAATGTCAAGGATATGAAAATTTCGAAAAAAAATTGTTGGTTAAAAACAGAAAGTTTTCAATTGATCAAAACTTGTTGAGTAGTGTAATCATATTTATTTATTTTTTGTCAGATAACACAGTGATACAATAACGAACTTTTTTTGTGTCCTATCAACCAAATAGACGTTTTCGGAAAGTGGACAAGAAATAAAAATACACGTGTATAGGCGATTTTCATGACATACATACAATAAAAAATTCTGACGTGTACATAAATTTTCAACTTTTTTGGCAGAATTTTCAGATAATTATTTTCAATTTGGCTTAAAGAGTTGGGACTCGGAAAGGAGCTCACATACGGTCATATCTGTATATTGGTTAATGTTTACGACACCTAGATATATAAAAACGGGAATAGACTACACACAGTGGTTCACTGTGAATGCTTCACATTTCTTGGACTAAAGAGTCATGCGTCATCACAAGCTCCACTTTCGAGTATCAAAATTACACTAAAGGCATTTGTCTACGTGATTTTGTAGCATTTGCTATGTTTACTTACTTCCTACATATATACATATGTATATGCAGATGTGACGAGCTCCGAGCAGAGACGGTGAGAATATACTGGACAGAACGAGCGGATATGGCTCTTTATTGACTAATGTGCTCATGATTTTTGCTCTGCAGCCGGCATACATTTCTAGCTACATTAGCCTGTCCCATTCCACTACGTTTGGCTAATTTAATGATTTATGTACTCGTCTTACCCAAATTGCTGTATCTTTGCCGTTTAAGGACTTCTTAATTAAAAAACAAACAAAAAAATTATTGCGGCGATATACCAACAGGTTATCATAACCTGCTGCTTTTGAGTTTTTCCTACAAGTTGGCGGGGCCTACAGTTTTATGCCGACTCCGAACGGCACTTGCAAGCCAAAAAGTTTTTTTTCTGAGAAGCTTCTCATGGCAGAAATGCACCCGGAGTGTTCGCCAAACAACTGCCGGGGAGCGACCCCGTTTAAAAATTCTTTTTCTAAATAATTTTTGATGTTACTTTTGTCGGATATCGATACAACACGACTTGGTGTAGTAAGCCGAACACTTAACCGCTGTAACACGGCGGCCGCCGGTCGGTATTTCTTTTTCATACCAGTCGCTCAGGATATCCTAACGCATCCCGAAAAGTTTCAACAAAATGTAGATATGTGGGTACAAATCTGTAGAATAATGTTAATGTAAAGGCTAAATATAACTTTTTTTAATTATTCTTTAAAGACATGGAAATAATGTCCTTAAAAATTTGTATCCTTCAACTTTCTACATATTCGATGTGTTTTGAAAAGTTGTAGTCTAGTAAAAGTACTGAAAATAAACATATATTTAAAAATATTTAAGAATGTACAGGAGTTGGATGAGGATATCCTAGAAATTGATTTTACAATATGAGTATCAAATAAAAGGTTTTAATAAGAGCCTGAACGTAGTGTAAGTTTTATTTCGCTGAACTTTTTTTTACTTAAATAACTAAATGTTACTCATACGCCGCGTATGACCTATGAAAAGTGCAAAATTTCAAGATAAACATAATTATTTTTGCTAGAAATCATATAGTTACGTAATCTATTAAATTACTTATGAAATTCCAATGTCATTCTCTCGTCAATATGTTTCTTCAATATCTTAATAAAGGATCCTATTGTCCAAAAAAATTCATAGTTCTAGATTTGTTACACAGTCCTTAATATATGAACAAAATATTGAAGTTATGTAATTTCCGAAGCCTTAATGGTCTTTTTTGCGATGCTGTTGTTGTAACCGTACTTCATCCTGCCTAGTCGGAAGATCCACTTATAAAAAGGATGTTGTCAGTCATTTTCCGTATATGAATCCGGTACCTTCCGGTAAATATCACCTTGTGGCACTAGCCCGACTGTCTTGGGAACGATTTCGTTGCCCCGTAGTCGGGGTCGAAGTGGTCTTTAGTCGCCTCTTACGACCGGCATACCTACCTCGGATACATTCTAAACCGCTAACCCGCTGGGGCTCTATTGTGCGATCTTTGTATAAGCTACTAGATAAAACTTTAATTGAAAATCGGCACGGGTAACCGTTATCCTGGAAAAATAAAACTTCGCACATAAGTTATTAAGGCTAAAACGCACCGATATAGAGGGTATGCATATTAAAATTCGAACTTAAATTTTTTTCCATACATTTTTGGGACGCTCTAATCTACATATAGTCCCGTTTCTACCTTAACCACGTATCTACAAAAGTGAAATATTTCATAAAACGAAGAAAATCAACACAAATTCTTCAGTTTAGCATACGATACGAGGTAACTGATCGCAATAAAAACCATAAAGGCTTGTTTATTTTACCAAGCTGATTTTATATTCGGGTTTTTCGAAGTCTTAAGGGCATTTTCACTTTAAAAACGAGTTTTCTCAAAAAGTGTAGTTACGCGGTTAAGGCAGAAACGGGACGATATGTATGTAACTACGTATACGTAAAGGGTCAAATACATAAAGCTTTGTTAACCTCGCCTGACAGTTGCTACCTCAAAACTTTGCGTCGAACTTCAGAGGTATGCTACAATGAACGCCTTGACGCTTCTCTTTTATACACTTGTTTTCGTTATTTATTTCTTTGCATTCAGAGTGTTTTGGTTAATTTATTAATTTAATAGAGAAAAAATTAATTAATTATTATTTCCTCCAACATTTTATTCTTTAATTAATGCAAAGTCATCAACATCTGATTGTCAAAGCAAGCAAAGCAAGCAAAATTTGAGAGTTTGCCAAATTTTAACCTTGCTTCAACTTTGAGGTCTCCAATTTGCCATGCTTCGTTTAAATACGCATACTGAACTTTTCTGTCAAAGTCAAAGTTTGAGGTAAAGTCAAAATAAAGCTTTATGTAACTGACCCTTAGGATCTTTTTCGCACGTCTGCTGTACTGGCTGCTACATATTTGAGAGCTCAATTTCTTGTACATACAGCCAGGTATTTTAAGCAAAAGCTATACCATAGGTACAGTTGGTTGGGATCGTACGCCCGGAGATTATTGAATAATCGGGAATAACGTTCGAAGGCCCGATTTTTCAGTGCAAGTTTAAACCCTTTAAATCCCTTTTGGTGCAGAAAGTTTTTCCGCTCACTGATTAATTTTGGGTTCAGTTTAAGAACCAAATAGTGTATAGGGGCCTATTAACCATTCCGTCGGAGCTCGATTAAAGGGTGAACTCATAAGAAATAAAAAAACTCCAAACATTTGATCCATATTGGCTTCAGAATCAATAAAACTACCAATTTTACATATGTTACGTATGTTGTTAGGGTGGGTTCAAGGCCATATCGCTTAGGTCCCATTTTTAGCTAGGTATGCTTATTACACATACATACAAATGTCAGTATGAAATCTCCCACTTTTTACCCTGCATAAATGCGATTAGTCTAAAATGAATCCGAATTAACCGCAAAGGACCAAAGCTAGTTTTCACCTCTTTATATGGGTAACCCATATACCTGAAGGAGTTGTGTCGCGCAGATCCCTTTTGTTCTCTTACGCTTATATGTCAGCACCAAATGGCCTACATCACGCTTTCTTATTATTATGGGGTCTATCAGCTATCGAAATTAAATTAGTACCCTGTTAGATATGAATGGCAGCACCCGTCAGTTTTGTTATATAAGAGCGTGATGGTAATTCAAGGTGTGAATATCCTGGTGTGTCGGAATTTTAAAATGACAACCCTGGGGTTCCGGGATTTTCCGAGTTTATCTCAGATACGGTCCAAAAAGGTCAGTAGTGGAATAAAAAGGCGCGTTTTGACCTCGGCATGTATAATCCGAAAGCGAAGACTCGATATTTTATTTTTCTCAAGAGATAGTTGAACTCAGAAATGTGTTCTGCACACAAGCACCATACGTCACGTGACGATTTTGGGATCGGACCCTGTAAAATTATTGGTTTATTGTCAAATATTTTTTTACTGAAAAAAAAAAAAAAAAACCTTTATTTCGATATCTCCCGACATTTTTAAACGCGTTTCAGTAGCTTCGTCTGACTATTTTTATTCAAATCCCGGGATACCGAAGTTCGGGTTTTGAATAAGTACCTATAATCTCGGGATTCCGGGACGAAGAAATGGCACGGGAGGCCCAGGATTTGGCTAGTTTTCAACCGTTGCTATTTTTGACAGTTTAGGGGTAGTTCGGTTTGTGGTTATCGATATCTTATAGCTCGAATACTCCCTTGTTTGCAAACTGGTTCGCAAAATTTGCTGCATGCTCTTCACAAATTTTTGGGTAGCACTATTTTATGTGTGTGTGTATGTACTTATAAAATCCTCATTAATACTTTTTTACTTATTGTAGTTTAATGACACCCCTTATTGCAATCACCTCATTTTCCGATGTGATGTCAACATGTACGAACATACACCGGTATATATTGCGGATGTTTTTCACTGTTAATATATTTATTTGTAGTCTTTTGAGCAATTTGTAATACGCACCCAACATATCAATGATTTTTTACGACGTGCCTGGAATCATGCTTTGCCACAGTAGTACATTTGGATAAAAAATGGTCCGTTTTATAGGCACACCTTTTCTCCTTGTTTGGTCTTTAGCCCAGTAATACACGTGCGCGATTTGGACCAAATCAGCGGTGCAGGCCAAATCTCTCCACTAATATTCCAGGATTTTTTTTTGGCATTTTGTTTTTGGCTTGTTCGTGCTTAAAAGGCCCGTTGTGATACCACCAACATTAGGAAAGTCAGTCCCGGGATCCGGCCATATGGGTAATCCCTTAGTTTTTGGGATTCTCCACATAGCAGAATCCAGGGACTGACACCCCTAAACCGACACCGTTACTTCTGCTTGTACCACTTAGATGACTATGAAGGCCATCAAGTCCTTTATGTCCAGCTCCGCGATCTGGCTTAGGCTATCCAGGAAGGGAACTCCCAAAAAGCGCGTTCTCACCACCGTTTCCTCCTACTCATCGTCTTTGCAACTCCTACAGCATCGTCGGTAGGGCATACCTAGCCTTTCTGCGTGCCTACCAATCAGGCAGTGCCCGGTGAAAACACCTATTAAATAATATGGAGATTTCTCTCCTTCTTAGGGCGTGTATGTCTCTAGGTCTTTTATGATCCCATTTTGGCTAGGTTCGTTTGGATATCCGGCACCCTGGGGATTGTTTCCATCTTTCGTTGGCTTGCCGGAGTGTGTACTCCTTTAGGCTACGCTCACACTGCTCGACTTTTGTCGTTCGGCAGCAAATACACATCCGCACACATGTGTTTTAAATGAGTTACCCGATTTCACCCGAATGTAAACAAACTCTGGACGCCCGATAAAATAGAACGCGTTCGAATTTCTCTGATGATGTCGAATGAAAAAGTCTGTTGCAGTGTTAGCGTAGCCTTAGAATTAGCTTGCATGTGGTAAACGGGCTACCTAAGCGCTCTTTATCCCGAAGAACCTGCTTGGTCGTTCCTTGCCTGGCAAGTTCGTCTGCCTTAAAGCTCCCCTCAATGTCTCTGTGTCCCAGGACCCATGTGAGGTTCCCGCGGTTCTGTTGGTTCTCTTGAAGAGATCGACGACAGCTGAGCGTCAGTTCAGAGTTGAACGAATACGAGCCAAGAGCTTTGATGGCCGCTTGGCCGCTGTCGCTAAAAATAACGATATCCTCGCCGGTATCGCGTTGGCTTATCCAGGGTGCGGCATCCAAGATTGCTGAGACTTCAGCCTGGAAGACGCTGCAAAGGTAGTCAGGTAGTCTGAAGGAGAGCTCAAGTTCCAGATCCCTTGAATAAACCCTTCCTCCTACTCTGCCGTCCAACTTCGAGCCGTCAGTGTAAACAGAAATACCGCCATTAGTAGCGGTACACCAATCCGTCCTCTCCCATTCCTCCCTTCTCATCGGACAGACGTAATCATTTTGCTACTTTTTCAAGTAAAATGTAGATTCCGAAAAAATATAAGTGTGGCAGCCGTTCCTGTAATTAACATAGTTTACACAAAACAGTGGCAGGAGGGAGGGTAGGTGTAATTCATATTAACATTAATTCATACCTACTAATATAGAGGAGCAGCTGCCCTATGCATACATACTAACTTGGTCACCACAAAATGTTTAACACCACCCAATTTGCAGAAGCAGACAGGAAACAGACAAGCACATCACACTAACATATAGGGTTGCCGTATTATGGCACATGAATATACCTTAAATTTTTTTATTTTTTTGCTAACATTTTCAACACACGACTAAAGCATGATATACACGAGTCGATTTTCTGGTCGATTTTTGTCGTTCCAGTGCGTTCTACCTTCAAATACAAGGTGTGAATCGATCGAACGAATTGCTATTTACACGGTGGAACGAGAAAAATCGACCCGTGTAACTCAGCCCTAAGAGAGCAATTCCATAACAAGCAAATCTGAATCCCGAAGTCGCGTCCGGTAAATAAGTCGCAACAAAAATTCGTTTCTTTCAATCCATCCTTTTTAAATTAAACATCATGGTAACGTCTTAGGTTTACCCGGGAGTACATTTGAATGTTATTTCTACTACCTTGTTAGAGCTTCTTAGACCAAATTTTCGTCTTCATTTTCTAAACCTTACAATTTTTTTTTTATCATGCAAGTCTGAAACTTTACACAGCTTTTAACAAGATAACTAACGTATAGACAATGAAATGTAGTGTTAGATACATATTAAAAGTATTTGGCATCTCTTCCGTAAGGGTCGAATAAGGTGCAGAGACATACATATACCAATATATAAAACACAGGGCCCACTTTATCTCTTTATGTCGTACAATACTGCATTACAGTAAGAAAAAGTCAAACTGCTGTGTTGAAATATTCTAGCGAGTTAAGGTACCCCTATTTTAAGTGTAAAAATTGTGTTATTTTTAACTATATTCTGCAATAAAAGCCAAATTTTAAGCCATCGTCTTGTCTTAGTTAGCAATACCTGACACTTGCGTCATGCATAACCGTAACATCTAAAGCTGCTTTTGCGTTATTCATAACCATTAGGTCTAACTTGCGTTGGGGTTATTCATAACCATTACAGCTAGCACACGTTTGTGTCACACATAACCCAAACGCACAGAAAAGACATGGTTATTTTTTGCACACTCGCCTTAAGAATATAACTAAGAAAACTACCCAAAAGTCACATTAGACAAGTCGGTTACATAACCAATCAAATAACCGGCATCTGTCTAGTAGGGTACTTATTACCTTTTTTATAACGTCGCCAACTTTTAGGGGTCCATAAATCTTTCGAAGAATTTTTCTCTCGAATACTCCCAGAGCCGCCTCATCAGATGCTGTCAGTGTCCATGCTTCTGCACCCTATAGCAGGACGGGTACGATAAGTGACTTATAGAGTGTTGTTTTTGTTCGTCGAGAGAGGACTTTACTTCTAAATTGCCTACTCAGCCCAAAGTAGCATTTGTTTGCAAGAGTTATCCTTCTATGGATTTCCAGGCTTACATTGTTGTTGGTAGTAATGCTGCTTCCCAGGTATACAAAGTCCCTTACTATCTCGAAATTATGGCTGCCAACAGTGGCGTGGTTGCCAAGGCGCGAATGCGCGAATGCGCTGACTCTTTGCTTGATGCCAGCAGGTACTTCGTTTTACCTTCGTTCACCACCAAACCCATTTTTTCCGCTTCCTTTTCTAATTTGGAGTACGCAGAAGTTACGACGCGGTTGTTGAGGCCAATGATGTCGATGTCGTCGGCATACGCCAACAGTTGTACGCTCTTGTAATATATTGTTCCAGCGCGGTTAAGTTCTGCAGCTTGTATTATTTTCTCCAGCATTAAATTAAAGAAATCGCACGATAGGGGGTCGCCCTGCCTGAAACCTCGTTTAGTTGCGAACGGCTCGGAGAGGTCCTTCCCAATTCTAACCGAGCTGGTGGTGTTGTTCAGCGTCATTTTGCACAGCCGTATAAGTTTTGCTGGGAAACCAAAATCAGACATAGCGGCGTATAGGCAACTCCTTTTCCTGCTGTCGAAGGCGGCTCACCCTTCTTATGGATTGGGCAGAGAACACTTAGGTTCCAATCTTCAGGCATGCATTCATCCGACCATATTCTGCACAAGAGCTGGTGCATGCACCTTACCAGCTCCTCGCCGCCGCATTTAAATAGCTCAGCGGGCAGGCCATCAGCACCCGCCGCTTTATTGTTTTTTAGCCGTGATATAGCTATTCGCA
Organism: Campiglossa producta; assembly: GCA_964058755.1. Lineage (NCBI taxonomy): Eukaryota > Metazoa > Arthropoda > Insecta > Diptera > Tephritidae > Campiglossa > Campiglossa producta. The sequence goes on from CAXKVI010000003.1 coordinate 24,963,800, forward strand.
CCTCGTTATAGTCGGGTTGTGGAACTTCGATTCCATCGTCTTCGATTGTGGGGTCGGGTTCGTCCTCTTCTCTGGATTGTTGCTCCGTTCTTCCGTTCCTCCGTTTAGAAGGGCAGAGAAGTGATCCCTCCATAACCCTAGTACTCTTTGAACTTCTGTCACCAGGCCGCCGTTGTTATTTTTACAGGAGTTTGCCTAGAGTAGTACATCCAAAAACTCCAGAGACGTTATGAAATTAGTATGTAAAACCAACCGCTGATTCCAAAAGGAATAAGAAAATGGAACCCCAAAATTGCTTACATAGTCCCTGCGAAAAATCGGTCCCTACTTTGGCCCGCCATGAATTCCTTTCGTCTACAGTGGGCTATAATTGATCACATCTGGCTGCTTTTGAGTATACGAGTATGTAGTTGATATAAGTCAGTTTCAATTTGTGTAGTAAACTAAGGGCCACTTGCATAAAAGCCGATAACGACTAATCGGTGATTAACTTGACAGCTAACCATACAAAATACGTCAATTAAACTCCGGTTAGTCGTTAGCATCTTTTATGCAAGCGGCCCTAATTGAGGTAAAAAGTATACCGCGCGGTAGAGGTAGAAAAAAGGATTCGTCCTATCGCAACTTTTCAGGTATAAATGGGTAAAATTGGTCTCTTCATAAAAATATCAATTGGAGATCCTAGACTAGATTTTAGCAGGAGTTCACAAAATCAGCAGACGAAAGCACAGCACTTTGACTACCCTCCTAAAAATGCACCTACATACATGTAAATATGTATAAAAACGTAGGGCGGCTTTATCATGGAACGTAAATGAATTCATTTACTACCGTTAATTGCATATATGTTTGCATGTGTGCAAATCGTTCGTCACTTTGCGACCACCAAGTACAGGCAATCCGAACTGTAACCTAAAGCCGAATATGCATTATAAAGGGCACCTCAAACGTTGCAAATGTTTGAGTTGTTTGATCTTTCTAACTTATAACGGGGTCAGTTTTGATACCACCAACAAAATAAAAGAAAATTAAATTAAATTAAATAGATTAAAATACAATAAAGTAAAATAAAAACCATATAAAATAAAATAAAATAAAAAAAAATTTAAAAAATTAAATAAAAATAAATAAAATAAAACAAAATAAGGGAAAATAAAATAAATTGAACATAATAAAATAATAACCCCGAACTCGATACCGATAATTGGGAATTTGACGCATTCACCTTATATATCAAACTTGTCATGATACACTATGACCATGGCTTGTACTCATGGTAATTTCTATTCTCAAAAAAATTGTTGCATAGTGTGTGACCAGCTTAAGACCATGCAGATAGTAGTGGAGCAGCGAGCATAGCGACGAGCAGAGTACTACATATCGATGTTACAAAACAAACAAACACGACGAACAAAAGCAGATAAAAAGTTTTAAGTAACCCCTCATAGCGCAGAACAAAGCATACTATGTCGCGCAAAGGAGCATCGAGTGCAAAATATATTGATTTCATTGCTATGACAGAGCACATTGGATAAATTTTCGGCGTCTTTTGTATCGCTTCGATGTAAATGCCTTTTTGTTAAAAAATAAATACATATATGTAAAACTAAATTTAAAATAACGGTTTATCGTATAAAAATATGAAGATAGAAGAGTTGATAAGTGCTGTGTATGTAAGGAATTCGCTGTGGGATCAAAACGATGATTGCCATAGAAATCGATTTGTTTTGGACAAACTTTGGGATGAAATTGCCGCTCAAATGGGTTCAACAAGTGAGTAGCAATTTATATTATTTAGTTTTAGTTTACATAACTGTTATTGTTACTATTGTTTGCCATTTCAAAATTATATTGCAATCTTTCACAGTGTATAATTTTTTTTTTGGACCTGGGGCCGAATTACGTAGGTATTCTGTGAGTGGGCTAATTTCTTACCAATTGTATCGACTTTCGAAATTTCTTACAAAAGTCCAATAAAGTCGATGGAATTTGTACGAATTTTGCCCGTTTACGGAATACGCAATTCGACCCCTGGAAAAACGATCGATAGTTATAGTTGACACTAATTCTTTATAACCACTGTCCATCCTTTTTTATCGATTTTCGATAGTTTGTTGATGTCCTTCCTTCTCATCATTCGTCCTTGCCTAATCCACTTCCTTCACTTTTTACTTATTATGTACTTCTTTCATTACCCATCTCCTTCTTCTTTTGCCTCCCCCTTACTTCTATTTTTGCTCTTCCCGTCTCTTACCACAAAGCAGTAGAAAGAACGGAACCAAAAATGCTTTCACCAAGAGTACTGTTTTTCAAAATTTTCGAAGTCTCGATAACAGTAAATTTTTCACTTCCTTTTTTCTGGTGTTTGATAGACTTCAATTACTGGTCTACCAAAAATGAATTGCACTGGCATGCCGTGCACAAAACATATTTTAAATTTTTTTGTATGGGCAGGTTTTCGATTATCGCCGGTTCCAAAGTAAACAGATTTATTTACTTTTTAAAATTTTTGGGAAAACAGCATTTCAAACTTTTATTTTTTCATAGAACTCCATTGTAAAAATTAAATTTTGAATGCCGTTTCAAAAACAATTTAAATTTTGAAATACTTCTGTTTACTTTGGAACCGGCGATATCGGTAATTTTATGTTTTTTATATACCCAGCGTACTAGTACTAGTTCAAGGATATTATAATTTTGTCCACATAACGGTACTACGTAACGGCACAAAATAATCGAGATAGATATAGAGTTGCGAAATTTGCATGAAATTTGGTACACAGGTTACTTTCTGGCCAAGGTAGGTTGCTATTGGAAATGGGCGAAATCAGATGATAACCACGGGAGGTATTTTTGAAAATTCGACTGGTCATAACTTTTAAACTGATTACGGTAAGACGATGAAATTTGGCACAAAGCATACTAGTATCGTTGGCAGTATACCTGATGAAACTGAATAAATTCGTCCTCCAACAACGCCCACTTTCGATATCGAAAATTACCTAATTGACATAATTCGGTAACGGAAATACCTAAAATGATATACATAGTTTGGTAGGATAAGCCCCTCGCCATTGTATTATGATTTTTTGATAAATTTTTAAAAAGTAGGCGTGGCACCGCCCACTTTTAAGGGAGGCATGTTTGAAAATTTCACGGGTCATATCTTTTAAACTGATTACGGTAGAACGATGAAATTTGGTACAAGATATACTAGCATAATAGGGAGTATACCTGTTATAATTGGACGAAATCGCTTCCCAACCACGCCCACTTCCGAAATGCAAAATTTCGAAAAATCATATGAAAACTACCCCTGGGTATTTAATGTTCGGTTTAACCTTACTTGTTTTTGTTCTCTTTTCTTCCTTTTCTTCTCCCAGGAGAAGCAGTTAGAAGTAAGTGGAAGACATTACGTGATACTTATAGAAAGGAGCTCCAAAAGCGTGCCAGAGTAAATGAAAATGAAACAGAAAGATCCACCTTGTCTAGGAGTTCGAATTGGACACATTTGAGAAGTTGGAAATATTTTAATAATCTTTCTTTCTTGTGCAATCAATTTGAGGTCGGACGGAATGGCAATTTTGAAATAATTGATACAACTTCTAATTCCCAAACGCTTAAAAGAAAGCGAAGCGAAAGTCCAACAATTCCGGCAATCGTTCAGGATGAGTGCCGAAAAGAGCCAGATTTATATAGGACCGGGGACGGTCACTTCGACAGCACACCGCAAAACTTTCGAGGAATATTTGTGCCATTACAACAACAACAGCAGCATCAATATCCGAGAGAGGATGAAGCCGATGCAGCAAATACTCCAATGAAGACCGATCAAATAAAGAATACATCAAAAAATGATGATGCAAATGACGATGAGGATATGCATTTTTTCAAAAGTTTATTACCTCATGTCAAACAACTTTCGCCACAACAAAAAATGTTGTTACGCATGAAGCTACACGGAGTCGTATACGATTTTGTATACACCCAGAGCAATACATCGGAAATTAATACGATCGGCACTGAATATTCTAATAAATACCTTGCAGACTAAAGTATGGCTTTATAGATTTATATAGTTCCTAGTTTTTAAAGCTTTAAAAATTGAATTTGTTTTCGTTTAAATTAATAATCAAGTACTGATCTACCAAACTATGTAACTAGCCTTAAATTTTAAATAAATAATAATTAGCGAGATAATATTTGGTATTAGTTTTGAATTTGATCGATGAGCGCAGCATTCTTAGTTAAGCGAGCTACTCACCTGCCAAGAAATGTCAAACTCCATATAAAAAAAAACGCTCAAGAAATAGTCAAGAAACGTTTTTACACGTCAAATTTTCTTGAGCCAATACTCAGTTCAAAAATACAGCACTTTTCGATAGTTGGCAACGCCGGTTTACCTCAAGAAATAAATAAGCTCGTATATATTTCTTGAGGTAAACATGCAGATTCACGGCAAATGTGAGTACATGTCTCGCTAAACATATTTTGTACATTTTTATAAGAGTAATTTGCAAAAAAATGGAAAAACTGGTAAACGTCAAAATTTCTTGACCAGGCACAAGAAATATATGCTCTTTTTTTCTTGAGGCATTTCTTGGGACGTGAGTAGCCCGCTTTACGGGGCAAAACCACATGAGTCCCTATGAATTGCCTCCCAGGATTATATTTTTTCAAATCGTGGGTTTTCAGAGTATCGGAAAATCCCAAAATCCCAGTATTTGAATAAAAATAGTCCCACCAAACTGCTGAAACACTTTCCAAAATGTCTGTGGAGGTATCAAAAGTCGAGTTTTGACTTCGATTTCAATAATAAGAACGCGGAGAAATTAAAGTGTTTGTTTCAGTGAAAAGTTATTGGTAAAAAAACAATAATTTTACCGGGTCCGATCGCAAAATTGGGACGTGACCAATGGTATTTAGTGCAAAACACCTGTCATTTTAAGAGGTCCCCTTAACTTCGACCTTTCGAGTACTTTTTCATAAAATTATCCAGTTTAGGAATACAAAAGCAATATTTTTTACCTGAACAAAAATCACTTGACGCTTTCTAAGAGCTTTACGAAATTTGACGGCATCGTTGCTCTCTCTATACCTTGCTCGATGTTACCTTACTCCCCCGCTACTTTACACTGCTGAAATGAAAAATAACAGTTGCTTACGCACAATGTATTATATTAAGTGCGTATGTGTATTAGACTGTCCCAAAAAATCAAATTTGTATTTGTATTTGTATTCGTATTTATTTATTTCTACTTAAACGCAATTCCCCTAATTTTGATCATTATTCGTCAAAAACTATATGAACTGGTAAAGTTAATGCAAGTCCGATCACGACAACCCGTGCCGACTTGCAGTTAAAGTCTTTAGTAAAACGTTAGTACAATCCACTGCGTTTTACAGTTTTAATAACTTTGAAGTTCTTTTTCAGTTTAAGGATTTCATAATAAGTAAAACGGTATTCTATCTCAGAATCCCCTTTAAAGGATCGAAAGTTGTAACGCACCCCGATCTACAACTTAAACTAAAAATCGGCACGGGTTACCGTTACCCTAGATCAACAAAGTTTTGAACAAATATTATTTAGGCTAAAACGCACCATTATAGGTGGCATATCGAAATTAAATTTGTTCTCATACATTTTTGGGACGCTTTTATGTACACATATTAGGGCGGTCCAAAAAAGATACATATAGATATATATTTTTAGGTCTGACGCCTCAAAAGTTAGTAATTGGTAAGAAAATTATCTTCGTAAACACTACCCTGCAAAAATGGCAAAGTACTCTAATCAATACTCTGTAGAGTATTCCAATATCGGAGTATCCAATAATAGTCCAATTCCATAAAAAAAATGTGCTCCAATTAACGTGGCGATGTCCTAGGATTGGACCACCTATATACAGTAGCACTCCATAGAGTACTCAAATATAAAGCGAGATTTGGAGTAGGTGTTTCTCTCTCGCTACGCTTTCTACTCCAACTGGAGTAATCTAGTTGAACCTTTTTGGAAAATACTCTTGTGAAGGTGTTACATGGAGTACGGGATGCAGTGCTCCTGGTTGGATTAGGTGGTCCAATCCTAGGACATCGCCTTGTTAATTGGAATTATATTTTTCTTGGAGTAGTATGGATGATCCAAAGTTTTTACGAGGTAAGCGCTGTAACTTAACCCTTAGAGGTCGCTATTTTTTTTTTTTTTCAAAGAGATTTTTCTCATGTTTTTTAAGAAAAACAAAGATTTACATATCTCTTAAGTTGGCACTTCAAACTTTCCAAAACTATGTGAAGTACATGTATAAATAGGATTATTACGACTAAACTAATTATAGCCATTGAAAAATGGCAAAATTTAAAAAAAATTGTAATTCCTAGATATCAAAAAAATTTTATTATGATAGTTATGATAATCGCACAGTATACATATATTATGATTATGGAAATTTCAAAGCTTTAACTTTGGGTATAAGTTAAGGTTATTTTTTTTAAATTAAAATATTATGGGAAAAAGTTACTATGTATTTTCTTTTTCTTACGATAGGTAAGATCTAAAAGAAATTTAGTTTGAGGCACCCTAATCTATATGTATGCACATGAATGAACTGAGATTCCTTTTGAGCACAATTTCGTAAGTATGCTTTTTCACATTTATACCAGGGGCTCCTTATCCCAAAAGCGAATAAGGAGATAACGGTGGGACACCAAGCTTTAAGAGGTAAAAAAATATATGAAAACTTACGGAGAAGGTAGATCTTAAGTATTCGCCACAAATGGTAGACCGGCACTGGAACGACATTTTTCTCTCGGGTGTCAACGTGTTATCACCTTATTTAATAGACATAAAATGGAGGAAGTTGTTAATTTGCCTAGCATCGCGCTCAGAGGTCCAACGTGATGTCACCTGCAGACGACGGAGCATCAATATATACTTTTTGAGCTGAGTATCTAGACAACTGAGGACTGAACAAACAAAATGCCTTATTTCCATTTTTCACTTTTTTAGTGTTTTGATGGTTAAGACAACATTACACATGATGTACTCAATAGAAACTACTAAAACTTCATATTTCCTATAAAAAAGATCCGTCAAAATCAAAATTTCGTACAAATCGGAAATATTTACTTCTCATTTGTTTGTGCGTGGAAGTTTTTGCACCAAAACAACTGGGCAAGGCTTATATCGTGCCGTAGATGTTGATAGGCCGAAAAAAAATTGAAGGGTCAATATTTTCAATAAACATCTACGGCTTGATATAAGTCTCGCCCAGTTATTCTAACGCAAAAAACCCCATGGGATCTCGTATAAAATTGCCTGTTTCAAACAAAAGGGCATACTTCCAAATTATAAAGTTAAAAAACAACAACTATACAAACAAAAAATTTAAAAAAATGATGACCCCAGTTGGCCGTAGCTGTTTTACTTTAGTAACGCCAAAATAAAAACTTAACCATAGTTCGGCCGACGAGTCACCCGGGTGACTGTTTCACATTTGAGGCACGAAAAGACCAATTTTTAATCAACTCAGTTAGCTTATTTTCCCTGACATCTAAGAATAATGAATTTCAAGTAGAAAAAATACAAAACAATGTTTAAAGAATTTATTTATAGCCAAATATTAGAAGTTGAAAATTTTTTTTCTTGTTCTGGCCGACGTAGTCACCTGGGTGACCAAATCAGAAGCTATACAGATATGAATATATATATGCGTATATATAACAGTTGATAAGGTTACCAGATGCTGATAATGTTACAATATACTCAACTGCACTATTTCTGCAATATACTCAACCGCACTATTTATTTATAGCCAAATATTAGAAGTTGAACATTTTTTTTCTTGTTCTGACCGACGTAGTCACCTGGGTGACCAAATCAGAAGCTATACAGATATGAATATATATATGCGAATATATAACAGCTGATAAGGTTACCAGATGCTGATAATGTTACAATATATTCAACTGCACTATTTCCGCATACTTGTTTTTACCTGTTGTTCATTTACATCTGACTTTGCATTTTATTAAATACAGTCACCCGGGTGACTGCGTTGGCCCAAATGAGTTATAAAAATCGTCGGCCGAACTAGGGTTAAATTGTGGTTATTTGAATCTGTCAAATTTTTTTTCGGTTTCTGAAAAATTTTTGAAAGTGGAAATAGGGCGTTTTGTTTGTTCTGTTCTCAACTAAACAATAAAGTCCTCTATCGAGTAACGAAAGTATCACTCGTATAGTCAATCAATTCACCCTTGCCGCTGTAAGGAGCAGAATTAAAACCCAGCGCCTTCGTTGGATAGACCACGTTGTGTCGTTTAAACGGTAAAAAGACGAAGTAAGAGGGTACCCTGCCATATTGAAACGCCCCTGGCGTATTCATACTACCTATAAGTGGTGTATGCTATTTTTAGAGTATTTAAAGAACCGGATCAGTTAATATTCGTTACGACAGTTTTGTAGATTATACAGCAACATATCCCCAAGTCCCACACTACTCTAAGAAAAATTCAATTCCATATACCTAAAAAGGGTGGTCCAATTTACATGGCGGTGTCCTAAGATTGGACCACCTAATCCAACTAGGAATACTTCATCCCGTCCTCCTGGAGATTACTCCAGTTGGAGTACAAAGCGTAGCGAGAGAGGAACGCCTAATTCTCCTGCAAACCTCGCTGTACATTGGAGTACTAATTGTACATATGTAGGTGGTTCAATCCTAGGACATCACCGAGTTAATTGGACCACCTTTTTTGTATTGCAGAACGCCGGTATTGGAATACTCTCCAGAGCATTGATTAGAGTATTTGCCTTTTTCAGGGATATAACACGATATATTGTAACGAATTCGATGATTCCTTGATTATTTTCTCTGAGTTCGATCACTGTACGTTAAATAAAACACTCCGATTCTGCTTAATAAGTAGTACGCTTTATTCACTACTAAAAACCGTAGTACAATATCGCGGGTTAATTCACTGTTCAGTACTTCACTGTACAACACTTCAAAATAAACTGATTGACGTGCGTTGTCTTTGCGCTTTTATATACCCTAGCAGACTGCGGCTTCATCACCTAGAAATTTCTACACATTTCTGGGTTATTCGTGCAACAGTGTTCTCGAAGCGTTTATCTATCGTCATCTCCTCTTTGTGCCACATTCGCAAATACGCGAGCTGCCTCTCGCTCTCACGTCATGTACCTATACAGCTGTAGTTGTGGTAGTGACGCTAGTGGTGGAAATACACTAGTGTTGGAAGATGAGCGACTCTTGATAACATTCGCCACACTGCCCTCCACCTAAGTCTGATCGTCCCGATCAGACACATTTCCCGATCCAAACGTTGCTAGTCTCTCCAGGGGAACCACTTTCATTTTGTTCCGTAGCATTCCAACAGCCTGTATGCGGTAAATAACGTCGTTGATCCGTTTCACAACTCTGTATGGTCCTTCCCAGTTGCACTGAACTTTGGGAGACACACTTTTCCTCCGTTGTGGCCCGTATAGGAATACTAAACCTCCTTCCAGGAACCCTTCCGTTTCCATTGCTTTGTCATACCTGGGTTTCATGTTTTTGCTTATAGTTTTGGGGAATGGACCAGCTTCATCCAAGGTAATCCTCTCAACCGGTGCATCTGAGTTGCACTGCCTCCTTCGACCATGACTCGTGGACCTCAGCACCTTTGCTCTGATGCACTCATCGCATTTGGCAATCCACTCCTTTACCGACTGACCGTAACCAACCCAATAAAATGTCTGCTTAATCCTCTCCAAGGTCTTCTTGACTCCTAGATGACCTCCACTTAACTATAAGCTTCCGAGCGCATTGACCATCCTCACTCTCCGATATTCGATGCAAACAACCGGAAACCATTCGTAAACTGTTCCATTGTGCCCAATATGATTTGGCAACTGAACTCGCCGCTGACATTTCTTTTCTTGCTGGTCGTTTGTTTCGCTCAAGCCCTCGGATCACTCATGCCAGATCTGAATCTTCCTGTTGACTTCTCCAAATATTCTCAAGTAGGCATTTATCTATCGAAGCCATTGGTCGAGGGTACCTTTGCTTTCCGAGTGTCTCTGTGCTTCACCTCCAATGAAACTCCTTTGGTGCAATACCCAATGTTGTGTCCAAAGATCAGAGGTACTTCTTGGCCATTGTATGTCATAACTCTATTTCTCACGTTTATGTGAATGTCTCTCTCAGCCAAGAAGTCGATGCCAATGATGACTTCGTCCACAATATCTGCTACTAAGAAGTTGTGGTATGTAGTCACATTCCCAATCACCACTTTGCACCGCACTTCTCCATGGACCAGCTTGGGGTGTAAAAGTAGGTCGCCTCCCAGTTGGTGCACCCTGGGTAACGCTAAATGACCTACATAGCCTACACGGCTAGTTTCTTGTATTGCCGGTTCTACGAGAACGGTACCAGTACTTGTGCTGTACCCATCGTGCCGAAACGACCCGGGCCGTTTTCTTATATCGACCCGGCCAAGAGCAATACACTCGAGGTGACCCTGTCTGACATTTAGGCAGGGCTACACTTCGCTACAACAACAACAACAACATGGACCAGCTTACTTTCACCAGTTACGGTCCGCAACTTTGCATCCTGTAATGGTCGCACTCTCTTATGGACCAAGGTCACTTCCAACGATGGAATGAGATGCGCCAGTATCCACAGTGAGTAACCGCTCTTTTCCGTCCAAGAAACCTCTAACAGTAACATTACTTACTTTCCTTCCGACCTGCGACACAGAAACTATGGGGCATTCATCTTGCTCATCTCCTCCAGCGTTACCCTTACGTCCATTTGCATTTCCGAAGTCTCTGGAGCTGGATCCAGATCCACAATAACGTGCAATATATCCAGATTTTCCGCACTTGAAGCACTTAATAGCTTGCTTCCCGTTTAATGCTTCTAGGATTTTGTCAATTTTCTCGGCCCAGTCTGGCGTCTCCACTTCCACACGGTGAGCTTTGCATGTTGGTTTACTCAAAAGCGAGGCTGTTTCTTGTGTTAGAGCATGTGATACTATCTCCGCAAATGATTTCTTTGGATTGGCATATGTGGCTCGCTTTGTCTTCACATCACGTATTCCATTTATGAAGCTTTGGATTTTTACCCTTTCGATGTATTCCACGGGTGCGTCTGCGTTTGCCAGATGGGCTAACCTCTCGATATCCGATGCAAACTCCTGCAATGTCTCATTAGTCTTCTGGAAGCGATTCTGTAGCTCTATTTGATGTATCTGCCTCCTATGCTCGCTGCCGTAACATCTTTCAACGGCTCCCATTAACGCTTCATAGTGGTTTCTTTCAGCGTCCGGAATAGTCTGTAAGATTTCGGCTGCAGGTCCTTTCAATGACACAAATAAAGCAGCGACTTTGTCCTCAGCGCCCCAGTTGTTCACAGCTGCTGTCTTCTCAAATTGTAGCTTAAATACCTGGAAAGGAACAGAACCGTCAAATGATGGGGTTTTTACCTTGGGTGCGCTTGTTGAAACATTTGGACGACTCAGCTGCAACTCCTGGATACGACTTCTTAACGCATCCACCTCGGCCTCGACTTTCTCCTCAAGCTGCATTATTTTCTCGTCCTGTATTTTTAGCTGTGATGACATACGTTCTTCCTGCTCCTCCAGCTGTAATGCTATTTTTGAAGATAGCCGGGCCTCCTGCTCCTCAAGTTAAGCTGAGATCTGAGATGTCATGTATGTCCTCTGTTCTTCCAACGCAGATGTCATGTGTGTCTTCTGTTCCTCGAACTGAGATGCCATGCAAGTTTTCTGTTCTTCAAACTTTGATGTTATGTTGTTTGACATCTGAGCCAAGGCAGCCAGTAAAGAGTTTGTGTCCACATTTGCCACTGAATCCGAGGTATCCTTTTTCTCTTCCACTTTCGCTACCTCATCCACAAGCTGAAAAACATGGTCGTCAACGTTGATTCCCTCTGCTTCCATGGCCTCTCGCAACCGTGATTGTAGCTCTGCTTTATTGCCTGCTGTTGTCAGTCCACGCCGTTCCAACTCATTTTTGAGTTGCTGGATCTTCAATTCACTCAACTTTGCCATGTCCTTGCCACCTTTACAATGTCCTTGTTATCCTTTTCAATGTCCGTGTTATCCTTTTCAATGAATCTTGTGTTTATTTAACAATACCGCTTCTGACACCAATTGTGACGAATTCATGATTCCTTGATTATTATACCTTTCATGAACATGAAATGGTATTATAACTTTGGTCCGATGTTTGTAAATATGAGAAGAAGAAGAGATAGACCCATCAATAAGTATACCGAAATGATCAGGATGACGAAATGAGTTGATTTAGCCATGTCCGTCTGTCCGTCTGTCCGTCTGTCCGTCTGTCTGTTTGAACGCAAACTAGTCCCTCAATTTTTGAGATATCTGGCTGAAATTTTGTATGTGGCCACCATTTTGTAATATAGGAATCATTTGTCGGAACTGACATGATCGGACCAGTATAACATATAGCCCCCATACAACCGATTGTTCAGATATAAGGTTTTTTGGCCAAAACTTCCGCAATTAAAAAGTTAGAAACGTAAAATTTCGCAACTCGAGTACTTTCTATTTATGTAGTGTATATAGTGAAAATCAACCAGATCGGGCAAATGTAACATATAGCCCCCATACAACCGATTGTTCAGATATAAGGTTTTTTGGCCAAAACTTCTGCAATTAAAAAGTTAGGAACGTAAAATTTTGCAGCTCGAGTACTTTCTATTTATGTAGTGTATATAGCGAAAATCAACCAGATCGGGCAAATGTAACATATAGCCCCCATACAACCGATTGTTCAGATATAAGGTTTTTTGGCCAAAACTTCTGCAATTTAAAAGTTAGGAACGTAAAATTTTGCAACTCGAGTACTTTCTATTTATGTAGTGTATATAGTGAAAATCAACAAGATCGGGCAAATGTAACATATAGCCCCCATACAACCGATTGTTCAGATATAAGGTTTTTTGGCCAAAACTTCCGCAATTAAAAAGTTAGAAACGTAAAATTTTGCAACTCGAGTACTTTCTATTTATGTAGTGTATATAGTGAAAATCAACCAGATCGGGCAAATGTAACATATAGCCCCCATACAACCGATTGTTCAGATATAAGGTTTTTTGGCCAAAACTTCCGCAATTAAAAAGTTAGAAACGTAAAATTTTGCAACTCGAGTACTTTCTATTTATGTAGTGTATATAGTGAAAATCAACAAGATCGGGCAAATGTAACATATAGCCCCCATACAACCGATTGTTCAGATATAAGGTTTTTTGGCCAAAACTTCTGCAATTAAAAAGTTAGGAACGTAAAATTTTGCAACTCGAGTACTTTCTATTTATGTAGTGTATATAGTGAAAATCAACAAGATCGGGCAAATGTAACATATAGCCCCCATACAACCGATTGTTCAGATATAAGGTTTTTTGGCCAAAACTTCTGCAATTAAAAAGTTAGGAACGTAAAATTCTGCAACTCGAGTACTTTCTATTTATGTAGTGTATATAGTGAAAATCAACCAGATCGGGCAAATGTAACATATAGCCCCCATACAACCGATTGTTCAGATATAAGGTTTTTTGGCCAAAACTTCTGCAATTAAAAAGTTACGAACGTAAAATTTTGCAACTCGAGTACTTTCTATTTATGTAGTGTATATAGTGAAAATCAACAAGATCGGGCAAATGTAACATATAGCCCCCATACAACCGATTGTTCAGATATAAGGTTTTTTGGCCAAAACTTCTGCAATTAAAGAGTTAGGAACGTAAAATTTTGCAACTCGAGTACTTTCTATTTATGTAGTGTATATAGTGAAAATCAACCAGATCGGGCAAATGTAACATATAGCCCCCATACAACCGATTGTTCAGATATAAGGTTTTTTGGCCAAAACTTCTGCAATTAAAAAGTTAGGAACGTAAAATTTTGCAACTCGAGTACTTTCTATTTATGTAGTGTATATAGTGAAAATCAACCAGATCGGGCAAATGTAACATATAGCCCCCATACAACCGATTGTTCAGATATAAGGTTTTTTGGCCAAAACTTCTGCAATTAAAAAGTTAGGAACGTAAAATTTTGCAACTCGAGTACTTTCTATTTATGTAGTGTATATAGTGAAAATCAACAAGATCGGGCAAATGTAACATATAGCCCCCATACAACCGATTGTTCAGATATAAGGTTTTTTGGCCAAAACTTCTGCAATTAAAAAGTTAGGAACGTAAAATTTTGCAACTCGAGTACTTTCTATTTATGTAGTGTATATAGGGAAAATCAACAAGATCGGACAAATGTAACATATAGCCCCCATACAACCGATTGTTCAGATATAAGGTTTTTTGGCCAAAACTTCTGCAATTAAAAAGTTAGGAACATAAAATTTTGCAACTTGAGTACTTTCAATTTATGTAGTGTGTAGAGGAAAATCAAGAAGATCGGGTAAATATAACATATATTTAGCCCCATACAACCGGTTGTTCAGATATAAGGTTTTTTGGTCAATACTTCCGCATTTAAAAAGTTAGGAACGTAAAATATTGCACCTTTAGTACTTTCTACATATGTAATGTGTATAGTGTAAGTCAGTACAATTGAACACGTATAATATATAGCCTCCATACAATCGATTGTTCCGATAACTCGGATCCTATTATTTTGTAAGTTTTTTTTAAATTATAACAAAGATGTGTAATGTGTGTAGTAAATATAGTTAAATTGAAACAGGCTGTACTGGGGATCGAACAGTGAAAATCGTGACGCTTATTCATGAAAGGTATATAGCCTTCGGCACAGCCGAAGACAACTTTCCTTACTTGTTTTTCCTGAGTTCGATCACTGTACGTTAATTAAAACACTCGGATTCTGCTTAATAAGTAGTACGCTTTATTCACTACTAAAAACCGTAGTACAATATCGCGGGTTAATTCACTGTTCAGTACTTCACTGTACAACACTTCAAAATAAGCTGATTGACGTGCGTTGCCTTTGCGCTTTTATATACCCTAGTAGACTGCGGCTTCATCACCTAGAAATGTCTACACATTTCTGGGTTATTCGTGCAGCAGTGTTCTCGTCATCTCCTCTTTGTGCCACATTCGCAAACACGCGAGCTGCCTCTCCCTCTCTCGCTCTCAAGTCATGTATCTATACAGCTGTAGTTGTGGTAGTGACGCTAGTGGTGGAAATACACTAGTATTGGAAGATGAGCGATTCTTGATAACATTCGCCACAATATGAAGCATTAATATGAAGTTTTGGTTATTTTTCTTGTAAGAGAACGTAGTTATAAACAGGGTTTATATTATAATATTTCTTTTGGAAGTCCTTTATTTTTATGGACATTATTTAGATGCCGGTTTTTGTGGTATAGTTTTCAAAAGCTCGCGTCGAATTACGTTATTCGTTCTGTGATCGAACACGATTTTTTACATCACTATAGCTATAAAATCGAAACGCGGAACTGAAATTATGGAATAGTAAAGTCAACCAACTAGAGTAGCGTCGAATATTTTGTGATTCGCGTTGCGGTTCTTTCAGAACCGAAGCCGGCAACTCTATAAAACACACAGCTATTAATTTTGGAACACCACTATACATACATATGTACATAAACGCTTGTGTTCGGAGAAGCAGTTGCATCAAAGCTATTGTATTGGCCACCCGCCTCTTATGCAAGGATTATTCAGAAGCAGATGACAGTTTATCAGAAAGCATTCAAATAAAAACCAAACAACCCCGGATTTTGCAACATGATCGTATTCAACTATGTTCGCCCGGAACTTTGTAGCCCAAAATGTCAAAGCAAAAGGCAATAAAACGTGGCTTCCACTTTGGTTGTACACAAATTATTTCCCATTTTCTTTTACTTGACATCCTGAATACACTTCGATTGAACAACAAACGACCAGCTGTTTGTTATTTACATTTATTGAACTCACCTGGGTCTCATCTTTAATTTTTTTTTTTTTAAGTAGCGAGGTATGTATAGTTGATACCAAGTCTGACTGTTGTGGGAACGATTTCATATGGCCACGTTAAACTAGGCCATTGGGGTCTATCAGATATTCCGTCGGAACGTGAAACTCGATAGAAATAAAAATTTATCAAAATTATTTAACCAATTCCGATGTATTAAGCGATTTCTTTTGAGTTTTCCGTTCCGATAGAATAGCTGATAGACCCCATTTTATTTTGTAAGGAACTATGAAAACTCGCATAAAATTATTATATGTACCTCTCTGCTAGACAGTGCTATGACATTCATACTACGTTTATACGCAAGCATACAACGCTTCCATTCACTACGGACGCTATTCAAAACACATGTATAAACCAAATGAAGCGCGTTGGCTTGTGCTCCTTTTCAAATCGGTCCTTATTATCTCCAGACGGTTTGAAGGATCGTATAAACACAAAATTTGTTTAAAACGCTTCAAAAATCAGCTGTTTCTTCGTTTTAAATTCACTCTTGCTTCACTTGACAAATTTGTGTCCTCAGCAAATGCGTATTTTTTCAGAACCTTTTTTTTATATGTATAAAACAAATGTCAGCTGGTTTATATTTACATCACGATTTCCCATCACGTTCTCAAAGGCAAAATTACAAAGCTGACGGAATGTCATAGAACTGTCTAGCAGGGCTGTTTTTAAAAATGACAGATGTTTTTATTATATATTTGTTGTACAGGCTGTGTATATTTTCGAACATGAGTATTTAAGTGTAGTACTCACAGTTATCGCCCGATAACCTTATTTTGGTACAATTTCTTTGCTCTTATCAACATGCCCAAATCTTTTCGAAACCGCCAAAACAAATTTATTCAAACATCATACATCGGTATTTGGTCCCACGCAATAACGATTTAAGTACTATGTAAAAGTATAGAACTTATGCGTTTATCGCTTGTCGCCACAAATAACCATCTTTAGAAACGTCAAAATATTTGTTGACCGTTGAACAGGCAACTATCGCAAACAGAAACGAAAAACTGTATAGATTAGCAACAATATAGGGTCTACACCATAAGAGAAATATGTGTATGAAGTAGCGCTAAAACGTTGTGTATTTCGAGTGCAAGCAGAAATAATTATTTCCGAACTCTTTTGGCAGGCTGGGAACATTTAAGTGACGTCGCGATCCCAATATTCACCGAGAGCGCATTAGCTGTCAATGTTTATCGATGCAACCTCTTTTCCCGCCATGTTATATTGAACACGTAGCTTTACTGCAAACAAGTACAGTAGGTACCAAATTAAATGTGCACACATGACAAAAATGTGTATTTCTTTGAATCGCTAGAATCTGATTTCGGGAATTACTCAATTCATGAGTCATCTTACCCTAATGAGTTACTGAATCCAAGTCTGACATAGGCGAAACGGAGAGAAGAGAGCGGGAGACGAAACGGGTAAAAACCATATTGGCACTATCCTCCCAAAACGTTGGATTATCTGTTCCAATTTGTTGATATTGGAGTACTCCGATAGTAATCCTTTGTATAACTCATCGGACCACCTTCAGCTTTTGGGAAGCCAAGTAACGTGTTTTCATCATGTTTTCGGTGATGGATTTTACAAGCCGAAATTACTTGTTCTCAACATGTTTTTCTTTAAAACTAGGAAGAATGAGCTCCGGATTAGGTTAGGGTACAAAAGGAAAGGAGATTGTGAAAATGGTGATACAGTTTTCATGAATTCGCCAGTTTTGACAGAATCAGCTTATTGCTACACAGAATTGACACCATACTGTACTTTTACCGCTGGTGTGATTTAAAAGACGGTATTGTGGGAGCAACCATATACGAATTCAAGATGTCCATGGCCGAAATGCAGTGTTGCAGTTGTAACGTGACGTCATGAAGGGAAAGGGGGGAAATGGGAAGGCATGGGCGTGGGTGTAGCTAGTCATATCTCCTATGGACCTTATGCACTATTTCGTCCCATATACCTGGGAAGATGTGATGAAAGGTTGTTAGAGAAAGCAGACACTTTAATTTCATGCATATGCCAGAAATTGCATGAGAGAAGTTTCAATTAACTGATCTTCACTGTCTTTGATTATTTTTCTTAATGAATAACAACATCCTTTCCCATACAGTTACTCCACTACTAGCATGGAGAGTATTTCGTAAAGTCAACTTAATACTCACTTACATACAGATATACGATTCTTACCGTTTCTCTCTATTGAATTTCGATTTTATTGTTTATAGCCATATAAACATGCATGTATGTACATATATTCGTATATAAGATTGCTTATTTTGCACACCTTGTGAATTCCCCTGTAAAGCTTCATACACCCATAATGGTATAGTACACACTTTACCATTAGATCACAGTCAAGCCACTCTCCCAGCAGGCTTGGGTACAGGCAAACGCAACACCTCTCCTAAATTTTTTGTACTTTTGTATATTCGATTCAATTATGTATGTACGTAAACGGCATAAAGCGAGAAACAGAATCACTCCGCCAATACGTCAGTTGCGTGACATACGTAAATTTTAGAGCAAATTCTACTTTGACGTATCTGGCGTTACGCACATAGTGTATCAATACAAGTGTGAACTGTAGCTTTGACAGAAATGTCAAAACACACTTCCACGTCAAATCACAAATGTCAAAACACACATCCACACATCTTTTTAGATAGATTTACTATCAAATACATATCTTAGCACAAAGAAGGCTTCAAACCCCAAAATTTGGTATTTTTTTCCTTTAGGGGTCAACTCCTAATAAATTAGCTAGAATTATGGAAGATAGCTCAAAATACGGGGTTTGGCCTCAGGATCACGAATCCGGAAGCGCTTTTTTAATATTTTGCTTCTCGGAAGAGAACCCGCCCCAATTTTGGTACCGGACCCGGGTCAATTTTCGGTTTTTTGACGATAACTTTTCACAGACACAAAAAAATTTAAAAGCGCTTCCGGATTCGTGATCCTCAGGCCAAAACCCGTATTTTGAGCTATCTTCCCCTTAAGGAAACAAATACCAAATTTTCTGGTTTGAAGCTAATTATTAGCAGTTATTTGTTATTTGTTTAATAGAAAATAGTGAGCAGACTCGAAAGAGTTATTCTAATTAATAATTTTATATAATTCGCTGTTATTTATGTTAAAAAAATCAAATTTCTAAGTTTTAGCGAACTACTTTTTTATGCAACCTACTACTAATTTTTTATACCAAATCGAATGCAACTCGGCGCAAAATGATGCTCTTTTTCCAAAAAAACAACTCTGATGAACAGGTGTTAAACTCATTTTGGAATTTTGACGTCTATGCAGAAGAGTTTACACTTGTATTGGTACACTATGGTTACGCATACAAACACCCGCAGTCTACTTTTCAGTCAGTTGTTTCAACGTACTGACGTACTGATTCTGCTGAACGCTTAAAGTCGGCTTTGGTTGTAAGCGGTAGGTCATATCACTCGATATCATCCAGTGCAGTGTTCGCCAAACTTTTACTAATGGAGGCACTTTTGGACTCCACACAGATCTAAATTTATTACAATGATCCATAAGGCTCTTTGCTCACAAAAACAAACCCCTATTTAAACTCAACGTTTATACAAACTTACGCCGGCGGACCGCCTTAGGCCCGGGTTTTCAGTGCAAGTTTAAACCATAGACAAAGTTGACTAGAGTTTATCCCATATAAATTGGCCGGTACATGCATTTAGCTCACGGTTGCAATTAGTTTAAGTTATGAGCATATTTACAAAAAGTCGAACTTTTTTTATACATTTGGTCTATTTATATTGTTTCACAAGCATCACTTTAATTGAGGAGCTTCAAACCAAAACGCAATAAATCACCACCTAATTTTTTTGAGGTATTGATGGGACTCGACTTCCCCTTCTGAAATCTATGTAACAACATATTTTAGCTGTAAAAAAACGGGAATTTAGCAGATCTTTATCGCCCTTGAAAATACGATTCACAACAAAACGCAATAACTCCATACGATTTTTATATTTACTGAAGTGAAAACTAAACTATATACAGAACTTTCTATTTTGAAATGACACATAAAAACGCTGAAAGACGTAAACTCTCTTTTGGGCCGTAGATTATGAGGGTGTCCTCATTTTTTCTATATAAGGTAATTTTTGCAAAGTATTGCGATTTTTTTGCACTATCATTACTTAGTATGAAGTAGAGTTTCTTAACGAATGAAAACATTTTTGGTAAACTGAGTTAGACAATAGTAGCATCTTGTTTGACTAATAAATTACTTACAATCACCCCTATTATGGTTGTCAATATCAATTGCCACTTCGTATCAATATCAACATCAAGTCGTATCAATATCATCAACGTCGCATGAATGCAGTTCTGGTATTTACTTCATCAATGTGTTGACGTTGACGTGTTATCGATAATTTTATAGCAAAACTACGATCATTTTTTTTGACAATTGTTTATTGGCTCTCAACAGCTGAACTTTTTCATAAAAACTGTCGGTATTTGTTTCCTTTAGGGGTCAATTGCTAATAAATTAGCTAAAATTATGGGAGATAGGTACAGCCTAATAAAATTACAACAACCACATGAAAACTTGCAACTTTGATTGCAAATATCTCTTCAAAGAAGCAAAATATTAAAAAACGCTTGGGGATTCGTGATCCTGAGGCCAAACCCCGTCTTTTGAGATATCTCCGATAATTTTAGCTAATTTGTTAGCAGTTGACCCCTAAAGTAAACAAAGACCAAACTGTCAAAAGTCACAACCTTCGGAACATCCAAAGGTTCAAACCCCCCCTATAGAAAATTTCTACGCCCTGTTGCGACTTAAAATTATTGGGAACTGCATCTTTGGAAAAGCCTTTTGTAAGCGCAGGATTTTGTTTTAGTTCTAAAACAAGCTGCGCAAATTGGTTGTTGCTTGTTATTTTCATTTTTTTTTCTTTTTCCTAAATTAAATAAAAACTAAACAAATAAAGTGTGTAAAAAGGTATAATTCTGAGTTATTTTACCAAATTTTTACAGCAGAATATTTAATTGCGCGCTTGTCGTCACCAAAAACTGTGTGGACAATTTTTATGTTGACAACCGTCAATAGAATATCACTATTGTTGTCGTCAATACCAAAATAGTATTTTTTGAAAATATCTGTCCATTTCCCGGTAATCATATTTTCTCATTTATCCACGAACTTTTTATGTGTAACTTATTGCGTTTTGATTTGAAGCTCCTCAATTGTAGTTTCACTTTTTTTAATTTTATTTGAACACACGCGCGCGAATTTGCTAGTTGTTCAGCAAAATAAATTTTTCAATTGTTTACGAATGGCAGAGAATAGAAGAATGTCAAGAAAAAGCCACAAGTGATGGAACTTTTTCAACTTCGAAACGATTCTTTCGTAGCAGAATACAGGGTGTGCATGTGCATAATAACCCTGCTAGACAGTGCTATGACATTCAGTCAGGTTTGGAATGTTGCCTTTGAGAACATGATGGGAAATCGTGATGTAAATATAAAACAGCTGATATTTACATCAGGATTTTCTATCACGTTTTCAAAAGCAACATTACAAAGCTGACTGAATGTCATAACACTGTCTAGCAGGGAATGCTAATGCAAAAATATTGTAGCATTTAGTTGCTTTTGGTGTCAGAATTTGTATAGTAAATGCTATACATACATTTTAGGCTTGATGCTAAAATTCAAAATGCTGGCTCAGGATGAACAGGCTATAAAACTACTGCTTTTGGAATTTTTACTCCTTTATGTTTCTTCACGCGTCAGTCAAAACCTTCTGCATGGGATTCAACGTAGTTTGTATCGAGCTATTTCTAGATTTTCAATCTCTGGTTTAGGATCTCGACTAATCGGAGTTTAGTTGACGTACTTTGTATGGTTAGCTGTCAAGTTAATCACCGATTAAGTGTTATCGGCTCTTATGCAAGTGGCCCTAAATGAATTGTTTGATTCCCGATGTATACAGTGATGGCAATAAAAATTTTTTTATTCGTTTATTTTTCCGTCTGCCTCTATCTACATTTGTTTGCACACTCATCAGTAGATAACCCCTTGATCGAATTTAATGGTTTCTTCACAGACCCCGTTTTTATTTGGGGTAAAGCCACCCATGACCATGGAAATCGATTGTCTTATATATCCCAAAAATCAAGACCCTTAGAATTTCCTGCAGTTCTCTCTACGTATGTATGTATGTAAAATAAAATAGTAAATTTCGGTTTTTTGAAGACGTATCACTTCAGTGCTAAATGAAACTGAATGCATCTTTCACTGTTGTATTACTGGACGCCTAACTTAAAATTTAAGATATTCGTTATTTCGATAACTCGACCAAATTCGAAGTTAGTTATCAGCCTATTTCGAAGTTATCGCCCAATATTTGGAGCAACCTTCTACCTTTGTGCGGCCGGATTTACTAGTATATCCTATAACAACTGTGTGCCCCTAGACGAAAATGAGAAGATGTGTCCAAACCGCTTATTCCCGCCAAAGGTTGAAACCAAAAATATGAGGCCTGTTCTGGATTCTACAAAAGAGATAGACTCGATGTCCACTCTGTTAGCAATTCTACACCGCAAAAAGGCAGTGAATAGTTCCAAATCGAAAAGTATGAAACCACAAAGTAGTTGCAAACCCCTGGCGAACACCTCATAACAAATCCATCAACACAAAGCGCTACTACAACGAATCACAAACTACGCTACAGTTCTAAACAAGGCAAGCCACTACTGCAACTGGGAAGTCCATATACTTCAAGCTTTTTGTAGGGTACATAACGAAGAGAAATGCCAGCAGCAACCAATCACCCGAACTCTTCAGCCGCAGCCTACCGGCAAAACAACATAACATACCACTGATTCATATACCGGCTCAGGGTCGTATCGGCTCACCGACAGTTCCACCCACTGCCGCAAGCAACTGAACGACGCAACTGTCGAACGAACCAATTGTGACAACATAGTACAAACGCTAAGCGAATGGACGCACACCAGAGCCCGGGTACACCACACCGCACCCTACACCGCTGCCGCCCTTGAGATGCAGTCACAACGATTGTAGAAGCAATTTTCAAATTTACCGCCAAACAGCACTCGACTGAGATGTGCGGAGACTGTACTCATGAAACCCTAGCAGCATTTGTATGGAGTTACTCAAGAAGCCCTCTGAAGGCGTCATCTACAAATAGGCGTTTATTGGAAATTAATTTTTAATAATTTTAAAAAATTTATGATTTTTTATGCTATCCAATGATATGTCATTTATATTGCTATGAATAAGGATTAAAGCGTAAAAAATCGCCAAAGATATAGTGAGTGCTTATGCATGCTAGTCGTGATCCCATCAACGGTGAGCACATTAACTTTGCAATGGAGCAGACGCTTTCAGTCGCAAACGGACGCTTAACGAGTACACATCTCGGTGGTTGCAAATACCCAGAAAACTAAAAACGCTATCAAATAAAATTTTATATAGCAAATAAAATAATATACAAGCAGCAAAGCTACACAACAGCTACTACCTAAGCGCTTTTTCTGTTGAAAACTGCCAGCCAGTCAGCCTGCCCGATTGATTGTATAGTCATCAGTCGCAACAGCGTGCACATTCGTAAAATAAACGAACAAATTATAAAGTATCTATCGTCTATCTACCTATATAGTAGTAGACAGCAGCAGCACTATACCGCATCTGTTTGCTTGTCCACACTTTTTCCATTGGAGCGACAGTGAAGGCAAGCTGCATTTAAGCGTATTCGCTTCGTACACGTTGTCGCACCGAAGTAGCTGCTGTTGATAAGTCTGTACACCTTCGACTTCAGTCGAATACAAACGTTAGTACAGAGCTGTTGTTGTTTTGTCCCACTGTAGATACAATTTACGTGTGAAGTAGCTCTGCGTACCGAACAGAACACAGAAATAACATTTTAGAAGTTAAATACACACCGCACTCGTCAGTCTTGAACACTGTGTCTGTGTGCTTCGTACTGAGTGGATCATAGTCGCGTCTTGTGTTTGAAAAAATTAAAATAAGAGCAAAAAGAATTTAATTTGTAAAATTACAAGTAAAATAAATAGCGTGAACGCAGTTATATAACTCAAAAATAAAAGTTACACATATATTTAATATATAAAAACGCATAACAAACTAAAACAAAAAAAAATGTCAGCAGCCACAGAACAAAATAATGGTGATGTCGCCGTCGAGAAAGTAGCCGCCGATGCCGTTGATGCGGCAGCAGCCGTGAAGAAGGATCTCAAAAAACCTGCCGCAGTTGAAAAAGTATCAGCCGCCGATAATGGTACAAAGGGTGAGGATGAAGATGATGCAGCAGAAGCAGTTCCCAACGCCAAGGAACACGTCAAAGGAACAAAACGGCCTGCCGAAGTGAGTATACAAAAATGAAATATATATACATTAGAATTAAAATATAAAAAAATATGAATAAGTTACACTCAGAATATGCAAAAGGACGAAAATTTAGAAACACAAAGTGCGAAAAAATATGCATAAAGATGAGCACGTTTTTCGGAAAAACTTTATTCGTGCAAACTAAATTATTTTAATCGACAATAATTAAAAAAAAAAAAAAAACTAGGCTAAATATGTGTGCCCACATGTCATTAAAAACACATGCACAGCGTAGAAAAAAAAATGTTTTAAAAGTAGTTTGTGTTAAAGTGGGCGAAAAAGAGCGATGGAGAGCAGTCAGAGAGTGCCTATGGTGCATTTTTAACAAGCACGGTCAGAAGTTGTTTTCGCGCCTGATTAATAAATGCAAAATTTCGTGCTCTGATAGAGCAAACAATACCTAAATATTTTATTTTCGTGAAGTCGATCAATAAATAAAAATAAAATAGTACAGTCTGTGGATTTACGCGGTTGTCGAGTTGTGAATTTGTTAAATTTTAAAAATTTACTAATACTTTAAATATTATAGAGCCTTTATAGAATGTGTCCCTCATTGTCAAATTCGATCTTCAAAGGTTGCCGAGAGAGCTAATCAAACGAATTTTTATTTGGTATTAATTCACTATACCTATCTGTCAACTGCTAAAACAAGTCGGAAGGTAGAGATGTCAAAAGAAGCCTTTTGACCCCAGGAATCATAAACTGCAGGCGGAAAATTAGGTTTTGAATTATTTGAAGAATAACGTTTTAAGTAACAAAATCAGAATTTGTCAGGAGAGCAAAAAAGCGCTAAAGTCATATTTTTAAATTTATTTTTCTCATCTGTCTCGTTAACTTTTTCTTTTATATCTTTCATATTATCAGTTTTACACCTTCCTTATGATCTTTCAGTGCCGTTACGAATCACTTTCGACGCTTCTAAGCAAAATAATGTATGTCACTTTTAAGTACCCTACTATTTTTAAATACATTTTTACAGTTTTGGTGTGTCAAATTTTAGAAAATTGTTATCTTGACAATGCAAGAGAGCGATACAAAATATTATATGCAATAAAACCGGTTTTGAAAAAACACTTACACTTAGAACGTTATTCGCGACGATGCTTCATTTAATGCTAGTAGAAACAAATGTTATCCCACACAAAAGGCTGTTCCAAATATTGGTCGAAAAGACTGAAATCAGGATATCTTAAATTTTATGTTAGACTATGTACAGATAAAAGCCCTGTTTTCGTGTAAAGCGGGCTACCCACCTGCCAAGAAATGCCTCAAGAAAAAAACGAGCATATATTTCTTATGCCTGGTCAAGAAAATTTGACGTTTACGGCATTTTCCATTTTATTGCAGATTACTATTATAAAAATGTATAAAACATGTGCTCATACTCATCTTTGCCGTGAATCTGCACGTTTACCTCAAGAAATATATACGAGCATATTTATTTCTTGAGGTAAACCGGCGTTGCCAACCATCGAAAATTGTAGTATTTTTTCCTATGAGCTGAGTATTTCCTCAAGAAAATTTGACGTGTGAAAACAGTTCTTGACCATTTCTTGAGCGTTTTTTTATATGGCGTTTGACATTTCTTGGCTGGTGAGTAGCCCGCTTAAAACTCTTCACATATAATACGCAAACATACAGAGACATTTGAAATTTTAGTATATGTAGGTTGACATAATTCCACAAGTTTGTATAATATCTAGTGAAGATCGAGCATCGAATGCATCTCATAAGAGCTATAAATACTTTTTAGTAGAAACAGTATAATGAATCCAGATATATAAGTTTCCTTAAACTAGGTATAAGAACTTTTTCTCTCTTATAGTACGTCACTAATTTTAATTATAAAATTGCTGATTCACTTCAAAATATGTTTCCATATTTCACTAAATCGTATTTGTATTTACATAGAATGAAAAAAAGAGTAAATACATTATTGAGTAGCCAGCCAATTAAGTATATTACATCAGCATATAGAGAATTTTGCGCGTTTCGTCTGATAAAGCAAAATTCATACGTAGAAATTCATGAAAATATTTCAAAAGAAACTTCTAGATTAAAGCGAAAAGAATGGACTGTGAGATAACGATTGTGCATATGGAATTTTGTTTGTTGTGGAGGTGGTAATCCTTGAACTGGTGTAAATCTAGGCGCGCGCATAATATCAACAATAAAAACTCTTGTAATTTGTTTGGGCTCTCAGCTAACTACATACATTAACTCTCTTTCTCTCATAATCTCTCTCTGAAAGAAAAAACGTTCGTCTACTGTCATATGAGATTTTTTTTTCTGACAGCTACAGCACCCTACCGTCACTACCCAGAAGCCCTTAAATAATTTGCTTTTCATATTTGTAATGGGCTTTTAGGTATTCCTTTATATATTTACTTTGTAATGACCGAACGCCTTATGTTGTATCCTTGACAATTGTCACATACTGTATATATGATGGGGGCATAAAAAACACACATATGAACATACACATGCCACTATTAAAATCAAAATCCTATTAATGAATACCATTCGTTATATTTATTGCTGATTGCGTGGTGTACAAAGTACCTACCAAATGTATATAAGTATACCTAGAACTGCACAAAAATAGAAACATCTCGGGGGTTAAAGTATGCTATCAGTAAACAGAGAGATAATAGACGACGATTGGCTCTGGAATATTTGAGTCTCGAAAATGAAATCAATATTTTTTTCTTCTATGTAGACAACCAGAATGTAGCGAGTGCACCCATTAAATCTTGAACAGTTCTAAATACTGATATCATACTGATTCCCGCGCACACACGTCAAATGTAAACCTACTACAGAATGCTACAATTGCCGCTTCTTTCTCTGCCCTCCGCCAATTTCGGTGCGGTATTTGTTTTATGGCTTGTTTGAAAATAGTTTGTCTTTCTTCTAGATTTTCGCTTGGAAAGTAATAGGTGAACGTTTTGCGTTAGCCTAGATGCTTTACAACTGTAATTAATCCATTTACATATGTGTGAATGCATGCGAGCATGTAGGTGTTGACTTGTAGCCCAAGATACATTTAGTAGCAGTTAAGAAAGCGTATAGCCACATTGTATGCACAAAGTCTAACGATGTAAATTATTTATGTAAATCGCTGTGACTACATAGTTTAGTTAGCTAGAGATAGTTAAGACTAAATATTCTACCGTTTGAGTGATGATTAGGCCTTTATCTTATGGAATTAACTAGCAGTTGACCAATACTTTCTCTACAAAACTTACAAAAACGGATTAAAATACGACTATAACGCCATCTAGCGGGAAAAATAGATTGTGAGGACTTGTCTAACGATAAATTGTTAAAATGCTTTCAGTAGTTTTTAAGACAAACCGGGTCGCCCTTCAGCAGTGGTTTCCGAGTGTATTTCTGCCGTTTGGAGGCACATCAAAAAGTAGAGAAGCCCGACAGCGACATCTCTTTAGAGGTTGTTTATCGCCGCCATACGTTTTTTTCGGGAAGTAATAAACGGTACCATTTGAGATATTGAAAACAATCGCATCATTTATTGCAGCACTCATTAGTAGCTTACGTTTAGACACCCATACTGGAATAACACATTTTTTAGCACCGTTGCTAAACATATGGTCGAAATCGGTCGAGTTATCGAAATAAGAGATATCTTAAACGTTCGACGTTGCCAGATGAATTTTTTGTTTAAAAAGAATATTCCGACTCCTGGATTTTTTTTTAAATTAAGCTTAAACGTATGTATTTCAATTGCTTAAGCTTTATCGATTGATTTGAATTCAGTGGCAATATGCGTGTTGCGGTCATCACTAACGTTTGGAGACCTACTATTAAGTTTTATGCTGTAATTATTTTTTATTACCTTTCTTCTCTATTTTAGTCGCTTTAATAGGTTGACGTGTATAATATGTGGTTTTTGTGTATATATGCTCTTTCCGCTATCCCCTTCGCCAACGAATAAATGCTTATATACCTAGGTATGTGCTTGAATTCGCCGGCCGGCGTTTTCAACCACCCGGATATGTACTAAATATATAACTTAATTTAATATATTTGTTTGTTAAAATTTAAACTAGTATCCTTGGTATAAATGATTTTTTTTTCAGTGTATAGCTTTACTTATCTATTTTTTTTTTCATACTTATTTCTGTTAAAAAAAAATCTGAATTCATTAAAACGTATTTTGCTGTTTGATAACTTTGTGGTTTTATGTACTTTTAAGAAATTATTGCTCATATACCTACATACTTACCATTTTAGTTTACCGCTCTCGCTCTCTCTCTCTCTTTCTCTCTATTAATACTTTTGTACACATTTCTCATAATACACTTGTTTACTTATTCACTGTATAATAAAATCATAAGCTACTTACACATTCTCTGACACTGTCAGAACACGCGGGTCGAGAAGTATGAAAACATCAAAAATGCTAAAAATACAAGCGAAAAGCATTAGAGGATACATATGTAAATACAAAATAAAAACAAACTAGTACATAAAGCTTAAATATGTATGTATGTGTACTTGCTTTGTTCAGTAGAGTTGTCTCTTTCACGCATTCATCAGTTTTCTTATTGTTGTTGTTTGTAGTTTACGTTGCTTATCGCTGCTTCCCATGAATGTATGTAGAGCGTGCCGGCTTTTTTTCTTTTTATATTCTTTTATTTCATTTTATATGTTACCTTTAGCGCCTCCGTTGTCTCGTTAGTTGCTTGTTTTTACACTATGAACCTTTTGATTGTTGGCTTTCATCTCGTATATTCCTTTGTACATGTTACATTTTTATGCCAAATGTCTTTCAACCAAACACAAAAGTATTTCTTCACGTGTTTCTATTGAGTTGGCCGCACACAGCAGAAATCTGTTGAGAAAAAAGTTATAATTATTTGTTAATAGTAAACCAAAATATAAGTAGAGAATAGGTTTATAGTAAATCATATTATGTGTTGGTATATATCTACAACTATTTGTTAGAGACTTAAGTGTTAGTAGTAGGTAGAGGTTTTACTGTGTTTGTTATTAATAATAATAAGCTAGGTACATAAGTATGAAACCATTAAAGGAAGTCATTAAAAATATCTAGTAGATACTTTACATTCATAGGTATGTGGATACCAGCATTTACAAAATTAATATACATATGTATCCAAGTTTGCTACCTTAAATTAGTCGAGTTTAATTTTAGCTAATTTTATTCAGAACAATTTGTGTTCTAAATGTTCAGCATAAAGTTCTTTTAAAGTTTTCCTGACAGCTCTATATTGTGGGCAAAATCTGCAACTCCTTATTGCTTTCGAACAGCTGATGTAATTTCACATTTTAAAATAATAAAAAAAAAAATCATCAACTTGGAAATATTTCAACAAAAGTGGAGATTTAGCATATTGCAGTATTCATAAAGGAATTTTTAACATAACGGCAATAATAAAGAGTTAAGAAAGCATCGGGCAATCGCTGCATGGTTGTTAGAAATACAAGGGAAAAAGTTTTTCATAAAAAGAAAGCAAAATCCAAAAAAAAATTCGAAACATTTCAACAAAAGTAGAGATTTAGCATACTGCAGAATTTATAAAAAGATTTTTTAACATAACGGAACAACAAGCAATTTAAGGAGGTACCTACGAGGACTACAATCATTGCACGGTTGTTTGAAATACAAGGAAAAAAGGAAGTTGTTATTATCGGCGTCAGATAACCATACAATTGTAGTGTCATTATGAAACTAGTTCCCTGTATGATTAGTGAACGCAACTTCTTGATAAATAGGTTAGGTTCAAGTAGCTGCCACAGAGCTACACTTGGGCCAGATTTGAAAGGGCTGTTGTGATACTATCAGCACTAGAAAAGCCAGTCCCGGGACTCGGCCATATGGAAAATCACTGAGTTGTCGGGATTCTCCACACAGCGGAATCCCGAGGCTGACACTCCTATTCTTGATAAATACGCACTAAGAATGGCAGAAAATATCCCCGGCGAAATTAGTTGCAAACGGCGCGTTAAGTTACCATAACTTTCAAAACTTATTTGAGGGGTCTCTATGGATGAAATGATTCGCTCTAAAATGGTTCCGCCCGTCATGTGAATGCGCTTTAATCGAGGTTCTAGCTCTAACTTTACATAATTTGTCATTGACAGGTCCCACAACCGTTTTTTTTCGCAACGACAACCCTTTTACATAAATTTATAACCTAAACTATTTTTAGTTCTATGTTTCAACCCAACTCAAGTTACTCATTAATGAAACAGGCCTTTGCGCTCTTTCAAGGTCATATAACAATGTGCGTACTCTCTAAAAAAATTCCAGCATGTCCAAAAATCAATGAAAACTAATTTATACCGCCAAAATCTAGTTTGAAGCATTTTCTACTCTCGTTTTTTTTTGCACTCTTCTTGTATATGTACCTTCCTCTCGCCTGTCGCTCTCTTCATTTTTCTATCACTCAGTTACCTATGCATACGCTTTGGAAAGTACTATGCGTATATTCTAATACATATTTTTAATATAAAATAATTCTTCTAAGAATTTGCTTCTGCAGACACACTAATAAGAATTGTACAGTCGTGATGCATTGTTTCTTTCTCATTATTTATTAACGAACAACCCAACAATAATACTTTCGAATACACTTCATGCTTAGCATTTTCTTCTATTTTAGAATATAATTGTGCCAGAACTTTTGCGCTTTACTACCTATGCTATGTAATTATCGTACACCCATCCTCATGTTCGTGGTTAAGTACATATGTATGTAAATATCTTTGAAAAAATACCCACAAAGTACATTGATTGTCATCACACCGGCATATAGCTACCTATAGCTTTGCTTTTCTTTTATCTTTGCTAGCCATAGACAACAATATCTACCACCCCTTTTGGTTGCGCCCGGTTACCTTGTCTTAATTTGCGTTCATTGTACTCTAAATTTACTTATTTTTTGCTTTGGATTTTCCGTTTTTTTTTGCTTTTCCCATTTCAAATTTTTTGTTTGTGTGTCAATTCATTTCTGTTTTACATTATCGGTTGCTCTGCTTCAATGTGTTATTCTGTGGGCTGAGCGGGAGCTAGCGTTTTGTTGTAGCAAAGTGTGTAAAGCAATAAGTTTTAGAAGACATCCGTTGCGTCCCGCGCTTGGAACATCCGCCCTGCATGAAGCGAATTTCATAATTTATTTCTGCTTGGTTCAAGTATTTCGCCGCCTTTACCGATGAGAGTGCATACCCACATCACATTTCGGTTATTCTATATATC
Organism: Campiglossa producta; assembly: GCA_964058755.1. Lineage (NCBI taxonomy): Eukaryota > Metazoa > Arthropoda > Insecta > Diptera > Tephritidae > Campiglossa > Campiglossa producta. The sequence goes on from CAXKVI010000003.1 coordinate 24,995,466, forward strand.
CGTTGGGTAAGCAATTGTGCCATTTTCAGATACTCTAGCTCTCTCGCGCTCTTGTGCGCTCTCTTTCTCTCACTAACAGTTGCTTACACACACATACAAAGTCTCTTTCTCTGTATATTTGCTGGTCTGCAGTTAATTGTCAAAGAAAAATATATTTATAAACGTACATATATACGCAGCTGGCTGCATAACGCGTAGCAGACTTTCAAAATGGCATAACATAATGCTTGTCGGCATAACTTTAATCTATGTATTTGTTTCTACAACATTCTATGAGCACATTTCGTTATTTATGCGACGTTAGCAGATGGTCGTCATGGCCTGCATCGCACCGTTTATGGCAGCAGATGGTCGCCACCAACGCCACTGCTGCGTTGTCGTTTTGTAGTGCATTAAGTACAGTTTACGGTCGGCAGCTGTTTGCGCGTCAAACGATAGCGTCGCTTTGTTAGCTGGCTTGTTTTTGTCAAGTGTGTACTTATGTATGTATGCAGAAATTTCCGTTGGTTATGTGTAGCATGAGCGCTTGTTTTAAATTTCAATTATTCATTTTGAAGGGTTGGCGTTATTTTTACAGTGCGAGTTCTTTAGCACTGCTTTACCGACCATTGCTTGTTTGCAGCTGCTTTAGTGGGAACAGTTTCGTTTATTAGTTTTTGTTTGGCTTGTATGATGTAAATACTTATTAGGCTCGTAACTCGTGAGATCACCAACTAAATAGAGAAAATGAACGCGTGACTTGGGGTGACCGCAAATAGTTTTTAAGGCCTTTATTCATATGTACAGTCTTTTCAATAAAAAAAGACTATATACTCGTACCTATGTATTTATGATGTTAACGACCAAAACGACTATGAATCTCTATGTACAGTCTTTCTCAAGCTAACTTTATGTTGATTATCAATAGGGTGAGTAATCTATTACAATAATGGCGTTACATTCAAAGTTATGACTCGACTTGAGGGTTTGTGTGGGTAGGGTTTTTTTTTTGCATATTCTGAGTAAGTGTTTTATTTTAAGTGGAAGAAATTTTTGAAACATTTTTTAATACTTGCCTTTTAGTACATTTTGTCTAACTGTTTCTTTATTTTTCACTTCTTTTTTCTTAGTCAAAATGCGCAGAATCAAAGAAAGCCAAGAAAGATAAAGCCGCCGAAGTTGATTCAGATGATGAGGAAGGCTTAGACGAGATCGTTGAGGGTGATAGTGATATTGAAAGTGATGAATACGATATCCCCTACGATGGTGAAGAGGAGGATCTGGAGTGTGACGGTATGTATTCCTAGATAATGAAAGCAAATAAAAACTTAGGATTAATAAGTGGGATTATTGGGGTATATCAGCTATTACGGCGGAACTCCCGGCGAAATAAAATGTAATAGATCAACGGAGTGGTCCCTATGGAATCTACTACGAAATCACAGAGAGCTCTCGGTGGGAGAAATAGTAATAGATCACGGGAGAGAGCATTCGATTTTATCGGAATTTCGTCGTTAATTTCGATAAAACTCGATGTGATGTGATGATGTGGAAAATTCGATAAAACTAACTAATTTAATCGGAATTTGGTGGACTATTTCGATACGTTTCGTGATTTCTCGATATTCCCGTTCTGGCGCAATAGCTGGCAGAGCCCATTATATATATTCCAACACTGGAGTCTAGCAGTTATTCTGGCGATAGTTTCGATAAAATCCATGTGATCGCTACTACAAATTCCGATAAAATCGATTGAATTCCGCCGGAATAACTGTTAGACTCCAGTGTTAGAATAAGTATAATGGGGTCTATCAGCTATTCCGTCGGAACGGGAAACTCAATAGAAATATGCTAGACAATTTCGATACATTCCAGCATTACTATCGAGTCTACCGCTCCGGCTGAATAGCTGATAGAAGGGTCCATCTAATAAGAATCATTAGCAATTTTTCTTATAAAAAATATTTTCACTAATTTACAATTATTTCTCTATTTATTACAGATGATGACGACGATAACGACGACGGATCTGGCTCAGACGATCAGGCGTAATAATAAGATAGTAGTCAAAAACCATTTAAATTAAATATTTAAAAAACATGAAAAAAAATTAAAAAAAAATGCAAGAAAACTTAAAAATCAGCAAAACAAGCAAAAAAATGTATGTAATAACACAAAACCAACAAAAATGACGAAAAAGTAGTGAGGAGTATATAATTATTATGTTAAGAAATACTTTTTTATTTCTTATTTTATTTTAATTATATTATGTGTAATTTTTTTTATAAAAAAATAAGGATGATGACGTTGACTAGGACGATGATTATCAACAAAAAGGCAAAAACCCCACAAAACTGCATAATTTTTCCTTTATTCTTAAGTCTTAAGTATATCATTTTAATATATACATATATATATAGTATATATACATATATATATATCTATATATATTTATAAATATATAAACCACTTAAGCGTAATGAAGAAAGAATGAGTTAAACAAATAAAAATTAAATTATAAAAATATGCAAAAAGTTATAATAAAACAAAAGTTAGATGAGAATGATGAACACAAATTACAACAATAGCAATTAGAAACGTTACAATTGAGTAAAAAAAACATAAAACAAAACAAAATACAAAAACATGAAAAGTATTTAAATAAAAGAAAATTATGTGAAGAAATTGAAAATTTTGAGAAAATTATTTTTTTAGTTAACGTAAATTGTTAAAATTTCACAATTTTAACAGTCTACAATTGGTTAAATGGGAGGTTTTGATTACCAATTGGGACATTTTTTTTAATTGGCAGCATAACACCGATTTGGATTTGAACGTTTATTGAGCGATTTGAAAAAAAAATATTGCATTCACAATAGGCGAAATATTTTTGACATTTGAATTGGTAAGTAGCATGTTATTTACCAGTTTTGAGTTGATAACATAACTGTTAAGGGTCAGTTACATAAAGCTTTATTTTGACTTTACCTCAAACTTTGACTTTGACAGAAAAGTTCAGTATACGTATTTAAACGAAGCATGGCAAATTGGAGACCTCAAAGTTACAGCAAGGTTAAAATTTGGCAAACTCTCAAATTTTGCTTGCTTTGACAATCAGATGTTGATGACTTTGCTTTAATTAAAGAATAAAAAGTTGGAGGAAATAATAATTAATTCATTTTTTCTCTATTAAAACAATAAATTAACCAAAACACTCTGAATTCAAAAAAATTAATAACGAAAACAAATGTATAAAAGAGTAGCGTCAAGGCGTTCATTGTAGCATACCTCTGAAGTTGGATGCAAAGTTTTGAGGTACCAAATGTCAGGCGAGGTTAACAAAGCTTTATGTATTCGACCCTTTAAGGTGTATATCAGCTATTCCGCCGCAGAAAAGAAGCTCGATAAAAACCACGAAACAGAATACTGAATTCCGATAAATTTAATAATTTCTATCGAGTTTTCCGCTCTGACGGAATAGTTGCTAGACCTCCAAACTTTTATTAAAAAAAAGCCCCCTAGTATAAAATTCATTCGATATTTGCAGTCGATCAATCAATCAATCCTAGTAGCATAACTAATCGATTGTAGTTTTGCAATCGATTATACTTATCTTCTGCTAATAGTGCTGATGGAACATATGTATATCGTTGTTCCTAACACTGCTACAATGGCTACAAAATATATAAATATAAAAATCATGAGACTCAACTGGGTCTTTTAGCTACTCCGCCGGAGCGGGAAACTCGATAGAAATCACGAAATTTATTGAATTTTTTTGCGCAATTCCAATATAATTCGTGTTTTCTATCGAGTTTTCCGTTCCGACGGAGTCGCTGATGGACCTCAACATAATTTCGTCCCAACGCAGTATTGAGGGATATATCATCTATTCCGTTGGAACGGAAAACTCAATAGAAATCACGAAGCTTATCGGAATTCGGTAAACAAATTCGATAAATTTCGTTATTTCCATCGATTTTCCTGTCCCGATGGAATAGCTGATAAACTTCCGATTTAAATATTTTTTAATGCATTTCAAACATACAGTATGCATACTTATTTATTTATTTATGTGGATACTTATGTAAGCCAAATATAATCCTAACAGCACGACCTATAAAAATTATAAAAAAACTTTAATAATTTATGTACATATATTTATATAAATACACATACTTTCGGTATTTAAAAGGTTAATAAAAATATATGTTATTTGAAAATATATATAAAATAAATAATGAGTAAGAGTTTACACACATATGTATAATGTATTTGACTTTATTTAAGGTCCAAAGAATCTTCCTTGCCGCTAACGCCATACACATAACGCTAACCCTAACGATAACCATATTCAAAAGACCGATTAGTAATGCAATTACCAACACAAAGAAAACAAGTAAGGAAGTCTAAGTTCGAGCCGAACATTAAATACGCAGCGGTAGTTTTCAGAACGGTATAACAATGATATAGGCCCCAGGAGGATTTGCCTAAAAGTTTATACTATTTTAGCTATTTATCTTTACGCCTGATTGGAGGGCAATTTTATCGATTATCAGGTATACTCCCAACGATACTAGTATGCTTTGTGCCAAATTTCTTCGTTTTACCGTAATCAGTTTAAAAGTTACGACCAGTCGAATTTTCAAAAATGCCTCCCGAAAAAGGGGCGTGGTCATCATCCGATTTCGCCCATTGTCAATAGTACCCTACCTTGGCACGAAAGTAATCTGTGTACCAAATTTCATTCAAATTTCACAATTTTTACTCAAGTTATGTCAATTTATGTGATTTTCAAAATTTTGTATATCGAAAAAGGGGGCGTGATTATCATCCGATTTCGCTCATTTTCAATAGCAACCTACCTTGTCCAGAAAGTAACCTATATACCATATTTCATGCAAATATCTCAATTTTTACTCAAGTTATTCTTCTGAGCTAGTCGAATTTCCTGCAGGGCAGCTGTAGTAGGTGGTGTAAACGGGAGCGGTCACCGAACGATCTCGCTGACTTTCAATTAACGGTAATTTTTTTACAAAATTTTACAAAAATTATTTATAGGATGACCAAGAGAATAAAGTGCCTAATTAATCTTTACGTATACTTAACTTAACTGAAGCCAAAAGTTGCCTATTTTTTCTTGCGTACTTTTTTTTTGAATAACAATTTATACGGCTTTCTCATATACCAGGTTGCCCCTAAGTTAAGTTAAGTATACGTAAAGACTAATTGGGCTCTAAATTTTACCAGTTAGCTGTCAAATGAATTTAAAACTAAAATTAGATTACCTAAAAGGTTATCGAAATTTTGAATATCGATCGAAAAATATACCAATGTTAAAGACTGACTATTATGGAACGACTCACATGAGGAAAAATTTCATCAAAAATCTTTTTTTTTTTTTTTGAGAATTTATTTTCTCACAACCCTAATATAGAAAGGCTGGTTTTCATTGCGTCAAATGGTGTGAAATTTCATCGATTTTATCGAGATTTGGTTGCTTATTTAGATAAAGTCGATAAAAGTTGTCAAAATTTCACCTCGTGAAAACCGCGATTTTATCCAATTTCAGCAGGTATACTCCCAACGATACTAGTGTTTGTGCCAAATTGCATCGTTCTACCGTTATCAGTTTAAAGTTACGACCAGTCGAACTTTCAAAAATGCCTCCCATAAAAGTGGGCGGTGCCACGCCCACTTTAAAAAATTTGTCAAAAAATCATAATAGAATGATCAGGGGGTTTCACCTATAAATTTATATCATTTTAGCCATTTCAGCTACCGAGATATATCAACTTATGTGATTTTCGAAATTTTCGATATCGAAAAAGAGGTTATGGTTATCTTCCGATTTCGTCCATTTTCAATAGCAACGGTAGAAGGACAGAAGGACGAACATTCCTTAATGAGCTCCTCCTTTCAACCTAAGAACTTCCATATATGGAACTCTATATCTCTCTCGATTATTTTCTGCCGTTGCGTAGTACCGTTTTGTGGACAAAATTATAATACCCTTGTACTAATACGCTAGGTATACAAATGAGTTAGGTCATTTCTTTATTGGTGTAACGATATATGAAATTTCGGTTTTTGCCGTCTAATGTGGTACATATGTTTATGTAGCACTGAGTTCGTACGAAAAAAAGGAAGTAACGAATGATACATCAAACAACCCTCAGGCAGTAACAGAAGAACTATACATACTTTATTACCCCCTCTATTTAAATACATAAGCATGAAAGTCCGTGACGTGTCGAAAAATATACAGAAAATTCGTAGTTAAAAGGCATAAACTCCACCCAATCTAAATCCTCTAAGTAGACAAAAATATAACAGCAACAAAAACCAATCGACGAAGCCGATTGATGCCATTGACAAACAATCAATGTAGCTAGCTAGCTCATGAATGTGTATGTATTTCCAGGGCAGCATATTTGAACCACGGCAATTGAGAAGTAAAGTCCTCTCTCGAAGAACAAAGATCGCGCTCTATAAGTCTCTCATCATACCTGTCCTGATGTATGGCTCAGATTCATGGACAATGTCAAGAGAAGATGAGATGGCCCTTGGAGTACTTGAGAGAAAAGTTCTCCGGAAGATTTATGGTCCTTCCCGTGATGCCGTCGGCGAGTATCGAAGGAGATTTAACGATGAGCTGTACGAGCTTTACGCAGATCTGACCATAGTCCAGCGAATTAAAGCCCAAAGGCTCCGCTGGCTGGGTCACGTCATGCGAATGGACAAAGAAGCTCCAGCCCAGAAGGTTTTCCAATCGTCACCCGAATTCGGCAGCAGAGGAAGGGGGAGGCCTCGACTGAGATGGAAACAACAGGTGGAGGATGACTTGAACTCCCTTGGGGTTTCCAATTGGCGTCAGTTATCGCTAAAAAGGAATGACTGGCGTGCTTTGATAGGCGACGGCCAAAATCGCTTAGGCGGTTAAGCGCCAATAAATGATGATGATATTTGAACCACGACATTAACACACCATTTAATAGTACTCCCTCTTTGTCTTGGGCAAGGTATGGACACGATTAAAGTAACGTTCCGGTTTCCCTTTCAGTTTTATAGCACGATTCGGTTTCGGTTCCGGTTTCGTTCTTCAAATTTTATTTCGGTTTCGGTCACTGTTTCATTCCGATTTCACTAGTAATCGGTGCAAACCGTTTCACCTTTTCATACATTTTTGCTCACAAATTACATATGCATATGAGAGTGAGAAAATCCGCAAATTGAAAAATTGTTTAGAATCGGCCTGTAAATGAAATAAATCGTCAAAGTATCTGATACGGGCCACCAAATACTTTTTTATCGGATCTCGTGAATTTTTTTTCGATGCCATCATTCAGCTATAGCTAAATTTCCTCTTTCGGAATTTGATACTGAGGTCAAAACGAGTCTTTTGTAGCATTTCTCGACAATCTTCAATGAAAGCTATTCAGGGTACCCTTTGGTAAAAGAAAATATGTTCCCACAAAAAGAAAAAAAGGCATAAAAAAATCCAAATCGTTTGAAACCTGTTCCGGATATTGAAACGGTATCGGTTTCGTTCTTTTTCAGACCAAAATAACAGTTACGGTTTCAGTTTCGGTTTTAAAAAATGAATCGGTTTTAATCGGTTACGGTTACGGTTTCGGTTTCAGTCCTTAGTCTTGAGTAACCCGTCGAGGATTGAGTGGAATATTTTTATATTTCAAATAATTTTTCAAAAATGCCATATCATATTTTGAAGATCGCCTCAGCTCAAATTTGTTTCCAATAAGGCCCTATTTTGAAATTTGATTCAAAAACGCCCCATCTCAGAATCTGAGCTGAAAATTAATTGCATTTTTCTTTCAGATAGGGCGTTTTTAATTAATCGGGCGAAATTGTTAAAAGGAGAGTTGTTGAAAAAAAATTGTGATAGGGCGGTTTTGAAAAATATTTTGAAACAGGGTACAATATCCAAAAAATCCTAGTTTTTCTCTCGAGGGTAGTTTGTTCAGAGATCGGTAGTAGTAAAACAACTTTTTAAGTTTTTAAATTTTTTCTTCTTAATAACTTACTATACCCCAACTTTTTGCATTATGGAACATCTATATGGCGCCAAATATAAAAATCAAAATTAAATTACGGTGACCTAACTCTAGAAAGCTTCAGAAACTATTGGGAAACCCGGTGCAATTTTCAAAAACTCAAATTTTGTTGAGAGTTATTGTCCAGTTTAGTCGACATTTTCTTTAAACAAAATCATTTTTGTGACTGAAAGTAATATTTAAAGAAAAATGCGAAAAATAACGAATGAGACTGCGGTTAAAGAAGAAAATTTAGTTTTGAAAGGCAAACCTACTCGAAAAATTGCTTCTGAGTTGCGGATATCGCAATCTATGGTGATGAAAATTAAAAAAAAGAGAAATTTGAAAGGGCCAAGTGCAAAAAATGGCCGCCCAGTCATACTTTCAAATCAAGATGCAAGGCATATGGTGCGATTACTAATGTGTGGTAGAGCAAGAACTCCACAAAAAGCTGCCGAGAGTATAGGCAGCAGTGCAAGTGTTTGGACCGTCCGTCGGGCGCTTAATAAAGTTGGGTGTTTTGCAGCGAAAAAGCCCAAAAAGCCAAAGCTTTCTGTAAAAAATAAAAAAGCTCGAATGGCATTTGCTCTAGCTCACCGGCATTGGACTATAGATGATTGGAAACGGGTGATATGGTCTGATGAATGCAAAATCAACCGTATTAATTCCGATGGCATTCATTATTTTTGGTCAGACACTGGCAAAGCAACCCAAAGACACCAAGTGATAGAAACAGTCATCAAAGCTCGTACAAAATTGGCTAAAACCCCAAAATTTTGAAACATTACAATGGCTATCTCAAAGCCCTGCACGTCGTTTCTGTAACTTTTTAACGAAGTTCGTTACATAAATATCGTTAATTTTGACACAATTTTCGGTACAAAATTTGTCAAAATCAATGTTAACGACAATAACGAATTTCGTTAAAAAGTTACAGAAACTGGGTGCTGTTCTCAATCCTATAGAAAATTTGTAGTCTATAGTGAAGCGACGATTAGGTAACTTTGAAAAACACCCTAATAGCATAAATGAGCTATGGGAGAGAGTACAAATAATCTGGGAAGAAATACCAATCGAAATCAGTCAGAACCTGATGGAGAGCATGCCGAAACGTATAAGCGCAGTAATAAAAGCTAGAGGAGGAATAACTAGCTACCAAAACTGGAGTTATGCACATTAAATACTGTATTTCGAACTGAGTGCAAAAGTGAATACATTGGTATACTCTTGTTTTTTTTTTTTGTAAATATAACAGGATTAAATTTTAAGGTTATATTTTTATACGGTGAAGTTTCTTAGTCTTAGCATTGACATATAAAAAAATAAACCAAGTTGAAAAATTATTCTGGCTGTAAAATTGTCTACTGAAGAACTGCTAATGGTTTTCTGTGTTCACTTTTGCTCTATAGTGTAGCTGCGTATAAAATCAACTAAATTTTAAATGGCTGTAATAATTTTAATAGTAAGATAATCACACATGGCTTACCATTTTGAAAGCTTCAAAGCTTCAACTTTAAGATTATGTTAAATTATTTTGAAAAAAGTTTCAAAAATTAAAAGAAAATTCAATTAAAAAAATGCCATTTTTCCCCATTCAAAATGTATGGGAAAGCACGAAAAAACTAGCCACTTCTAAGGGTTAAGTTAGAGCGCTAATTTTTTGTACGGCATATTTTCTCATCAATACATTAAGTTTCAGGCACCGTATCCTCTTGTCTCGTAAATGAGAGAACTCGAATTCTGATGACAATGTACATACTTAGTTAAGGTGACCATCCGTTCTCATTGAGGAGGATTGTCCTCCGAAAATGCGGCTTGTCCTCCGTTAAATTTGTGTCCTCCTTGGTTCTCCTTTTTGACGATTTTGTCCTCCTTGTCCACCTTTTTTGACGACTTTATACTCCTTTTTTACAACGTTTATATTAAGTCGCTTTCTTGTTTGCACCACAATTTTCATACGAATTTGTGGAATCTTGCAACTTCCCGTTGAGCTACAGACTTGAAACTTGGAACATAGTTCATAACTCCGTGAGAAGGAAATATGAATGAAAAAAGTGTCCGCTAGGTGGTGAAATTGAGATTCTTGCGATCGACTTTTGAATAACTTCCTGGCAACCTAGGGACTTGAAACTTAGCACGTATTCCGGGCACGGTGACTACAATTTGTCGGTATAATTGAAAATCTTTGAAACACAGGGGAAATCTTGTGATCGATTTTTAAGTAACTTCCCGGTAAGCTACTGACTTGAAACTTGACACATTTGTCGGAACCCGTGGACAATGCAATCCCTCTTCAAAAAAAATTCCGATAAGTTGGGCACGGATCGAGATATTTCGAAAACTACTAAGTTGAGAATCATGCGATCAACTTTTGACTAACATCCTGGTAACCAAGGACTGAAACCGAAACCGAAACCGTAACCGTAACCGATTAAAACCGATTAATTTTTCAAAACCGAAACCGAAACCGTAACCGTTATTTTGATCTGGAAAAGACCGAAACCGAAACCGTTTCAAAAGCCGGAACCGGTTCCAAACGGTTTTGAATTTTCTCAATACCTCACTTCTGTGAGTGGGCACATAGGTAGTTCCTTTTACAAACAGGTACCCTGAAAGTTTTCATGGAAGATTGTCGAGCCACGTTTTTCAAAATTCTGAAAGAGGAAGTTTGACTATAGTTGAATGAAGCGATCGAAACAAATTTACGAGATCCGTAAAAGAAATGTTCAGGCTTGTCTCAGAAAGCGCCACTAATTTTAATGTTTTTAACGATTTATACATTTCATTTGGCTTCCATTTTTAATAAAAAAGTAGAGTTAACTTTAGGAATTTGTTTTGCAGAAATTTCATCCATGCATAGCGTTAATAAATGTATTATTATATTGGAGAAACCCCATCATGGCCGCAGGAAAAAAGTTATGAAAATTCAGACCTATTTCGTAGCTACATAGGTACTTGATTATTTTAGTAGTAAAATTTTTTTTTCGTGTTTTTATTTGGAAACCGAAACCGAAACGAAACCGTAACTGAAACCGAAATAAATTTTGTAGAACGAAACCGGAACGGAAACCGAAACACGTTGCAAAAACCGAAACCGAAACCGGAACGTTATTTTAAACGGTTTCAGCCCTTGCTGGTAACATAGGAACTTGAAACTTGGCATTTAGTTAATAGATCATTGGCAATTCAATTTGTAAAAATCAAAATTCCAATAGGTGGCGTGCTGTTCGATATAATTGCAAATCTTTTAAATGGTTTAAAACGAATGAGGAATCTTGCGATCGATCTTTGAGTAACTTTCCGGTTAGCTAGAGACTTCAAACTTGGCGCATTTGTCGGACCCCGTAGACAATGCAATATTTATATATTATGGGTAGTGGCCTAAGGTGCTAGACCTTCTAGCATACAAGTCACTACAGTGTTGTGAGTTCGACTCTCACAATGCCGGGAAAGAAAAAGTCCTTGAAGAGATGTAACTCCAGTATCATCGAAACATATGTCGGCTTGTCTGGTTCCTGCAGGGCGTAGGTAAAAAATTTTCTCAAAAAAAAAAAAAAAAAAAAACCCATTTTCATATTTTCGTTTTTATTTTCGTATTTTTCACGATGTTAAATAAATATACATACATACATATGTATATTAAAAAAGATGTGTCTTAATGCCGACAATTTGTCCTCCTTTTTCGTCAAAAGTTTCGATCGTCTCAGTAGTTTTTATGTGCATTTGTCCTCCTTTTTCGCTCGAAAATTATGGTCACCTTAACATAGTATACTACTTGGAGGCCCATATACTACGTAGAGTTTTTAGCCGTTTAATTTATAAGCATAATTATGAAAAATTAAATAACATATTTATTTTCTTTTGAGGGAATGTTACCTGCTGGTATTTTAAAGCTAAATGGTTCCATTAATGATTAGCATACATATTTATGGCATGCAAATTATAAAAAAAAAATAAGAAAAACTTATCACAAAATCCCCCTCGTGAAGGGTGGATACCTTGCCGCGGTACGAGGGCTTAAGTCGATAGCCACAGGGCTACGCTGCCCTTGTGATCATAGCTCCGTACGGCACTTCATCACGAGAGCAGCCTAGCCTCTCTGGCGCGACGACAAAGATCTTCCCCCTCCCAATCCAGGGTGTTATGCGAAACCGTGCCCATTGGACGTTTGCAGCCGGGAGGCAAATCGTGGCTGTATTTGAACGGAGCCTCTCTGACACCGGGTCGCCTCAGAGAGTAAGCATGGCCTTACCGCGGTACGGGGCTCTGCCGCGGCGGACGACACATCTTCCCCTACTCTTCCCTTGACCCTAAGCTGGCCTTGTCCGGCGATGGGTCGTACGAACAAGATGAACTCGAATAACCTGACTAAAAACGAAAAATCTAAAAAACAAACAACGCCAAATTTCACTCCTCAGCAAAGGAGAGCTATGGAGGAGCAGGCGAGGAAGCAACAACAACGCCGGAGGACAACCTCCGTTCCACAATCAAGGGGGGGATCGACAGCGATGGCAACTACGAGTCGGTCAACCAACCCTCTATCGAATAAGATTGACTTGATGGGAGCTAGCACCAGTGCGGTTGCCAACGCAGCTAAGCGGACAACGGCGGATGCTAAACTCCCATCAACCGCTGATATGAAAACCAGTATCTTTACGTCTGTGGCAGCGGTCTCACGACCTGGCCTCGGAGTTTCGAAGGAGAAGGAAGCTGCAACTGAGATGTCGGCAAGGAGAGCGACCGCGATGGCAACTACGGGTCCGCACTCCAGGGAGACATCTCCCCGCCGCTTCACATACCACGAGAAAAGATTGGCTGCAAAGATCCTGAAGAGGTATGAAGGGGTACCGCAGGAATCACTGTCGCCGAATTCCAGTAAATCTGTAGAGCTAGCGAAAGCTGTGATACCGGATTTCCAAAATTCGTACATGCCAAAGAGGTTAAAAGTTAACCCTTTCAAGCGCCAGAGATCGGATCTGGAGTTTATTCCCCCTCCCAAGCGGCATCAGAATACCTCTGGAGCGGGCAAACTAAGCTTTGCTGAGGTAACCAAGGACAGGATCCTTATAGGCGTCCTTGACCGAGGCAATGACCGTCTGGCCATCCCCAAGGACCGGTGGCGTTACGTGCGAAATGAACTCGGCAACATTCTTCTCAACGTTGCTCCGGAGTTTCCGGGTAGTTCGGCACGAGTAACGGATGCGGGTTGGCACCAGGGTCAAATTAAATTACTCGCATGCGAGGATGCAAAAACCGTAGCACTGTACAAGGCAGCAGCTGCTAAACTGGGTGAAGTCTACCAGGGCGCAAAGATAGAGGTCGTCGACTGGAAGGACATTCCAGCTCGTCCAAGGGCAAGGGCGTGGATTCCGGCCATCCCTGACGAACCCGAGAGAATACTCGGGATGCTACGGCTAATGAATCCGTCCCTCCCAACGCATGACTGGAGTGTCAATCTGGTCGGGGATGCGGTAGGGCCCGACAGACAGGTGGTGTTCACCATGAATAAAGAGTCAATCGAGCCCCTCAAAAGGTGCAATGGCCTAGTACACTACAGCGTAGGCCAGATCGTTATCCACGTATATCGTGGTGATGCTCAGCGCGCTGCCTTCTCGGCTGCTCCGGGGGAACCGGAAAACTTATTACCAGAAGAGGAAGCGGAGGATTCCGATGCGGAAAGCATGTTATCCGCCACGTCTCTTGGCGATAGTGCTGTGAACAACTCGGAGATGGAGGACAGCCTACAGGACGAGGAAGTCCTCGACGTCACGGTGGTAGCAGCCAACGCTGAGCGACTAACATCTAACGCTACAGGCAGCAGGACTCCTGCAACGCCACATCGGGCAGTTAATCGGAACAACTCGTCGTTGATAGGCAACCTCCGGGATGGAGCAAACCTCGACGATATGGGGACGGCAGGGAAGTCTGTGCGCTCTCATGTTGGTGGTGCTTCAGATTAATTTGCACAAATCTAAAGTGGCTTCGGCTGCTTTAAGTAGTCGTCTTTCTAAAGGCGACGTGGATGTGGTCCTCATCCAAGAACCCTGGGTCAATAGCTCGAGAATCTGCGGATTGGGGACTAAGGGCTTCAAGCTCATTCGAGCCAGCGAGGAGAGCAAAGTCAGAACGTGTATTTTGGTCAAGTCTGAGTTGAACTCCTTTCTCCTACCTAACTACACCAATGGTGATATTACCGCTATCAGTCTAACGGTCGACAGCACCCGCCTGACGGTGGCGTCGGTCTATATGCCCTACGACGCCGAAGAACCCCCACCACAAACGGAGGTGAATGACCTGGTGTCAAATTTCTGCACGGGTAATCTTATTATTGGAGCGGACGCTAATGCTCACCATGTCCAATGGGGGAGCTCCGACATCAATGCCAGGGGCGAGTCTCTGTTTGATTACCTCTTAACAACCAACCTGGTGATTTGCAACGTGGGTAATGAGCCTACTTTTATCACTAAGACCCGCAGGGAGGTCATAGACCTCACTATCTGTAGTGAAGGCGCTTATGAGTGGGTCAGAAAATGGCGGGTTCTGGAAGAACATTCTTTCTCCGACCACCGTTACATAGAAATGGTTTTAGACTTTATTGTAGAACAACCAATCATGAAGCGCAATCCACGTAACACTGATTGGCAGTTACACAATGAAATATTAGACAGAGACCTACCAGTACTGCCCTCACAAGCCCCCTCATCAGTAGAGGAGCTGGAGGATCTTGTTAATACATTTACATCGGCGCTCTCAAATGCTCTAGGACAGGCTTGTCCAGTGCCAAAACCACGCGGTAAACACAGGCCACATTGGTGGTCCTACGATTTGGACTCGCTCCGAATATCATGCCGGAAACAATTTAACAAGGCCAAGAGCTTCGGCTCTGAGCCTCATTGGCATGAATATAAAGCTAAACTAAGGGCCTACAAAAAAGCTCTGAGACAGGCGAAGAGAACCTCGTGGAGAAACTTCTGCACTGGCGTCGAAAAGGTCGACGACACAGCGAGACTTAGACGAGTCCTCTCGAAAAGTCAAACAACCATCAGCTATTTGCGAAAGCCTGACGGATCCTGGACCAGCACGGAAGAGGAAACCCTTGAGCTGCTCTTGAATACACATTTTCCGGGGAATCTGCATGATGCACCACTAGCACCTGCAACAAACCTGGCAGTAAATATACCCATCACTGAGGAAAGAGTAAGGTGGGCAGTTAAGAGCTTTGAACCGTATAAGGCTGCCGGGCCGGATGGGATTATCCCCGCGCAACTTATAAACACGTTGGAGACATCAGCTAAATGGCTGGTATTTCTCTTCACAGCCTGCCTGGCTCTCAACCACATTCCGGGCTCCTGGAGAAGCGCCACGGTAGTGTTTATCCCTAAGGCTGGGAAGGCATCCCACTACGAGCCAAAAGATTACAGACCGATCAGTCTCTCGTCCTTTGTACTCAAAACCTTTGAGAGGATACTAAGCGACTACCTTTCAACGACTATTGATAGCAACCTTATCTCTAGCTATCAGCATGCATACACCAAGAGTAAATCAACAGAAACTGCTCTGCACAGCCTAGTATCTGTCATTGAGAAATCGCTGTGTGAAAAGGACTACTGTCTCGTGGCCTTCTTAGATATTGAGGGGGCTTTCAACAATATAAGCCCGGAGGCGATCAACTCCGCTCTAACTAATCTGGGCGTAGATAGACCTCTAACTGGTTTAATTGACCAACTTCTAAGAGGAAGGAAAATAGCTTCTTCACTTGGTACGGTCGAGTTATCACGCTATGTCATAAGGGGAACGCCCCAGGGTGGTGTTCTTTCCCCGCTTTTATGGAACCTCACAGTCAACTCGTTGCTACGTGACACAAGCTGGGGGGGCGGGAAGATAGTGGCATACGCAGACGATTTAGCTATTGCATTCAGAGGCAAGTTCCCACAAACTCTGTGTGACCTGATGCAAGTAGCACTGCGAGAGGTTTCGAGGTGGTCCTCTCGCTGCGGACTTAGTATCAACCCGGGGAAAGTGGAACTTGTCCTCTTCACCAACCGGTACAAAATACCGCCACTAAGCCTACCAGAACTAGATGGCACGCGCCTGGGCTTGTCGGATAAGGCCAAGTTTCTAGGCATAGTTCTGGACAGGAAACTGAATTGGAAGGAGAATGTTCTTCAGCGCCAGAAGAAAGCTTGCATCGCTCTTTACACATGCAAAAGAGCCATTGGCAAAAAATGGGGGCTCAGCCCTAGAGTATGCAGTTGGATCTACACGGCCATCATTCGCCCAATCATGCTGTATGGAGTCGTCGTATGGTGGCCGGCACTGAGCAAGACAACATACCTGAATCTGTTGCGGAAAGTCCATAGATCCAATATGATCTGTATAAGCGGTGCGCTAAGGACAACGCCCAACGAAGCCCTCCAGGCCATTCTGGGCATTTTGCCACTTGATCTGGAAGGGTTTCGGTCAGCGGCGGCATCAGCTCTGCGCCTAAGAGAAACCTCCAGTTGGGGTGCGGGTACTATTGGACACTCCAGTATTCTGGAATCTTACAGCTTTCTCCCTCTAAGCACAGATCGTTGTGCGACCACTACAGTCGGGGATAGCTGCTTCAAAATAAACATTCCCAGCAGAGAAGACTGGGAGAGGACGGATTGGTGTCCCGAAACAAATGGTGGCACTTCCATATACACCGACGGCTCGAAGTTGGACGGCAGAGTTGGAGGAGGGGTTTATTCAAGGGATTTGGACCTTGAACTCTCCTTCAGACTACCTGATCATTGTAGCGTCTTCCAGGCGGAAGTCTCGGCAATCCGGGACGCCGCGGCCTGGTTAAGCAAACGTGTTATCGGAGGAGATATCACTATTTTCAGCGATAGCCAGGCGGCAATCAAATCCCTTGGCTCATACACGTTCAACTCTGAACTGACGCTCAGCTGTCGTCGATCTCTTCAGGAGATGGCCCAACAGAACCGCGTAAACCTCATATGGGTCCCGGGACATAGGGACATTGAGGGAAACTGTAAGGCAGACGAGCTTGCCAGGCAGGGCACGACCAAGCAGGTTCTTCGGGATAAAGAGCGCTTAGGTATGCCGTTTGCCACATGCAAACTAATGCTGAAGGAACACACACTCCGTCAAGCCAACGAAAGATGGCTGCAATCCCCAGGGTGTCGGATATCGAAACAAACCTGGCCAAAATGGGATCTTAAAAGGTCTAGACGCATTTATGCCCTAACTAGGAGGGAAATCTGCATATTGATAGGGGTATTAACCGGTCACTGCCTCATTGGTAGGCATGCAGAAAGGCTAAGTGTGCCCTACCGACGATGCTGCAGGAGTTGCAAAGATGATGAGGAGGAGGAAACGGTGGAGCACCTCATCTGCAACTGTCCGGCTTTAAGCGGCGTGAGAACGCGCTTTTTGGGAGTTCCGTTCCTAGATAGTCTAAGCCAGATCGCGGAACTGGACATAAAGGACTTGATGGGCTTCATAAAGTCATCTAAGTGGTTCGAGGAGGAGTAACGGTGTCGGTTTAGGAGTGTCAGTCCCGGGATTCTGCTATGTGGAAAATCCCAACAACTCAGGGATTTTCCATATGGCTGGGTCCCGGGGCTGACTTTCCTTGTGTTGGTGGTATCACAACGGGCCTTCAAAACTGGCCTAAGTGTGCCTCTGCGGCAGCCACTTGAACCTACCTACCTATCACAAAATCCGCTACTGCACTACTTATATACATTAGACTGTACCAAAATAAAAAAATTTATAACTTTTGATATTATTTTCCAGAATGACGAAAAAATACTTCAGTTTTAGACTTTAAATATTAGCTGTCAGAGGTCTATTAGAGTCAGTTTTGAATTTTTATAGTTAACATTTTTTCATTCATGCATATGTACATGTCTTAAAATTTTCAGAAGGCTGTTTTCTTTTTGTTTCAAATACATGCCCATCGCCAAAAAAAGTTTAGAATCTTCCCCCTGGTTCGAATGTTTACTTGTTGGTGATTGAAAAAAAACAATAAAATAAATTTCGGCACCCTGTAAAAACAGAGAAATTAATTTTTTGCTTATTGCTGTAAAGGTTTTAACCCGTGTCATATTTCGTCCATATAAGCCATTAACCTGCGACACCAACTTTAGCTTTTATTCGAATTTATTTTAAACCAACCCCCTGTATTTAAAAAAAAAATTAGTAAAGTAACTATAGCCTTAGATTTTCTATGCCATTCTCAAAATACTAAGCGATTTGTTCACGTAGTAAGCGATTCTTGTACAAAAGTTGCCGACGAGGCACGCGTAGGTTATTTATTCGCTAAACTAAGTTGCCGAGAACGTTACAGCAAATTCGAGTCAAGAAAAGATTTAGCATAAATGCATTTATTTCCTCATTATATGCAGGTAAATATTCTTTTTTTCTTAGTTTTCAGGAAACAATTTTTTTTTTTTCAAATACATGGTGTTGGTTTTAGTAAAAAATAGAATAAAAGCTGAACTTGGCATGATGGGCTAAAAGTTTCTATGGATGAAATATTGCCTTGGTGAATACCTTTCTAAAACTGTATCACTTTTGAAAATCTAACGCAAATATAGAAATTATAGAAAAAAACAAATTTCGCTGTTTTTACAGGGTGACAAAAATATTAAAATTTTTTTTTTGAAAACTTCATAAGGTAAGTGTTCAAACTGGGGGGAGCATTTTCAACTTTTTTTTCCTCCTTACACCGTGATACGGTCTAATGCCCATATCATTTTGATATGGGATAGTGAAATGTAAAAACCAAAATAAAATATGTTTAAATTCAAAGATAGTCAAAGTGGCGTCAGCCACGGTTCAGGCAACCACCCGTGCTTGGGATGGCGTAGCCCAGGGTTATTTTTTGTAAGCTAATGAATTAAGCTAAGTAATTTATTAGTAGTTGGGTGCTAAAGGAAACAAATATTTTTTTTTAAGTACAGTAGTTTCTGTAGTATTAAACAAAAATTTTAGAAATAAAAAAATTTTCGTCGTTCTGAGGTCGTTTTTTGAGCCCACTTCCATTTTTAACCTAATTTATTAGCAGCTAAAGTAGACAATTACCGATAATAGTAAATTTCGCAAAAAAAAAAATTATTCCAACCGGAAAGGGAATTCGCGCAAAGGCTAGTGATTCTGCCCTAACTTAAAAAAAAATAAAACTTCCATTTTTTTAGGTTAAGGCCGAACCGTTACCCCTTAAAATATGCTGATATTTGGCTATAAAATTCAAAACTAAAAATAATAGATCTTTTGTAAGTAAATATTGAGGTTTAAAACATGAAGAGCTGTTTTCTTAGCTAGCATTTAATTTTGAAGTTGATCATAAGCACAAAAAAGTATTGTTCAATATACAGTCAGTATCAAAAGAAAGTGTACACCATAAAACTTTCAGCAAATTTGCCAACTTTTTGCACAGAATTTTAAGATTTTTTTCGAGTAAATAAATTGCCAAAAATCAGGGAGTTTAGCTGGCGGCTTAAGATTTGTATTTTTCTTTAATAAAATTTAAGGAGCTACATAACTGCGTACTCAAAAAAAATCTAAAAATCCTGTGCAAAAAGTTGGAAAATTTGTTGCAAATTTGTCGAGTTTTCCTGAATTTTGCACTAACTTTTTATCTTTAATTTAAAAAGCACATGCTGTATTTTTACGAGTACTTTCATAAGATAAAAAATAGCGAAAATATTCAAAAGAAGAAATGATTGGTGAAAACTGAAATTTTATGGTGCACACTATTTTTTGGCATTGACTGTAATTTTCAAAAAAAAAAAAAGAAATATGTAATTAATTTTGAGTCAGTCTAACATATGTAAATACATTCAATGTAACTAATTGGATGCATTACTATCTATCTACTCGTTACCAAACACTTTCAATTCATTCAATTGGAGTTGCTGTTTTTGCAATGAAATTTCTTCTCTACGCAGCTTTTCCATTTCATAATTATGCCGACGTTGTTCTTTGAGTTGGTCATTTGTTGCACCATTTAGTTGCTTTATAGATTCACACAACTCTTTGACGCCTTGTCGCAAGTCTTTTAAAATATGCATGTTTTCTTGTTGCAAATTAGTATTTTCATTAATTAACATTGATACTGCATTTACTACTTTGGATTGTTGCTTTACAAGTTGCATCAATTCTGTAGTTTCTACATTTTCCTTGGCAGCCGGGTTTGTGTTATTTAATTTGAGTTTCTCTGTTGTGGATACATTTGCTTCGTAGTCATCTTCCAATTCAGTTTTTACCATAGTATTCGCATGGGCGACATCATCATAATAAGCATTTGGGGGCACATTTATATTTGATTGTATGGTATCATCTACAGTGTTATCATGCTCTTCTTCAGCTACTTCATCTTCCATATCACAACCTAAAGAATTGTCATCGTCTGTGAAATTTAAATCTTCCTTGCTTATATCGAATAAAACGCCATCACCGCTATAACTTTCGCCACCAGACAATTGTGCACTCGAATCCTCTTGCAAATCTACATCGCAGTTATCATCGGCATTTTCAAGCGTAGTTGTTTCGTAAAATCCGCATATTAGCGCTACTTCATGTTCTGCCGGCGATAGACTCTTTTTAATACGTAGATTTTGTAGTTCTTCGGGGCCCTGTGCATTATTCCTTTCGGATAATACTTTTCTTTTCACTGCCGCGCGCCAATCAAACCACACCTATGTAAGACAAATTGTATGAAGCAATTTGCCACTATTAATACTTATATAGGTCTGTATGT
Source organism: Campiglossa producta (assembly GCA_964058755.1). Taxonomy (NCBI): domain Eukaryota; kingdom Metazoa; phylum Arthropoda; class Insecta; order Diptera; family Tephritidae; genus Campiglossa; species Campiglossa producta. The sequence continues at coordinate 25,016,250 of CAXKVI010000003.1, forward strand.
ACATATTTATCCACTAAAGCTTTCTTACCTTTTTCCAACATTTTGCAGGTTTTCTAGGTGGTCCATGTTCATTTAGTTTCTTAGCAAATTGTATCCACAACGCATTTCTTTGCTGTCTGTCCGAATGGCCAAATGCAAAATTTCGATGATTCTTCATGAAATACACCATAATAGCTTCTTGTTTGAAATTTTTGTGGCGTCCCCTGTACACAACAAGTACAAGGTAAAAATTAAAATAAATTTAATTAAGTGGAAATAATTAATAGATTTACAAATCACTTACATTTTCAAGCTGCTTCTTACAATTCTTCACAACCTTATGGTTTTATGCCAACACAACAGAGTGGTTTAAAATCCGATTTTAGTCGATTTCATTTACACTTGTCTTCTAGTGAAATCGAGCGTAAAGTAGAAGTGAAATATATCCTTAAACTACGATTTTAACTCGATGAAAGTTATTTATTCAATTGAACTGATTCAAATATTATTAAATTGGGTTTATATAGCAGTATTAAAAAGTTTTTTTGTCTGTATTTTTGTTTAATAACGTCTAACTTAATTTGTATTTGAATTCCTCTGGTGTTTTTGCTTCACATCGCACCCTGTCAAAGTCGATTTCCTTAGGTATCGATATCACGGTATTGCTCATTTGGTAAATTGCCCAAAAGACTGTTTTTGGTGTTCTTTTAGGGCCGCTTGCATAGAGCCGATAGCGACTAATCACTGATTAACTTGACAGCCAACCATACAAAATGCATCGATTAAAGCTAAGGGTACAGCTAGCGACACGACGCGACCAAATATTATTTGCATGTGTTCTTATAGAGCATAGTACCCATAGCGACAGCAGCACCACGCGATACAACATAGTTGATCAAATAGGCAACTATTTGATCGCGTCGCGTCGTGTCGCTAGGTGTGCCCATATTTTAAAGCTAAGGGTAGACCTAGCGACGCAACTAAATATTCTCTGCATGTATTCTTATGGATCAGAGTGCACCTAGTGACAGCTGCACCACGTGACACTACGCGATACAACATTGTTGATCAAATAGGCTACTATTTGGTCGCGTCGCATCGTGTCGCTAGGTGTGCCCGTACTTTAAGGCTACGCTCACGCTCCAACCGACTTTTTCATCCGACATCATCAGAGAAATTCGAGCGCGTTCTATTTTATCAGGCGGCCAAGGTTTCGCTATAGTCTGAACTTGGTGTAATAACAACAAAATGTACAGATATCGGTGTGAAACTTTGTGTATCGATATTGTTCTCGATAGCTTTGCAACAATTGTATACCATTCCTAATCGAGATGGAATTTGATAGAAAACAGTGAATTTGGAAAAAAAAAGCTTATAAAAAAACAATCCCATCAGAAATTTGTTTTGGTATACTGAGCAATGGATAAGGATTCAGACAGCACCGTAACATCATTAGATGAGAATACAGAAAATTTCTGCACCAATCCCACGCGTGATATTTTAGCAGAAGGTATTGTAAATTTATTTAAACCATCAGTGGAAAAATTGGACGAACACATACAAGCAACTCGTGCGTCACAGATTGAATTAAAGAAGCAATTGGACACGCTATCGTTGCAACTAGTAGAAATTGAGAAGGCGCAACATAACATTCCTGAATTTTCCAGCAAAGTAAAAGAATTGATCAACGTAAAGCATAAAGTCACAGTCATAGCGAATATACTCAGCTCAAGTCAGGAGCGCTTATCTGGCCTATATAAGCTTATTGAAAAGGAGCAACGTCGCCGTCAAGCTTTGCTAGACTCAGCTTTAAACACAAATATATCTTAAAAAAAAGTCCACCAAAAATGGAAACACCCTATACAGATCACTTAACCGCTGACGATTATGAACAAGTTTATGAGCCTGCCGAGGATACATTCTTACTGCTAGATGCCATCGAAGCTGATTTACCCTATATCGAAGAAATTCAGCCATTAATTTGTATGGAAATTGGTCCGGGAAGCGGTGTTATTATAACGGCGCTTGCTAAGAAGCTAACCACAACAATTTGTTTGGCCAGCGATATTAATGTGCATGCCTGTAAGGCCACATTAAGAACAGCACAACGTAATAGCGCACATGTGGATACTATAAATTGTAATCTGGTGGATGGTGTACGTAAAGGAGTGGTCGATTTACTCATATTTAATCCACCTTATGTGGTGACCACAGATGATGAGTTGGAAAATAAGACATTCGCGAATACGAATGGGTCTAGTAATCTTTTAGTATGTTCCTGGGCAGGTGGCACACATGGACGACGTATTATTGATGAACTACTTAAACGTTTGGATGGAATTTTATCAGCCAAAGGAGTGCTCTATTTACTTGTGTTGCGTGAAAATAAACCGGATGAACTTATATATGAATTGAATGGTATGGGATTTAAGGCAATTAAGTTTTCTGAGAGACGTATACCAGGAGAGTATCTGTATGTTTTGAAAGTAAAGCGTAAATGAGAGTTGTACATATATATTTTCATAAGTATACATTAGACTAGGCTAAAGAAAATAAAATTAATTTCTTTCAAAAATTATATTGATTTTCGTTTTAAGAAAGGTGAAAAAAAATTACGGATAGTCTGAGAAAATTTCAGTCTAGACAGCTTTTGTAGGCAATTCAATTTCCCACAAACATATGTTCAGGTAAATGGGGTTTTACAGTAATGGTTTGTCGTTTTTATACCAACTATGAGGTAAAGTCTGTAAAATCTAGGTATTGTTTCCTTTAGCACCCAACTGCTAATAAATTAGCTAAAATTATGGAGGAGGGGTTTTGGCCCTAGGATCAAGAATTCGGAAGCGCTTCTTTAATATTTTGCTTCTCTGAAGAGATATTTGCAATCGAAGTTGCAAGTTTTCATGTGGTTGTAATTTTATTAGGCTGTACCCAAAAACTTGCGAAAAAATGCGTATCGTGGCGCCTAATTTTTATGAACACCAGTCGAAGTTGTATATATTTGAATAAAACTCGTGTATTACAATCAATTAATTTACACAAAGTATTGGGGCTTACGCATAGTTATGCCATGATCAGCTAAAGCTGGTTGTAAATCTTCAATAGCTAAAGTGTAGCGGCGATCCTTGTTTGGCTTCTTGTCCTAAAAATAAATAAATTTTATGTAAGGAAATCATTGTCACTGTGGTTTGCTAGATTGATCTGATTGAATTTACCTTATTTGATCCATGTCCACCCGAGTGTTGACTGCTTGTGCGCGTCTTACAATGTTGCAAAGCGTCATTGGCTATATCGGATATGAATTTCTGTGCTGCAACCGACATTATGCGTACAATGCGTGGATCGACGGTTTCGAAACCCGCACGCTGCATAAATTGTGTTGTCACAGCATCAGGTACAGTAGGTATATAATCCTCCAGTTGCTCAAGCAGTTCGCTCAATTCCTCACTAACTGGCGGCGGTGACAATGGTTCTACATCTTCTATCTCTTCAGCAGGTGGTGATGCTGGTGAGGGTGAGTTGTTCTCTTCGTTGCCAATTACCATTTTGATTAGAGATTTATTTCCAGGTGAATCAAAATAATTTTTTTTGTTTATGAAATTGCTAGATTGTTTTGACGTCTGTCACAGAGATTTGGGCAGAGGTTGTAATCGATTTTTAAAATGTTCGATAGCTTAAGCGGGAAACAGAATCACTCCGCCAATACGTCAGTTGCGTGACGTACGTCAATTTTAGAGCAAATTCTATTTTGACGTATCCGTCGTATCTGGCGTTACTCATACAAACACCCGCAGTCCACTTTGCAGAACGCAGAACGCTTTATGGTGCTGCTATTCTGCACCGATTTTTATGGTGACATCGAGCTCGGGGAGTCCCGATCCCGAATGCCGGGCCACCTGCACATTATCACGGGACTCGGGATCCTAAAAATCAAACGATTTGAATAAAGTCCCGTTTACATTGCTCGATTTTTCGTTCAATTTCATGTTGATTCTGAAAATTGACTGGTGTCAATTGAAAATTGCATGCAACAAAGTTGGTAGCCAGCCGACTTTTGTTCAACTTATCATTCAAATTCTGTACAACCCTGGGTTTGTTTACGAATTGAGGGATGTAAGTATTTGTCAGATTAAAAAAAAAATTATAAATTAAAAAATTTTAAATAAATTGTTTCTCTTTTTATTGGCTTTTTCGTGTTCAACACCGAAACCTACAGCAAAACCTGTGCATTCTGTCCTATCTAACCAAACGAGCCCGTAAGGTGCTCCGTTAGGACTCCCTTTTAGAAATGTATGCAGAAAAGTTTGCTGAGGATGTGTTTATGGCGTTCCAAAACACTACCGCAGATACATATAATGGAAAAAGTGTTTCCTTGTAGTGCGGAAGGTCTCCGTGCGGGCTCCCCTTTAAGCGGGCTACCCACCTGCCAAGAAATGCCTCAAGAAAACACCGAGCATATATTTCTTATGCCTGGGGGTGAATTCTGGTTCTACGAAATGATAAAATGAAAAGAATTTTCATACAAAATTTGTGAAAAGAAACTTCAAACTCATACAAATTTTTTTTCACGTTATCATATCATAGAACCAGAATTCACCCTCAGGTCAAGAAATTTTGACGTTTACAGAATTTCCCCTTTTATTGCAATTTACTATTATTAAAATGTATAAGACATGTGTAGCGAAGTATATACTCACCTTTGCCGTGAATCTGCACGTTTACCTCAAGAAATATATACGAGCATATTTATTTCTTGAGGTAAAGCGGCATTGCCAACCATAGAAAATTGTAGTATTTTTTCTTATGAGCTGAGTATTGGCTCAAGAAAATCTGACGTGTGAAAACAGTTCTTGACCATTTCTTGAGCGTGTTTTTATATGGAGTTTGACATTTCTTGGCAGGTGAGTAGCCCGCTTTACAAATGAATCCGTAGACGCTCCTTTTGGAAACGACTCGTATTTTGTTGGCTTGGAGTTGTAAAGCTTTGCCTAGGCAGGATGGCCAATAATTTTTTATTCGTTTTATTAGGCGCATTCTTCTGGTAATGAACCAGAGATAGATAAAAAATTTTACATGTAAATGCAACAACAACGACGAAAGCCAGATAAATACACATAGAACTCTGGTTCACGCTGTGTTTAATTGGTTTTTTGGTGTCAACTTGGCAGCACTTGCACATGAAGTGTCAGAATTGACAGTTCACAGTATATATACAAAATTTGGCAGCCATATTTCAAAGTGATTTTCTCAATTAAGCAATAATAAATAATTGTTCTTCCATGGTTTTATTTAACTTTAAATTATTTTCAGTTATTTTCACGCTCTGTTTGTTTGTTTCTCTTCTTCTTGCTGTGAAAAGTGACGTTTTCTGTCAGTGCTGCCAACTCACATTACCATGAACCGGACTGTTCCCGTGAGAATCGAGCGTGAGCCGGAGCGATAACTACCAGAAGAATGCGGATATTATGTCTCTATTTCCGTTGTTCTTGTTGTAACGAAACATATCCCTGCCCAGACGTAACGCCTATTGGTCTAAATTGTCATCAATCTCTTCTAAAGGGATTGGAAGGAAATTATAAGCTTCATTGTGCTTTCACCAAAGAGAGATAGGTGTTAGAAGAGTATGCTCAGAGGAGTAGGTGAATCAATGGTTGGTGTCGTGCGAAAAGCCACATACTAGGCAAACATTTTGCACTTTGGGGTTCGTTCCGGATAAGTGAGGGCTTCACTTGTTACCTTACCCAAATCAGAGTTAAACGAGAGTGTGTATGGACACTCTCGGGAGATGGTGTTCCTACCATTGTGCATAAATACCAAGTGAATTCACTTGACGATAAACGTCAAAATTCCAAAATGAGTTTAACACCTGTTTGAGATTGTGGTTAATAACAAGTGTGATATCATAGACATAGTCGTGAAAACTTCAAAGTGAGTTTAGTCACCTGTTTTTAATTTCCTTTTTTGTCTCACTTCTTTCCATCTTCCCATCTCTTTCTACCATTAGGTAAAAGATAGCAGACCGCCATGTTGATGTGTGCAGGATGTTAAACAACACGCCATTGCTTTTCTGTTATTCGGTGCTGGCGACATTTTAATATGTGCAGGATGTAAACAAACCGACATTTTAATGTGTGTTGTCAAAAGAAGAGTTCACACTTGTTATTGATACACAATGGTTCCTACGCAGCAACCGGCTTCCTGTTTCAGGACGGTATTCGTCGGGCGGGAGATAATAAATGTGATCACCATCTCTATGTGGATGTTGTTGAGTGCCTGCCTGTAAACCCGTGGCAGTTCTGTGTGCGGTGTTCAGAAAGACGTGCATTGAAAAAAAAAATAAAAATAGTTTTTTTCTATTTATATTAATTTTTTTTAATAACATAAACAATCGTCAAATAGTTTTCAAAAAAATTGATTAATGTAATTTAATTTGGAATCAACTATACATGCAACAAAAATTGATTCCAAAATTGAACAATGTAAACAGCCCTTTTATAAAATCTCACGAGACTAGTGAAACACGTCCAAAAATGTCGGGAGAGGTATCAAAAGACGCGTTTTGAATTCGAATTCAATAATCCGAAAACGGAAATTAAAGTTTCAGTTTCAGTGAAAAGTTATTGGCAAAGCACTAATAATTTCACGGGTGTCGATCAGAAAATTTAGGCGTGACACATGGTATTTATACTATGTAGAACCCAGTTTTGGGTTGAAATATCAGATCTTCGCTTTCGCGATATACATACCGAATTCAAAAGGCATTTTTTTAAACCCTTCCCGAAATTTTCGGGCGATACATGAGATAGACCCGTAAAATTCCGGGACCCGGAGATGTCATTTTAAAACCCCGGAATTACTAAAAAGGTTCCATATATAAATTCGACCATAATCGGCCTGTGTAAATAAGCCTCTAGTTTACACGACTTTTGTCGTTCCACTGCTTTTCACCTTCAACACAAAGTGTAGATCGATTGAATTTCTATTTCCACGGTGGAACAACAAAAAATCGACGAAGAAATCGACCCGTGTAAATTAGCCTTTAATTAGCTGCGCATTCACAAATGCCCAGCAAGCGTGGTTACGGTCACATGACTAGGTACGTGCCAGTCACCCCTGCCCTTGGTTTATTGCACGTGGTCCAATCACATTCTTAGTAGCAAATCAAGAATAAGCCAAAAAATTTTGTATACCTGAGTTCTATTCTCACATTTTCGCCCTTCCCCAGCAAACAATGGGAGTCATAAAAGAGTCCGAAAGGAGTCATAAACGGGAGCGCTTACGCTCTTTATGAGCTCATTTATGAATCCGAAATGAGGGTATTTCCCTTCTTGCGATGGTCGTCCGATATGAGCATTTTTTCATAGATCAAATGAGCCCAAATAAGAGTCATAAATGAGTCCAAATAAGAGTCACATAAGACACCTTTTGGGCTCACAAATTGCTCACATTAGGGCCCCTATCTGATACTTTTTGGACTCCGAAAAGACGAATATAGGAGGCTTTGGATTTGGATTATCCTCATATTTACATACATATGTACATATATTGAAAAATGTAGACTTTCACATGACACCTATTTCAGGGGTTGGGCACACAATAAAGGCAAAAAATATTAGGAACAAATTCCTTGGAATTACTTTATTATCTAAACATACAAAGGTACATTTTAAATATAAAATAAATGCCAACACGATAATGAAGGCATCCAATAGCAGAAAATAGTTAGGTAACTTTCATCGTGGTTAACTCTTCGATGCTTTTAATCGACCTCTTCGAACAGAAGGGCTTCAAACTGGTGCCCAGAAATTTTACATGGGAAGCAAAGATATATTGAAAAAGGACTCTGCTATTTTGTTCGCCCGTTCCTTTTTATCCGGTTTGGTCAACTAAAAAAGGTCTGGCTCAGGGGTTCTCATGGTGTTGAAGGGTTTCAATGCTGATAAAACTGGTAACAAAATCTTGCGTGCCACCAATCCAGCTTATTTCTTGCCCGTCACTATTCGTGGTCACTTTTTTATCCAAGAGGTCGCAATATTACTCACGGTTTGATGCTGTTGAACCGATACGCAAGGAAATCCCGTTGAATTTCAAAAAACTAGAAAACGTTTTGATGAAAATGAAAAAAAAAAATTTAAGAAAAATTATGAAATTGTGTTCCTATGTTGCTTTGTTATTTACACACTCTCGACATTCGGCTCATAATTTTCATCACATCGGAGTCATAAAAGAGTCTCACATGATCATATTTCTGAGGCTCATATTTTTTATATATTTAGGACCCATATCGGACTCCTAACTTATGTCTGCTCCGAAAATGTTTAATGGGTCTCCACTAATTGCGAGTGTGTTGGTCACAAAGCAAAAAGTGTAAATGGATTGGAGTTTCGGACACGATAGTTTTGCTGGGTGGGTAATGCTTACAATCGATATATGTATTAAAACTCCATGTTTGTCATAAACGAAGTTTTTCACAACTCTAACAATCTGTCAGTTATTTGGTACCATGGATTAATTGATAAGCGACTCTTTCCCTCTCAGAGCGAGCTGTCAAAATGCACATTTTTTTTAACATTAACCCGTGATGCCATATCCGAAAAAACTTAAATGGGTATTTTTAAGAGAAAATTTGGAATTTGCAGTTTCCACACCACCATGAGGTATGCAAACGGCGTGTTACCGAAGTTTTTTTTTGGGTGCTCGGTTCCCCGGTAGCAAAATGAAAAATAAAATCATAAAATTTTAATTTCTGTAACTTAAAAATAATTTCATAATATAAAATGATAAGAATTAAAAATAAGCTATAAAAATAAAACATAATTCAACAAAACTTAGAAAAACTGAACATGTAATCAAATAAATAAATAAGAACTAAAATAATAATGAAATAAAAAATGTGAACAAAAAATAAAATTATAATTAAAAAACTTAACTTTTAAATATATAAAACTAAGATAAGGAAAGAATTAAATATAATTTTGTATATCTTAGAAATAATAAAATTTTGTAAAATATCACAAATAAAAGAGATCGGGACTCAATTTTTGGCACGGTTTTAAACGATATTACACAAGACCCAGTCTTCAATAGGAATAATTACTAGAGTAATTGACTTTGATTGAAAAGTGATGCTGAAGAGGAAATTCTAAAGTTTGAAGTTTGGGGTACTCAACTTTCTATTATAAAACTTCAAATGGAAAAATATTCGAATCCTTACGTGAAATGGAGTTCGCAGGCGTACAAGTATTTCGAACGAGTTCCGCCTACACCCAAGCGATCCAGCCATAAAGCATATCTACACAAGAGTAATTGCTTAGAATCGAGTCGAATGCTGTTTTGTGAGTTAATTGTTTAATGCTAGTTTCACGAAGCCATTTAAGTGAAAATTGATTTTTTCGCTGTGAGATTTCATATAAGATACTTCATTTAGGTTTTTTTATTTATTTAAATTTGTTCGCTGTTAGTGATTTTAACTTTGTACTTCGTAATCAAATGCTTTATTTAAATATTAGTATTAAAAAAATGTAACTAATGTAATGTAACTAACTAGAACTTCTGATTAAAATATAAAAACCTATGGCATATCTACTATTTTTGCATGATCACTTGCCTCTCATAATCTTTCTCTGGATTTGGAAAATTAAAGACATGATGTCCTCCAGCGCATCCAAGAACATACTTATTTTTCGGTTTCGGCATCATTTCCTTAAAAACAACACAATTTGTACATTATTTTTCACTTCTTTTGTAGTAAATATTACAAAAATATAAAATATACACACTTTTCCAAGTGACAAGTTAAGACTGGCACGCATCTACCCAGCAAACACACTACCAGTAATTATGCCGTAATTATCAGATAATTTTCCAGATAGGTATTCAGTTAAAAAGCATAGGCCTCGGGATAGAATTACCCTATATACTTCATGTACATGTGAATTAATAAAGTACAATAATAAATACGAAAACTGGAGTATACCAGCAATTTCTTTAATATATCCCAGAAATTTCACCAGAACACTACCTGTAAACTAACAGGTAATTTTTTGGTAGTTTTAATGAAAATTTACCAATATTATCCTTGATAATTACTTTTCAAATACGTAAAAATATTTTTACAAATACTAATTTACTAGTATTTTACGTGAAAATATGTCTTCAAATATTTGTAGTTTGATGGAATTTTCCTTAAAGGTATCATAGATCATTGTGTATCATTACAAAGTGTAAACTCTTCTGCATAGACGTCAAAATTCCAAAATGAGTTTAACACCTGTTTGAGATTGAGGTTAATAACAAGTGTGATATCATAGGCATAGGCGTGAAAATTTCAAAGTGAGTTTAGTCACCTGTTTTTAATTTCCTTTTTTGTCTCACTTCTTTCCATCTTCCCATCTCTTTCTACCATTCGGTAAAAGATAGGAGACCGCCATGTTGATGTGTGCAGGATTTTAAACAACGCCATTGCTATTCTGTTATTCGGTGCTGGCGACGTTTTAATATGTGCAGGATGTAAACAAACCGACATTTTAATGTGTGTTGTCAAAAGAAGAGTTCACACTTGTTATTGATACACAATGATCATAGATATTGTTGGTAAATTGTGAGTAAATTTCAGTGAAATATACTGATGTGTATACACATTTTAAAGCCATAAAAAAACTACCTGTTTTTCCAGACCTTTTTTTAAATGTGTATACACATTTTAAAGACATAAAAAAAACTACCTGCTTTTCCAGACCTTTTTTTTAATGTGTATACACATTTTAAAGCCATAAAAAAAAACTACCTGCTTTTCCAGACCTTTTTTGCGACAAACTTGTGGCAGCGTCCTTTTTCCAGGTAGCAGCTGTGTATCTGTCCAGGAACTCGTTTTTGCAGTTGGCAACACAGCCAAATGCTGGGCTACAAAAGTGTGAGCGTAAAAGAGTCGATCATCAATTGATCCATGTTTGGTACAGAATAAAGTAAACAAAAACCTTGATAGCGGCTAAATCAAAAAAGTTAAAAATAATAAAATGGTCGGTTCAAACTTTGGCATATATCGTCCAAATTCTTCCAATTCAAATTCGGCTTCGTCTATGCCTGAAGAACGTGCAGCTATACAACAGCTAAGCGATTTTATGTTACAGCTAGAGGATTATGTGCCCACAGTGCCCGATGCAGTCACCGCATACTATCTAAACTCTGCTGGTTTCGAATCCAATGATCCACGCATTGTACGTCTCATATCGGTGGCAACACAAAAATTCATTTCCGATGTAGCCAATGATGCGCTACAACAGTGCAAAACGCGTTGCAACAGTCAAAATATAACAGCGGCAGGAACGCATACGCCGGTAAGATGAAATGCATCAAAGTTAATACTAAGGTATCTAATCCAGTTCCGATTCCGAATATTCATTCAAATCCCGGCCTTTCGGGATCACGAAAAATCCTAAAATATTGGGATTTGATCATATATAATCCCACGAAAGTGCGGGAACACGGCCAAAAATATCAGGGAAGGTATCAAATATATTAATAATACGAAGGGGAAAACACAAAATTGGGCGGAAAGCCTTTTTAGCAATGAAATATCTCTTGAGAGAAATAAAAATCGAGTATTGCTCTCAGATTATCCATACCGGGCTCAAATTGCGTTGTTTGATACCTCTCCCGACTTTTCCGAAGGGCATTTCAGATAATCCCAAAAAAATACCGAGACTTAGGTTAGGTTCAAGTGGCTGCCGCAGCGGCACCCTTAGGCCAGTTTTGAAAGGTCCGTTGTGATACCACCAACACTACGAAAGTCAGTTCCGGGCCCGGCCATATGGAAAATCCCTGAGTGGTTGGGATTCTCCACATAGCAAAATACCGGGACTGACACTCCTAAACTAAACCCGAAGGGAACTCCCAAAAAAACGTGTTCTCACGCCGCTTAAAGCCGGGCAGTTGTAGATGAGGTGATCCACCGTTTCCTCATCATCTTTGCAACTCCTACAGCATCGTCGGTAGGGCGCACTTAGCCTTTCTGCGTGCCTACCAATGACGCAGTGCGGGGATAAAACACCTACTAATAATGAGATTTCTCTCCTTCTTAGGGCGTGAATGTCTCTAGATCTTTTATGATCCCATTTTGGCCAGGTTTGTTTGGATATCCGGCACCCTGTAGATTGTTGCCATGTTTCGTTGGCTTGACGGAGTATGTACTCCTTCAGCATTGGCGTGCATGTAGAAAACGGCATACCTAAGCGCTTTTTATCACGAAGAACCTGCTTGGTCGTGCCCTGCCTGGCAAGTTCGTCTGCCTTACAGTTTCACTCAATGTCCCTGTGTCTCGGTTCCCATGTTCACGCGGTTCTTTTGGGCCATCTCTCGAAGATATCGACGACAGCTGAGCGTCATTTCAGCCTTGAACGAATAAGTGTGCAAACAGAAATGCCGCCATTATTATCGGGACACCGGGACCTTCTTTTAAAATTTTGAAATCCCACAACTATGAAAATTTCAGGATTTGATTCCTTACTTCCCACCAAAGTTGATTCAAATCGGAAAGGGACCATTTGATGATTTGATATAGAATTAACCATACTTATTTGATTTACTAAAATTGTTTTTCTTTCTTTTTCGGTATCAAAGAGTCAAAAACAAACAAAAGATCGCAAATATACATTGACTATGGAAGATTTGGCACCAGCTCTTGCAGATTATGGCATTACAGTGCGTAAAGCACAATATTTTCCGTAATTTTAAGACAATTTCTCTTCTATTGCATATAAGAAGACTACTTAAATCCAACTAAATTGTCTTTGTTTTCTTATTATGTTAAAACTTTGATGTCTTTATTAAAAAAAAAATAGTTTAAAATAAATGAGCGTGTCTAATTTCATATTAATTATTGTTCTTATAAATTGATTACATCTAATTTTACATTGCCTAGGCTATATAGTATAATTACATAGGTAATCGTGGGAGAGCCACAAAGGAACGACCTTCATCCATCGAGTAAGTGAATAAAGTGGGTGAATGTCGTCCCTTTTGTCGAATCTTGAACTATAAATTGATTAGTATTTAGTCAATGACTACAATTATTAGTCATTGCATAGAAATATTTAATACATTAGTATAAGTATTAGTTGCATAAATATTAAGTGTATTCTCCGCTTCATTTCATTGGCATTTGATGAAACGTATCAACGAATTTTTGCTTCCACCAGCGACTTTAAATGCTAACGCCGCTGTCACCAAGGTTAAAATATATGTCGGCAACAATATGGCAGTGTACTGCTCTTGTGCATAGAGTAATGTTATCAATGAAGCGAATAGATGAGTACCAACGACATAAACAATGTGAAAGTAATTTTTAGTATCGAATGCATTAAAGAAAATAATGCTCCAAAAGGTATGTAATAGTATCATAGCCAAAGCTTGTGTTGATGAAATTAAAACGAAAACCTCGGAGCCACCATTCAACCCCGTTGTTGCCGGCCCAGCCTGTAAATGAATTAAAATAAATACTTTCGTTATACAAATAAACAAACAACATGGCAATATCTACTTACAATATCTGCTAGTAAATTAACTACAGCAAATAAGCCAGACATAATACCAAATCCCAGTCCAGAAACATATGCTAAAACATGTTTATTTTCAATGATACGTTGGTTCTCAGTTACCATTTGTAGACCTTCTTCAGTGCCCCTCAATATACGATACACAATGTAGCGAAAGGCTTCTTGATAAAACACTGAAAATGTTACACCAAGCCACAAATATTCACGCAATGGTACGATAGCAAACCATAGTAAAGATGATAGCAGCAAAGATAGTAGCCAAAAGAATGCGGCGGCGATCAGGATAATTATACATATTGAATCATGTGCTATGGTGAAAACAAACATCGCAAATGGTGCACCGAATGCTATAAAAGTACAACCGAAAAATTCTGGAAGCGTCATTTTATTGGTTATTTGTTTCAAGTCGCGATTCGATGGGCTGTTAGTAGAAAACACAAAAATTACTTTGTCCGCAAAGATTTGTTGTGAGTCGTGGTTAGTGTTGGAACGACGAGAAAGACGATAATTTAATCAAAAGTATAGAAATATCGATTAGTGTTGCGGCCATTTTTTGTCAGTGATGGGTTAGATGCAATTCTGATTTTGGTACATTCCCGCAGTCAAAGTACATAGGTACTACATTGATTTATTTGGTACACTTTTGAGTATTTGTTTCCTTTAGCACCCAACTGGTAAAAATGAGGGTATTAGTTTCCTTTAGGGGGTGCGATTTAGTTTAGACTCGCACGAATTTTGGACTGTTTTTGGTATGGAACGAAAGAGGGAGCTCTCCAGATCACAAATATATAGGTCTTAGAGTCAGGCGGTTTATAGTTCTCCGGTAAAACGTTGTTAAAGTTAGTAAATTTTGCACGCTTTTTTTGTATGTATATATATGTATGTACTGTTTTTGACATTGAAAGAGTGTTGCCACATCAAACAAATTTTAATAAAAAATAATAAGGCTTACAATACTTTTCATGCGCACCAATTAAGTATTTGAATAGGGTTTGCAAGCCTCACCTATACTAAAATAAATGGGTGTACTACGCAGAAGGACTCACCGTGGCGGTAGCCACGGTTAGAGCACACGTCCGGACTCCGCCAAATGGGTTTACTACGCAGAAGTACTCACTGCGGCGGTAGCCGCAGTTGGTGCACACGTCCGGACATGGGATGGTGTAGCCCAGGGTTATTTTAAATAAGCGCGGCCGAAGGCCGCCTACGCTGAAAGGTGTTGAACCGTGAAAATTTTGCATTTTCTTTTTTGGGTGAAGTATTCTTAAAAAAATATGTTTTTTTTTTTTATTTTTTGTTTAAGTGTGGCAACATTCTTCTTTGACAACAAATTTGTTGTGAAATATCTGTGTATAGCTGTGCGATGGTGCAAACTTATAATTTTGTGAAAATAGATGAATATTTATACATATTAATATTATTTTCTGTTAATCATATGCAATTCATAAGTGTTATGGTACCATTATGCGGAAAAATTCGTGAAATTTAAAAAATTGTGCGTTAGTTACCTATAGTGCCATGCAAAATTTGCAAAACTTCAACAACCATTAACTCAGTAAATATAACGCTCCTTACGCTAAGATTATATATTTGTGTTCAGAAAAAGCTCCTCTATCCTCCTGAAAAAACCGTTTTTTTCTAGCTGTGCGAGTCTATACTAAAATTTCCCCCCTTTAGGGGTTAACTGCCAATAAATTAGCTAAAATTATGGGAGATAGCTCAAAAGACGGGTTTTGGCCTCAGAATCACGAATCCGGAAGCGCTTTTTTTTTTAATTTTTTGTTTTAGTGAAAAGTTATGGTCAAAAAACCGAAAAATGACCCAGGTCCGATACCAAAATTGGGGCGGAATCCATGGTATTTATGTGCGAAACACTTTTCTGAGTTGGAGAGGGCTCAATAGACGCGTGTTGGTCCCAGGACCTCTAGACCGGAAGCGCTTTGATAATTACTTTAGGTGTCAACTGCTAATAAATTACCTAAAATTGTGGAAGAGGGCTCAAAAGACGGGTTTTGGCCTCAGAATCAAGAATGTGGAAGCGGTTTTTTGATATTTTGCTTCCCTGAAGAGATATTTGCAATCAAAGTTGCAAGTTTTCATGTGATTGTAGTAATTACATTAGGCTGTCCCTGAAAACGTGCAAAAAGTCGCGCGGTGGCGGTAGCCACGGTTATGTCACACATCCGGACTTGGCATGCCGTAGCCCAGGGTTATTTGTTATAAGCGCTGCCGAAGGCCGCCAACTCAAAAAGGTGTTCTGCACCCCTATATCATCGATCCCGCCCCCTAATTGGGATCAGACCCGGGTCATTTTGCGGGTTTTTGACCATAACTTTTTACTGAAAAAAAAAAATAAAAAATCGCTTCCGCATTTGTGATCCTGAGGCCAAAACACTTTTTTGAGCCATCTCCCATAATTTTAGCTAATTTATTAGCAGTTTACACCTACAGTAGACAATTACCAGCGCTTTTTCAATAATTTGCTTCTCTGAAGAGATATTTGCAATCAAAGTTGCAAGTTTTCATGTGATTGTTGCAAATACATTAGGCTGTCCCTGAAAACGGGCAAAAAAGACGCGCGGTGGCGGTAGCACACAAATACCATATATCCCGCCCCAATTTTGGTATAGGACCCAGGCTATTTTTCGGTTTTTTGGCCATAACTTTCCACGGAAGCAAAAGATTAAAAAAGCGTTTCCGGATTCGTGATCCTGAGGCCAAAACACATTTTTTAAGCCTTCTTCCACAATTTTAGCAGTTTACTTTTGGGACCCTTTTTGAAGTTTTTCAGTGGCAACACTGCTCTGCTGGCTGGGTATGGTCTCGGGATTAAAAATGGCATGGCAGTGCCGGGATTTTCCGCAGACTAGATGCCTTAATTACAACAACTCTACCTATCATGAGTCATTGGTTCTATATACCCCCTACAAGACGGGCTGATATTTTTACTAACACACTCACACTCGTAAATTATCAATGCTGAAAGAGGACGCACCTAGTATAGGCTAGGCGTACACTGCAGCAGACTTTACCTCCCGGGAAATGTTCGTTCACATTTCGGTGTTTTTTTTTTACACCGGGTGAGCCTTTGCCTATGCCCACACTGTAACCGACTTTTGTCGTCTGTTTGCAAATACACATCCATACACGTGCGTTTTAAATGAGCTCCCGCGATGCCGTCCGTTAAAATAGAAAGCCCTCGCATTTGTCTGATAAAAAGTCGGCTGCAGCGTGAGCGTACACAGGAGTAAAAAATTAGTTGTTAAGATTTAATTTTTTAATATTTAGTTGTACGTTATTATTTTATATGAAAGTTTCAATAAATAAGAAGCTTTTTATTTTAATAAAAAAAAAAAAATTATTTTAATAAAAAAATTTTTAAACATCGTTTTTACATCAGATTTGACAGGTTAGACAGTTTCACGTATTGCCGGTTCTGCGAGAACGGTATTTGTACCTGTACAATACCCTTCGTACCGAAACGACCCGGGTTGTTTTTTTTTATAATGACTCGGCCAAGAGCAATACATTTCGAAGTGACCCTGTCTAACGCGTCACGATTCCCTCACCTATTGTCATCCCCGGAACAGCCCCTTGCAGCACGGCTGCTCCTTATTCTCTTGATCCGGGCTGGCATTGAGCCAAATCCTGGCCCAAGAGAATGGTTCTGCTGCGTTTGTCGGAAGAAAATATATACAAGACGATCACACTCAGTACAGTGTGCATCATGCAAAGGTTGGTTGCACAAATCAAGTTGCTCCGGACTAGATCCGAAAGCACATCGGCCCACAAGTTTCTATAAAAATTTTGTGGCGCCCTGCTGTTCACGTCGAAGGACGTCCCGAGGCAAGCGACGCTCATATGTTGCTTTATCGCCCTCTAATAATAATCAAGTCTCCACGACCTGCAATAATTATATTGCCCAGCAGAATATATGTGTTCCCGGCTGTAGCTTACTTCCTAGTGCATCAACAGCACAAGCACCCACTCATGGCTACTTTCTTCGTAGCACATCGGTTGATGCTTGTAGCACTACTGAGCTTCAGCCCCCGTCTCTAAACTCTTTAATAACTTCTTCCGGCACTAGCACGAATGAAAGTCAAGTCCATCAACTTCTGGTCCCTCACTCTTCGTGCACTGTATGTCGGCACAGGATATATGCGTCTGTGGCATCGGTCAAGTGCAACTCCTGCCTAGGCCTGTGTCACCTACGCATATGTTCTGGGCTCGCAAACAGAAATCTTTGGACTGATGTGTTTGTCGCGCCTTGCTGTCGAGTTGTGCAGCCCTCAACGCCGACGGAAGTACACTCATCTAATAGTGAACGAATTCCGCCGGCTTCAGGACTGCAACGGAGATCAATATCGCGACATAACCTACCACCATCTAGGCGAACACATCAGTCTTTAACTCCCAGAGTGGCCATTGCCTCTCCTTCGCAATTTAAATTGTTGCAATTTAACTGCAACGGCTTGACCGGCAAGATAGCGGAGATAACCACATTTATGCAGCTACATAAAATCAAAATTGCTGCAATCCAGGAGACAAAACTTGGCCCCCACTCGAATCTCCGAGCGAGTGGAGGCTACCACGTACTCCGGCATGATCGTACAGACGGCGGAGGTGGTCTCGCGTTCCTTGTACACCATACGGTGCAGTATAGGGAATTTGATATCAACACTGACCAAAGTGACTTACCTTTAGAGTGTCAAGGTATAGTTATACAAGCTGGTGGCGTTGATCTCGAGCTAATCAATATATACATTCCTCCCGTCACCTGCTGCCCCAGAAGTTATCGTCCTGACCTTAGGGCGTTTCTTTGTGGCGATAACCGTATCATCATGGGCGATTTTAATGCCCATCATGATATGTGGCATTCACACCTTTCGGTGGACGGCAGAGGACGGGAATTAGCCGAGCAAATTGATAACTCCTCTTTCTGTACTGTGAACGGAGACTCCTCAACTAGGATGGCTGTTAACTGCAGTAGCTCCCCGGACCTAACTATTGTTAGCCCGGGGTTAATTAACAGCATCAACTGGCAACCTATGGTGGCCCTGTCATCCGACCACCTGCCTATCATCCTGTCTGTCGATCGTGCCACGGATTTTATCACGTCGGAGAAACGTACTTACGTGAATTTCAAAAAGGCCAATTGGGTCGGCTTTTTGGAATTCACGGAGAGCTCCTTTGGTGATCTTCCCATTCCCACTGACGTACACGTTGGCGAGCGCAACATACGTGAGGTCATTAAAAAGGCTACAGCCCGTTTCATACCAGCTGGTAGGATAAAAGATATCAGGCCTAACTTCCCAGCTGAGGCCGCAGCCTTGGCCAACGAACGTGACCTCATACGCAACATCGATCCATCTGACCCACAGATCGGTGATCTCAACGTGGAAATCAGAAGGCTGGTTAACGAACACAAACAAACCAAATGGGAGGAGCACCTCAGGTCTTGTAACCTCTCTACCGGTGTTGGGAAATTATGGTCCACCGTCAAGTCCTTGTCGAATCCTTCGGGTCCACCAAAAAATGTCGACATTACCTTTGGTGACAAGACAATAAATGACCCCAGGAAATGTGCACAGGCTTTTTGTCGACAATATGTCCCACACCCTGCGCAAGACAGGGCTAGACGTGGAATCTTCAGGCGTGCGCATAAACACAAAAACTATGCCCCCGTTCCCATCACCGCTACAGAGGTTCAAGAGGCCATCCGGAAGGCCAAAAACTCCAAAGCCATCGGCCCTGATGGCATAGCCATGGTGCATCTAAAACACATCGGCCTAGCGGGAGTCAAATATTTAACGGCCGTCTTCAATTTGTCTCTGATCACAGCTGTCATACCCGACAAATGGAAGCAGGCAACTGTGATCCCACTACTAAAGCCTGGCAAGCCAGCTAACGTTGGGGAGTCATATCGCCCGATATCACTCCTCTCGCCAGTAGTAAAGACACTTGAGGCGGTCCTACTCCCGCTCTACACATCACACTTGATGTTAGCCGAGCACCAACATGGCTTCAGGAAGGGTAGGAGCACAACATCTGCTCTAAATGTCATAAACACTCAGATAACTGACGGTCTTAATCAAAATAGGCCTAATGACAGGACGGTTCTAGTTGCACTTGATTTGAGTCAAGCTTTTGACACAGTAAATCATGGGCAACTTGTAGCTGATTTGGAAGACTCGTCACTCCCCCCCTGTCTAAAGCGTTGGACCGCCAATTATCTCAGTGGTCGTCGGTCGTCTGTTGTATTTAGAAACAAAAAATCTAAAGCCAGGAAGATAAAACAAGGGGTACCACAGGGTGGTGTCCTCTCCCCGTTATTGTTTAACTTCTATATTTCGAAGCTTCCTCCTCCACCAGAAGAAGTTACGATTGTTTCTTACGCAGACGATTGCACGATATTGGCAACTGGTACTTCCGTTGATGAGCTGTGCTCCAAAATAAATGGTTATCTCCCCTCTCTAGTCGAGTTCTTTACTGCCCGAACCTTGACATTGTCGCCAACAAAGTCTTCGGCGACCTTATTCACGACGTGGACGGCGCAGGTTGGCATGGAATTAGAAATCTATGTAGGTGATCATAAAATACCTACTGTCGCTCACCCAAAAATTTTAGGAGTGACTTTTGACACCATGCACACTTTCGCTGCCCATTCAGCCGCAATTGTCTCAAAATTACAGAGCCGCAACAAAATCCTCAAGTCACTAGCCGGCAGTACTTGGGGTAAAGACAAAGAAACGTTGTTGGTAACGTACAAGGCAATTGGTCGGCCGATCCTGAACTATGCGTCGCCGATATGGTCGCCGGGGCTTGCAGACGTTCACTGGAATCAGCTTCAGGCCTGTCAAAACACCGCGCTCAGAACCGCTACGGGGTGCGTCCTTATGTCACCTATATCTCATATACATAATGAGGTGGAAATGCTTCCAGTTAGGGAGCATAATGAAATGCTAAACAAGCAGTACCTACTGAACTGCTGTAAACCACAGCATCCCGGTAGACAACTGCTTGAACTCATTCCGCCTCCTAGGACCATAAGGTCGCATCTACGTAAACATTTTGATGAGATCCGTCACTATATAACAACGCCGTTTGATCTACAGGTGCACAAACAGGCTTTGGGGCATATCCATACAACGTCTGTTGGCCATTACTCTGCGCTCTGTCCGCTAAACAATGTCTTACATGCCGCAACACCTGGCATTTCTGAAGAGGAGCGTCATCTTCCTCGAGAGACAAGGGTCACTCTGGCTCAATTACGCTCTGGATATTGTAGTAGGTTAAACTCCTACATATCTAGACTGAACCCTGATGTGCCGAATGTATGTCCGGCATGCGGCTCATCCCCCCACAATACCAATCACTTATTTTCTTGCTCATTTGAGCCCACTCTTCTAACACCCATCTCTCTTTGGTCCAATCCTATTGAAACTGCTAGTTTCCTTGGACTCCCGTTAGAAGATATTGATGACAATTAGGTTAAGGAAAAATACGCGTTGGGCAGGACTACACATCGTTACAACAACAACAACAACAGTATTCAGGGGTGATATCATTATGATATCATCATGATGTCATCATTGATCCAAAAAAGAGTGGGACAGTTATATGCTTAATTGAAATTAGTAATGTGTTAGAGGGAGACAAAAACTCACACGGAAACAGTTGTTGACATCAACTTTTTATTATTCCTCGTGGGAAATGATTGAAGCGATGATCGTTTAGCTGACAGCAATGCCAATCAAATGTTGCATCAAATGATTGTCATCTGTCTTGTAGGGCCTGTTCGAAAACTCATTCAATTCACTTTACAAAATACGGTCATTAGCCAAAGGAATGCTCGATTAGTTTACAATTGATAATCAGCTGTGCTGCCCCACTCACAACAACAACTGCAAATCACGTACGATATTATAAGGAGTATTTTCATTTCATTCATAACTATTTGGTGGGATTAAATTTCAGCAACTATATAAAACATATCACAAAAGATTAGCGTGATATTTATAAATAAAAAAAAACAACATCACTAGAATCCAAAAGGTAAGCAAAAATTTAAATTATTGAACTGCTCAAATGCCAACGTGGTTATTAAATGAGCAAAACATCTGTGGCTAATTTAGAATAAAAAGATGCTATCAAAATCCTTACATATGCAACACCCATAATAAAAAGAAACTGCGACACAAGCACTATAATATAAAAAAAGACGCTGACTTCTCCACCAAACGCTAGGAATGGACTATTAGTCATGCATGCATTGTAAATAAAAACAAAGAAATTATAATGAAAGGCATACATATAAACTTACGCTTATTTTTAGGGGGATTACCTATGAATAATCTTTTGTTTCATTGCAGGCACTACACTACCACAAGCCATCGTACCAGAGGGCATTCTTAAGCAAAGTCCGCAAAGTGAACAGCAGCAATAATCTGGCGACTACTTTCATTAGAAACGGATAAGCTTCAATAGGCAAGTAAGTATGTAAGACTAAGCAAGATTGATGCGCTAGATTCTCGCGACGGCATCTGAGATAATCCCGAAAATCCCAGGACCCCTGGACTATCAATTTAAAATCCCGAAATCCAGCGATTTGCCAAACAGCTTCGGGATTCCATGCTCTAGTAACGGAACATCGAATATTTAATAATCTTTAGCTTAGCTAGAAATTTCTACATATGGGTCATTCCATGTCAACTCGTCAAATTGCTGAAAACAACCCCTTCCGATTTGAAGAATTTTAGTGCAGAGTTAATTTTTTCATACAACATAGTTTAGCCAAAGGAAAAAATATTTTTTTTTTTGAATAAGGGGTATTTTTTTCAATTTTTTTCCATAAAAAACACAAGAAATTAACACACTAGTTTCAAAATTGCAAAATTTTGTGTAAACTTTTTTTAAGCAACATCAAAAAAAAAAAAAAAAAAAACTAATGGCGGCGATATACCAACAGGTTATCATAACCTCTAGCGAGATTTTTAGCCGAGCTTCTCTTTCCAACTTGTGGTGGGTTGCTTTTGAGTTTTCCTACAAGTTGGCGGGACCTACAGTTGTTTGCCGACTCCGAACGGCACTTGCAAAGCAAATGAATTTTTTGCTGAGAAGCTTCTCATGGCAGAAATACACCCGGAGAGTTTGCCAAACTACTGCCGAGGGGCGACCCCGTTTAGAAAAATTGTTTTTCTAAATAATTTTTGATGTTACTTTTGCCGGGCATCAAACCGCCACGACTTGGTGTAGAAGGCCGAACACTTAACCGCTACACCACGGCGGCCGCCATCAAAATACGTGTTTTTTTAGCTGGAAATAATTTTCAAGAAATTAATACAAAAATTCACCTTTTTCCCTTTTTCTTGTTTTTGAAGTTTTTTTAAATGTATTTCGGAAATTCCTGTATTTAAAAAAACTTTGGTACTTCCAAAAGGGATACTTAAAACTAAAAGAAAAATTTATATTTCCATTTTAATAATTTTAAAATTTCTCAAAATCTTAAAAACTTATATGGCGTTCACGTTGGGCCAAAAACTCTAGTTAAAGGGGCATTTTTTGAGTTTATTCATTGTTTTATTGTCAATAAAGTCGAGTTTATTGTCAAGGCGAATGCCTTGTAAAGCTCGATATTGAATTTAAAATTTTCTAAAGTAGGAAATTAAAGAAAAAATGTCCAGTATTATTTTGTACCCATAATAACTCCTTTCGAAAGTGACATCTTTATTTTCTAAATACAGTTCTTTCATAATTATTAAAAAAAAAAAAAAACAGGAAAAAACGTGAAATTTTGAATTAGTAAAAAAAAAAGTTTTTCCTTCCTTTAATAATGAAAGGAAACTCCACACCAAAACTTATACAAATCGGAAAGTGTTAATTCCAGCTATTTGACAATTTTACATGAAATGACCCATATGTATTTGTAAAAAAGATGATTAAATTTTTCAAGTGCGCGCAGCAATGACAAGAAGAACACAAATACATGCCGTCGATATGCCTGACAATACTGAGGAGCTTGAAAGTCCAGAAACCATAGAATCTGCTGCACTTGCTGTACAGGATTTAACAACAAAAGTACCACAAAAGGGTAAGCATCAAACGTTATAATTCGATGTGTGAGTGGGATATGACTCTCTTTAAAAATAATTTTTCAAAAATTCCCTATTTCAGAACTTTTTTCTGGGTATTAGACCAAGCCCACTTTTTTCAAGAGTAATTTCGCCGTTTCTAGAAGTTAGCATTACAACTTAGTCATAAGCTTTCGAAATTCGAAATTGGGCCTTCGTAATTTTTTTTTTCTACACCTTTTTCAGTTTATATTCAGAAAGTTACACTTGATATTTAGAATTTACAATTGATAGTCAGAAAATTCCAATTAATATTCAGAATTTCCATTCCATATTCAGAAAATTACAATTCATATTCAGAAAATCTCTTTGTAATCCGCATTTAAAATTGTTTCATATAAATTTGGATTTCTGAATATCAATTTTAATTTTCTGAATGTCAAATGAAATTTCTGAATATTAATTGGAATTTTCTGAATATCAATTGTAAATTCTGAATATCAATTGTAATTTTCTGAATATAAATTGTAACTTTCTGAATATAAACTGAAAAAGGTGTAGTTGTTGTATTTAAAATATTTAAAATGTGGGCGGGCCATGCTGGCCTCTCTAGTTTAATTTGTGTCCCTATCTTATTTAAAATTGTATACATATAAGAAGAAATATTTGGGCAATTCACAAGGGGTATCGTATTCGTCAATCGTTGTATGTTTCCATGGTTTCCAATATACATTTTTTGAAAAATAGACAAATAGCACGAAATACTAGAGGCTGTGAATTGCGTGATTATATATTTAGAAATAATCGGCTTTTATTTGTTTTCGAAGATCTGACCTTTGGCCCTCTACAACACTTCTTTCATGCACTTTTAAATAAAAAAATTGGCACTAATCAAACAAGAGAGGCAAGTAAGCCACTCCCACAATTATTTTTTTTTTTTATAATTTTTAAAGTTACAACAACTAGAAAACGAAAATTTCGAAGGGTCCAATTTCGAACATCGAAAGCCCATAACCTAGGTTTATCGAAATTTCCCTTTTACGTATGTCTCAACCTCTTCAAAAAAGCTTTGTTGTCTTAGTGTTATCATTCAACCATTTCGAAAAGGGGCGTTTTTGAAAAAAATTTGAATGATCCTCTAAAGAGCTAACAACATATATTATTGTATTTTTAATAGATTTATGGGAACGCCCTGTATCTACCACAGCACCACATTTACCCAACGATGGCTCAACCATATTACGCTTTGAAATACAATTAGCACGTATCATGCCACCAGATGGTGAGGATCTCAAAGTAAAACGTTATGTAGTTTATGCATTGTCGGTGCGTCAAGATTCGTCAATTATAGATCCACAGCCGGCAAGCATACAACGACGTTATACAGATTTTCGAAATCTTTACAACATACTTAAAAAAGATCACCCACAGCTCATGTCTTCATTATATTTTCCAAATAAAGTGCTAGTTGGTAATTTTTCTGCAGATTTAATTGCTGAACGCAGCGCTGCCTTTGAAACGTTCCTTACACACGTCGCCAGTTGTAGTACGTTACGTGATACGGCTGCATTTTTGCATTTCCTACAAGATAATGAGCTATCTAAAGCTTGCCAATTATTGGATGAACGTCGTAATGAAATGGCAATACCATTATTGGAAAATTGTTTTCGTTTATTAAATAAAATCTTTATGGATCGTTCACGTCCTGTGCTATTGATATTGTGTCGTTTGGTTGCTGCATGTACCATGTCACCGGTGCCACATCATTCCGCTGAACGTTGGGCTACTTTGGCTATGAGTCGTTACGATACCTTATGTGACATTGATCTGCTACAATTGTATATTCCTTTATTACATACATGTACACATCTTTGGTGATCTTTGCAATACATTAAAGAAAAATTAAGTTCATTAATTATTTGATACGTTTACAGGTGGCAGCGCGGTTTGGATCAGAAACCAATTACTGACCGTTTGGAAGAAATGTCTAAAAGGGGTATTAATACGAAAAATGGTCCAACACTTATACAGGCTATACATAAATTAGATCCACGTACTGAAACTATATAAAATAAGTAATTTATTCATTAAAAAAACGCGCACATCCATACTAAACATGCAAAAATAGAAAAAATAGCGCGGAGAGCGGCCATTCCATTTCAAATCGTCAAATGGTTAGAATCGATCCGTTACAATTTGAATGTTTTTTGGTGGGTGGTTTCCTTTTATCATAAATCAGAGTTCCCTCTAACGAGATTTTTGCCGAGCGTCTCTTCCAACTTGTAGGGTGCTGCTTTGATTTTTGTTCTCCTACAATTTGGCGGGACCTACAGTTTTTTGCCGACTCCGAACGGCACTTGCAAAGCACATGAGTTTTTGCTGAGAAGTTTCTCATCGTAGAAATCCACCCGGAGAGTTTACGAACTTACTGCCGAGGGGCGACTCCGTTTAGAATAATTCTTTTATGTAGGTTTTTAGTGTAGTAGGCCGAGCACTTAACCGCTACACCACGGCGACCGCCAATCAGAGTTCTGCCATAGAACAAAAATTTAAAAAATTTTGAAAATTAATTATGCAAATTTAATATTTCGATTTTGGTTTTTTTTTTTAGTTAATATTTCCTATATTTCGGAAACTGCTCAATATAAAAAATGGTGCTTTCAAAAAGGGTATAAAAAATATTTTTAAAGAATTTCAAAAATTACTAAGGCAATTATGAGCAATTTTCGATGGTCGCTTTGTTTGCTATGTCAAAATAAATTTCGAATATAATATTCGAATATCGAATATTGCTCTTAATAAGGGCCAAATATTTGAAAATTACGAATTATAAAAAACTGTTTTATCGGGCAGTGAAATTTTAAAGTTTACTAGCAAAATTTTTTTTATTTTCATCATACCTCAGACATATCTAAGGATAACTCTAAATTTTTAAAAGAAATGTTTTTTATAGATATCAAACATTCAAGTACTGTTTAATACCTATAAGAATCCATACTCACAATTTTCAGAAAAGATCTTGCGGTGAAGAATTTTTAAAGGCAGAGGAGAATTTATTATATAGTTTTTACTGAATTTCAAAAACATTTTAAATTAAAATAATTTTTTTAAATTCTTTTTCTAACCTAAGTATCCAACTTTGAAAGGGCCAGATTTTTTTTAAATACATAAAATATTTTTCGAAGTATTGAAAAAAATAACAGATGAAATGAAAAAATTTTGAAATTTTGACTTTTAAAAATAACACTGTACAGCAGCCGGCTAGGTATGGGACCGAACCAACTTTTTTGAAGACATATTGCCGGTTCTACGAGAACGGTACCATTACTTGTGCTGTACCAATCGCGCCGAAACGACCCGGGCCGGTTTCTTATATCGAGCCAAGAGCAATACACTCGGGGTGACCATGTCTGACATTTGGGCAGGGCTACGCCTCGCTACAACAACAAAAAGACCCCAACAGCAAACTTCGAAAGCCCGTAACTAATTTTTGGAGGCAGACTTCGAAAATCGGGAAACGCCATTTTTTACTTATATCTTAATTTCTTCAAAAAAGTTGGTCCCATACCCAGAAAATAAGTTCATTTTGTCGTATGGTGTAGTTATATACAATTTTTTCCTTTGGTTGAACTTTTTTTAAGATAAAAGTAAAGTTTTGGTAGGCAAAGTGGTCGCTGCAAAACATTTGACAATTCGATATGGAATGACCCATGTACAAAAATATAATTTTGTTTAGTAGTAGGTAAGAGTAAAAGAACAGTTTTTTTACACTATTTCACCATCATTTAAATCTATTAAGCAAGTATACAATTTTAATTTAGTATTAATGAAATTATCTAAGGATAGTTACGGCATAACAAAAGAAGTCATATCCCAGCAAACACAAATTCTAACGTTAGAGAAATTTTTGGTTTGTACATTAGAAACTATGTAGTGTAGTTCGCGAGTCGAGACATATGTTAGAAAATAACACAAAAAATCGGTTTGAGAAGGATTAGAGAACTAACGTAAACACACTCGAGAAATATATCCAAATTCGATTAGAAAAATTACCTTTTTCTCGGTAATGAGAACTAAGTACCCTTTTTGTAGAGAATGCTATAGTTCTCGATAGTTTGTCAAAGTTATTTAGAGTACGATTCATTTTCTAGTCGTTTTTTAACCTAAATGTTTGCTGCGATGTTCGAATGAAAACGAATGTTATATACCCAGTTGTGTCTTCTACCAAAACTCACATATGTATAGTGGGGATTTAAGTAGAATATTTTTTAAGAAAAACAAAATAAGTAAGTGGCATCTTACATAATATTTATCTTACTCGAAATTATATACATACATATATATTATTTATGTAATGAGCTGATTGTGTTTTATACGAATTTATTTTTCTATGCTTACTTAGTAGATATATATTTTATAAATAATGTCGTTTGAGTGAAAAATCAACATATGTCAAAATATTTTTCAAAACGCCCTATCTCAGAACTCTTTTCAATAACGCCCCATCTTAAAACTAGATTAAAAAAAAAACGCTATCTAAATGAAAATTCCATTAATTTGCTGCTGTGATAGGACGGTTTTGAATAAAATTTTGAAATAGAGAATTATTGAAAAAAGTTCTGACAGGGGGCATTTTAAAAAATATTTGGATATAGGATGGTTCAGCAGTCGATTTATATTTAAATTCATAAAAATCAATACATGACAGGAAGATGCAATTAGTTTTAGTTGTATTGGACATATCTTGTTTATATATATTTTTTGTGGAAAAAGTATTTATGAAATACATATATACAGGTATATAAGCGAAAAAAGTGTTTGATTATTATTTATTTTTAATTGATAACTTTTTTTAGAATTTGTGGCCTATCTGCCAAATTTTTGTGGAGAGCTTAGGTTCACCTTCAGAAAGTAAACTTCAAGTCTACATCGATTCCATGCGAGCCAAAAAACTTATTCAGGATCAAAGATCAAAATTTGCAATTTTTCCGATAAATTTTTCTTTTTTAATTATCTGAAATCAAGTTATAGCCCTCGAAATTCTCTACGGAAAGGGTCGTAAAAATCTCGAGCTAGAAAGAAAACGTCTTCGTTAATATACGACCGAAAATACTTTCCACTCTTTTTATATTCCTAATTGGATCCAATCCGATTCAGCCGTTCCCGAGATAAAAAACTAATAGTTTTAATTTCCGTCCTCTTTTTCATTTCCTACTCAAATTTCACTCTCCATAAAGACATTACACCGCCGCCCAAGAAGTTAACTTCAAAAATTACTTTCCTGGTTTTGGAAGTTAATCTAAAAAACTTAGGCTTTCTAAGTTTGAAAGTGGCCTGCTTGCCTCTCTGGTTTGATTTGTGTATTTTTTTTTTTTGAAATATTATGCATATAGAAAATTTTTCGAAGATCTGACCTTTGGGCCTGTATAACACTTCCTACATACTTTTACAAATAGAACAGGTACGCTAATCTAACTGCAAATTTTTCAGTTTATATTCAGAATTTACAATTGATATTCAGAAAATTCCATTTAATATTCAGAAATTTTATTTCATTTTCAGAAAATTACAATTGATATTCAGAAAGTTCCATTTGATATTCAGAAAATCAAAATGATATTCAGAAAATTAAAACTGATATTCAGAAATCCAAAATTATATGAAAAAATGTCAAATGCTGAGTACAAAGAGATTTTCTGATTATGAATTGTAACTTTCTGAATATCATTTGTAATTTTCTGAATATAAATTGCAATTTTCTGAATATAAACAGAAAAATGTGTAGAAAACAAAAATTACAAAGGATGAAATTTCGAACTTCGAAAGCTTAAAACTATTTTTTGGAGGCCAACTTCGAAAAATTGTGATATTACTGTGACGAATTCGATTATTCCTTGATTATTTTCCCTGAGTTCGATCACTGTACGTTAAATAAAACACTCCGATTCTGCTTAATAAGTAGTACGCTTTATTCAGTACTAAAAACCGTAGTACAATATCGCGGGTTAATTCACTGTTCAGTACTTCACTGTACAACACTTCAAAATAAACTGATTGATTTGCGTTGTCTTTGCGCGGTTTATATACCCTAGCAGACAGCAGCATCACAACCTAGAAATGTCTACACCTTTCTGGTTTATTCGTGCAACAGTGTTCTCGAAGCGTTTATCTATCGTCATCTCCTCTTTGTGCCACAATCGTAAACACGCGAGCTGCCTCTCCCTCTCTCGCTCTCACGTCATGTATGTAAACAGCTGTAGTTGTGGTAGTGACGCTAGTGGTGTAAGATGAGCGATTCTTGATAACATTCGCCACACTGCCCTCCACCTAAGTCTGATCGTCCCGATCAGACACATTTCCCGATCCGAACGTTGCTAGTCTCTCCAGGGGAACAACTTTCATTTTGTTCCGTAGCATTCCAACAGCCTGTCTGCGGTAAACAACGTCGTTGATCCGTTTCACAACTCTGTATGGTCCTTCCCAGTTGCACTGAACTTTGGGAGAC
Source organism: Campiglossa producta (assembly GCA_964058755.1). Classification (NCBI taxonomy): domain Eukaryota; kingdom Metazoa; phylum Arthropoda; class Insecta; order Diptera; family Tephritidae; genus Campiglossa; species Campiglossa producta. The sequence continues at coordinate 25,046,357 of CAXKVI010000003.1, forward strand.
ACACTTTTCCTCCGTTGTGGCCTGTTAAGGAATACCAAATCTCCTTCCAGAAACCCTTTTGTTTCCATTGCTTTTTTGTACCTGGTTTTCATGTTTTTGCTTATACTTCCGGGGAATGGACCAGCTTCATCCAAGGTAATCCTCTCAACCGGTGCATCTGAGTTGCACTGCCTCCTTAGACCATGACTCGTGGACCTCAGCACCTTTGCTCTGATGCACTCATCGCATTTGGCAATCCACTCCTTTACCGACTGACCGTAACCAACCCAATAAAATGTCTGCTTAATTCTCTCCAAGGTCTTCTTGACTCCTAGATGACCTCCACTTGGATCGTTATGCATTTCCCTGAGAACATCAGACACCCGCTTCCTTGGAACAACTATAAGCTTCCGAGCGCATTGACCATCCTCACTCTCCCATATTCGATGCAAACAACCGGATACCATTCGTAAACTGTTCCATTGTGCCCAATATGACTTGGCCAATGGACTCGCCGCTGACATTTCTTTTCTTGCTGGTCGTTTGTTTCGCTCAAGCCCTCGGATCACGCATGCCAGATCTGAATCTTCCTGTTGACTTCTCCAAATATTCTCAAGTAGGCATTTATCTATCGAAGCCATTGGTCGAGGAGGTGCCTTTGCTTTCCGAGTGTCTCTGTGCTTCACCTCCAATGAAACTCCTTTGGTGTAATACCCAACGTTGTGTCCAAAGATCAGAGGTACTTCTTGGCCATTGTATCTCATAACTCTATTTCTCAGGTTCATGTGAATGTCTCTCACAGCCAAGAAGTCGACGCCAATGATGACTTCGTCCACAATATCTGCCACTAAGAAGTTGTGGTATGTAGTCGCATTCCCAATCGCAACTTTGCACCGCACTTCTCCATGAACCAGCTTACTTTCACCAGTTACTGTCCGCAACTTTGCATCCTGCAATGGTCGTACTCTCTTTTGGACCAAGTCACTTCTAATGATGGAATGAGATGCGCCAGTATCCACAGTGAATAACCGCTCTTTTCCGTCCAAGAAACCTCTAACAGTAACAGTACTTGCTTTCCCTCCGACCTGCGACACAGAAACTATAGGGCATTCATCTTGGCCATCTCCTCCAGCGTTACCCTTACGTCCACAATCATTGCCGAAGTCTCTGGAGCCGATGTTGCAATGACGCACCATATGGCCAGATTTTCCGCACTTGAAACATTTAATGACACCATCGCTTTTCTTTTGTGCTCCATTCAAGGCTTCCAGAACTTTGTTGATTTTTTCGACCAAGTCTGATGTCTCCTTTTCCACATGGCGAACCTTGTTATCTGGTTTACATAAAATCGAGGCTGTCTCTTGTAATAAAGCGTGTGATACCGTCTCTGCGAATGTCCTTTTGGGGTTTGCATATGCGGCTCGCTTCGTGTCTACATCCATTATTCCATTTATGAATCTTTGGATCTTTACCCTCTCGATGTATTCCACGGGTGCATCTGCGTTCGCCAAATGAGCTAACCTCTCAATGTCCCATGCAAAATCCTGCAATGACTCATTAGCCTTCTGGAAGCGATTCTGTAGCTCCATTTGAAATATCTGCCTCCTATGCTCGCTACCGTAACGTCTTTCAAGGGCTCCCATCAACGCTTCATAGTTGTTTCTTTCAGCGTCCGGAATAGTCTGTAAGATTTCGGCTGCAGGTCCTTTCAATGCCACAAATAAAGCAGCGACTTTGTCCTCAGCGCCCCAGTTGTTCACAGCTGCTGTCTTCTCAAATTGTAGCTTAAATACCTGGAAAGGGACAGAACCGTCAAATGATGGGGTTTTTACCTTGGGTACGCTTGTGGAAACACTTGGACGATTCAGCTGCAACTCCTGGATACGACTTCTTAACGCATCCACCTCGGCTTCGACTTTCTCCTCAAGCTGCATTAGTTTCTCGTCCATGCGCGCCTCTAGTTTTGAGGACATACGTGCTTCCTGTTCCTCCAGCTGTGTAGACAACTGCAATATTTGAGATGCCATGTGCGTCTTCGTTTCCTCCCACTGAGATGCCAAGCGTGTCTCTTGTTGTTCCAACTTTGATGTCATGCGTGTCTCTTGTTGTTCCAACTTTGATGTCATGCGTGTCTCTTGTTGTTCCATGCAAGTTTTCTGTTCTTCAAACTTTGATGTTATATTCGTCGACATCTGAGCCAATACAGCCAACAGCGAGTTTGTGTCCACATTTGCCACTGAATCCGGAGTATCCTTTTGCTCTTCTATTTTCGTCGCTCCCTCTTCCGAAAGCTGAAAAACATAATCGTCAACGTTGATTCCTTCCGCTTCCATAGCCTCGCGTAGACGTGATTGTAGCTCTGGCTTATTGCCTGTTGTTACCATTCCACGTTTCTCCAACTCGTTTTTGAGTTGTTGGATCTTCAAGTCATTAAACTTTGCCATATCCTTGCAATGTCCTTGTTACCTTTACAATGTCCTAGTTATCCTTTTCAATGTCCGTGTTATCCTTTTCAATGTCCTTGTTATCCTTTTCAATGTCCTTGTATTTATTTAACAATACCGCTTCTGACACCAATTGTGACGAATTCGATTATTCCTTGATTATTTTCCCTGAGTTCGATCACTGTACGTTAAATAAAACACTCCGATTCTGCTTAATAAGTAGTACGCTTTATTCAGTACTAAAAACCGTAGTACAATATCGCGGGTTAATTCACTGTTCAGTACTTCACTGTACAACACTTCAAAATAAACTGATTGATTTGCGTTGTCTTTGCGCGGTTTATATACCCTAGCAGACAGCAGCATCACAACCTAGAAATGTCTACACCTTTCTGGTTTATTCGTGCAACAGTGTTCTCGAAGCGTTTATCTATCGTCATCTCCTCTTGTGCCACAATCGTAAACACGCGAGCTGCCTCTCCCTCTCTCGCTCTCACGTCATGTATGTAAACAGCTGTAGTTGTGGTAGTGACGCTACCCAGTGGGAAAGTAGGCAATGCATTACCTTTTTCCATGCATGAAAAGATGTATGAATTTTGTTATAAGAAAAGATCACACCAAAAGCAAGGAAGGGAGTAATGTGTCGCTCAATTTTTGATTTGTAGTTTTATAAAAAATTGTTTTTCGTGCATGAAAAGATGTACGAATTTTGATGTTAGAAAAGTTCATACCAAAAGCAAGGAAGGCAGTAATATGTAGCTCTATTTTTATTTGTAGTTTGAAAACTTCAAAAAAAAAAAAATGCACAACTTTCAAACATAAAAAAAATACAATTTAAATTCATTTTGAAACTGCTGCTCGTTACTTACATCTTCATCGCTTTTCCTGCTGCTGTGAGGATTTTCAGAAGTCGAGAGTCGACTGGACTGTGTGCTCCTGATGCCGGTGCCTTTGTGGTTTTGGTTTTTTTATTATACTTTTTTTTTGGTGCACTCATCTTGGTCGTAGCCCATGACGAGCTCGTCATTGAAACATTTAAAATATGACCTTAACTTTTCCCCCGATGTAGAGTCTCACTGCGTCTTAATATCCTTGTTACTCCACAAGGAAATTTATAAAATGTTATGCAAAATTAAATATGTCCCTTGTAAAGCATCTTTTCATTCAAGAAAGGCAATGCAAGATATAATGTATCCCTTGTAGTGCATATTTTCATTCTTGAAAGGTAATGCATCTTTTCATTTATAAAAAGTAATATAGAAAGTAATGTAAACATGTCGCTTCAGTTTGTAGGCGAGCGACACATTACTTTTCCTATGACATCGCTGTAGAAAAATTCATGCATGTTTTCATGTATAGTCTACAGGAGCTATACATTACTTTATGCATTGCTGTACATTACCTTTTCCCACTGGGTAGTGGTGTAAGATGAGCGATTCTTGATAACATTCGCCACATTACATTTTTGCAAAACCAAATTTTCGAAGGGTCAAATTTCGAAGTCCTAGACTAGGTTTTGGAAGTCAACTTCCAAAAATTGGGAAACAGATTTTTTGCTCATGTCTTAATCTTTTCAAGGAAGCTGGTTCAGTCCAATGCCAAGCCAGATTGCTGTACAGTGTAAATGATAATGAACAAATAGATATTTTTATCTTATTTATTTATTGCGAAAAATGACTCGTATTCATTGAGTTACTTAATACTAGGGAAGACGTATCACGTTGCGTTGCCAATGCCGTCCGTTGATAACGTGCAATATGATCTAGGGAATGTGGTAAAATTGGACGCACCGTATGAATTTCCAATAATGTCAAATTGTCCAACTTTGCATAGGTACCCTCGCCCTTGATGAACACATCGATAGACGTGCGCAATTTAGATTCACGTATATCGAAAATATCTTTGATTATCGTACGCAACTCTTCGCAACGTGGCACATCATCCGGTGCTGTGCTCATGATCAGTTGAGCTTCCACCATAAAATGTTCGCTGGGCATCTTTGTGAAGAACCTGAAACAAGGGAGAGTAAATTTGTAAATTGCCCAATTTATTAATTTCCTCGTGCTTTCCTTACTTTGACTTTTTTTCGGCTTCCTTTATCTCCTCCAACAACTCCATATCCATCCATTCGGGCGGTACTATACGGCATTTTTGTTGTTTTCGTAAATGTATGCCAAGCCAAAGTGGCACGTGAACTGGCAATCCAGCACGAAATGGTCCCACACTACCCGATATTAAATGTAAAGGATCAAAGGAAAAGTTCGGTACAATACCAATGGTTGATTTTTCACCAATAAATTCAATAACAGAAGGCTCCATCGTTGGTTTTTTGTTTACAGTGTAATTTCTTTTGTTTTCAAAGTTTTGCAGCTGATCCAGCTGATCGTGAAAATGTTTAGCCGCCAAAATAGTAAACAATTGTAGAATTCGAGAGCAAAACAGAAAAGTTAAAAGCGTTCGGTAAGTACGAAGTTGCCACATTGGTAAATTTCCGCTATTAAACTGTTCCAAATAAATTTTTAATTTATTTTTTAAAATGGGTGAAGAACAATACTGCGTAACGGCTCATTTAAGCGGGCTACCGACCTGCCAAGAAATACCTCAAGAAAAAATCGAGCATATATTTCTTGTGCCTGGTCAAGAAATTTTGACGTTTATCAAATTTTCCATTTTTTTGCAAATTACTCTTATAAAAATGTATAAAACATGTTTAGTGAAATATTTACTCACTTTTGCCGTAAATCTGCACGTTTACCTCAAGAAGTATATACGAGCATATTTATTTCTTGATGTAAAGCGGCACAGCTATACACAGATATTTCACAACAAATTTGTTGTCAAAGAAGGATGTTGCCACACTTAAACAAAAAATAAAAAAAAAACATATTTTTTTTATTTCAACACCTTTCCGCGTAGGAAAGCTGAGTAGCTGAGTATTGGCTCAAGAAAATCTGACGTGTGAAAACAGTTTTTGGTCATTTTTTGAGCGTTTTTTTATATGGAGTTTGACATTTCTTGGCAGGTGAGTAGCCCGCTTTACACGGGTCGATTTTTTGTCGTTCCACGTATTTGAAGGAAGAAAGCAGTGGAACGACAAAAATCGACCAGAAAATCGGCCCGTGTAAATGAGGCTTTAATGTTAGGTAGGTATACATTCTACGTCAACTCAAAAAACGCGTCAGAAAATGTCGGCAGTGGTCCCAAAAAATGCGTTTAGGTCCCAGAAATCTGAGTCCTGAAACAATAATTATTTTTTTTTGTTGTTGTGAGAAATTAAGACTGATTTACACGGGTCTTTTTTTTTTGTTAATAGCAACTTCATCGTTTCAAACTTTGCATTGAAAGGTTGAACGAAAAATCGGTTAGAAAATCGACTAGAAAATCAACAAGACTAAATCAGCCTTTATGCTCAAAAACAGAGCAATGTCCCTGGGCCGATCCCAATGAAGTCTGAATGATGATTTCTAACCTTTTCTTCAATCGACCATGTAAACAGCAATTCGATCGATCTTCACCTCGTATTTAAGCGTTGAACACAAGTGGTTCGATAAAAATCCACCAGAAAATCGGCCCGTGTAAATGAGCCTTGATATACATGGGTCGATTTTTCATTCAACATTCTACGACAAAAAATCGACAAGAAAATCGATCCGTGTAATTCCGCCTTTGCGGGTCCATGGTATTTATAGTAATTGTTTCCTTTAGGGACATAAGCCTTTTTACTGTTCTATTATTTTTAAAACATCACGGTAGTGAATTTGCTTCGAGGATTCTTGCAGAGAAGTTGAACGCAAATACTAATTCCCTGCTAACCAACGGCGGATAAAATCTTCGAAAATTACTGGGTCGCGTTTCCCAAACAGTCAGATAAAAAAACGGGTAATTTTTCTCAGCGAGGCAGAAAATGTGCCATGTTAAAGGTGCTAATTAGTGTTGGAACATTTCTCGAATTATGCGTTGGTATTTCGCTATTTTTTCTTTAGATTTTGCATGGCTAGCGCAGAGGGAAAATTAGATACAAAATTTTTTAAAAGAAACTTCAAATTCATAAAAATATTTTCCACTTTATCATATCATAGAACGAGAATTTGCCCTTGGGTTGGCAGGGTTTGCAATGTAAAGCTACGCTTGCAATGTAAAGCTACGCAGGGTTTGCACTGCACCAAATGCGTCACTTTTGACTAAGTTTTTTCGATACCGTTCATCCGCCGATTGAATTTGATCACCAAATAAGGTCAAATTAAATTAAATTCATCTAATTTGGCAAACAAATTCATTCTGCGGACAAACATTCTCGAAATAACTTCGCCAAATGCGACGTATTTGGTGCAGTGTAAATGTTACATAAACGGTATAAAAATGGTAATTTTGTTTGTGGTTATGATATGGCAACATTATCGTACCATTGAAACCAGCAAAATCACAGCTCTGGTTTTCAACAGCTGTTTATTAACCTTTGATGACGTTACGAATTGATGCAATTTTTATTTCTCACGCAATTAAATTAAGCAAAACACATTAAATAATTGTTTTCAAACATAATAAAAGTGTGTAAGTGCATAAGAAATGGAAACTGATGAGGAAAATGCGTTGAGAACGTCCGGGGCGAGTAAAATTCATTTTACAAAGGATGTAAAGAGTGCAATCGACAAGGTATTTTGGCATAACATACATTTTCACTTCTCATTGATATACCTACACATCCACGAATATCCTTGCAGGTGCTAAAAACTGACGATCCTATGGATTCACCTGATTTCAATACAGTCGATTACATCAATCAGCTATTTCCGAATGAACAATCATTGGTAAGCATTGATGACACCATCCACCGTATGCAATGTGAGGTATCGTTGATCGATGATAATATACGTGCGGTGGTGCGTGGACAAACGAATACGGGACAAGATGGGCAAATTGCGCTGACAGAAGCGCAAAAAGTTATAACAACATTGTATGCACATATAATTGATGTGAAAACGCGCGCCGAGAAAACCGAAGAAATGGTCAAAGAGATTACGCGTGACATCAAACAATTGGATTGTGCCAAACGTAATCTTACATCGGCCATAACAACCTTAAATCACTTGCACATGTTAGTGGGCGGTATTGAGAGCTTAAATAAATTAATTGAAAAACGTTTGTATGGTGAAATATTGAATCCATTGCAAGCGATCACTGAAGTAAATCAGCACTTTAAGCAATATTCGGATATTGAAGAAATAAAGGTATGGACGGACGGTAGGACAATAATGGTAGGAAGTTAATAAAATTTTTTTTTGTTTATGTATTTTAGAATCTTTCGCAAAACGTGGACAAGATCCAGGTAACACTCGCTACACAAATTACCGATGATTTTAAAGACGCCTTTTCGCCCAAATCAAGCGCGGCAGCAAATGCTGGCAAACAACGTCTAGGTTTAAATCAATTGGCTGATGCTTGTAAAGTTATATCTGTGCTAGATCCAAAAGTCAAAAAGGAGCTGTTGAAGTGGTTTATTGGTGAGTAGCATAAAGAACTGTGTAACAAGTCTCCGCCTTTGAATTTTTATAAGGACAACAGGATCCTTAAAAGGATATTGAAAAAACATACTTACTATAAGAGGACATTGGAATTTCAAAAGTTTTTTTTAGTAGATTATGTAACAATATGTTTTCTAGCAAAAAAAACTGACTACATCTTGAAATTTTTTATAGTGCACTTTTTATAGGTTATACACGGCGTATGAGTAACATTTAGTTATGTAAATATGAAAAGTTCAAGTAAATTGTATTCATGCTTTGGTTGATATATCCGAAAAGGATTGAGATGCCGAAATAAAACTTACTACTACTACTATACTACTTTTAGGTCCGCAGGAACACCTTTAATTTGATACCCATATTGCAAAACAAATTTCTAGGCTATATCCTGTCCACATTTTTAAGTATCCTTTAATAATTGTATATACAGTTTCAGGAATTACAATTTTTTAAATATACGGAGATTTTAGAAAGTTGATGGATAATAATTTTAAAGGACATTTTTTTCCATGCCCTGAAAGGATAATTGAGAAAATGTATATTTAGCCTATGTTGGAATTATTCTTCAAATTAGTAAAAACATTTTCACGTTTTGATAAAATTTTTCGAGATGCGTTACAACTTTTGATCCGTTAAAGGATATCCTGAGAATCTCGTAAATAAACAAAAATACTCATTCACATATTATGAGGTCCTTAAATTGTAAAGATACAGTAATATGAGTAAAACGAGTACATAAATAAATGAATTTGCAAAACTCAGTGGAATACAGTTAGATTTTACCAATAATTTTAACTGCAATTCGGCATGGGTTGCCATGGTCCGGGTTGCATTAAAGTTTGTCAGTATAGAGTTAGATACATAATGGTCAAAATTAGAGGGTATGCGTTTAAATAATACAATTTATTTTTTGGGACTGTCTAATGAGCAATTTTTATGCCGATTTTTTGTCTATTTGTACAGCACAACAACTTGAAGAATATGTACAACTGTTTCATGAAAATCAAGATATAGCTTGGTTGGATAAAATCGACAAACGTTATGCTTGGCTAAAGCGACATCTACTCGATTTCGAAGATAAATTTGGCGCCGTTTTTCCGCTCGATTGGGAAGTCTCTGAACGTATTACTGTCGAATTTTGTCGCCTAACACGCGAGCAACTCGCACAAATCATGGCAAAGCGTAGCAATGAAATTGATGTGCGTCTACTATTATTTGCCATCAATAAAACTCAAGCTTTCGAACAACTGCTTTCAAAACGCTTTACAGGCATTACGCTTGGTGTTGAAACTACGACAACGGCAGGAGCTTTGATTACACCGCCAGTACTTAAGGTGCTACCTGAGAGTGGTTTAGCGGCCGAATCGAATACAACAGCTACTATTGGAATATTTCATGATCAAATTGGCAATTGTTTCAAAGCTCATTTGGGTATTTATATTAAAAGTATTGATCGTAATTTAACCGAACTAATGGACAAATTTGTGGAAATGGCTAAGGAGCCATTGAAAGTATCTGAAGTTAAAACTACTGTGTATCCGAGGTTAGTAATATTTTATATATATGTTTGTTTTTCTGTAACACTTATACTGCATCGTTTTTTTTTATTATAGTTCAGCAGATTTGTTTGTATTCTACAAGAAGTGCATGGTGCAGTGTAATCAACTAAGCAACGAACAGCCAATGTATGAATTAGCATTAGTTTTCAAAAAATATCTACGCGAATATGCCAGCAAAGTATTAGAGTTTAGCACACCAAAATTATTAACCACAACGGCATCTATTGGTGAGTTCTATATCTATTATCTGGCTGGGTATAGGACCAAAACAACTTTAAGACATAATCAAAAAATGTCGTTTCCCATTTTTCGAAGTTAGCCTCCAAAACTTAGTCGAGGTCTTTCGAAGTCGAAGTTGGACCCTTCAAAAATTTGTTTTTTTTTTTGTATAAAAAATTAAAAAAAAGGAAAAATCTGGACGTGGTCTGTTTGCCTCTCTTGTTTGATTGGTGTCCTTTTTTTCATTTAAAAGTATATGTAAAGGTGCTGTACAGGTTCAAAGTGAGATTTTCGAAAAAATTAAAAACCGCATTTTTTTAATTATATGAAATTTATGAACACCAAATCTTCAAAAGGTCTAACTTCAAAAGCCCGTAACTAAGTTTGGAGGTTAAAAAAAAAAACTAATGGCGGCGATATACCAACAGGTTATCATAACCTCAAACGAGATTTTTGCCGAACTTCTCTTTCCCACTTGTGGTGTGTTGCTTTTTGAGTTTTTCCTACAAGTTGGCGGGACCTACAGTTTTTTGCCGACTCCGAACGGCACTTGCAAAGCAAATGAATTTTTTGCTGAGAAGCTTCTCATGGCAGAAATACACCCGGAGAGTTTGCCGAGAGCGACCCCGTAATCAGACGGCTGGTTAACGTACACAAATAGACCAAATGGGAGGAACACCTTAGGGCTTGTAACCTCTCTACCGGTGTTGGGAAATTATGGTCCACCGTCAAGTCCTTGTCGAATCCTTCGGGTCCACCAAACAAGGTCGACATCACCTTTGGTGACAAGACATTAAATGACCTCAGGACAGTATGTCCCACACCATGCGCAAAACAGGACAAGACGTGGAATCTTCAGGCGCGCGCATAAACACAAAAACTATGCCCCCATTCCCATCACCGCTACAGAGGTTCAAGAGGCCATCCGGAAGGCCAAAAATTCCAAAGCCATCGGCCCTGATGGCATAGCCATGGTGCATCTCAAGCATATCGGCCCAGCGGGAGTCAAATATTTAACTGCCGCCTTCAATCTGTCTTTGATCACAGCTGTCATACCCGACAAATGGAAGCAGGCAACTGTGATCCCACTACTAAAGCTTGGCCAGCTAACGTTGGGGAGCCATATCGTCCGATATCACTCCTCTCACCAGTAGTAAAGACACTTGAGGCGGTCTTACTACCGCTCTACACATCATACTTGATGTTAGCCGAGCACGAACATGGCTTCAGGAAAGGTAGGAGCACAACATCTGCTCTAAATGTCATAACTACTCAGATAACTGACGGTCTAAATCATAACAGACCTAACGACAGGACGGTTCTAGTTGCACTCGATTTGAGTCAAGCTTTTGACACAGTAAATCATGGGCAGCTTGTATCGGATTTGGAAGACTCGTCACCACACCAAATTTTTTAGCTCATTTTTGATATAAATACTATACTGCCGTCCTAAGCAAAAAGGCAGTATGTTATAAAAATTGATTAACGAGAAAACTGAGGTTGAAGTTGGGGTGTGTTCGAACTAAATACCTAGTTATTTTGCTGCATAACAGCCATAAATGATTGTTGAGATATTAAAAGGATTCATGAAGAATCAATTGTATCTGATTATGGGCGAAAATTATCCTTAGGACGTTAAAGGATCAGCGAACTGCCTTTCTGCTTTGTAAATCAAAAAGCAGTAAAATATTATTTACTGCTTTTTTGGATTGTAAAACAAACCCTTTATATTTTCGAGAGATACTGCCTTTCTGCTTTGTAAATCCAAAATAAAAAAAAATCATTTACTGCTTTTTTGGTTTGTAAGTCAAAGTTACTGCTTTTCTCGCCATATATTCCAAGCAGCATTCCTATCTTTCTGAGTATAAAGGCAGTATATTTTCATTTATACTGCCTTTTTACACTGTGATACCTTTATACTGCTTTTTTGTTCTGGAGAGATACAAGAGATTCTAGATGTATCACTAACTTAAACCTTGTTTTATCGTTGAAATTACATTCTGACCGGTAATTTTTATAATCAGTGGATTGTAAGACATTAAAATAATATAATGGTATCAAAATTCCTTGCTAAGGACGGCAGTATACAGGTAAAACCGTTCTCTATTTTGATTTTATTATGACGTTTTTAAGCAATCTAAAATGTGTCAGTATATAGCTTTGTTTCTTTCCTGCTAATTATGAATAATTATGAATAATTATTCCTAAAAAAGTGTTCTTTGAAAAAATTAGCAGCGAATTCAGCAGCTTTTTGACATTTAATTGAGAGAGAGAGCGCAAATTCGCTGCAAGTTATTGCTGGAGATTTTTCGTCCAGCAGAAACCAGCAAGCAGGAACAGCTGATCGGTGACATAGCAAAACAACAACAAAAATGTAAATTCAAATTGTTAGCCAATCAGAAACGTAACCGCCGTTTTGTCTGTAAGTTTCTGCTGAACCCTGTTCGACGAAAAATTTGCAGAAATGAGATTTTGACAGCTTTTTACAAGACTCTCTTCTGCTGACAGTTCTTTGCTGGAGATTTCAAGAAACAGAGCTTATAACTCAAATAGAAAAAAATATTCAAAAAATTTAAAATATGAAAAATTAAATTAAAAATATTTTCTAATTTACACTGGTGGACACTGTAACCTGGACACTGTAAAATGGCAGGAAATGAGATGGTAGATTAGCCTGCTTTAGGGGCACATTCGCTCCGCTTTTACAGCCCTTATTTTTAACAATTCTAGCAATAGTTATAATCGCAAATTGAAGAAAAATAAAAAGAAATTATTTTGATTTGTAATTTATTTGATTGAAAAAACCAAACAGAAAAGTCGTGGCAAAAAATAAATGAGTATGAGAATTGCTTAAAAATGTCATTAGTGTCATTAACGGTTTTACCTGTAGTATTTATATCATGCTAGCCATTAACTTTTACGCTCACTTTAAATTTATCATCCCCACTTTTAATTTTATATCCTGTTAAATTAAAGGGCAAATGAAGTAGCTGCTAATTTATAGTGAACTTTGTATATTATTATGTATGATAAAAAAAGTACTTAACAATGTAATAAGGGGAGATTTACAACCAAACTTAGTTATTATTGACAACATTCCTGTCACCCAGCATCCCAATCTCCTTACACTCACCCCTCTCTGCGTCTATTTTCCTTTTAATAACATCAATGCTTTCTACACTTCACAGGCAAGAGCATGTCCTTACTTACCCGTGATATGCAGAATCTCTCCACCGCTGCTGGACAAGTTTTTCACAACTTTTTAAAAGAAGGCGAAACACAGCGCTTTCAACGTGAAGATTTAATACAAATTTGCTGTGTTCTAACAACAGCTGAATACTGTTTGGAAACTGTGCAACAATTGGAGGATAAGCTTAAGGAAAAGGTAGCTGCAGCATATGTAAACAAGATTGATATGTCGGAAGAAAAAGATGTATTTCATCGGTGAGTAGACGAGCAATAAACTTTTTAACTAAAATTTAAAATAACTCTCACCGCTTACCAACACAGAATCATCTCGAATTGCATACAATTGCTTGTTCAGGATTTGGAATCGGGTTGTGAACCCTCATTGCAGTCCATGTCCAAAGTGCAATGGCAGAGCATTAGTAATGTTGGTGATCAGAGTCCCTTTATAAGCAGCATGTGCGCGAATTTCAAACAAACCGTACCCATAATACGCGATAATTTGGCCACATCACGCAAATACTTTACACAATTTTGCCATAAATTTGTTAATGCTTTTATACCGAAATTTATAAATGTGCTGTACAAATGTAAGCTAACGCATTCCGATGGCTCAAATAATGTGCTGGGCTGCGAACAGTTATTATTGGATACGCACAGCTTGAAGACGGCATTGCTCGATTTACCCTCAATTGGTTCGAGTGTAAATCGCAAAGCACCCACGAGCTATACAAAAGTTGTAGTCAAAGATATGACCCGTGCTGAAATGATTATTAAAGTCGTAATGACACCAGTGCAACCACCATCCCATTTTACCCAACAGGTGTTAAAACTATTGCCAGATATTACTATTGCGGAATATCAAAAAATTTTGGATATGAAAGCAGTGAAGCGTGTGGATCAACTTCAATTGATTGACTTATTTAAACACACTGCATCGCATGTAGCTGTAGTTGGCGGTTTGTCGGACGTATCAACAGCTAGTGAAGATGGTACAGCCTCTATACAAGCTGATTCCAGTGCTAGCGCAAATGCAGATGCTGTTGACGCGGCTGTGCCCAAAGAACCTAATAACAGTGGTGAGCTGAATATGGTCATACAATCTACTAATGGTGCTGCTGCCTCCACGTCTACTCCAAAACGTGCATTTATTTTCAGCGTTGGTAGTTTTACTGGCAGCAGTGCAGATAAGAGCGCCGATGGTTCATCGAATAATGGTAGCGATCGTGGACGTATACGTAAGCTCGAGAGTTTGTTAAAAAAACGTTTGCCATAAGATGTGTGGCATGAGAATAAGCTGGGGTGCGATGATTGATGTTTTATGTATTCACTTGGTGGTCTGTTTAGTTTTAATAGTTTTTGTTTTGTTTTACCTTATTTTAGGTGAGTAGCTATTTATAACATTCCATTTTTTTTGTTGAAAATTTTATGCATTTTTGTTTTCAATTAAAAAATTTAAATGTTAAAAACAAAAATAATAATAAATGTCCTTTGTTTGCAGTATGCGTTTTGCTTAGTGGATCGCGAGGTCATCATATCAAATTACTAGGAAATGGAGAGAAAAAATTACATCTTATAAAAACACCACAAAAGGAATAACACAAGAAAATGCAGTTTCGAGTAATTCAGAAGTGGAATATTGATGAAAAAGTTCAAATTGATGAGTCTGTTTCCAACGTGGAAAACAAAAAACGAAGGGAGCAAAAATCGAAAATCGTTCTCAGCCTCCTCGAAGTAAGTATAAATGTGTCCTCGAAGTAAGTATAAATGTGAGATTCAAAGTTAGAATAGTGGAGAAAGAGGTAGTTGTTCAAACTGATGCATATTCCAAAAGTTGTAATTCATCTTCCAATCGCTAACGCCATTCCCATAACACCAATTAGCTGTTCCAACCAAACTTTTGGAAAACAACGTAATCTTCTTATATTTGCCGTATCATAACGCTTAAGCCTTGACATTGATTTCCCTAAGGTTGGTTTGAAAAGCTGATTAGCGTTGTGTGCATGGCGTTAGGGATAAGGAAGATTATGAGAGCCTTAAAGTCGGATGTGATTTTCCGACGGGCATCTCAGCAGCTGTAAAAGGAACAATTACCTCTTCGAAACAAGCCCTCACTCAGCAGCTGGATCGAAATCGTCTTGTCTAAGGGAATAGTTCAAGGTTAGGCAACAGGTTTAGTAATACCCATGAACGAGTACCTACTTCCAGTTGCGTTGTCATGAGTAATCGAAAGGTTTCAAGACCACAATAACAATTTAAATCATATTATTGAAATTGGGGTCAATAACGAAACGACTATCGTACGATAATAAATAATGTGAGACGTCAGTCAAACGAACGAATTGGCATGATAACAGTCGAAAGATACGTATCCATTGTATATACATAGTTGATCGAATGATAGTTCAAACAGTGTAGATGCTCGCTTACTCGCTCACGATAGTTATAATCCGATTTTCGTATTTTTACGTGACGAATTGCTCATTTGCGGCCGCCGTGGTGTAGCGGTTAAGTGTTCGGCTTCTACACCAAATCGTGGCGGTTCGATGCCCGGCAAAAGTAACATCAAAAATTATTTAGAAAAAGAATTTTTCTAAACGGGGTCGCCCCTCGGCAGTAGTTTGGCAAACTCTCCGGGTGTATTTCTGCCATGAGAAGCTTCTCAGCAAAAAATTCATTTGCTTTGCAAGTGCCGTTCGGAGTCGGCAAAAAACTGTAGGTCCCGCCAACTTGTAGGAAAAACTCAAAAAGCAACACACCACAAGTTGGAAAGAGAAGCTCGGCTAAAAATCTCGTTAGAGGTTATGATAACCTGTTGGTATATCGCCGCCATTAGTTTTTTTTTTAATTGCTCATTTATGACTGCTATGATTCGGTCTCAGCTAATCAAAGGAGTCACACACACATTCCATTTTAGAAAATCAGCTCCCAAGAAAAACAAAACAGTTGATTTCGGTCACGTTTATTTAACATTAAAAATTGCATTAAATTTTCAGTTTATATTTTAAAATATGTATTTTAACCGTTTTATTGCTAATAATAATTTTTAAAGTTTTTGTTTTTTAATTTGTGTTTGCTAAAAATAAACTATAGGTCATTATTTTTCAATCTGTAAACGCACGTTATTTAATTTTTAAATTTGCCATCAATTGCATTAATAATGTAAACTTGCTAAGCAAACTTGCGTTGTCAGATTTTAGTTAATAAAATCCAATAGCATATTTAATAAACTAAGTAACTATAAAATATAACGTACTTTTGGAGTAAGGTCAGTCGTCAATAAGTTGACTGGGATAAAAATTCCCGCAAAGGAATTATTAGTATTTGCATTTATGTTGAAGATTAATAAAATATTACATTTGTTATGGATGCAAACATAATATATATATATATATACATCTAAATAAATACATAATAATATATATGTAAGTGTATCTTATATGTTTGTGTTTCATGATGACAAACGCGGCGCCATATGGTTGAGTGCTCTTGATTCAACGGTACAAGCGTGTAAAGTTCTTCAGTGCCACAGTTATCGTTTTAGGAGCATCCGCACTGTAAATAGAAGAAAAAAAAAATTAAACTACAAAATTTAAAATTGAGTTTAGTGTCTATTACTCACCTCAAAACTGCTGTGGTGAAATCATCCAATTGCTGTTGAGTGGCTGTCACGTATCCACCACTGTTTCTTTTGGGTAAAGCATCCAGTGCTGTCTTCACGTATACCTGCATATGATCATGTCCCACAACCTGTTTTAATTCATACATAACATCCGCCACATCGGGTAACATATACGAATGTAGACAATAAACCGAAGCATGTATCAAATTCATAATTAGCGCTTCGCCATTTTGTAGTGCAATTTCCTTGACCAATGGACGACATTGAGGTTGGCGATGATTTGAGTTTCGTCCCCATTTTAAAAGATTACAAAAGAACTTCATTACAGATGAGTTGGCCTCTCGATGATCTAGTGTACAAGCTAGTAGAGCACATTGAAAGATAGGTGTGACCAGCGTGCTTTCCAGAAAGGGTATGGGACAACATTCGATGAAACGCGAACAGAGACGGAAAAAGTCATCAACTGTATCAGGATTATTTTTAAGACCATTTTCAACTTGCAGCATACTAAAAGTGGGCTCAATAAATGCGCGCATCATTTCCAAAAGACCTGTTAAAAAGAGAAAGCGAGAGAGAGGAGCAAAAGTTTAATTTAATGTTAATTCTTATTGGAATTGAAATGAAAAGGAAGGAGGCGGAGTAATTAAAAGGATTGGAAAGCTAACAAAATAATGAAAAAGAATTGAAAGGAAAGGAAGGGGAAGAAAAAGATAGAAAAGGAAGGATTTGGAAATGGAAATAAAAGAAAAGAAAAGCAAATGGAAGGAACATCTAAAAAAATTGTCCACTCACCTGGTATACATTCGGTAGCTTTAGCGTACTCATCCACCAACACAGATCCAAGGTACAAAAAACAGCTATGATGATGTAGTGCATATATACAAATCATTTGCTTAACTAATGGTTCAACCAAAAGTGATGCTTGCTTCCGCACCATACGCACACCATAGCGTATTAGACGACAAGTGCGTTCCATAATGCGTACATCAGTTTGATATTTATCCATAATTTGTGTTATCAACGGCCAAGCATCGGTGAGTATTTGTAGAGTAGGATGTATTTCACCATCAGCGATATCCGGATTTGTATGACGTATTACGGCACATGTACGATCAATCCAATACGCGGGATCGGTCCGTTCACCTTTTTGTACGGTGGCCGTTGGATTAGCCACCATTATCGCTAGCGGTTGTAATTGAAATGAGATAATTTCGCGCATTGCTTGCTCGAGTTCTGTACGTTGCAAACGTGAGAGTATCAATGAAATGCCTTTTAACAGACCAATTGCTAAGTCATTGCTAATTTCAAAACTATCCAAACTACGCGCTATTTCAACAAGGCCACTAATGTGACAAACCATTTTTTGTCGGCAAGCCGAACAAATGGAGGTGAGCGCTATTGCTGCAGCAGCTGCTAAACCATTCTTTTGTTGTAAAGA
The DNA here is from genome assembly GCA_964058755.1 of Campiglossa producta. Taxonomy (NCBI): domain Eukaryota; kingdom Metazoa; phylum Arthropoda; class Insecta; order Diptera; family Tephritidae; genus Campiglossa; species Campiglossa producta. Next base: position 25,064,326 of record CAXKVI010000003.1, read on the forward strand.
ATAGAGTAGAAAATTAAGTACGGCTTGTAGTGATTCAGCATGATTTTCAATCCAATCGCATAGTTCACCCAATAACATTATGGAAGTATAACGTACGGCAATGTGTGTATTATCGGGCAGATTGAGGATGGCTTCGACCACTTTGGGTATGACTTCGTTTTCATCACTGTAAAGAGAGAGAGGGGGGGAATTAACAGTGACTCGATCTGTATCTTACAATTTTTTTACTCTATTTCAGAATTTAATTCAAAACGAATCTACATATTTCGAATAAAAAATATTTTACGATTTTCAAATACAATTGACTGTTCTGAATTAATTTTTATGCTTTCTGAAATACAATTCACTCATCTGAAAAATTATTTTACGTTTTCTGAAATACAATTGACTATTCTGAAATAGGTTTTAAGTTTTCCAAAATATGAAGTAAATTTTAGTTTCTGGAAAAAAATTGACTCTTCTAAAATAAATATCACATTTTTTGAAAAACATAGGCCCGTAGTCATAGTCGAGATAAAGTAGGTACTAAAGTTAGCGTCGGCTTTGTGACACAATTTCCAACGGCATATCTGTCAAAAAAGCCTACGCTAACTTTAGTACATACTTTATTTCGACTATGACTACGGGCCATACTTTCTAAGGCTTCTAAAGAACATTTTATGCTCTCCGAAGTACCTCAATAAAGTTTGGTTAGATACTTACGGTATTATATTTTTCGCCACATTTTGCATTATAAACAAAGCTGATTCTGTTGACTCCCATGTCGTGTTTGGTGCTTGCAATATAAGGAACATTTGTTTAAAACATGCCCCTGATCCCACAATAAAAGCTACGTCCTTAATTAAATCAGATACTTTACGTCGAAAATCCTGTTGAAAGAATATAAAAATAGTTGATTAAAAAATGGTTGATTATTTCATTCAACTAATTCAATAAGGCAGTATATTAGAATAGTTCGATTATGCGAATATTCGTATAACTACCAAGAGCTCTACTAACATTGCCTTCATATACTCACATTAAAACTATCATTCTCATCTATGAGTCCATCATGATCGGCGTCCATTTGCGCATGACGATACAGTGCGCCCAGCAAACGTTCAATATGCGGCTTAAAATGTGCAGTCAATTTATCATTATAACGTTGAAAGAGATCTTCACTTAAACGATACCATAAACTAAATGTTATTTCCGCCACTTCATAATCAAAATGGCCCACACACATCAATACCAAATCCAAGCCTTTGATTGCATAATGTGGTGCATCCTCTTGCGACAACATTTCATAGAAATAAGCTTCACATAACACCGTAAATATGCGACAATAATTCATAGTCTTGTCGATATCTTCATGCGCCACACTAATGTGATATGCCGTTTCGAGCGTACAAACTGCATTGAAGATTTGTGTAGTCTCCATTTCTGCATAGTGCTGCGTGTTGGCCTCAATGCAACTAAGCAAACTGCACAAACATTCGGTGCATGTATCATGTAGCTTACGTGTGGTATCCGGGCTACTAAGTAATTCGAAAACTTTTTGACCCAACGGCGTATCTGTGAAGTGTTGTATGGGTATAGCTTGTACGGAGACCCAAGCGCTAAAGCAGCGTAAAGTAGAATTTAGTAGGCGCTCTTGTGGACAATCTTGTCGTTGTAAGCATATGCATAAGAACTCGAGTACTTTGGGTGCGGCTGCATTTAGTTGTTTGTGTATTTCTTCGCGTCGATTCGAACCCAAACGCAGATAACGTGAATCAATCTCCTCGGGTATGAGCGTTAACATCTCTAGCAGTGGCCAAACAGCTTGTGGTTGTGTTGATAGTAAGTCTATCAAATCTATAATTGGTTGCTTCCATGCAGCCATCAGCAATGCCAAGTCAGCTACGGCTAAACTTAATTGTGTCACAATCACAGCATCTGTTTCGTTGGTTATTTGGCCAATATGTGCTATCAAAGAGTTGCGTAAGGATTCATGTGAAGCCGGTGGTAATTCGTTGAATGAATTTTGGATTTTGTTACGCATTGTTTGTGCTGCAAAATAACACGAATGCAAATCGCGTTTCTGTTGTAGTAGCTCGTCTGCAATTGTCCATGAATAAATCTGCAAAAGAGAAATGTTAAAATCAAAAAAATTAATTTTGTAAAACAAAAAATTTACATATAGATAGCCAATTTTATTGATAACTCACCGATTTTTGAAAATCCTCCAACCATTTGTTCGCCTTTTCCTTCTCCTTTGGATTGCTGTTGTGGAAAAGTGTGCAAATACCCTGATAAACCAGCTCTGCGGTTGGCGCTGTCTCCATTGCTCCTTAAACTACTTGTAAATTTGTCCCGATTGTTGAATTTTGGCTTGAATTTGTTAGAAAATAACCAAAAAAAATGATTGCTTTTTCACTTTTCCTTCACAATTCTCTCTTGTAAGCAGCAATAAATTAGTTGTCAAAATGTGTATGCTCAGCGGAATGATCGGAATCGAGCACAGTGTGTTCACGTTGCAATTACTTCGTACCACAGGGTGTACTGGTGCTCGAATTATTAAGAAAATTATTTTGATTTATACTTTTGCTGCTGTTTAATTTTTTATATTTTATATTTTCGAGTTTAGCTCGCAACTAGGTCGTTTGCTGTATCAATCGCACGTTGTCTGAAACAACTGAAGTTTTTTTTTAAAGATGTTGCTTGTATTTATATGTGATTAAAGGTACCTCTTCAAAAGCCTACCTGCACAGCAGTGCGGAATATTGTCAAGTACCTGTACAAAGGTTCTTAGGTAGGGATCACAAACAAAGGATAAGCGATAACGAGTTAGCGAGTTGAACGCTATCAGCTGTGCGGTATACAAACAATTCTAAAATCAAAAAAGAAATATGACGATTGATAGGCATGGTCAAGGTGTATAAGTATAACTACATAAATTTTTTTGTGGGCAAATGACCATAAAGAGTTATTATGGGTCAAAGTAGTCAATATGAAGCATTTTTGAAATCAAAATTTCTCTTTAAGTGTCGAACCGATTTTCCGAATTTTTTTTCTTTGTATAGGTAGTAAAAAAACCTTTCATTTGATATGCAGTTTGTAATCCTAGCCCGTAAAATACTTAAAAAATTCGATGTTTTAAGGATGATTTACACGGGTCGATTTTTCTAACCTTTTTTTTAATCGACCGTGTAAACAACAATTCGATCGATCTTCACCTTGTATTTATTGAACACAAGTAAAAAAAAAAACTAATGGCGGCGGCGATATACCAACAGGTTATCATAACCTCTAACGAGATTTTTTGGTTTTTTGTTCACCCTAATGTATGTGGACCGTTTTGATGGTCTAAAATTGTAAGTAAATTTATGCTTAAGCTACGTAATTGCAATAAAATATGTGGTCAATATTTTTTTAGACTCGCTAATAGAAGACAATGCCTTACAAAGGAAAAACAATACAGAAAATTATGAACCATCAACGAGCAAACAATGAAGGGTTGATGGTTCATAATTTTCTGTATTGTTTTTCCTTTGTAAGGCATTGTCTACTATTAACGAGTCTTAAAAGATGTTTGTTACTACCTGCATTGAATTTCGTGTGGGCAGTGGTTAACTAGCATTAAAAAATAAGCTGCTCGTTTATGCTTAGTTTCAATTACCTTCTTTTAAAAAATCCTTTGTAAAAAGGTTTCATTTAAATCCGAGTATCAAGAAAATATGGACCATATGGTACTTATGTACTTAAATACTTAGCTAGTACCCCGTTAGCTATGTTTTCGGAATTTCCTTTCATAGAAAATGTGCCAAAGTAGCAAAATAGAAGTTTTACATATGGGCACTGAAAAAAAAATTTACAAGAAACGGCCGTCAAATTAACAGTAAACCCTGTCATTTTTCGTCCAACATTGGGTACTATCAATTTTGAAAGTGACCCCCTATCATTCTTCGAATATACTTTCATATTGACATGAATTACTGTAAACTTGAAAGTGGACACTATCATATTGTCATGAATTACTGTAAATTTGAAAGTGGACTCATATCATTAATTGATATTTTTCAAAAATCACAAGTTTTTACTGCCAATTTTACAGTAAATACTGTAAAAACAATATTTAAAGTATTACCGTAGGGGCTTTGAAAGTGGTTTGGATATGTTACTTTCAATGTGCACTTTCAACCTTTTTATTTCAGTGGGGTTTTCCAGCGTTACGGACGTTCCATGCCGGCACACTATTTTCTATATAAAGCTTAGAGTAGGCTTTGGATCAGCATATTTTTTGCCATATATAGCCTTTGTACTCATCTATTTAAGGCCATCAAAACATTTTTCTAAAGATGACACATTACCACTGTAAAAGGGTTCAAACTTCCCGTTCGGACGTTCCTCAATCGTACCTCATATTGGAGGTGATTTAAGATTTCCTTAAAATTCTACGAATTGGTTTATGCTACAAAAATATGGTGCATGCACGATTAAAGCGGGCTACCCACCTGCCAAGAAATGCCTCAAGAAAAAAACGAGCATATATTTCTTGGGCTAGGTCAAGAAATTTTGACGTTTACCAAATTTTCCATTTTTTTGCAAATTACTCTTATAAAAATGTATAAAACATGTTTAGCGAAATATGTAGTCACCTTTGCCGTGAACCTGCACGCTTACCTCAAGAAATATATACGAGCATATTTATTTCTTGAGGTAAACCGGCGTTGCCAACCATCGAAAATTGTAGTATTTTTTCTTATGAGCTGAGTATTGGCTCAAGAAAATTTGACGTGTGAAAACATTTCTTGACCATTTCTTGAGCGTTTTTTTATATGGAGTTTGACATTTCTTGGCAGGTGAGTAGCCCGCTTTACACGAAAGCAGCGTTTTAACCGCAGTCTGAACATAATAAAATTTTATATGCGATTTACCTTCATTAAAGACAATTATGTCCCACTGTACAATGTGTCAACAGGAACAGCCGGCAATGAAACGTTGTCAACAAAAACCGCAGCAACAACAGAAAAAACACACCAAAAGCAGCAAACGAAAAATAAAAAAATTATTGGAAAAAAATACCCCACCACATCGCACACAGCAACCGGCTGTTCAGAAAATATAAAATTTCAACAAAAAATTTTCAGTAAAATAGACAAATAAATTCCGCGTAAAAATGCTGCAATGCGAAGATCTGAAGGACGATGAAGGTCCCTCAAATACGCTGGAACAGTTTACGGAATTGGAGCAAGTACTAGAAATGATCGATACAATGAAGGCATGCGATGAATCAGGCTTTGAACGGGACTACGAAAAATATACGGAGGTGTTATCTAGGTAGATAAATGGCGTGACATGCAAATTTATAATTGATGTATGGAATTTATTGATTTTATTATTTAGATACCAAGAGCAGCCACATTTGCTCGATCCATCTTTGGAGGTTTTGCTGACGCGATTGCTGGCGAAGGTGCACGACAAAACACTGCCAGAGAATGCAATTCATACTGCATTCAAATATATGTATATCCTCAGTAAAGTGCGCACATATAAAGTATTGGTCAAATTTTTGCCACACGAATTAGCTGACTTGGAATTTGCATTGGATTTGTTGGAACGCCAAAATCCGCTTGAGCATAGCAATTGGGAGACGCGTTATATGTTGCTGCTTTGGATGTCGATATTGGTTTTGAATCCATTTCATATGTCACGCCTCGATGCATATGCCACACCTGGTAGTGACGCAGCAGTTGCAGCTGGTACAACTGGGGGCAATTCCATTGTTGATGGCGCAAAGAAATCATTGTTGAATCATGCACAAACCAAATCCAAAATGGAACGTATTTTTGATCTTTGCAAATTGTATTCGGCCACAAATGATACATGCAGCGATATAGCAGCATATTTAGCTGCCAAGTATTTGATACGCGCTGATATTAAAGAGATTTACTTGGAACGTTACTTGGATTGGGTAATAAGTCAGCATCAGACTGAGAGTGGTGATGCCAAATTTGGTGAACTGTCAGCTGTGTCGGCTATATTGAAACATGGCAAACGTGAAGATTTGCTGCCGTATGCGGATAAGCTGCTGCGCTGGATTGTTAGCTTACAGTATAAGAATAGCAATGATTTCTTGAAATATAAAAGTTATATAAAGATTGTGCAGCGTATTGGTTTGGTATATTTGAAGCCGAGATTAGCTGGTTGGCGTTATAAGAGGGGTAAGGAAAAACATGATTTAATATAATTATTATTTTTTAAATGGGTCATTCCATGTCGAATCGTTAAATTGTTGTTATAGCCGCTTTTCTATTTGAAAGGATCAATGAGAGTTCTCTTTTAACATATAACAAAGTTGTGTAAAAATTCCAAATTTACTTTTTCCTGCTTTCAAGGTTTCTCTTAATATTTTTCAATAGTCAGGTTCTGGCAAATCACTTCCGAGTAAAATGCGTGAAAATTTTGTTTACATAGAAATTTCTAAATTTTCACAAAATTTCATTCGGAAGTGAATTGTAGAATCTGCCTGATTGATCTGGATCTTTCAAAAGATATAATAATAATATATTTTTTTATTTTTATACCTTTCATGAACATGAAATGGTATTATAACTTTGGTCCGATGTTTGTAAATATGAGAAGAAGAAGAGATAGACCCATCAATAAGTATACCGAAATGATCAGGATGACGAGATGAGTTGATTTAGCCATGTCCGTCTGTCCGTCTGTCTGTTTGAACGCAAACTAGTCCCTCAATTTTTGAGATATCTGGCTGAAATTTTGTATGTGGCCACCATTTTGTAATATAGGAATCATTTGTCGGAACTGACAAGATCGGACCAGTATAACATATAGCCCCCATACAACCGATTGTTCAGATATAAGGTTTTTTGGCCAAAACTTCCGCAATTAAAAAGTTAGAAACGTAAAATTTCGCAACTCGAGTACTTTCTATTTATGTAGTGTATATAGTGAAAATCAACCAGATCGGGCAAATGTAACATATAGCCCCCATACAACCGATTGTTCAGATATAAGGTTTTTTGGCCAAAACTTCTGCAATTAAAAAGTTAGGAACGTAAAATTTTGCAGCTCGAGTACTTTCTATTTATGTAGTGTATATAGTGAAAATCAACCAGATCGGGCAAATGTAACATATAGCCCCCATACAACCGATTGTTCAGATATAAGGTTTTTTGGCCAAAACTTCTGCAATTTAAAAGTTAGGAACGTAAAATTTTGCAACTCGAGTACTTTCTATTTATGTAGTGTATATAGTGAAAATCAACAAGATCGGGCAAATGTAACATATAGCCCCCATACAACCGATTGTTCAGATATAAGGTTTTTTGGCCAAAACTTCCGCAATTAAAAAGTTAGAAACGTAAAATTTTGCAACTCGAGTACTTTCTATTTATGTAGTGTATATAGTGAAAATCAACCAGATCGGGCAAATGTAACATATAGCCCCCATACAACCGATTGTTCAGATATAAGGTTTTTTGGCCAAAACTTCCGCAATTAAAAAGTTAGAAACGTAAAATTTTGCAACTCGAGTACTTTCTATTTATGTAGTGTATATAGTGAAAATCAACAAGATCGGGCAAATGTAACATATAGCCCCCATACAACCGATTGTTCAGATATAAGGTTTTTTGGCCAAAACTTCTGCAATTAAAAAGTTAGGAACGTAAAATTTTGTAACTCGAGTACTTTCTATTTATGTAGTGTATATAGTGAAAATCAACAAGATCGGGCAAATGTAACATATAGCCCCCATACAACCGATTGTTCAGATATAAGGTTTTTTGGCCAAAACTCATGCAATTAAAAAGTTAGGAACGTAAAATTTTGCAACTCGAGTACTTTCTATTTATGTAGTGTATATAGTGAAAATCAACCAGATCGGGCAAATGTAACATATAGCCCCCATACAACCGATTGTTCAGATATAAGGTTTTTTGGCCAAAACTTCTGCAATTAAAAAGTTAGGAACGTAAAATTTTGCAACTCGAGTACTTTCTATTTATGTAGTGTATATAGTGAAAATCAACCAGATCGGGCAAATGTAACATATAGCCCCCATACAACCGATTGTTCAGATATAAGGTTTTTTGGCCAAAACTTCTGCAATTAAAAAGTTAGGAACGTAAAATTTTGCAACTCGAGTACTTTCTATTTATGTAGTGTATATAGGGAAAATCAAGAAGATCGGGTAAATATAACATATATTTAGCCCCATACAACCGGTTGTTCCGAGATAAGGTTTTTTGGCCAAAACTTCTGCAATTAAAAAGTTAGGAACGTAAAATTTTGCAACTCGAGTACTTTCTATTTATGTAGTGTATATAGGGAAAATCAACAAGATCGGACAAATGTAACATATAGCCCCCATACAACCGATTGTTCAGATATAAGGTTTTTTGGCCAATACTTCCGCATTTAAAAAGTTAGGAACGTAAAATATTTCACCTTTAGTACTTTCTACATATGTAATGTGTATAGTGTAAGTCAGTACAATTGAACACGTATAATATATAGCCTCCATACAATCGATTGTTCCGATAACTCGGATCCTATTATTTTGTAAGTTTTTTTTAAATTATAACAAAGATGTGTAATGTGTATAGTAAATATAGTTAAATTGAAACAGGCTGTACTGGGGATCGAACAGTGAAAATCGTGACGCTTATTCATGAAAGGTATATAGCCTTCGGCACAGCCGAAGACAACTTTCCTTACTTGTTAGATCTTTTTTTCATGCAACTTAAAATGTATCACTCAAAAAATATATTTTTTTGTACAGAAAATTTTTGTTTTTCAAAAATATGCCCTGCTAGACAGTGCTATGACATTCAGTCAGCTTTGTAATGTTGTCTTTGAAAACATGATAGAAAATCGTGATGTAAATATAAAGCAATTTTCTGATTTTCTATCACGTTTTCAAAGGCAACATTACAAAACTGACTGAAAGTTATAGCACTGTCTAGCAGGGTGATTTTTTAAATTTTTTTCAAAAATGTTTTTAATTTTTTTAACGAATGCAACTCGAAAGAAATTGAAAAAAAAAAATTAATGCCCAATTTTTTTTATTAAAATTTTAAAATTTTTTCATACTTTTTTTTAACTAATTGTTTTTTTTTTTTAATTTCGTATTTAAAAAACTCTGGCACTTTCAAAGATTTCCATTATAAGAAATTTTCACTCATGAACTTTTATAATATATCTGGCCGAAAAAAATACTTTTTGTATAGGTTAGGTTAGGTTCAAGTGGCTGCCGCAGAGGCACACCTAGGCCAGTATTAAAAGGCCCGTTGTGATACCACCAACACTAGGAAAGTCAGTTCCGGGACCCTGCCATATGGAAAATCCTGGTATTAACGGAATTTTCCACATAGCAGAATCCCGGGACTGACCTTCCTATACCGACTGCGTTACTCCTCCTCGAACCATTTAGATGACTTGATGAAGGCCATCAGTCCATCACTTTTTGTATAGAAATTTGTGTTTTTCCAAACATGGTTTTTAAAATTTCTCCAAAATTTGTTTCAACTATTTGTTTTTAACTAATGCAACTCGACTAAAAAGTTCAAAAAAATTAGTCTGTCCGAAAAAAAATTTTTTTGTATGTTTTATAGTTTATGCTTTTCAAAAACATAGATACAAAACAAAAAACAATAAATAAATATGTCACAAATATAAGAAACAATTAGTCCAAAACTTTAGTTTTTACGATTTTGAAAAATTGAAAATTTTCTATTGAAATTTTTTTTTTTCAAAATTTTTCTTTTCATACCCAAATTTTTTTTGAAAGGGTCTAAATTTTTCCTAAACTCAGTGGCTTCCGAGATATTTAAAAAAATGTAAAACAGGAAAAAGCTGAAATTTGCATAACCTTTAAAAAAAATGTAATCATAAAAATTTAGTCAAAAATTTAAAGGCGAACCTAATTTTTTACGATATTGAAAAATTAAAAAACGTTGAATATGGGAAAAAAAAATATTTACCGAGACTTGCTTGTTGTTTTTCGAAGTTGGCATAATTTTACTTACCAAAAATTATTTTCAAAACATATCGATCAGTACCCTGCAAAAATCGTTGGATTATGTGTTCCAATTTTCTGATATTGGAGTACTCCAATAGTAATCCTTTGTATACATAATCGGACAACCTTCAGCTTTTTGAAAGCCGATCATTGCTCCTGCCTTATCGACGAAAATCACGACACTATCGCTGTGACAATATATACTCCAAGGAGTAACAACATTGGAGTACATTGCAAAGTACTCTGACAGTAGGTACTCCATGGAGTAGCAGAAACAAAGCGAAGGTTAGAGTAGGTGGTCCAGTCCTAGGACATCGCAATGTTAATTGGAGCACAATTTGTATATGAAAAAGGATTACATTTGGAGTACTCTGATGCTCCAATTGGAGTACTCTTTGGATAGGAAATAGAGTACTCTCGATTTTTGCAGGGTAGCCGCATAGAAAAAAAAAAAAAACAAATTAGAGAATCAAGCTTAATAGTACATTTATACTGCACCAAATTTGGCGAATTTGAATGTGTCATTTCGAACCTGTTTACACTGGCAAATTTGCATTCACCTTCCCTGCAAGAATCTTCTACCAGAATACAAAGCCACCGAAAGAAAATGCACCACCTTGATGTTTTAAACACATGTAGAGTAATAATAAATGAAGAATCAAGAAGGCTTCTCTCTTTTCTTAGTGGAACTATTCCAATATCATAAAAAAAATAGTTGAAATTGTTATTTAGAACTGTGCATAATGCAAAAGTTTCACACGTTAATTACCCATTAAGGTTCTTGCTGGGCAATTCTAAATGTGGAACACAGGCAGGGTTGCTATTTTGAGGAATTGTGGATTGTATTGTTCAGCGAATGAGGCCAAATGCGATGGAATTCTAAATTTGGAAAATGAGATTTGTATGGAAAAAAGCGCCAAATTTGCAATTTTTCGCCAAATTTACCAAATTTGGTGCGGTGTAATTGCGCTTTAAGTCTGTTTGGCGGTTAGGATTCGATACACTGACCAAAATTTTCTGTTTTAAATTCATTTAGATAATGCTATCTGTTTTAAATTCATTTAGATAATGCTATCCATCTTCATCCTAAAAACCGAGATAGTTTTTGATATACTAAGGAATAAATAAAATAGTTGGTAACCCTGACTTCGCTGGTGTGCGGCCGAAAGTACCTTTCCTTTGATTAGGTTAGGTTAGGTTGAAGTGGCTGCCGCAAAGGCACACCTAGGCCAGTATTAAAAGGCCCGTTGTGATACCACCAACACTAGGAAAGTCAGTTCCGGGACCCTGCCATATGGAAAATCCCGGTATTAACGGAATTCTCCACATAGCAGAATCCCGGGACTGACTCCTATACCGACACCGTTACTCCTCGAACCATTTAGATGATTTGATGAAGGCCATCAGTCCATCACTTTTTGTATAGAAATTTGTGTTTTTCCAAACAGGGTTTTTAAAATTTCTCCAAAATTTGTTTCAACTATTTGTTTTTACCTAATGCAACTCGACTAAAAAGTTCAAAAAAATTAGTCTGTCCGAAAAAAAATTTTTTTTGTATGTTTTATAGTTTATGCTTTTCAAAAACATAGATACAAAACAAAAAACAATAAATAAATATGTCACAAATATAAGAAACAATTAGTCCAAAACTTTAGTTTTTACGATTTTGAAAAATTGAAAATTTTCAATTGAAATTTTTTTTTTCAAATTTCGATATTCTAAACCTTTTCTCAATCAATATATATTAAAAATCTAAAATAAAGTATAAAGCATATATGGTAAAAAAAAAATATTTTTTTGGTTGGCCTAATGTGAATTTAATTCATTTGAAAGTTTTTTTTTCGGCTGCCATGTTAATTAATAAAATCCAAAAATTATTTTCTCTATGGAATAGTTGGAGGTTTTTATCCAAAACGTTTAAAAAAATGTTATGGCAACAATAGTACTCTCATGGCTCACACTGAACTTGAAACTTTATTTAACTTAACTTAATTTTTCGGTAATCAGATACATGTGCTTTCCATTTGCTAGAAGTGATATTTTCAAGTCTTTTTAAGTTAAGTGTGCGCTAATGGAACCCTTACTTACCAAAAATTATTTTCAAAACATATCGATCAGTAGCCGCATAGAAAAACAAAAACAAATTAGAGAATCAAGCTTAAGTCTGTTTGGCGGTTAGGATTCGATACATTGACCAAAATTTTCTGTTTTAAATTCATTTAGATAATGCTATCCATCTTCATCCTAAAAACCGAGATAGTTTTTGATATACTAAGGAATAAATAAAATAGTTGGTAACCCTGACTTCGCTGGTGTGCGGCCGAAAGTACCTTTCCTTTGATACCCATAGGCAAATTTTGGTTAATATTAAAAAATGAGATAGGTGGCAACCTGGCTGAAAATATCTTCGATGGTATACGGCCGAAAATACGTTTCCTTTGATACCCATATTGAGGACTTGATCAATATTAAACAAAAATTACATACGTGGCAACTCTGTAAACCGCCCGAAGTGGCAACACCCAAGAAGAAAATCTTTGAATTAATCATCTACATACATATTTGCCAAATTTTCCGATATATTAGTGAATATACAAACGATTTAATTCCAAATGGCTGGTGCGACAAATTTCACTCATCATGAAAACGTTGTATAGCCGCCTAAGAAGTCAACTTCAAAATTTCATTCAAATAGGAACTTGTTTAGTCCAACCGTTTGACATTGAATAACCTCTTGTCATCTGTTGCGCGTACTACCTCTTTACCAAGTTCATTCAAATCAGAAGAGGCCGATTCCAAGCATTTAACGATTTGACATGAAATGACCCAAGGGATATGTAGATGTTGATGTTATACCTGTCGACAATGCCTGATCGGATCACTATACTTTGCAATTCGCAGGTAGAGAGTCTTTTGGCTAGGAGTCGTGAGCAAATCTAATCTTCGGTTCTATTATTTATGAGTTCTTACACTATAAAATATTAGTAACAAATCCAAATTTCAGGTACACGCTCTTTGGCAACTAATTTGAATAAGACCACAAGCACACCAGCAGATGTGAGCGCAGGCGGTAGTGAAACCGAACAACCCGAAGCCGAAAGCGGTGATGGTGAAGAAATTGTTGTGCCCGATGCGATTGAAGAAGTCATCGAAGAATTGCTGCAAGCCTTGCGTAGCGGTGGCAGTGATATACGTTGGAGTGCCGCCAAGGGCATAGGACGTGTTACAAATCGTCTCTCGAAAGAGCTCGCCGATGAGGTAATCGGATCCGTCATTGATATACTCAATCCACTAGAACCACACGAAGCCTGGCATGGTGCATGTTTGGCATTGGCTGAATTGGCTAAGCGTGGCCTACTGCTACCACATCGTCTACGTACTCTTGTGCCATTGCTTATGCAAGCGCTCTTCTATGACGAGATGAAAGGTTACATGTCGGTGGGACAGCATATACGCGATGCTGCTTGTTATATGTGTTGGGCCTTTGCGCGCGCCTACAACCCTGAGGATGTACAACCTTTTGTTGAACAAATATCGTCTGGGTTGCTTACGGTGGCTGTCTTTGATCGTGAAATAAATTGTAGACGTGCTGCAGCTGCAGCATTTCAAGAAAGTGTTGGACGCTTGGGCAACTTTCCGCATGGTATCGAAATATCAACAGCAACCGATTTCTTTACTGTTGGTTTGAGACAAAATTCCTTCTTGCATGTCGCCGACTTTATAGCACAATATGAAGAATATCAAAAGCCATTAATCGATCATTTGGTAGAACGTAAGGTGAATCATTGGGATACTATGATACGTGAATTGACTGCAAAAGCTTTGCACAAGCTAACATTCCGTGCTCCGGAATATATGTCGTCTGTTGTGTTGGGTCAGCTGTTGGGCAAGACTGAATCGATTGATATAAATATGCGTCACGGCACTGTCTTGGCTATTGGTGAGATTACGCTGGCCTTGAGTGAGTTGGATCAAAAGGCGGAGTTGGAGGGTGGCGCAGGCAAAAAGCTACTTTCAAATCAGTTGCTAGACGAGTTGAATGAGTTGATACCGAAATATGTGCAGCGTGATTTGTATCGTGGCATGAGCGGTGAAATAATGAAAACTTGTAGCACGGATTTCATAAGGAATTGTAGTATGGCACGCATTGAGATAACGATCATAACACTAGGTGAGTAGTCGATGTATATTTATAGTAAATGTATATTTATACAATACTTAGGCCGGGTTGCCATATAATTTATTTTCTTGTAACAAGATAAGCGAACAGTCTTAGGTCGACCCCTACCTTAAAATAATAACTTTCATTTGATAGACATATTGGCATATCTCACTCAATATTAAACAAAAGTAGGGATGGGTGGCAACCCTATAAACGGCCCGAAGATGAAACACTCAAGTACAAAGTCTTAGAATGAAGCATACTATCTATTTAACCCAAATTGCTTCACCCGTTCTCCAAATATTGGTCGATATACGAAGAAATAAAAAGATAGGTGGTAACCCTGTAAACCGTCCGAAGTGTTTCACCCAAGTAGAAAGTCTCAAAACGAAGCAAACTATCTATAGCCAAACTTGATCCAAATCGCTTCAGTCCCGAGAGAGTAGTGGATATACAAAGGATTTATTTTCAAACGGCTGTTGCATTATCTGCTAGAAGCTAGACACGTCAAAAGTATTCATTTCGATCTCCCTTTTGTTACTCCCTATAAAATTTTCACTCCATAAAAACATTGCATCACCGCCTAAGAAGTTAACATCAAGAAAATTTGAGATAGGTGGCAACCCGATCCTAACATCCCATATTACCGATATTCAACAGTTCATCCTTATGGGATAAGTTCTTTTCAAAATAATAGCCTAGAAATACGACGTAAAGTATCTCTCGTTTGATATTCACATTAACATATGTAAAAAAAATTATGATAAGTGGCAACCCCGAAAAACACATCCATAGTGGCAACACCTATTCAAAAGTTCGTGAATACACTACAGTTTTATACCAATACTTTTATATCTCTTTTCAGAATCTTGGCAATACATAGTGGATAAATGTTTGATAAACAAAGCTGCAACTATACGTGAAGGTGCCACAGCTGCTTTCGCTGAACTGTGTCGCTCCTATTATAAGAGCGAAGATCATGCTGCTTCGAATGCTGAAATTATTCACATTTATCTTAAGGGTGCTAGTAATAATTTGGAAGAACATATACGTATGGGTTATACAAGCGCTTTAGGCGTTTTACCTGATTTTATGATTCGGGCTCACCTGGATGACATACTCCAAAATCTTATAAAACATTCCCTCACACCAACACAGTCTGTCATAACGACCGGTCAAGTGTTGAGTCAACATGAGAGCCTTGTAACGGGCACTTGGAGCGAGGCGAGACGTGATAGTGTTAATGCGCTCAGTAAGGTGGTGCACACTTTGGGTTTCGATAGAGAGAGTCCAGGTGAGTTTGGTTGAGTGGTTTGTGTTCCACTTTTTAAAAAGAAATTCTTTTTATAAATTTGTTTACAATTTTTTAGTCTCCTTCGGCAATCCAGAATATTTTAATAAAGTTGTTGATTGTCTGCTGAAGGCTTTGGATGAATACACATTAGACAATCGTGGTGATATTGGCGCATGGGTTCGTGAGGCCGCAATGAATGGTATACAAAAATTTGAACTACGTCTACAAATATTATAACCTTCTCTTGCTTTCAGCAATCCATCAACTAATCACAACATGTCCAACGGAATTGCTGCAACCCGAACAAGTGCACAAAATCATACTTGGCTTTATGCAACAAGCCGTCGAGAAAATCGATCGTACACGTGGTCTCGCTGGACGTTTATTCTGTCAGATAATTACTCATACACCACCTATACCGCACATACGACATCACACACGTCTATTAGAAGTATTCCCGCCGGATGCGAATAGTATATTGTGGTTATTTGCTGATCAGACATTCCCGCTGTTCTGTTCCATGCTAGAATTGCCCGACTACTCGCCACGTGTATTGCTCGGGTTAAGCGCAAGCATTGGACAGCTGACTGAATCTTTGGTAAGTTTTGCTTAGTGGAACCCGTACCCCTATTTTATAATTTATTGTGCAAGTCGCATAAATCAGAAGTGGAATATATGCAGGTCATTTTCCTGTTATGGAAAAAGTGGTATATTAAATCGTTAAAGTAGGGATGCGTGTCTATGCTATATATAAACGAATTGGCGTATCATGAAAATCGGTCAATGTCGGTACTACCTTACCTTTCAGGTGATGGTCCTTTCTATGGCCATAGTCTCGGGTCATATACAACTTATGCTGTTGAGCAAATTACGGAGATCATGTTTTCTTATCTCAAGTCTTCTCTTCTAAGATACTTTGCAGAACCCGATGCTCTGAAATATTTTGGAGAAGAGACGCATGCTGGGAAAACATTTGGCACTTCGGGCTCACTCTGAAATTCATACCGAAAGTCGCTACAAATATGCGAAAGCCGCCAAGAGACGTAACCCTTTAATTAAGCGGGGTTAGTCATTCCATACCGAAACGCTTACTCTACAAGCATTGAGAATGCATTTTCTCCCCGAAAATATGACTTGTTCAAATGCACGGAAGAGTAGCGGCTTTTTCTTTAGGCTTGAGAAAAAGCGATGTCTAGAAGCGTTGTATATGTTTGAGTGTGTCAGAAATATGTCGTTCTTGAAACAAATTTTGAGATTGGCCATTTTCGGAAAATATTTTAAAATAGGGTGATCTATCTATATATACCCTATTTCGAAATATTTCTCTATACCGCTCTATTCCAGAGAATGAACTATGGCGTTATTTAACAAATTTTTGAAAAAATAGAAGTGGTCGGCTTGCACTCAGTCGTCGATGTATTTAACATTTTCCCGTCCAATAATGTCATTAATTTATTTCTCTTTCATTTAGATAAAATACTCTTCGGCAGCATTATTCGAATTTCTACGCACACATCCTGAAGAAGTGCCACGGTTATGTAAGGAGATAGTGGCCAATTTTGAGGAGAATGTCATGAACGAGCGTGTTACATATCCAATGCTGAACTTTTTAGATATTTTAATAAGCTCAGGTAAACATAAAATATAGAATTTATACTAAATTTTTTATACCCCGTAGTGATAGTAGTATAGCTGACTGAAAGAGGTCTTGCTAATATGAAGGGATAAACCGGATAAGCCTATCATCTTTTATTTTTCAAAACCGTTATATCGCAAAATTTATTTCAAAAAAGTCCTATTTCAAAATTAAAATTAAGTATCCAATCTCAATCACTTCCAAAGATTGGAACGTTTTTTAAATATAAATTCTGAGTATGCGGCTTTTGGAATTTAATTCCTCGTTTTTCAAAATTTCGCTGATAAAGAGCGTTTTTCAAACGTTTTCCGAGATTGGACCTTCTAATTCAAGCTATATCACTACTGGGGAACATTAATTTCAAAACCATTCGAAATACGACCTTTTTACTCATGCAAATAAAAAATTCTTCTAATCTTTTTAGGCACCATCAACGACGTACTATTGGACGAGTCGAATACCTTTGGTGAGGATATCTATCGCCTTTTGAATATCGAAACAAAGGGACACAAAAAACTCTACAAACTAGTATCGAGCATAAATGTCTATTGTCAGCTGGTACAAGTGCCACATCTTTGCAAACGTATACTCTCCAAATTGGCAATATTCCTCGGACTCACGCATGTGCATGTACGCAAAACTAGTGCCACAAAGTTATATGAATCATTGGCATTACACGGTGACGCTTGTGACATTCCCGAAGAGAATATGGATGAAATATTAAATTTATTATCGGAGACTGATTGGGGCTTACCGCTAATTGAGGTGCGCCCCATACGAAACCAACTGTGCGGATTGATGGGTATTAAACCGCCAGTGAGTGGTGGTGGTGCAAGCGCTGCTGAAAATCCATTAGTTGCATTTGGTGCAGGTGTTAGCGCAACGGCACGTATGACACGTTAAATTTTTTTGGTTATTCTGTGATTGTATAACAACACATAACACATTTTGTTTCAACGTTGCTCCGTGCTTCTGTGCGCTCATCTCTTCTGCAAAGTATTTTAACATTTAATAATTTTTCTATTACATACATATATGAATTGTATTATTAGGATGACTGAAATAAGCCTTGGGCTAACGAATAGTGTTGAGTATTGGCAATTGATCATATGAAAACGTTGCCTTGAAATGAATAAATGTTGCCGATTTCCTTTTTTTGGGTCAACTACACAAACTGCATGATATTATATACTAATAAATATTAAAACAAAATAAATTAATTTTTGATATATGTATGTACGGGTAAGTTTGACTTATTATGCAGCATAGACATTATTTATCAGTGAAAAGTAGACAATTTTTTCTGCCTGAGACTGAATCTTGGTAGGAGATTTGGTTCGTGGAAATTTAAAAAAGAAAGCTAATTCAGAAGTGGAATATAAGCAGCTCAGTTTCCTGTTACGGAAAAAGGGTGCATTAAAATCGATATAAGTGTCCTAAGTAGCAATTGTTTTTCTCTTGTTTGGAGATTTGGTAAATGAAAAAAAGAAAGGCAATTCAGAAGTGGAATATAAGCATCTCCTTTTCTTGTTATGAAAAAAGAGGTGCATCGAAATTGTCAAAGTCGGTGCGTGTCTAGCCTATATTGAAAGGATATTTCCAAGACTACCAAGTTAGGAAGATCGGTCATTGTTGGGACTATGTTGCCTTGCAAATGCAAGTCCTTCCTACGTTAACAGACTGGGCGCAGGCAATCTGTGCTGTGGGCCAAATAAGATAGAGATCGGCAGCAGTTTAGAGCAAGTTTAGAACTGTAATCGAAAGGATTTAAATCATTTATTTGCCGATTAGTTATGGCTAAAGATCAAGAAACGCAACACTTAACTTAAGCGGGAATGGCCATTACATATCGAAATTCTTATGTTATGAGTGTGTCAGAGGCTTGGTAGGCTCCAGTTGAAGGACTTCATATTGTTGGAAGAACGTACTTACACCGTCCTCTTACTAGAGATGCAGGTTCGAACACCCAAATATCAAGCTAGACGAGCCCGAATCGATGATCATCCGCAACTCTCATTCGCCTGGTCGGACATTAGATGTAATAGGAGGAAGGGTTGGGCTCTTACTAAATCCCTTGAAGCTGGTCCAGATGGTTTTATTAAAGATAATGAAGTTGGTGTGAAGAACAATACGGTATATCCGTTGGTAATTATATATAACACATCTATCGTAAGTTTGTGGATCCGATCTAGCCTTGAGCACGGTCTCTTTTCTCCGTGATCTGCTCAAATCCTTATAATTGAAATAAAAAAGGTCTGGTGCGCACGCCTCTATAGAAGTAGGCTAGATAGGATAGATACACTAAGGCCATGCATAGTCTAAATCAGTGTCGTCCAAAAAATTCAAACGCAAAAATAAAACGCACAATTTTTTTTTAAGTTTTTTGCCTTAAAGAGCGTTTAATTTTCAAATACTTACTGCTGTTTATGACATTTGTTCATGGTTAATTATACATTTTGTTTAGCATTTATTATACATTTTTAGTATACTTAGTAAATGAAAATAAAAAGAAATTGCATAAGCGCTTACACAAGTCTGCATTTGAGGCTTAAAAGCTAATCAGCCGCAACTGAACTTAAATGCTAATGACTAATGCTGTTTGAGAAATTTATGCATTTATTATGATTTTTCAAGAAATTTATTAAAAAAAAATATATATATAAAATTAATAATTTACAAGTATTTTCGAAGGCCAACATAGGCCCAAATAATATGTCCTTTTCCGAGACCTCCTTCCTGAATGTTTGCTGGTCAGTATTAAAAATAAAATAAATTAAAATATATTTTGTCTCTTTTCCTTGACCCATAAATATTTACACAAGTGTTATACCTCTCAAAAGGCTGATGAAACAAATAAATAAAAGAAAAAAAAAAAAATAATTATGTAATTTCAATACAACATTTTCTTTTACGTAATTTAAATCAAATGAAGATCTTTTGAAAGTGTTAGCATTAAATGTATCAATTTCTATGAATATAACTTCAAATTCACAAATTTTTTGTATGAAATTAAAATTTTTAAAAGTTGAAATTGAAATTTTTTAAAACTTTGAAAAAAATTTACAAAAACCAATTTAATTTAAAAAATACGCATTTGAAAATGAAATTCACACCCATAAAAATTGCCTACAACGTTGCTTTTCTCGCATACAATTAGCACAAAAGACTTAAGACACGAACTTCTATAGTGTGCTTGCAAATAGAACAAAAGACTTAAGACACGAACTTGCTCGCATATAAAAATTATTTCTTCTGCTTATTAACTAAAATTAAAATATTTTCTTGCTTTATATTTTCTTTCGCATTAACTTTGGTCTGATTTCGTCGTTTTTGAAACTGCGTTATTTCTGGCAGCACGTTTGTTTTACTTAAAAATTAGTATATCTAACTTAATTCTGTTTTACAACTAAAAAATTAATAAAAATAAATTTGACTTGCGTTTTGTTTTTTTCCGCTTAAACGAAATTAAAGTCTTGACTACTAATTACATTTTAAGACTTTTTTAGTTCGAATTTGAATACTTGCTAAATTGCATACTTTGCTGCTTGCGCGTAGTGTAGCAGCTAAGTCTACGCTCGCGAAGCTTTTTGTTAAGTTTTTTTTGTCAATAGATTTGAGGTTCATATTTTTTGAGTGAAACTTCTTTAGCGGTCTTTTTTTTAGGTGCGTGTTAAGGTGTGGAATATTCAGGCGAAGAAGTGAGTAGCGGAGAGAGCATAAATGTCCAAGACAATCCCATTTTCTACGATGATTTTGCATACAAATTTATTTGAAATATCGATTTTAGGGACAATAACTAGTTTTAGAATTGAACTGTATAAGAATTTGTGGTCCATATTCTGTCAATAGATTCGACAACTT
The DNA here is from genome assembly GCA_964058755.1 of Campiglossa producta. NCBI lineage: Eukaryota > Metazoa > Arthropoda > Insecta > Diptera > Tephritidae > Campiglossa > Campiglossa producta. The sequence continues at coordinate 25,085,288 of CAXKVI010000003.1, forward strand.
TTTTTAATCGATTTGTCGACTCAAATTTATGCTTGAATTCTATAAAAATTTCCGTTACGATGAAGATTTTGCCAGGAAAAATTCATTTTCAAATACGAAAATAAAGTTACAAAAAGTTTGAATTCGAACAAATTTACTTTCGAATCGAATAAACAGATTATCGTTTTAGAATTGAATTATTACCGAATTATAAAAGATCAGGGGCCTTATCATGTAATCCTATCAGAAAGTAAATGCGATTCGAAAGCTGTCAAATCACATATTTTTTTTTTTTAAATTCGAAAGAAATTTCTTTCGGATCGGATTACATGATAACCCCCCTAGCTTTTGGCCTATTTTGTAAATCGATTCGAAAATTTGTTTCTAATCGAATTTAAAATTCGACTCGAATTTATGCTAGGACTCTGCAAGCTTTTCCGACTAGATGAAGATTTTCAAATATAAAAGCAAAGCTACAAAATACAAAAAATTCGAATTCGAACAAATTTACTGTCGAATCGAGTTACAGAATTAGGCTCCTGTGAAACTTTCGATTTGAGCTATTATCGATTATTACGATTATTATCGATTTCAAACTCTACTCGAATTTAATAAATAAAATTGATTCGACATTTTTTTTTAATCGAATTTAATATTCGACTCAATTATATGCTAGGGTTCTGTAAAACTGTCCAACTAGACATGATTTCGCAAAAGAAAATTGATTTTAAAATGAGAAAGTAAAGTTGAGTAGAAAATGTTCGAATTAGAATGTTAAATAATAATATAAAACATTCGAATTGAATTAATAATGTTGATAAAATAAAAATTTTTTATTCGCTTTAAGGAAAATAACTTGTTTAAGAATTTTATTATCATCGAATTAAAATTCGTCTCGATTTTTAGGCACCATTCTGTAAATCGATTCGAAAATTTATTTCTAATCGAAAGAAATATTCGACTAGAATTCTATCATTCTGTAAAACTTTCTCATTAGATGCTGATTTTGCCAAACAAAATACCTTTTCAAATGTGAAAATAAGTTTACGGAATACAAAAAATTCGAATTCGAACAAATTTACTTTCGAATCGAGTTAGAGAATACGGGACGTATAAAAACTTAGAAGTGAAACAATGATTTTGGTAAAATTAAATATTAATGACATGAATTTCAAAGGAGAATCTAAAGTTACGGACACAACAAGTTCGTATTCGAGCAAGATTATTTCGAATCGAGTAACAAAATAAGTTCCCGGTTCAGAACCAAATTGGAAAAGTCATTAGGATTTAAAAGAAAGTTTATTGCAAGCTCGTTCTCTCTGCGACTTTTACTTAGAAGTTTCACTCCTTCCGCTCACTGAAAAAATGATCTTCCTTTTACACACACCAAGCTTCTTCTGATCAACCTCAACTCCTGCAACTTCATTTCATACTTTGTCTTTTACACTTACTTATGAAACTAGTAACTATATTAAATACACAGTATTTATTGAAATGTTATGCGTTTAAAAAAACTTATTACTACCCCTTTGCAGCTTTTCGTTACCCCATTCCCAATGATCCCTATCCCTCTCAAACCGCAACAATTTTACTGGGATCCACCTTGACACGCAAAAACACCGTATCGTCCTTGATGAATGGTCGTCTATGCAACATTTCATGCGAAATGAAACGTGGAAAACCGAAACCCAGCTGATCGGGTTCATTGGAAGGACGCTGGAAATTTTCCCATGTTGGATCGGGCACAAAAGACTCTGCGACACCGCCTTGTCCAGTTTGCGCACCCTGCTCGAAGAGGGTGAATGTGATGGAGTGTGCGAATGGCCATTTGAGGAGCGCATCATATTCGCCCGGCAACACCTTAATATACACCGACACATGCGTGTTCTCACCCGGTCCATTGCCATTGAGAAACATAGACGCTTGCAGTTTGTAACCGTATTGCGAGGTGTAGAATGGTGGTGACACTAGCTCGAGTCCATCTTTGCTACGCGCCTCCGTCATTTTCGCTGACCAATCTGTGATCTTCCACAGTAGAGTGCCTGTGTAATTGATGGATAACTTTGAGACGGCTGTTTTTAGCATTTGTATTTGTTGACCTTGACGTGAGGAGAGCGCTACCATAAGCGAGAGATGTGATGCTGCATTCGCTTCAAGATGTGCTTCGAGCATGTGTCGCGGACCCTTGAAACGGCAACCGGCCTCTTTGAAACTACAAGCGATAGCTAGCGCTTTACATTCATCACGCAAATGTGCTTCCATATCAGCACGTGCTATAGCGCCGATATCGCAACGTTGTGGACATGTCATGGGTGCACGTGGACACTGGGCCGCATGCAGTGGCAATGTATCGGAGGAGAATTCACGTGTGCAATGCGCACAGCGACGCAAACGTTTGGCACAATCTTTGGACTTGTGTAGTGTCATGCGTCCGCGTAGTACGCGTTGTCCACATTTTGATTCGCAGTAGATGGGCTCTTGACCACAAGTGCCGGCATGTTCTTCTAGTCCAGCACCGGAGAATTCGCTTTGACAGAATTCACATTTGGTACGTCGCATATTGCAGGTGAATTGGAGGTGATCGGTCATCATGATGCGTGGTATTTGTGCACCACATTTATTCGGGCACTGTGTGGCATCATGTTTGCAGACATTCAAGTGACCCTGTAAGGAGAAGAAAATAAAAATTTGGGTTAGTTTTTTGTGTTTCACTTAGAGTAGCGAGTCTTAAAGTGACTAATTTCATTTACTGAAGTACAGCTCATATAATCCTACAAAGCTCAAGCTGAAACCAAAATTCACGTTCCATTCTTAAGACGTGTGCAGTTTTCACAAGAGCCTTCGTGGGGTCTAATAGTTCCATCTTCCAAAAATATCATTTTTGTTAGATGAAGCCACGGATGGTATTAAAATCAAGAGAAGCTACAAAGTTCATTTTGATATGGGAACCTTGCGTTAGAGAACCCTTTTATTCCATAAAAAATTACCCATAAACAAACGCGAGAGAAATAGAAGTGTTCTCCTTTAAACGTGGTAGGGTAAGTAGGAGTACATTTGTCTTTAAGGTATATTTATTTTCCTATTTTGCAAATGTTTATGTTTCATTCGCGTTTCGGTTCCATATTCACTTTATATACATATATTAGTATAAGACCCAGTCTGAGTTTCGATTTCATGGCTAGTTTAAGTTTTGCATCTGTGCAGAGTTACGGTATCGATCCCGGTATTTTTATGGCTTCGGCACTGATAACAAGACCGATTTTGAGTTAAGTTCCGTTTTCTTTTCCATGTCCAGTTCCGGTTTCGATTCCGATTTCAGCTCGATTCTCTGATTATGGTTTTGGTTTCAGTAAATTTTTTTGTTTTTTTGTTTTTGTTTCCGTTTCTATACAATCTTTAGTTTTTATATTTGTACCAGCCACAGTTTTAGTTTCATTTCTCGTTTCGATTTCATTTAGAGTCCCAGTTTACGTTCTATGTAGAGTTTCGGTTACTGATCTTTTTTTTGGCTTCGGTTTTGGTACCATTTTGGGTTTTGTTTCTAGTTTCCATTTAATCTTCAGTCCCGGTTTTGATTCCGATTTCCGTTCGTTGTATGTTTCTGGTTTGGGTTTACACACAGTTGATGTTTCGTTTCCATAAATATTATCGGCTTTGATTAGGTACTATGGTTCTGATTTTGGTTTCAGTACATCTTTGGTTTTAACTCACGTTTTGCCTCCAAGTTAAGTTTCGGTTTCGGTTCGTTCTATGGTTGTGTTTCTTTGTTTTAGTACCAGTTTTGTTTCCGCCTTTAGTTTCAGTTTCGGTTCGTTCTATATGTCTGGTTTTGGTTTTAGTACATTTTTTGATTCAGCGCCCGTTTCGCTTCCATGTTTTGGTACCGTTTCAGTTCGCTATGTGGTTCTCGTTTTGGTTTCAGTACATTTTTAGTTTCAGTTTTCGTTTCGTTTTATGCTTTCGTTTCCGTTCCATGCTGAGCTTCTTTTTCCGTTTTGGTTCTATGTTCAAATTTCATTAGATATCCTTATGATACATTTACACTGCACCAAATGCGTCGCATTTGGCGAAGTTATTTCGAGAATGTTTGTCCGCAGAATGAATTTGTTTGCCAAATTAGATGAATTTAATTTAATTTGACCTAATTTGGTGATCGAATTCAACCTGCGGATGAACGGTCTCGAAAAAACTTGGCCAAAAGTGACACATTTGGTGCAGTGTAAACGTAGCTTAACCCCCAAACTTTGTAATTTTGTCTCATTGCAAGTCACAAGAATAGAGACAATAGTCACTAATAGAGACATTTCGTATTAAAAATTCCATTTCGTCCATATCAAACCTCAAACGACAAATCTAAAATTTTGTGACTTGCGATGAGACAAAATTACAGAATTTGCAGAATATAAAGATCTATTTTTAACGACAATAACAAAGTAAAAGGGTCATACAAAAGTTCCAAAAAAATGTACTACACTGACCTAACCTTACTTTCATTCACTAAATTCTTAGAAGATTCATTCGAATTTTAGTTCTCTTGTTTGTACACCAGAATATCAACAATAAAAAGATGACCATTAACTTTTTATTGCCAAAACTATTTATATATTTACATTAGGGTGTTAAAAATGATTTTTTTCTTTTTCCTATGTGAAAAGTAAATTTTTTTTCAGGAAAATATTAAATAGGACTATTCTCTCTAAATTTTTTTCATAAAAAAACACAAGAAATTAACATTAAAATTAAAGTCAAAAATCTAAAATTTTTTTCTCAAACAATTTTTTTTGATGGAAAAATTTTTGAAAAAAATGTTCCAATTTTTGTGTTTCGTGAACACAATTTTAGAAAGAAGACCCGTAATATGACTCATTCGAAACTTAGTTCATTTCAAATAGAATGGCAAAAATAAAATTATCTATAAAGGTATAAATAAAAATATCAATAGAATTATAGGCCAATTTCATGCAAAAAATTTGATTTTTGGAAGAAAAAAAAAACTAATAGGAAATGAAACACCCTAATGTACATACCTAGTTAGTATCTACATGTAAGGTGTTATAAAAACTCAACACAAGTTATTCTAATAACTTTTATGCTCACTTTTTATGGCTTTCCAAAAAAGTATTCCTACTTTAGTGAATGAAATCATTGTAATGTCAGTTTTGTTTTGGGATTTGCTCGGTGCTATGAGCTTTTTAATTAAAACAAGTTAAAATTAATTAGTTTTATGTTATTTAATACCGAGAAATAATAAATATAGTGGTAGCTATACATTTATAACTCTATAAATCACTTTTTGCCTAAGGGTATTTCCATGGTAGCCGAGGTGATATTCGTAAATTAGAAGATTTCTTATGTACACAGTCTTTGTGTCTTTATATTAACTCACCTTAAGTTTCCTTAGTTCATCAGACCACTTGCAGCCTTGTTTGTGATGTATGCAAAATACAAGTGAACCCATGATGGCTTGTTTGGGATCGGGACCGGGATAGATCTGTAAGTAGAAAAAGAAATATATTTAGTTAGTTTATCTGTTTTTTTTGAGAAAAATTTACCCACGCGCTGCAGGAACCAGACAAGCCGACATATGTTTCGATGATACTCAAAAAAAAACAGATTTTCATACAATCCCGAAAATTGCTTCACAATACCGTCGGTATTTACAGCAATAGACTACAAGTCAAAAGCAACAAAGAGTTTAAATGTTTAAATGAAAAAATATTCGTGCATTAAGCATAGAAAATTCTTTCATAGGTTTCACACCAAGTCCTAAAAATTCGCAAATCTTTCATATAAGTTAGCATTGAAATTAAAGAAATGTTCTATATGGAAGTATAAATATATGCATAAATGGACACTGAGAAGGGTTTACCTTCAAGCTGGGTAGTGGCCTAAGGTGTTAGACCTTCTAGCATACAAGTCACTACAGTGTTGTGAGTTCGACTCTCACAATGCCGGGAAGAAAAGTCCATGAAGAGATGTAATTCCAGTATCATCGAAACATATGTCGGCTTGTCTGGTTCCTGCAGCGCGTGGGTAAATTTTTCTCAAAAAAAACAGATTTTCATACAATCCCGAAAATTGCTTCACAATACCGTCGGTATTTACAGCAATAGACTACAAGTCAAAAGCAACAAAGAGTTTAAATGTTTAAATGAAAAAATATTCGTGCATTAAGCATAGAAAATTCTTTCATAGGTTTCACACCAAGTCCTAAAAATTCGCAAATCTTTCATATAAGTTAGCATTGAAATTAAAGAAATGTTCTATATGGAAGTATAAATATATGCATAAATGGACACTGAGAAGGGTTTACCTTCAAGCTGGGTAGTGGCCTAAGGTGTTAGACCTTCTAGCATACAAGTCACTACAGTGTTGTGAGTTCGACTCTCACAATGCCGGGAAGAAAAGTCCATGAAGAGATGTAATTCCAGTATCATCGAAACATATGTCGGCTTGTCTGGTTCCTGCAGCGCGTGGGTAAATTTTTCTCAAAAAAAACAGATTTTCATACAATCCCGAAAATTGCTTCACAATACCGTCGGTATTTACAGCAATAGACTACAAGTCAAAAGCAACAAAGAGTTTAGTTAGTTTAGTTAAAATTTGGAGCATATTTGAATATATCTAGATATTTATACACTAACAAAATACCTACAGTGAAACGAGGTTTCAACAGAAATTTTTTATAAAATATTTAAAGCTTAATTTTATTGCCACCACTGCATACAGGCGATAAAACATTTCCCTCCGTCAAAAGCGGTCGTGCAACTTAAGTTAGCCTTTTTGAGTGATGCGAGTACAAACACACAATCATAGAGACAAAAATTTACTTCTGTTACCTACTCAAATGGGAAATTACCGGATCGAGTTTCCCAAAAAAGCGGTTAAAAAAGTGGGTAATTTTTTTCAGCGCGGCACCTTTTCTATCCATGTTGAAGGTGCTAATTGGTGTTAGAACTTTTCGAATTATCGAGTTATATCGAATTATATGTTGGTATTTCGATGCCTTATTTTACTCACACTCATTTTTTGTCTGGCCCAGCATTAATTTTTGATTTTGTTTTCACCATGGCTAGCGCTGTTTGTCAGTCAGGGTTAGTTGACTTTCAATTTCTTTAATCTGCCTTATTTGCTTCTAAACATTAATCTGACACATACTTATGTACCTACTTATTTGCATTATTACTGAAAATCTTTCCAAAACACTACATCAATATTTACCAATACTGCACCTCACACACTAACAAACTGTCATAAATTAGTAAGATGTCACGAATTTATATGCAACATTATTTACTTAGACGCCCTACCTAATTTGATAAGTTTCATAGATTAGACTGACGACCTTTTGGACAGTAAATAAAATACTTGGCTAGGAAAAAAAGTATACAAGTATTACATTAGGCTGTTTCATTTTCAAGTGACTTGTCTTTTTTTTTTGTACTACCTGAAAAATCTGATTTATGGAATCGAAATCCAAACATAAGCAACAGATGCTTATTGCATAGAACTCGTAAAAGAATATGCAAAAAGTAAAAAAAAAATACAAAAAAAAAAAATTCAAAAATAAAACATAAATTTAAGGCATTGGATAAGAAACAGCCTAATACCTGCTTATATAATAAGAATTGTTGCACTCGCTTGTTATTATTATTTTTTTCTCGTATTTAATCTAAAAATATATCCTGTAACTGTCAAAAACAACTGTCAAAAATATACACAAAAAAAAAACAAACAAAGATAAAACGCGACTGTTTGAAAAAAGTAAAACAATCGAGAGAAATTACCCTAAAGTACTGTTTCACTTCACTCCTTAGACTCTGAAGTAGAACCTTTTCAGTTCATACCGGACATATATGTATATTTTTATTTTTCAATTTGTATTTATTTTCCTATCTTAATCCGATTTTCTTTAAATATTTGTTTTCCTGACCATTGACCATTGGTGTGAAACTTGTTTTGAAGTAGCTGATAACATATTTCTAAATCTTACTTTCTATTGTCCAGTTTTTTCTAGTTATATTAATTTTCTTTAATGTGTGGGTATAAGTTTTGTGTTTGCTTAAAGAAACTGATCGCTCTTGTGATAGAAGAATTGTTTACTTTTACTGCACTTTTTACTCTCTATACATATATTAGTTTTGATTCCCGCCCTTCATTGTATCTAAAATTTCGTGGGAAAGATGGATGTTATCATAATTTTTCAAGTGTTTTTATCGTCTCCTATGTTCAGTGCTGCTACTTGGGACGGTTTACAGGGTTGCCACCTAACTCAATTTTTCTTTCACTATGGAGCGAGATATGCCAATATGGGTATCAAATGAAAGGTATTTGCGGCGACATACCAACTAAAATATTTTCAGGCAGGGTTGCCGCCCAGGGTTACCATTTCACCGTATTGTATTTGTATATTTTGGGGTCTTTTTGGGATCACGCTTGGATTACTTTAGGATCATTTTGGGATCATTTTGGGATCATTTAGGAGTAATTTTGGGTTCAATTTTGGGATAGTTTTAAGGTGATTTTGGAACCATTTTTGGGTCATTTTAGGATCATTTTAGATTCATTTTGGGATCATTTTGGGGTTATTTTGGACCGCATTACCGATTTCGATGAAATTTGGTATATAGATGGTATGCTTGATTCTAAGACCGGGTTGCCGCCTATCTTAAATATTGAACAAGGTATGCCAATATGGGTATGAAATCGAAGGTACTTTCAGCCGCATACCAACCATGGTGTCTTAAAAATGAGTTGGCACCTAGGGTTGCCACCCTTTTATTTATTTCTTCGTATATTGACCGATTTGGATGAAATTTGTTTGTGGATAGTATACTTCGTTCTAAAATTTTCTACTCGGGATTTGCCATTTGGGGCGGTTTATAAAGTTGCCATCTATTTGATATTTTTTTTGGAAATCTATTATGAAAAGTTTATGTTGGTAAGTAAGAATATTGGAAAAAATGTAGCTAGGTAATACTATTGGACTAAATCGAAAACACCAAGTAAATTTATGAATCAGATTCATGAACCGAGCTACTATCAGTGAAAGCATCAGTAGCCCCTCTGAAATAAAAAATTACAAAAAAAAAAAATGGCTTAAAAAAAATTAAAAAAAAACTATAAAAATACAGCAACGCACTTTTCATTATCAGCAGCACAAAAAAAAATAGAAGAAGAAGAAAAAGTTGTAGCCGCATTTTTTGCGCTTTTATCCATTGAACAGCTGGCCGAATCAACCAACAGACCGAACGTCTGCATTTTATGATTGCGCGAATACTTGGCATACGTTTGCCCATTAAAACGACCTTTTTGTAGTTTTGCGCATTTACAATAACCATACTTTTTTTTTCTCTATTACATTTTAATTTCATATCATTGTACTCCATATAATCAACCGGATGTGGTGTTGCACTGCATTACATTGCAAATTGCCAGCCGCTCCCCTTTACCTCCCTCTTTGGCTTTACAAGCGGCGCTGTAGTTGAACGCAACATTGCATGACCGTTTTGTGTGCGATTGAGTGTGCAACAACACCACCAGCAAGCTCTTATAGGGGCACTCAACAACTCAGCTCACCCCCTTATCTAAAGTTGAACTTCAACATGAGCTTGCAAAAAAATTTCTTTCCTTTCATGTTTTTTGCATAGTCCACTCGACTGATTGCAGTTTGCATATTCATTAATAAATTTAAGTGAAATGTTACAGCAACGTACAATTATGCCGTTTGGAGTGGGGGGGCTCTCAGCAGCAGCTGGTGAGTGGTGGTTTGTGGGTTTTTGAAATTGCGAACATTTCCAATAATTTGCCAAATGAGCAGATTAATGCACATAACAAAACATCAATAATAACAAGTAAGGACGTGATTTGAAAGTGGGCGTGGTCGCGAAGAGATTTCGTCCAATTTCATCAAATATACTCCCTATAATGCTAGTATACATTGTACCAAAATCCATCAGTTTAAAAGTTATGACCGGTCGAATTTTCAAAAATGACTCCCCTAAAAGTGGGCGTGGCACCAAGAAATCATATGTAATGACTAGGGGTTTCATCCTACCAAATTATGTATATCATTTTAGACATTTCCGTTACCGAATTATGTCAATTTAGGTGATTTTCGAAATGTTCGATATCCCAAGTGGGCGTGGTTGGAGGGCTATTTTATCAAATTTCTTCAGGTATACTCCCAAAAATACTAGTATGCTAGGTGCCAAATTTCATCGTTCTACCGTAATCAGTTTAAAAGTTACGACCACATAACAAATTTCATGCAAATATCTCCATTTTTACCCAAGTTATCGTGTACATTATGATGATAATGATGTAATATAAAGTTCGCGGCGTAAGATTAAGCAATTTAATATTTTATAACATAACATAGCATAACATAACATAAACAGTAACATAACATAAGAACGTAGCATGGCTATTCAATATCTTATAACATAACATAGTTAACGTAACATAGTTAAAGTAACATAACATAAATTTACATAACATAAATTAACATAACATAAAGTAACATATCATAAAGTAACATAACATAAAGTTACATAACATAAATTAGCATAACATAAAGTAACATATCATAAAGTAACATAACATAAAGTTACATAACATAAAGTAACATAACATAAGGTAACATATCATAAAGTAACATAACATAAAGTAACATAACATGTAACATAGCATAAAGTAACATAACATAAAGTAACATAACATAAAGTTACATAAAATGAAGTAACATAACATAAGGTTACATATCATAAAGTAACATAACATAAAGTAACATAACATCAAGTAACATAACATAAAGTAACATAACATCAAGTAACATAACATGAAGTAACATAAAATAAAGTAACATAACATGAAGTAACATAACATAAAGTAACATAACATAAAGTAACATAACATAGAGTAACCTGACATATAGTAACATAACATAGAGTAACCTGACATAAATTAATATAACTTAAAAACGTAGCATGACAATTTAATATCTTATAACATATTATAGCTAACATAACATGAAAAAACATAAAAAAAGCCACATAACATAAAAACGTAGCATAACATAACTAAAAAGATATATAAAAAAAGAATAACATAAACTAACATAACATACCATAGCATGACATAACCCAAAGTAACATAAGAACAAAACATAACACAATAAAAATATAAACATAAAATAGCATAGCGTAGCATGAAATAGCATAACATAACATAAGCACATAGCATTACATAGCTGATTTTACTAAAATCACCACATTCATACCAAGAAAACGAAAAGTCACGCATTTTAAAAAAAAAACTCCAACGACTAACAGCTCCTTTCCCTTTCATTTTCCTCACAACCAAATGCCACTTGTCATTTTTGCTTCACTCTTTACCACAGATTCTGTATAATTATTGTATGTAGCTCTTATTGTCATTGCCATGTAGCAAACTATTTTGTCGGCTTTATTGTCGCCAAACGAGTGACAAACATTTCCGGTTGCCTTTTTTAATTGACCTTATCACTGGTTGGCGCAGCACAGCTCAAATATTGAGGAAGGGCATAAGAAATGGTCTTTGAAGCGCTGTTTCCTTGGTTGAAGGCAACATTTGCTAGCATAGTTGGCGTAAGAAGGCATGCAATGTTTTGATAAATTGCGTCGCCAAAGTGACAAAACAGTAAAAAAAGGCAAGTGCAGCAGCTAAGCAGTGGCTGTAGAACAGACAGACAGCGCCACATTTACAAAAAAAAACAAAAAAAAAACCTGTTGCTGTGATAAAAAGAAAGTATGTATTAAATGTATATGAACCGACTATTGGATGTATGTCTTCCCATCTGTTTAAATCTTCTATCCTGACTGTAATTAACACATTCGCTGGGAGACATATGCAGTACATATGTCGACATACAAAAAATAGTCAAAGCACATTAAATGAAAACTAGTTTTTTTCATGAATAGGTACCTACGCTTCTCCAAGCCATTTTTGTTGTTGTTGGTTTTTAAGCGTCCATCTACAACTAAAATCAAGCCAAGGAATAATTTTTGCATGTCATGCCTATTATAACCTTTTTAGGTCCTTTTTAAACTCCTTAATGAGCTTCAAACAGAAATGAGCTTCCGGTTCCGCAAGAAAAATCAGCACAAGTTTGAGTAGACAACTAGCAACAAAGTAACAGAAACGGAGACGGCGACATCAAGCGAGAAAGTTTTAAGAAGCCGTCAGAAAATTTTCGACGTTTAAACTTTGTTTAAATAATTTTTGGTAGCTGCGTGGTAGCAACTACCGCCAGTGGCCACTTTAAAGTTATGGAGCTATCAAGTAGCATCATGGGAATCAAAAAAGACGTTGCTAAAAAACCATGTACAAAATGTAATATGAAATGCTTAGTGGTATTCGACAACTTGTTAGGAAATATTACCACAAAGTCCCGTATAGTAAATATTATCACAAAGTTCCATATTGTTATTTGTTGTTTATATTTACTCTACATAAAGTGTTTTTTAATTAAAAAAAATATCTTTAAGTTATTGCAAAAAAAGTAATGTGTAAAAACTCGTTTCGGGGTCATTCCTTGTCAAATTTTTGTTTTTTTCAAATTTATGTTTGCTGTTTTTGAAATATATTTTTTCAAAAACTACTGAGTTTACAAAAAAAATTTTGCACTTTAAATAAAACTAATTGAGGGTTTCAAGAAATTATTTTGAGGAAAAAAATTTCGCGCTTTCGGAAAATTTTTTAAAAACTTCAAAAAATGTGTAATTTTTTTAAAATCGTTAAGTTGGTGTTCGCCATTAAGTTTTGGTCTACAATTCTTTATATTATGCCTCTGATGTAACTTTGTGTTTAACTAATTTATTTTTTAAAAAAGTTAAGAAATTTAAAAAATGTTTTACTCAAAGTTCCAAAACTGACATTTTGAAAAAAAAGGTTAGGTATGTCTTTAGATGTGTCGCAGTTGTAATACGAAAAAAGTTGATTCCAAAATTGAATGGTGAACTTTAATTTTTATGACTTTGAAGGATTGAAAATTTTCTAATATTGGATTTTTTCAAATTTTTTTTCCAATTTTTTTTTTTTTACCCTAAGTTAATTCTTTAAAGTAATAGATTTTTTTGGTTTTTAAAAAACGGTAAATTGAAATTTTGAATTTGAACACAAAAATGTTTTACTTTTCTCCTATGACAGAGTTTTGATTTATGATAAAAGTAAACTCAACACCAAAATTGTTTCAAATCGAAGGGCTTCGATGCCAATCTTTTCACAATTTGACATGGAATGACCCCCTTTAAAGAAATATATAAAAATTGTATATATAATATACTTAAGATATTTATTCAATATTTTGGTAGCTGGCAGGTAATGAATACGTACATATATATTACGAGCCCATGACTAAGGAGAGATCACTTTAAAGTCACAAAATTAGTCGCAGCTACGTTCCAGCTACTAAGTATGCTATTTTGGGCTTCGTATTCGAATTCGAATTTTTTTCTACACGGAGGGAAATCTATGGATGGAACATCCATAATTATTGATATCACATTAAATAAAAATTGATAATCCTGTCCCATCAATGAATATGGATGTTTCATCAATGCTTTTTTGATAAATCACTATTGAAATGGTATCCATATAAACTATTGATAAATTCTAAATAGTTTAAAAAAACAAAATTTTATATAATTTGACATCTGGTTTCAGTAAGATTCGAACCCTGCTCCTTTGCACGTTAGCCCGGTATTCTACCATTTGGCTACGGCATTTTATAAAAAATTTAGTAAAATGTTCAATCATAAGGAATTCAAAAAATTTTTAATTTAAAAAAATGCTCCAACAAGTTGTAATATTGTTAGGAAATCCATAGTAAAAATTGTTGAACTATTATGATTATGCGTCCCAGAAAAATTTACATTTCGTCAATATATATTAATGCGCTGTCTCTACCATTATTACTATTCAGTAAATATGGATATGGATATACCGACAATAGAAATTCATATCACGACCATATATATTGACGTGCCGTTCAAATATATTAGCATTATATCCATAAATATAGAAAATTGTACATCATATCGAAATGGTTGACATGTCATTTTACTTTTTATTGGGAGCAAACAATATTTGATAACTCGCTCATTCTGAATGAATATTGCATCAAACTCGTCGCTATCAATAGCGATATTGTCACAACATTCAATGCATTTCTCTCAGTGTAGTTATTTCTAGTTTTTAATTTTTAATCACATTTGTTCTATTTTAATTCATTACGGGTGGTTTGTTCTCAAATGCACTTTATTTTACTTTTTATTGCTATGCCGACTTACTCAAGCGCACATTTTTCAGATTAATTTGTGGCAACTGCGCCAACAAAAAAATGTTTTTAAAAGGAACAAAAAAAATATTAAAAAAAAAAAAAAAAGGGCAAGAAGCTACAGCTAGAAATGCATTAAAACTTAAAAATAATCAAAAAAAAAAGTTTCATGGCAAATGAGTTCACATAACTCTTTAAAAATAAATAAATTCACATACATACAAACTTAAGAAAATTCTTACAGCTAACAAACCATAAAATTACCCACTCAAAGAATTTAAAGCTAGAAAAAAAAAAATTATTTATAGTAGCAATCAGCTACAAGTCAATCAGCGTTGCATTGGTCTCCGGAGAGTAATTTGAAGCGTTGATACGCATATGATTTTCCATTACAACTGTATGCACATGCGACTAATCTTATGTGACCACAGTAGCACATTCTTAAGTATGTAAGCTTATGTGGCTTTAATTGCTATAATATATTTGTAAGCACTATACGCATATATAAATATTAATGCACATACAAATGTGTATTTATATATTTTCAAGTAATAAAATCGAAAAGCTGTCACAACTAAGTAAAAAGGGTGCAACATTTGAAGTGGCACTTTGTTGGAGTATTTGGTGAAGATGCGTTCGCGGTGGCATTAGGGATAGGAAGTAGTATCAGATATGATGTGAGAGGTAGCCATGAAGTGTAAGCTTTAACTAAGAAGGGCGAGGTACTGTTACTACAGCAGGGGCCATTCCATGTCAATAGTTGGATTAGACCTCTTCCGATTTTAATGGTGGTGAGTTTTTTTTCTCATAAAAAAGTTCTGCCGAAGGAACTTACGTTTTTTCTTCTTTCTTTCCTGTTTCTAATTTAAAGTTTTTAAAGCTACTCAGTTAAAACAGAAAAAATTTGGAAAAAATTTAAAATCACAAAAATTAAGTTCGCCATTTAATGTTGGTCTCCACTTGTTTTCATATATCTAAGGATACCTTGAAATTTTCACAAAGGTGTTTTTTTTTTGTAATGGGATAAATTAAAAAAAAAACTCAATTGGTTTTTCTTAAATTTTCTGAAATTTTACATGATTTTCTATGAAGAAACATTCAAAATTTTATAAAAGGTTTCGAAAAAGCAATTGCTATTTTTTATTAATTTATCCAAATATTTATGAATTTTTTAATTAAACATGTTTTTGAACTTTGAAAAAAAAGAAATATTTTTAATTTTTTGTTTTTATTTTTTCAATAATGAAATTTTGAATTTTAAATACAAAAACATTAAATATCTTTTTTTTTCAAAAATACGAACTTTTAAATTTTTAATTTTGATTTTTTTTTTAGTTTGAAAAAAAAAACTTTTATTAAAAATAATTTAATGTTTTTAAAAATATGAAGTTTTGAATTTTGAAAACTTTTTACTTTTTAAGCTTAATTATTTTTTCCAAAATATGGGCTTTTGAATTTTGAACAGAAAATTTGAATTTTGATTTTTTTTGTTTAGTTTTGACAAAGAAAAATCATTAATTTTTTTTAAATATGAACTTTTTAATTTTGAAAATGTTATTTTTTTTTTAATTAAAAAAAAATTAAATAATTTTTTTCCAAAAAATATGAACTTTTTCTATTTTGAAGAAAGAAAGCCAAAGATAAGAATTTTTGCTTTTTGTTTTTTTCCATTAATTTTTAATTATTTTTTTTTTTTTTAAATATATGTTTTCATATTTTAAAAACTTAATACTAAAAAAAAAAAACAAATTAATTTTCTTTTTATTTTTTTTCCTTTCAAACATATAAAGTTTTAAATAAAAAAATTTTTTTTTGGAATTTTCAAAAGAAGGAACGAAGTAATTTCGCTTTTGTTTTTTTTTTTTCTTCAAAAATATGTATAATAATTTTGCTTTTTGTTTTTTTTTCCAAAATATGAACTTTTGAATCATGAATAAAAAAAATTTCATTTATTTTTTAAAAATATTAATATAATTAATTATTAAATATTTTGAAATTTTTTTTTTTAAGTTTGAAAAAAGTTAAATATTTTTTTCCAAAAATGTGAATTTTGGAATCTTGAAGAAAAAAAGAGAAAGATAAGAACTTTTGCTTTTGGTTCTTTCATACATTTAAAATTTTTTTTAAAATAAATTAAAAAATTTTGAATTTTATAAATTCTTTTTTTGAATTTTATAATTCTTTTTTTTTTGAATTTTATAAATTTTTTTTTTTGAATTTTATAAATTTTTTTTTTTTGAATTTTGAGAAAAAAAAATTAATTTTGCTCCTTGTTTTTTTGTTTATTTTCGTTCCAAAATATAAACTTGAACTTCGAGTTAAAAATGTAATTTTTTTTTTTCAAATATATGAGAATTCGCTTTTTGATTTTTGACTTTATTTTCAAAAAATATGAAATTTTTAATTTTGAATAAAACAAAATTTTAGTCAGAAATTTTCAGTAAATTTAAATCTGAAGCTAACGGAAATGAAATTCCATTAAAAATAAATTTTAGTGGTAATGAAAGTGTAACGACACTCAAAAACAACCTTGAATGATAATGGAAGTTTAGTTTACCTTAAATAAAATGAATAACAGTTTGAATAAAAATATATTTGAGTTTCTATTAATGACAATCTCCTCTTTAAATATAAATCTGAGTATTTAGGGAGATGAAGTTTCATAAAAAAAAATTTGAATTAAAATGGAAAAATAGTTTCACAAAAATAAAATTTCGAGTGCTAGTAAAAAGGTAGTTCCACTCAAAAAAAAATTTGAATGGTAATGACAAAAATAAATTCAGCTTTGATTGGTAAAAAAAATGCTATGAAAAATTCAGATTTTAATGCAGCCTGTCCATGGCGAATATTCCAGCTCACATTTTCACTTTAAATTCTTCACATTTTTTTTTTTAGTTAAAAGTGTACTAAAATTAGCCAAACTACCCACACAAAGCTTAATTTATTTTGGATCAAAATTTTTCTATCGCCCTCCTCAAATAACTTATGCATGTACATATGCATTTATGTTAAAAATCGAAAGTCAAAGAACTTTTATTGTTTCGATTTCCGTTGTGATGTGCGCTGAATAAAGAATCTACAACAACAACTGAACATTTTTGATGAACAAACGAATTAACATAAATTTGAAATTCCTTTCAGAGCCAATATAAATGCAATCACACTTCGATACCTCGTCGTAGATGTTTCATATGGTAAAGGTAACACTAATAAAGTAAGCAAACAAATTTGTCGTATGATTTTTTTTAGATACAGAGGAGGTATGTAAATAAGTAATTAAATAACTAAATATATGACTGCCGTTTGTAGATAGAGAAAAGCTAAAAATAAGCTTGGCATGGGTTGATTTGTCTATCTGTCTGTTTGTTTTTCTAATACTTTATGCATTATAATTTTTCAAATTTTTTTGTTTGCTTTGCTTAGCGGAAGTGTCATCTAAGCTGTTTAGGGAATAAGAATATAAATTTGATATCTAACATATTTATTTGTGTATTAAGGCAAATAAACACACGTGTTAGAAATATATACATTTTGCGGTATTTCTAGCGAGTAATTTTTTTTTAGAAAAATTTTCACAGATTATTCCGAAATTAACGTTGGTGAAAATGACAAAACTCCAGATCAACGTGTAGTTAGTTAAATAGCGAATTCAAAAGCTCCGGAGATTCGCAAATGTTGCTACCGGTGCGCCATCTATCGGATACTTTTTTCTCGTTGAATTATTTAGGCGTCGAAACATAAATGTTGATGATAAAATTGAAGATCATAGCTCAACGAAAAGTTAGTTTCAAAACGTATGCACAACGACACCGAAAGCAGATATACGCATTTTATAAATAAAGCGGCTCATGCGCCACCTAGCGGGTTTTATTTTTTTTTAAACTATTAAATATTAATTTTTATTTTTGAGGTTTTTGCGAAAACAAGTTGATAAATGCTACAAACAATACCAATTACGATGATTGCAATTTGGATCTTGTTGAAGGATCTTGTCAAATCGCTTTGTATTGTCGCTTAGAAACAAGATCCTTCAACAAGATCGAAATTGCAATCAACGGAAATTTTAATTCAAAGAAGAAGTCGACTCGAATAATTTGACGTTTTGACATGGAACGACCTTTGATTTTATTTAAATTGAAGAATTCTTTCTATTCTATTAGGTACCTTTGGCTCTGTGTTAAGAAGCCTCAACTTTCTCTATTTTCATTAGTGTTTAATTTTACTCAAAATCTTAGTTACCTTGTGCTAACTAATTGCTAACATTAAAACAACAACAAAAATTGCTAATTAGTTTATAATAAATATTTTAGCACCCTTTTACAGTTTTTTGGCGGCATGCTCCGCTGCGCATGCGTCATGCGCCTATTTTCGATGCTACTTTGAATGGCTGTTAAATTTGTTTATCTGCTTTGGATGGTTGTTCCATTTGTTGAACTAACAAATTTTAACAATTATTTAAATTTAGGCCCGTCAGCTTCCATCTATTGTTGTAACTTTACAACTGTTAACTTGCTTTACGCATGCGCTCAATATTTATCTAAATTTCCAACTAACTTTTGAAAACGAAAGCATTGCAGTTAATTTATTTTGTTCGATGGTCAATTTTTTTTATTAAAATATTGTTTGCCTTTTCTGCCTCATTCTTCCCATTTCACACTATGCTAATTACCACCACAGTCCCAAGTCAGTGCCGTGCGCTGGCCATTAAGCGGGATTCTCTTGTTCCACATACTTTTACCTGTTCTTATGTTGTTGTCATTGTGGTTGAAACTATTTTTGTCATGGCTTTGTAACTTGTTTTGTTGACTTAAACATAAATCTTCCCACACTTTAATTTCTCTGAAATCTTGTTAAATGATTTCATTTAAAAAATGTTTAGTTAAGTAGCAGTTTTGAGTCGTTCGAATTCAGTCTCAGACTGAGTATAGCTAAGAGTTAGAGTAACTTTATTTTACTTTATTTTTTTCTTATTTTATTTTATTTTATTTTAATTTATTTTACTTTGCTTTATTTTATTTCATACCTTGCAAAGAGATTATGAAAAATATTATATTTAAAGTTTTTATCGAGTTTTTCCTTTAATTTTAAATTCTGTTGATTTTAGTTTCTTGCCACCTAAACCAACCTGCCACAAGCAATACATTTTTTTATAAATTTTTCCAGCTACTCATTTATACCTGCCACAAACTTAAAAGTATGTCAACAAGCAAAGCACCTTGCATAGCTACTAGTTAGCCTTGGAAAGCCAAAAACAAAATTTATGCAGTTTTCTTGAAGCAAGGAAAAATAAAAAGTTGCATATAAAAGACTTAAGCAAAAAACTCGATTCATAGGACGGTAGAAAACATAGTAATATCCTTGAAGGTGAATAAATTTTTAGATTTTTACTGCAATACGTTAATTTTTGCAAATTAAAAAAAATAAAAGTATTTAAGTTAAGTAAAAATAAAAAGTTGCATACAAAAGACTTAAGTAAAAAACTTGGTGCTTAAAGTAGAACCAAAAAGTAGAAATATTTTTGTGGGTAAAAGATTTTTTTTGATTTTTATTGTAATACGTTAGTTTTTCAGATTTTTTACGAAAAGAAATAAAGTTGCAAACAAAAGACTTAAGCAAAAAACTTGGTGATTAAAAGAGAACAAAAATTATAATTATTTTGGCAAATGATTTTTTTCTTTAAATTAAAAAAATAAAATAAAAATATTTAAGATAAATAAAAATAAAAGAATTGCATACAAAAGACTGAAGCAAAAAACTCGCTGCTTGAAATATAATAAAAAGTAGAAATATTTTTGTAAGTAAATATTTTTTAGACTTTTACTATAAAACGTTAGTTTTCCGGTTTTTCCAAAAGAAAAATATTAAATTTACCAAAAGTTAAAGTTGCAAACAAAAGACTTAAGCAAAAAACTCGGTGATTTAAATAGAATAAAAAATAAAATAAAAATATATAAGCTAAATAAAAATAAAAGAATTGCATACAAGACTGAAGCAAACATTATTTTTAAATTTTTAATATAATACGTTAGTTTTGCAGATTTTCCAAAAAGAAAAATATTAAATTTACAAAAAGAAAAAAAGTTGCCAACAAAAGACTTAAGTAAAAAACTCTGTGATTTAAGTAGAATAAAAAATATAAATATTTTTGCAATTCCGATGTTTTTTTTTTTAAATATGCTTAGTCATTGAATATCACGGATCATTTTTGTTACTCAATCTCAATGTAAGTAAATATTTGTCACATCAAAAAAATCTCTTTTTGTTGTTACTTAAATTTTTCCTTTACATTTTCTCACATTATAATCCCCTAAAGAACTCAAGCGTATCATCTTTACATCCTCATCATTTTTTGTTCCAAAAATCTCGAGCTCGAGTTTCAACGGATGATGAAATTCTCATTCATTAATTCACTTCCTTTGGCTGCTGGATAGATATGTACGTAGGTACATCTTTGCTTTTATTGCTTGCAATTTTTGAACGTTTTGTTAGCAACCTGTTTTCTTAAATTTTCTCACACATTTAATTCTGCATCGTCAGCATAAACATTGCTATTGAGCAGGGTAATCAAGCAGAAAAACTCAGACAAAATATTGAGCTGCTCTCTGCTAAGTGCTAAAATGTGAAACTGTTACAAGGAGCTGGTAATTATCTGTTGTCTGATAACAGAGCTGTTAACCTGTAATGTTAATAGCATTTTCTTGATCACCTGCCTGTTAACTACGCTGTTATCTCTCGGCTGCAACATAACATTGTCAATTCGCAAGACGTGTTTGTATTGTTTTCATTATTTTTTTATGAAAAAGCAGGTGAGCGCACAATTGCTACAACAGCTGTCAATTGCCTGTATACATAGCGAATCAACAACAAAAAGTGCAGGTAGTGAATAGTGACACTGCACACTTTTATTTCATATTTCATACATTCAGCTGTCCTTTTTCAATAGCAACAACAAATGAAATACAGTAGACTCCCGAACATGTTAACTAATTTAATACAATATTATTTTATTTACTTTACTTTATTTTATTTTATTTGTTTTTTAATTAAATTTTATTTTATTCTTTTCCTTTTTATTATACTTTATTTTATTTAAATTTAATTTAATTTAATTTATTTTATTTTATTAATTTTTAATTATATTTTTTGTTTTGTTTGTTTAATTTAATTTTATTTTATTAATCAAATTTTATTTTTTATTTTATTTGAAAATGTGTTTTTTGAGAAAAATTTACCTACGCGCTGCAGGAACCAGACAAGCCGACATATGTTTCGATGATACTGG
>CAXKVI010000003.1:25111865-25135047 GCA_964058755.1 Campiglossa producta
TCTCATTTTTTTAAATAAATTTTCTGTTGAGTTTATTTTATTTTATTTTATTTTATTTTCATTTCATTCCATTCCATTCCATTCCATTTCAATCCATTTCATTTCATTTAATTTTTTTCATTTTATTTTATTTTATTTTTTTTTGTTTTCATTTATTTTTTATTTTTTTTATTTATCTTTTTTATATTTTACTTTGTTTTATTTTATTTTACATTATTTTATTTTGTTTTATTTTATTTTATTTTGATTTATTTTATTTTATATTATTTTATTTTATTTTATTTTGATTTATTTTATTTTATTTAATATTATTATTTTATTTTTATTTTATTTTATTTTATTTTATTTTATTTTATTTTATTTTATTTTATTTTATTTTATCTTATTTTATTTTTTTATTTTTTTTATTTTATTAACAATAATTTGTTTTATTTTATTTTATTTTATTTTATTTTATTTTATTTTATTTTATTTTATTTTATTTTATTTTATTTTATTTTATTTTATTTTATTTTATTTTATTTTGATTTATTTTATTTTATATTATTTTATTTATTTTATTTTATTTTATTTTATTTTGATTTATTTTATTTTATTTAATATTATTATTTTATTTTATCTTATTTTATTTTATTTTTTTTTTTATTTTATTAACAATAATTTGTTTTATTTTATTTTATTTTATTTTATTTTATTTTATTTTATTTTGATTTATTTTATTTTATATTATTTTATTTATTTTATTTTATTTTATTTTATTTTGATTTATTTTATTTTATTTTATTTTATTTTATTTTGATTTATTTTATTTTATTTAATATTATTATTTTAATTTAATTTTATTTTATTTTATTTTGTTTTATTTTATTTTATTTATTTATTTAATTTAATTTAATTTAATTTAATTTAATTTAATTTAATTTTATTTTATTTTATTATTTAATTTTTTTTATTTTTATTTATTTTTTTTTATTTTACTTTTTTATTTTTTTTTTATTTTTTTTTTAATTAAATTAAATTAAATTTATTTTGACTTAATTAAATTTAATTTATTTAATTTAATTCAATTTATTTTTTTAAACATAATTAATTATTTTATCTTAATTTAATTTATTTTACTTTAATTTAATGTATTTTTTATTAAATTTAATTTTTTAATCCTAAATTAATTTAATTAGATTTAATTTAATTTTATTTTAATTTGTTTTATTTTTCTTTATTTGATTATATTTTGCTTCATTTTATTTTATTTAAGTTTTTAATTTTTTTTTAAATATTTCTTTACTCATAAAAAAGTGAAAAAGCGACAAAGCAATGATAAGACACATCGGAATGTGAAATCTGTGCAAAATTGCAGGCTAATCAAAGACAGGAAAAATACTCGCCATAAAACATGTTTGCCTTTGCAAGGATGAATTTTGCTGCACCATAAAACGTTTGTGTTGTTGCATACTTTGCACACTTTTACAACAATTTATTTATTTATTTATTTGTTGCCTTGCCTACAGCTGTTCCACACTGTGTGTTGTTTGACAACTTTTCTTCTTGTAAATTTGTTGTTGTTTGCTAATTCAAGCGCCTATACGCGGCATTTGAATGTTGTTTGACTTTGCTGACTTGGGCTGCCGTTGTTGCTGTTGAAAAGAATGTGCAATGCGTGGCAAACTTGTTTTCCCAAGCTTTGCTTGAGTACCTGTGTATGTATGAGGTAGTCAGGTGGTTTGGAGTGACATGGCAGTGGAGTGCAACGTGCAACATTGCATAATGCAAGCATGAACTAATGCAGCTAGTTAGATAAGTATGTACATATATGTCTACCTTAGTTCGCATGTCTAACTAACTGACGCCAAATATCTACTGTTTTGTTGTTGTTGTTGCCACATACTAGATAACTGTGTTTGGTAACTGAGGTTTAGTGCGATTTTTGTTGAAGGTACACTTTACGATAGTGTGTTGTTAACGTGAGTGCCTTGATGGTTTGTGGCTGCTGACTGGGGGCCAGTGTGCTAACATTCCATAGCGTCTATAAACTTTGGCATTTTGGGTGCATCAGATGCGAAAGACTTCAACCAACACAGGTACCAATTTGCTGACGATTTCTGTACCAGTGATGGACAATTACAATATTAGAGTATTGAAGCTAGCGACTTCTTAGTGATATTTACTTTTTAGTAAGTTTGTGCCACCTATCCTATCACTATACACCTTTAAAGAATAATAAGCATATAAAAACCGGCGCTAATACTAGCAAAACCTTCTAAAAGTCATGACAACTTTGAAGTAGCATATCAGTAGCAATTGAGTCAGTCGTGTTTCACAGCCTTAAAGTCATGAAACTCGTGAAGTTGGCGTTCAGATAGTGACGACTTATTTTATACCGTTATTGCTTCTTGATAGAAACTCTACTTTAAAGTCGTCTTTGCAAATATATTGAAGTTGGAGACTTTTGGGTGAACTCAAGAAGTAACACTGATTCTGTTGTAACCATGACTCCTGAAATCACCGAAAACCTCTTAAAAGACTTGGCTACTTTGAAGTGGCAAATAAGTAACACGGGTCACCCACCGTTCTCTTGACTCACAATCTCAATGCTATGAAACTTTTGAGATAATAATGCAGGCTACAGAGACTTCTTCAATACCGAGGATGCTACTCGATGGTAACAACAACTTTAAAGTGGCCACTGGTGTTAGTCGTTAAACTGCAAAGTTAGTGACGGCTTGAGTTTACCTTATCGCTTTCCCTTACTTTGGAGCTAGTTCTACAAAGCTAGCGAGGGCAGTACATTTTACCTTACTGTTAGTACCGGGTACATCTCTACCATCACTAATTACTTCGCTAAGAGCATGCACTTTTTTGTATGTGTGTGATTTATGCTACTTTGATGTTGTTTTTGTGGTACTTCTGCTTGCGAAATAAACCGTTTGATCTAACTTTTTAGAATGGATTAGGTATGTTGGTGGGTTGGGCACTTGATAGCATGGTACGTCCATTGGTATAACTATTATCCACACACACATGGATTGGCTGATGCTTTTAATAAACTATACCTTAAGCGTCTAAATACTAGACATATTTTAACCGTTTTATGTTCATGTGGCAGCAACGTAGATTTTGCACTTCAAAACAATTCATTATTATTGACATCAAGTACAAATGCTTTCTGGCGAAAACATCGACTACTACATAAAATCAACTCGCACAGCTATTAAATAATAAATGAAAAAAAAAAAGAAAATGCCATCTAACAGTAAATAGCATAACTTCCGCTGACATATTTATGCATGCCACAAAGATGCGGAAAAATTCAAGAGAATCAAAAAAAAAAATTAAATAAAAAAGAGATGAAAAAATCTGCCCAGGAAATACTAGAAATCAAAGAAAGTATTTGTCGGCATTGGCCGTGAATAGCGTTGTGTCGCACATGTGTCAAATGTGTGTAGACTTTTTTGTGCCTTCGATGTTGCACCGGAAATCATTGACTGCTACACATGTGTGCAATGTTTGAAGAGAGGAGCAAAAAATGTAGTTTAAAATCATAACAATGACAATACCGCTGCTTACACATACAATACACATGTTTCCTCATCAGCTAACCACATCACACATGCGTTTTTTTCTTACATGTATCTTGTGTGGCAACAAAAATGTCCAGACCGACAACATCCTGCAGCATAAACAAAACAAATTTTGTTTACTCCTTCACACTGTTGACAATCGTAGGAATGGGTGCTCTTCTTTATTAGACTGCTACAAATTTGTACTAAAAAATAAATATTACGTCAAAGTAAGTTTTACCTCATGGTAAGTATTATCTCAAGGTGTGTATTGCCTCAAGGTAGGCATGACCTCAAAGTTAATATTACCTCGAAGTAAATATTACCTGAAAGTAGGTAAATACGAACTCAAAGTAAATATCACCTTAAAATAAATATCAGCTCAAAGTCAACATTACTTCAAAGTAACTATTACCTCAAAGTAAATGTTACTCCAAAGTAACTAATACCACAAAGTAAATATTACTCCAAACTAACTATTACCTCAAAGTAAATATAACTATTGCCTCAAAGCTCTCTATTATCAGTCGCCGTTCCTACCATCATTTTTTAATAACTTTTAAGTGGCTACTCTTGGAGAATAAAACTTTCAACTTATTTCGAAATTTTGATACAATAAATGCATTTTCATTTTTATTTTTATTTTAAACAGTCTAAAATTTCAACAATCTGTTCTTACATAACAACCCATAGCAACACATTTTTCATTAATCAATTTTATATGCATCTCATGCTTTGCACCAGCAACAGTTAGCAGATACATTGTCTGCTCTGCATACAAGTGGAGGGTTAAAAGCAGCAGCCTGTTTCAGCCAGCCCATATGTCCACAAGATGGTGTGAAAAACGTGGCATAAGTGTGTGAACAATTATTGCGGATTTAATATGGTAACTAGACAGTTTTGTTTAATGGAGGGCTTAAAAAGCTTAAAGCTTCTTTTGATATTACTTTATTTTCGTTTCTTTATTTTATTTATATCATTTTCTTATTTTTTAATGTAATTAATTCAACATAAACTTTTGCAAAAAAAATTTCCAAAAATATATCAAATAGCTGGCAACTTTATAATACGCCTTAAGTGGCAACACCCAAGTATAACATCTTAGAATGACGCATACCAGCACCATCAGAGTTGGTCCACTTCGAATAAATTATTCATCATTTATAAAATGTTGAGTGATGAGTGTCCGGTTATTTTTTATTCAATTACAATGTTACCGGAATGATCCCAAAATTATACCAAAATGATCCCCAAAATGATCCTAAAACGAACCCAAACTGACCCAAAAATTATCCTAAATAAACCTAAAATGACCCAAAATGGATCCCAAATTGACTACAAAATGATTCCAAAAAAACCCCAAATTCATAACCAAAGAGGGCAAAAAAAGGACTCAAGATAAAACAGGATATACAAATAGACTGCGCTGAGGTGGCAACCTTACTTGCAATTTTTTAACTAAATAAAAAAAAAACATCCCTAATATGCAGTAAAAAGGTGACACGTACGCTAGTACGAATCACTCAAGGCGAAATCGTTTAAGTATCACTTCTTACTGCTTGATTTAAATTGCTAGCAATAAAATAACTTTTTGCAAATTAATTTGTTAGCCTCAAAGGTCATCGCTATTTGAATAAAAAAAAAATGAATGGAGTTTGTATGATTTAATGCAGCAAAACGTAATGTACATATGTATGTACATACCTACGTCGATAAAAAAAATAATTGAGAGCGAAATGGAATCAAGTTATTTTCAAATACATAAAAAATCGTTCGAACGCCAATGTAAACAAAAACTAATCAAAACTATTTAAAAATTGTCTACGCTTCATAAAACGATTTTTTTTGTACTGACTGAATATTTTAAATTAATAACAAACAATTCGAAATATGTACAATACAAATATTTAATTATTAAAAAGTAGTATTTGCTAACGAAAGTAGCTACCGAAAAAATGCCGCTGTCTGTCTGTTTTTTTTTTTTTTTTTAATTTATTTCGGCTTAACATTTTTTCTTACATGTCATTGCTGGACGATAGCAACAACACCAAAATTCAATAGTGTTTATTTTGAGATAAAATGCATTTTTTAGTCTGTTTATTTTTCTGTATGCCTATATCGATATGCGTATGTTTTATGTAAAAATTTTATTTTATTTATAAAGCAAATATCAATTTTGAGGAGATAAAGTAGAAGGGAGCATATTTTATATAGACTACATATTTTTTGTTGTTTTATGGTATTTGATTTCAACGCATATGTTGGTTCGGGGTTTCTTAAGGTCGCAACACTCTACTGTTGAATGACGAATTTTTCGCTGCGATCACAAGAGCGATTCACGATTTTTCGCCTCACTAGATTTGTTTTCACTTTCCATTGCCTTTCAAATCGAAAGTTTTTTCTTATTTATATTCTAGGAACAGAGTTTCTTACATACCCCTGAATTCTGTAAGCTTTCTCTAGTCACTAATAGAGACAATAGTCACTAACAGAGACAATTTGGGTTCCAATTCCATGTTGGCCAATTAAAAATCTCAAACGTTACATCTTAAATTTTGTAACTTGAGATGAAGCAAAATTACACAATTGGGGTGTTAGTTTATGGATAGTTTGACAATCTTTAGT
This sequence comes from Campiglossa producta, assembly GCA_964058755.1. NCBI lineage: Eukaryota > Metazoa > Arthropoda > Insecta > Diptera > Tephritidae > Campiglossa > Campiglossa producta. The sequence continues at coordinate 25,118,048 of CAXKVI010000003.1, forward strand.
GTTGAGCGAAATTCGCCGTTCGCCAGCATTGTGTTTCGACCTTTACATGAAAAAAAAATTTCTTATATTAATGCAGTTATTTTTGGACTTTAGTTTTTGGGCTTGAAAACCAAACAGTAGCACGATATTTATTGAACACATGTCTGTTTAATCTCTATTGACTTTAGATTGTTGTTGTTTTTACAGAAAGCGCTTCAAACGATAAAACTAAAACGAGAATGCAAGGCGATATTCGTGGAGTTTTACACGAACAATTTGCTAGTGATTGACTTGAGATGAGTATGATTGATGGGATACAATTGACTTGTTTCGTTGGATTATTGTGTAAAAAAATTAATTCTTTTCGTTAAAAAGTGTTCTAAATTTTAGTTTAGACATCTAGAGATACAACGGAGAAAATTACTTTCAATTCTATGTAGCAGTTTTGAGTGATGCGCGTACAAAATTATAGACAAACAGACAAAAATTCTAAAAACTGTTGATTTAGCTGAATTGCAGCAGATGGTGAATTCATGGCTTAAGCGCGATATGGCCACGTGTTTTGTATACCGTTAAGTCTACATAAACTATAAAAAATGTTAATCCCAAAAATCTTATTCATCATCAATCATTTGAATGACATAAATGGCAATCAATTAAAACATTGCATAGGTATAAAAAAATATGAATATTAATAATCACACAAAAAAACCGGATGTGCATTGTTTTAAGTTATTTTATATCGATCGCTATTTTGTGGCTAGTTTTTTTTTTTTGTATCGAAATACATCAGCGCCATCACAAATACCTTCAATCGCAAAAACAGCTGTTGATATCGTACAAAGGTCTCCAATTACAACCAGCTACCCATTTGGCTGCTATGCAAATTGAGGGCAGCTGTCAATTAACGATAAAATATTTAAAAATATTCACATAATACTTTAGTTACTCGCGTGCATGTTTTTATTTTTTCATTTTGACCGGCGAAAAATCATAATAAACAGCAAAGATAAGCAAAAAGGTAAATAAGCAACGATATCAATTCGATAACCTTATTTAGGTATGTTAATGAAAACAGGGGGAAATATATATCGAGTGAATACATTTTAGATATGGGGGGAATTGTAGTTTTGGGGGAGCGGCGGACAATTTGACCTATTTTGGTGTTAACTGCCAAAATATGTAGCATGAAAATGTAGTAAAATGCGTGTAATTTAATTAATTTTGAGTTGGAGCCCATTGCATGTGGCGACTATTTCGATAATTTCAGTGTTTGAATGAAGTGAAGTCACGAATGGTTTTATTGCACTAGAATAAAAGGTGCGAAAATAAATCAAATTTTTTTACTACGAAATATTTAGAGCCAACTACCTAAAAATTTGTTATTTTTTATATCTTTAAAAACATATGTATGGCAACTCACTTCGTTGTCATGCAGCGAAACAGCTGATCGATTTTTGCGGTAAATTTATAATTTATCATATTCCGCACGATGAGCAATTAACATGCAATAGTAAGTGATTGAATTATGTTTTAAAAAATTCAATATCGAAAGTGATGAATAATGATTTCTTGCAGATGACGAATTAAAGAAAGTTGTGATGCAAAGAAAATGAAATGCAAATAAAACAAAGAGTGAATTAATGTGAGTATAAAACTGAGCTATAGTTGAATAAGGTGATCGACTCAGGGAAACTTAGGACAAGCTCATTGGATTAAACGAACTGGAAGAAAAAGAAAGAGGTGATGTAAAGAAAATGAAATGAAACTTTTACTAATGCGAGCTCCAAATTGAGCTCTAGTTCATTGGATTCCACTAGCTGGAAGTAAACTAATCCTTTAATTGAACTCAATACAATACCCAGAACTGTGACCTTTTTGATCTCCCACAAATGCCAAAAACAAAAGCAAGCTTATGAGTCAATGCGCTTGAATGCGGTGAAATTGTTTTTGTGCCAGCAATATTACACTTCATTTCAAAAATATGCGAACTCATTGCAAGCGATTCAAGCACAACATGAGAAGACATACAGACCTTCTCAATGTCGTGTATAGTTTCACAGCAATCAAAATGAAAAGCTGCTGTTAATAATTGGCGGAGATGTTGAGCATGAAGCATGGTTTACACTTAAGCAAAAAAAAAAATGCATTCTTGGCAACAAAAAAAATCATTTAGGTACATTGCTGCATGCATGGCATGAGAATATTTTGGTTGTTGCATTCTTGACCTGACTACGTAACATTCTTGCAAGGTTTTTGCACGCTTTGACTTCTCTAAAAAATTTTTTTTAGCTCTGTACATTTTTTTTCTCTAAGTATGTAGTTAGTACGCTATAATTTTCTTGTAATACTTACAATTTGCTCTAATTCCGTGATGGGCAAATTATGTTTGTTGTTATTGCCATTGTAATTGTTATTGCTATTGGTACTGTTGCCCATTGTTGTGGGTGTTGGTGAAGTATTCGAATTGGAATGCGATGAAGATGACACTGTTGACGTTGAAGAACGTGAGGTCGAACAATTGTTGTTGGTGGTTTTATTCCTTGGTGGGGTAGGTGGAGGTACAAGACTAGTGGCGTTCAAATTGGTGCAATCTTTTGAGTTGCGATTTGGTGAAAGGCGTGAAGGAAAACTTAAGGTTTTCGTCCACTGAGCCAAACTGCGTACCATTTTAAGAGTGCCGAAGCCGAAATTTTGACTTTTGCTTTTGAGTTTTTTTTAAGGTTTTAGCACAGCTCTTTTTGTTTCAGAATTTTTTTCTTTACTTGCAAAAAATTTCACAAAATTCCAAAAAAAGGTAATTTTTTTTTAAAATAAAATGTAGTTTTGTTAGTAAGTAAAATATAAGTTTTGAATCCTTTAAAATTTCTGAATTTTTTTTTTCAAAATATTTTATTTTTTTTTAAATTAAAATTTTTTTTTTTTAATTATTTTGGGTTTAAGTGCTTGTTTTATGTAAGTAATATTTTCGTTCAATTATCACTTCACACACTATAAACCGCATGTTAAGTCAATTTCATGTTTACACGCAAAATAATTCCACAGAACTTTAATAACATTTTCGTATTAGCGTTCAATTTTTCAAAAACCAACCGTTCACGTCGCTTATTAAAAACGTAATGAAGTGAAATATTACAGCCAAAGACTAGGCAAGTCAAGTCATCGTCAGCAGTTGCTGCGTTGAATAATGGCTGGCAGAAAAGTGGTAGGTATCAAGCGAGGAGCAAGCAAATGAGTGCAGCCAACAACAATAACGGCACAAAGTGCTTTAGAGAGGAGAATAAAAAAACAACAGTGGATATTAACAGCGCGCTGTTAACAGGAAAGAGCAATAGAGCGGGTGAATTATCACACTAAACAACAACAATCAAAGTAAGTTCTTCTTTGTTTTTTCTTAATTCTTGTAGATCGCACTCATGTTCTCTCTCTCTTTAAGTGCGAGTGAGTGCACTATATTTAGCTGAGCTCAGCTGAATACTCAATTAGAAACCCTTTTTTCTTGTGAATCAACGGTTTCTTATTTTACAGAGAAATTGTGTGAAAAATGTTGTCTTTCAAGTAATTCGTGTGTTGGATTGATCAGCTGTGTCTTGTGAAATTGAATTAAAAATTGTATTGTTCTGCCTTGGGACAGTTTGAAATTTCTTTTTGCAGCTGTTTTGTTGACCACCAAATTTTTGTGTGTGAAACGCTTGACCGGCCTTTTGGTTTGTTCTTGTTGACTATTTAGGGCGTACTTTATCAAAAGAATCAAATATTAAATTATGTGAGAGCAGAAACCGGAACATGACTTGCTAACTGCGTTGTACTCGTTTTTAGGTTATAATTGCCTTTTTTTTTTTGGAAATTTATAATGGATACATACATACATACATTAATCGCAAAAATTTTCAGAGATAACTTAAACCGAAAAACTTCGAGGATTGGTTTGTCTCACAAGAAACCTTAGGGCGAAACTAAACAGCAAGAACTGTTGACTGTGCCAGTCTGCTTCACATATGTAAAGCGGAATTTCCTCACAACGTCACGTCTTAAAAGTGGATCGAAGCTATAGGAAACATCATTCCTATTGCTCAATTCCCTTGAAAAGCCTATCCAAGAGCCAGGAAAACTTATCTACGTTAGTTTTGGCTGGTTGGTCCTTGAAGTCCTCATATGTTGAAGAATAACTCTGTCCTTTCTGTCAATGCAAGAAGTTTTCTTGTTGTTTCGAATTTTGAAACTCCTAATAGCCGGAAGGCTATTCTAGCGAAGCTTATCTGAGGATGAATATACATCTAGGTTTTGCTCATTACATCTCATCCCAAAGTGGTGGATAAGGGTATAGAAAATGTTCTAAGCTAACGCCGCCCAGACCGCAAAAATGTTAAAGGTGACCAATACCAAAATCGCGCCCTGGGGTTAGGAGTTGAAATATGCACGAGGCACAGGCGAGTAAAATCCACAAACTTGATGGTGGATTTACGGAAATAATGTCTATCATCTCTCATTACCAACCTTCTTCCTTCTTACAGAAGGAGAAATGACATAGAAGGGCCTACTGGTCATACCAAACCACTCCCAAAACTTTCGGAAGTGTTTTTGTCGCTACAATAACTTATAAAATAATACTAATCTGTGAGAGAGTCGAGCCGCTGAACCTCCGAGAGTTTTTAATGTATGCCACAGTATGCTCCTTCCTGTGCTAAGCTTTCATTTAATGTTCCAAGGGTCCACGTGGATGATGGAAGGACACTAGGAGCCCCGCTGGCTAGCTGAAGTCTACTTCTAGGCAGGTTGTATTCATATGAGCTCCGTGAAGGATTAGTATTAAGTATGTATTCAATCTGAAATTCGACCCTTCAATATTCATGGACAGATCCAAAATAACTTGTGGAGTAGAGGCGGCTGTATTTGCGAACATTCACGGCCTCTTCCTTATCTATGTGTCTTCCGAGCTTAGCAAGGGTATTTTTATACAAGATCATCACTATCTAGGAGAAATGAAGGATAAAGTAATAAAAAAACTATTGCTTTTTCGAAAACTTTTCTCAAATTTTGAAAGTTTCTGCATACAAATTGATGTCAAATTTGTGAAAATTTGCGATAAAGCAATTGAGTTTTTTTTTATTTTTAATTTTAATTTATCCCATTGTGTGAGAATATTACCGGCAATGTCAATCTTCTTTGACAGCGGCTCTTCGGGTTCCAGAGTCAGCAATGATAACATCGAACCCGGTAACCGACAGATTGTCGACATCGTAACGAACAGTTTCCGCTGTAGATGTCTCAGAATCTAAAGAGGTCCTTGGTCAGCTGCCGTGTTTCTCAGCACTGGCTTAGCGAGGCTAAAAATTGGTAGCATATGAACACAATGCTCATCGCACTACTGTGCGACTGTCTCTCGAACTGATATAGCCGACTGAAGTTTTTAGGAAATAAGAATTTTTTTGGGACTCAGGCATATTGAGACCAGTGAACTTCACAAATTTTCAAATCAACGGCATAGTACGACGTGAGTCTCTTTCTTTGATTAATTCCTTTTCCGAAGGAATGTCTACAAGGCATCCGTGTTGCATTCCTTAACCAAGTTTTATTAAATGACTACTTCAAATAGTCTTTCAGAGAGTCACTTCCGTTTGGACATACCAAGAGATCCTCATTTTATACAACAGAGAGAGTAGATTGGAATTGTTTGCTTCTTTATATTTATAGCAGCGTTTCATTTTTTTTATTTTCAAAATACCGGTCACGACTCGCCTAGTTTGACACCAAAGGCCAACATTGCAGCTGCCGCTGGCAGACAGAGCGATAGCCCCTTCATACTCCTCCACCAATGAGTAGTGGAAGCGGAACAATTCAAAAATAGGCAATGAAATTGACTGCTGAACTGCAACACCTTTAATAAAAATGAAACAACAACAAAAACACAAACAAGCTAAACAACACCACCAAACATAGCTTACACATCTTGCTTATGTTAACCCGGCTTAAAACATGCCGAAAAACCTGGTCACAACGGCCTTGCCAAGGTTGAGTGAACAAGCAAAAGCAGAGAAGAAATAAAGAAAGACGTTTTATGAGGAGGGAATGCCAGCGAACTCAGCACTCAGGTATAAGAAGTATAACAGCCAGAAATGGAGAAACGGGCTTGAAAGAAACGAGAGACAAACAATAACAACATTTGTTGTTGGTTGACTTTTCTTAGCGCAAACTCTCTCAGTTACTATAAGAAATTTTTAAAATTGTGATTGTTAACGCTTGCTTTGTTATATGAATTGATGGTGATCTTGTTTTGTGTTGTTGTAACTGCTTTTACCAGTTGTCAATTTGAATGTTTCAAAGCATATTTGTACTGGTTGTTGTTGTTTTTATTTCACATGCCATCATCATATTATGGCTCTGTTAAACCAGCTTTGTATTGGTACGTGTTCGGCATGTCGAATGCTGTCATCTTCAAAGAGCGAAAAAAACATAAGAAAACAACAACAATAAGTACGAATATAACGTTAAAATTACGAGTACCAACAACCAATCATGGCTTAAATAATTAAAAGCGGCTTATTTACACTCCGATGTAGGTACAAACAACATTTTTTATATATATTATTAGGGTGGGTTGCAAACATATTTTATTAGCATGCGTGTAGCATTTGTGCTCTACTTAGAAAATAATTTATAAGTAATTCAAAATTTTTTTTTTACTTAACTTTTTATTTTATGCAATTATGATTTCTTTAATTATTTACTTTATTTTATTTTATTTTATTCAATTTTATTTTATTTTATTTTATTTTATTTTTTTTTTTATTTTATTTTATTTTATTTTATTTTGTTTTATTTTATTTTATTCAATTTTATTTAGTTTACTTTATTTTAATTTAATTTAATTTAATTTTCTGTCCAGAGCTTTTGTTGCACATGTACAACAAATGTCTACAGGCAACTGTCTTCCCCGCCAGATGCAAGACAGCACGGCTCGTCCTCATACCGAAGGGAAAAGGGCACCCAAACTCTCCATCATCCTTCCGCTCACTATGTATGCTCGACACAGCGGGAAAAATGATGGAGAGCCTTATAAAGCAATGCCTAACAGCAGCCATAGAAGATGAGGGTGTAAGAGTAGGTCGCCTCCCAGTTGGTGCACCCTGGGTAACGCTAAATGACCTACATGGCCTACATGGCTAGTTTCTTGTATTGCCGGTTCTACGAGAACGGTACCAGTACTTGTGCTGTACCCATCGCGCCGAAACGACCCGGGTCGTTTTCCAAGAGCAATACACTCGGGGTGATCCTGTCTGACAGTTAGGCAGGACTACACCTCACTACTACAACAACAACAACATGAGGGGGACTCTCACATCGGCAACATGGCTTTCGGAGAGGGCACTCCACAATAGACGCCATAGCCGAAGTCGTAGATGCAGGCCGGAAGGCTGAGACGGCAAGCCATCAAGCAAGGCCGGTAGTACTATTGGTGACGTTAGATGTTAAAAATGCTTTTAACTCTGTCAGGTGGGAGGACATGCTTGACGCATTAGAACGCTCCTTCAAGGTCCCAATATACCTATTAGATATATTAGGGGCTACTTAAGAAACCGCTAGCTAATTTATGAAACGACGCAGGGTCAAAGAAAGGTGAAGCTAACAGGTGGGGCAGCACAAGGGTCGGTGCTCGGCTCTGACCTGTGGAATGCTACTTATGACAGCCTTCTTCGAATGCAGATGCCAGAAAGCACTTTTTTAGTTGCTTTTGCAGACGACGTGGCTGCTGTAATAACAGCACGAAGCTGCGACCTGGCACAGCTTAAACTAAACCAAGTGATGCGTAGTGTAGACAAGTGGATGAATGATCACGGCCTCCAAATGGCTACAGCCAAGACAGAGATCGTGATCCTAACGAAAAGAAGGATTTCCACACTCATTAATATGACTGTTGGAGATCAACAGATAGAAACGCGTCGCTCTACAAAATATCTAGGGGTGAAATTGGACAACAAGCTGACCTTCTCGGAGCATTTAAGAACCTCCTGCGAGAAGGCTGTGAAAACCATCGCAAGTCTGAGTCGGCTAATGGCAAACACAGGTGGACCAAAGCCATGCATAAGAAAGTTGCTGGCGTCGGCCTCAGATTCTATACTGTTGTACGGTGCAGAAGTCTGGGCGGATGCAATTTCAGAAGTACCAGGCAGCTATTACCGCGGTTCAACGCAGAGGGTTCCTGAGAATCACCTCAGCATACCGCACGGTCTCCGCAGACGCTGTTCTGGTCATTGCGGGGACCATACCGATATATCTCCTCGCTGAGGAAAGAAAAATTATGTACGACACTCGTGCAGAGGTACGTAGAGACGTTGCTGCACCGCAGGCGCGAGGTGAATCGATCCGTCGGTTGCAACTACAATGGAGCAACAGTACTGCTGGAAGGTGGACCAGGGTTTTAATCCCCGAACTGGAACCATGGCTGAATCGGCCGCATGGAGAACTCGCCTTTTACCTGACCAAATTCTTAACCGGACACGGTTATATCCGTGAGTACCTGTACAGAATGGGCAAGGTTCAAACCCCGAACTGCACCTACTGTGGAGCCATAGACGATGTACGCCACACCTTTTTCGAATGCGGGCAATTCGCCGAAGAAAGAAGGCGAGCTTTCCCCCCAGGCAGTGTCATTCGAAAGATGACCTCTGAAAATGCAAGATGGGATATAGTCAGGCGATACGCGAGGAACGCCCTCCTTGCGAAATGGGAAGACGGTTGTCTAGCCAGTTAGCGTGAAGTAGCCACAGGGCTCACGTAACGCGCTTCCTTACCTGAAGTAATGCTAAGCGCGGTCCCAGATATTTTGTTCAGTTTAATTTTATTCAATTTAATTTAATTTAATTTTATTTTTATTTTATTATATTTTATTTTAATTCAATTTAATTTAATTTTATTTAATTTAATTTTATTTTATTCAATTTAATTTAATTTAATTTAATTTTATTTTATTATATTATATTATATTTTATTTTGTTTTATTTTACTTTATTTTATTTTATTTTACTTTATTTGATTTAATTTAATTATATTTAATTTAATTTAATTCGCCTGCGAAGCGTGAAGAAAACAAACCATAGATAGGGTTAATTGTATATATCGACTCTAGCGCCACCTAGCAAGTAAATTTTTGACAAAAGAGTTGCTGGTTATACGTAAAAAAATATGTGAGAATAATATCGGGCCAATTTTGTAAATATAGCGACTTCAGTGTCATCTATCGGGGAAAAAATGTATCAATTGTTGAAAGGACGTATCCAAGGAATAAACTGTCAAACGTTGAGAAAAATTACTTCATTTTATTAAAAACGGAACACCCTAATGTATGTGATAAAAATAATTCATTTACCTATGAGGAGAAGCATTTTTTTTGACTGTGTAGTTGGTATGCCATTCAGCCGAATCGTAAAGAATTCCCGAAATGAGCTCATCAACGGAAGCCATTTGAACGATTGTGAAGTTGTTGTAATGCAAGATGTTAGTAAATTAATTAGTTAATGAGAATTATTTGTTAATTAATTCAGAAAGAAAAGGAAATGAACCTATCTAATGAAATAATTTGAGAAATTCTCAGGTTGATGAGAGTTAACGACTATATAAGGTATTCATAACCAGTCTGCTAATTAATTTACTTATACGTAACGTATGGATAAAAAAAATTTAAACCATGCTCAAATTTATTTACAATTCACTCCCTGACCACATAATAGAAGTATCTTTTGCGAAACGCCCCAATTTTTTTGAAAATTCAATTTTAATTTTCCCACAGTTTGCAAAAGAAAACGTTTTAGCACATACATACATTTCGATCAATTTTCAAGAGTTGAGAAAGTGCTTAATCAATTTGTATTGATTGCAGCCGAAAGTTGAATCAGGTAGATCTTTGTTGCGGAATACCAATTTGAATAAAGCGCGCAGTGCAGTGCAGCGCATAGAGCGGAGGTCAAACGTGATAGAAAAATATGTTGGCATGAGTGGAGGTCGGGTCAGTAAGAGCTGTGAAGCTGTTAAAAGTCGAGCAATTCATAAACTAATTCCCACACAACAATTGGATTAAAAAAATTCATAAGGATTGTAGAAAGCTACAACAATAATAACAAAGATTCTTCTTTTTCTCATAAAGTAGAGTAGTAGCCATCAGATTTGTAGCAACAGTATGAAAAATCTGATGCATACATCAGCCGTGTCTTGTAGGGTAGGCAATGAGATATTGTTCCTCTTAAAAGGATTAATATTTCATATTTCAATAACAACGCTTTGTCCCATCACCATTAATACCTTAACAATTTTTTTATATCATTAGCAACATGCTGCATCAACAAGTAGTGATGGAAGGGCAAATGATGACTGCTCAAAGGGTGCTGGTGTGAAATATTAATTTTCATATAAGGATCAATGTCAATTTTGCATCCTTTTAGAACAAAAAATACCATTCTAACCCCGCTAAAAATTAAAGTAGGTATACTCAGAAATAAAGTGGATAATAACATATACAATTTAACCGCTGAGGTGGTATTTCCAGAAATTATTCGCATAATTTCAAACTATAAAATCACTTTAAGGATATTTAAAGCCCTGGACACACTGCCGACGAACAATGACTTTCGTGCAGCTTATATTCGCTACTCAAGTGCGTTTTGATGGAACACATTTCTTCGCTAGTGTGACAGAGAATAAATTCTCCATAACAAGCTGTTTGGACCTATAGAGAGTTTCAGGCCTTGGAGCAAACCTAATTCATAGTTTCATTACTTTAAAATTATATTCCACCCTTATCGCGAATGCACACTTTGATCCAAATACAATAAGCATATATAATTACAGTAGGATGGGATTTTCAATGATGTCTGTCCTTTGATGTAGATCCTTTTGATGTTTGTACATAACAGATGAGGGTATTTGTAGCATGAAAATCACATTCTTATAAACCTTGTGTTGTTTTTTTGTTTGTTTTTATTGTTGTTGGAGATTTTGCGCATTTTCTTTCGTTTTGGCTTTAAATTTTCATTGTCAACTTAAAAAAGGAAAAATGTGACGTTGCTGCAAAAAATTGGAATTTAGTTTTCAGTAAAGGCAATGCAAAAATTTTCAGCTTGTCTTGATGGGAAGGCAGCTGTTTTCGCAATTGGTTGTGCTTGTAATTTTGGGATTTTTTTATGGGATTTTTTTTACAGAATTCGACTATGACTTGGAGTTTTGGTGCGACCAGGAGTTTTCACAGTTTAAGGTTAGAAGTAGGATCTTTTGACAGAATTTCTTGAATTTGCATAGATCCAATTATCCTTGATGATTGGGCCTAACCATAACTCGAACATAAAATTTTGCGAACCTATCGGAAGCGGTTAATACCGTGGGATTATGATATATCATAATATTAAATAAAAACAAGTAAGGAAGTCTAAGTGCGGGTGAACCGAACATTAAATACCCAGCGGTAATTTTCAGAACGGGATAACAATGATATAGGCCCTAGGACCGAATTATGTTAATTTATGTGATTTTCGAAATTTTCCATATCGAAAGTGGGCGTGGTCGGGAAGCGACTTCGCCCAATTAAATCAGATATACTCCATATTATGCTAGTATAAAAAAAAAAAAAAAAAACTAATGGCGGCGATATACCAACAGGTTATCATAACCTCTAACGAGATTTTTTAGCCGAGCTTCTCTTTCCAACTTGTGGTGTGTTCCTTTTTGAGTTTTTCCTACAAGTTGGCGGGACCTACAGTTTTTTGCCGACTCCGAACGGCACTTGCAAAGCAAATGAGTTTTTTGCTGAGAAGCTTCTCATGGCAGAAATACACCCGGAGAGTTTGCCAAACTACTGCCGAGGGGCGACCCCGTTTAGAAAAATTCTTTTTCTAAATAATTTTTGATGTTACTTTTGCCGGGCATCGAACCGCCACGACTTGGTGTAGAAGGCCGAACACTTAACCGCTACACCACGGCGGCCGCCGTATACCTTGCACCAAATTTCATCGTTCTATTGTAATCAGTTTAAAACTTATGACCCGTGAAATTTTCAAATATGCCTCCCTTATCAAAAAATCAAAAAATCATAATAGAATGACTAGGGGGTTCATCCTACCAAACTATATCATTTTAGCCATTTCCTTTACCGAAGTATGTCAATTTATGTGATTTTCGAAATTTTCGATATCGAAAGTGGTCGTGGTTGGAGAGCGATTTTTTCCACTTTCATGAGGTATACTCCCAACGATATTGTACTCAGTTTAAAAGATATGACTAGTCAAATTTTCAAAAATGCCTCCCTTAAAAGTGGGCGGTGCCACGCCCACTATAAAAAATTTATGAAAATATCATAAGAGAATGACCAGGGCGATTCACCTATAAAATTATATCATTTTAGCTATTTCAGCTGCCGACAATTTGTGTGATTTTCGAAATTTTCGATATCGAAAAAGGAGGCGTGGTTATTATCCAATTTCGCCAATTTTCAATAGCAACCTACCTTGGCGAGAAAGTAACCTGTATACAAAATGTCATGCAAATATCTAAATTTTTACTCAAGTTATCGTGTACACGGACAGACGGACATGCCTTAATATCTCGATTATTTTGTGCGGTTACGTAGTACCGTTATGTGGAAAAAAATGCTATTACAACAACAACAACAACTAGTACGCTGGCTATAATAAAATAAAATAAAACAAAATAAAATATATAATATAAATAAAAAAAAAATAACATAAATAGGATAAAAAATTATAAAAAAATAAAATAGAATAAAACAAAATTAAATAAAATAGAATAGAATAATAAAAGCTAAAAAAATAAAAAAAAATTGAAAAAAACTTAAAAAAAAAATAAAAAAATAAAGAAAAATAAAAAAAAAATAAAAAAAAATTTAAAAAAACTTAAAATAAAAAAATAAAGAAAAATAAAAAAAAAATTGAAAAAAACTTAAAAAAAAAATAAAAAAATAAAAAAAAATAAAAAAAAAAATAAAATTGAATAGAAAAATAAAGATTGAGATGAAAGAAAGAAAAAAAGCACATTACAAAAAATTTGTAAAAAAAGTATGTAAAAAAATAAAATCAAATTAAACAAAATAAAACAATAGGTATACCGTTAGTTTTAGTAAACGGTTTTGAAAATTGAAAACAATAATCGAGCGATAGAAGACCGCCAATTTAGAAATTTTTCGTTATCAGAACAATGAAAATAAACTACGAGCTGTAAAAATTAAATATGCAAAATGTAAGTTGCCTGTTTAAATGTGTGTGTTCTGAGTACTTTAATGTTGAATATTGATAAGAGGCATTTCTACTATTTAACACTCTAGCTCGCAGCGTGAATTTTAAATGAAAATAAAATTCGTAAAATAATCCACCAAAAAATATGGTCAGCATTTATGAGAAAAGAGGACTGTGACGACTGGATAGCTTACTTCGATGATCCGTTTTGTTTACAAATACATACCTTTGAGGATATTTGAATGGATAAGAATTGACCGTGATTTTGGTTGAGTCAATCCATATTTTGCTTGAATCAACAAATATTTTGGTTGATGTAACTATATTTTGGTTGATATGACCAAATCACTGTCAATTCTTATCCATCACCAGCTCCATTTTCTCTGTGTGTATCTTTCAATTCGGGTATGCTTTGGTGAAACATTCAGGTTCCCATCCCAGTGTCCAACAAGGGACTCATCGAGAAGCTCGAAAACTTCGAAACATGTCATGCTATCCATTGATGTACAAAATTTTAAAACTCTACAAATTCCATCCATATTATAAACCTTTTAATGCAACTAAATAAGTATTATATAAGGTAAACATCTTCGGTTGTATGTATCTACAAAAATATCTATTATTTAAAACTCGCTGCATATTTGAATTGTTGATAAATAGAATGCATCGTCCCCTTGGCTGTAAATGGACATTACTCTTCAATTAATACAATGAAATTGTATTTTGAAAACAAATTTCTGATAGGTAGATTGGCTTCGAAGAAAGTGATAAAGACCCACACTGTGTGGTTTTGTGTGATTCCCTTGAGTTTTCGTTAATGATAATAAAATAACTAGCATTTTATGTAAATGAAGTGTAATTGCTACTCTCTTTAAAGTAACTACTCTAGAATTTTCATCTATTTAAAATTATTAATGAAATCCATAACGATCCCCTCACTTTAAAATGCATAAATTTACGATCGTTTTTTTTTTCTTCTAATCAAAAGCTCATTTGATAAATCGATGATAATCATTTAATTCGAACACAAATACAGTATTTACTGAAAGTGAAACGAAATGAAGCTCTGCGCATTGATAGCTTGTCTTCAATATCGTGAAAGCGTCTAATAAGCCACAGTGGCACCAAGTGCCACAGCAGAAACAGCTAAGCTGCCACAACTCTCATAAAAGCACTCATATTGATATCAGCTGACAGCAAAAGTGTATTTAACCTCAAATAAATGGCAAGAGTATAAAAATCTTCGCATGAATTGAATTGACAGTGAAAAATATTGACGTGGTGTTGAGCCAAAGTTGTCAAGTTTCTTGTTGTGGTTTACGATTAGTGATAAGTAGTCGGGTCAAAATAAACATTCGAAATAAAAATAATTCTCACAGATCAAAATTTGGATAAAGAGCTTAGAAAAGTTGTTCGAGGTCAAAGATCAACATTTTAGGCTTTTTAGACTTTTCTCGGAAAAGGTAAGTGTTTTTCGAAAAATTACCTGATACCAAGTTGTAGACCTGAAAACTCTCTACAAATATGATTCTTTCCTTCCGGGGACAAAAGTCGGAAAATGACAAATTTGAGGGGTTTTTTTCAACTTTTTTTAACTTTTGACCTGGAATAATTTTTTTTTAGCACAAAAGGGATTGATGGGGACTTTTCCAGTTTTATTTCTGGGGGTGTACCTAAGCGCCTGACAAAAAATTTGCTCTGTGGGAATTTTTGTTATACAAGATAAACTAAATTTACCGTAGTATTTTTTGATATTATGCATGGAGAAAAGGAGGCTCTAGATCGCGAACTTTAGGCTTTATAAAAGTAACAATTTTCATTGTCGATGGAGAACGTCGTGACAAAAAAACGGTAAAAGAAATTTTTTCTACGCATATTAAAGTTTTCGAGAAAAATCCTGAAAAGTCCACACAGAACTGGTTATTCTTAGAGAAAAAAACGCTGGGGCCCATATATGTAGAGAATTTCCAGGTCTACAGCTTGGTTACAGGTAATTTTTCGGAAAAACTTACTGTTTTCGAGAAAAGTCCAAAAAAGCAAAAATTTTTGAGTTTTGACCCCGAATAACTTTTTTAGCTCACACGGGATCGATAAGGACTATTGAAGTTTGATTTCTGACGGTGAACCTAAGCTCTCTACCAAAGTTAGTTCTGTGGGAATTATTGTTATTTAACCATTTTTTATGTCTGTTTTGACCGGACTACTACCACATCTGTTCCTTGATCAAAAATGGTCTTCAAAAGACGGAATAAAGATTCTAAAAGTTATTTGTTTTTCTAAATTTCTACTTTCTTAATAGGGCTGATACATTAGCGCAAATCCGGAATTAACTGCATTTTTGGGAATTAACTTGAGCATAACTTCATTATAAATTCCCAAAAATTAAGAAGATTTAAGCAGATTTAAGAGCAAAAAAAAATGCCCTGACAATACTCTTCAGATAAACAAACACAAACAGCAAGAAATACAACCAAAAATACGGATTGACCGCTAGATGGCGCAATTGTGTATGGATTGACTGCTAGATATCGCCGATAATTAAAAAAAACAGCAAGAAATACATCAAAATGAAGTTTTGGTCGCTAGATGTCGCCGATAGATAAAAACAGCAAGAAATACAACCAAAATGACGGATTGGCCGCTAGATGTCGCCGATAAATAAACAAAAACAGTAAGAAATGAGATGGTGAATTAACTATGGTAAAGATATGGTGGAATAATAACCAAAAAAGTTATCCTCAATGTTGTTTAATCTTCAATGTTGTGTGTATCAGGATAAAATTTGGATCTGATAAATGAGAATTTATGCGGGATAATCTCCGTGTGTGCATCCATAGCATAAGTTTGCTAAACGCTTTTTATTTGTCTACCGACGCCCTGGCGTTCTAAGTGCAAATATTTGCTACCAAACAAGCGAAAAGTGAGTAAACGCCCAGCAAATCTCGAATAACATTTGATGAAAGGACACTCGACACCGCGAATGCTACAGACAACAAAAAATCATGCAACGGAAGCAGGTGCCACACCAAATTACAACAACATTATTTGACAACCGTGAGCATAGTTAAGTGAGACACCGCAGCGGAGTGGGAATCATAAAGTCACGACAAGTAGAATTTTGTGGAAAACGAGAGTTTATTGACCAGCAGCCAGTAAAAAAAGCAGTACTCTGGGTCTGTTAAGGTAGAGGATATGAGTTAGACGTGCATGAGAGGTGCGGCGGCTAAACATAAACAAATTTACCAGAAGTAAGCGCAGAGTAATAACAACAACAAAACAAAATTGCATATAGTTCGTACAATTCAGGTTGGCAGTCGTTTGGAATGCGGTTACACTGCACTCTGAATAACACTGGCAAGGGCAAGCGGCCACCGCATACCAGATTCATGAATAATCACGCCCAAAGTGTGAGGCAAACGTTGACACGGATTTGGCCAAAAGTAGCACATTGCAGTGTAGGACAAGTTAGCGGTATTGTCATTACGATTAATATTCAAATTATAACGGTTGCTGAGTCATTTTGGTTGTTAATTTGTTGACAAAGAAAATAACAAGTAGTTAGCGTCTTAGCCCAAATCCGTTGCGAGGAAGCTGCTGCTGGGGGTTTAGAATATGTTCGGTAGGTATGTTTGTATGATGCCTTTCACGCCTCATTGCCAACCTTCTTCTTCCTTACAGAAGGAGGGGGTCATCCAAAATCGCTCCCACCATAGTCGGGGAAATTACAGAAAGTGGTTAGTACCGGAACATAATAGTCAAAGGATTGTTACTATCGTCAACACTCCC
>CAXKVI010000003.1:25135247-25152747 GCA_964058755.1 Campiglossa producta
TTACTTTTTAACGCCTACAAATGACCTTCCGCTTTTTTTTCATTTTTCGTATTTTTCCTATTTCTACACTTTCAAATTTCGAGTTTTTTCTTCAGTTCCAAAGAAATTTCCATACTCTTTTGATTATTGCAAATTCTTTTTTTTTTTTTCTAATTTTTTCTCTCGCTGAAGCGTGTCCAACTCGTGACAGGTTTATTTACAGCCACGTCGAGTATTCTTGTATGATTTGGCTTGTTTTAGGAATATGCCATGCTGTCAGCCGTATCTGTGGCAATTTCTTTATACTCGGCGGTGGCAAACAATGGAAACAATGGACAAGTGTATAATAAACTACCGTCAGCAGCATTAGAATTGGCAAATTGGAAGCACGGGGTGCTCACCGAAAAAAATCGTCACGCAGCAACCTAATTAATCATAGCTAGTTGGTCTTCAATTATGAAATAATCGTTGGATTGTATTAGATATACCAATAAAAGAGCTGATTTCAGGTAAGTGGCAGACCCATAGGCGGTGATCACTGGGACGCAAAGTAGACCAAAAGATCCCACCGCAGTTTCCTAGGGTATATCCATGCAACCATCGATAATTTGCGTAGCTCAAAAAAAACTATCAAAGTTAGTGTTAAAGCTTAAAACTATCGCCAGTACTCTAGAATTTAGGCGCATAAACGGGTCTTTAAAATAAAGTAGGTAATTGCATATAAACCGTTACTTTAAGTCTTCATATAAAATACTTCCACTCGTATTGAAAACTTGTTCAGCATAATTAAACTCTTTTATTACATTATTACATTTATTAAAAACACCTCTTTATTCGTAAACTTATTTATGTGACAAAATTGTTTATTAATATTGTGTGAAAATTCTATTTCTAAACGCTTCAAGCCGTATAAAGACATGCGTGAGTACATTTAATGGTAATTAATAAGCTAGTAACATATTTTCGAACAAGAGAAATGTGATTTTTTGATATAACGACATTCAGCGTGACTCTTTAGTAGCGTGACGAAGGGGCAAAAAGAAATTCGTATTCTGTTTTGATAACAAAGAGATAATAACACTTATTCTAGAAAAAATTTGGTAGCATTTAATTACATAGGAACAGAGAACCTACATATTTGTAAAACATAAAAAAAAAAGTCGGCTAAAAACGTACGGACGTAGTTAAAGAGAACGGCTATGGGGATGGCAAAAGTTTTGGATCTTATTAGAAAAAACATAAAAAGAAAAATAAAAAAAAATTAAAAAAAAATTAAACAAGGAAAAAAGACTTTGGAATCTGTTTTTCTAATAAGACAAAAAAAAAAAAAAATAAAAAAAAAAAAAATTAAAAAAAAATTAAACAAGAAAAAAAGACTTTGGAATCTGTTTTTCTAATAAGAAAAAAAAAAAAATAAAAATAAAAAAGTAAAACGAAATAACATCAAAAGAAACCGAATAAAACATAATAAAATAAAGTAAAAGTAATAGAAAATAAATAAAAGTGAAATAAAATAAAATAAAAGAAAAAAATAAAATAAAACAAAAAGAAATAGAAGAAAAAAAAAAAAAAAAAAACAAATAAATAAAATGAAATAAAAATTAATAAAATGAAAAAAAAAAAAAAAACAGAATGCAACAAAATAAATAAATTTAAATTAAATGAACGAAAGTGAAATAAAATAATACAAAATGTAATATTATATAAAAAAATAAAATAAAAATAAAAAAAAATAAAAAACAAAATAAAAAAAAAATAAAATGAAACAAAATAAAATTTAAATAAAATCAACGAAAGTAAAGTAAAATAAAATTAAATGTAATATTATAAAAAAAACAAATAAAAATAAAAAACTAAAAAAAAATAAAAAACTAAAAAAACCAAATGAAACAAAAAATATAACAAAATAAAACAGAGTAAAAAAAAAATAAAATAAAATGAAATACAAAAATAGAATACTCAAAAAAAAATAAAATAAAAAAAATAAAATCAAATAATATAAAATAAAATAAAATAAAACAAAATAAAATAGAATAATATAAAAAATAAAATAAAATAAAATAAATTAAAATAAAATAAGAAAACTCTTTGTTGCTTTTTTGACTTGTAGTCTATTGCTGTAAATACCGACGGTATTTACAAGCAATTTTCGGGATTTTCTCAAAAAACACATTTTCATAAAATAAGAAAAAATAAAATAAAAAATAAAATAAAATAAAACCAAAAGAAGTAAAAGAAAATAAATAAAATAAAATAAAATAAAATAAAATAAAATAAAATAAAATAAAATAAAATAAAATAAAATAAAATAAAATAAAATAAAATAAAATAAAATAAAATAAAATAAAATAAAATAAAATGAAAAAGGATAAAAAATTAAAAAACAAAATGAAATAAAATAAAATAAAAAAATAAAGTAAATTTAAATTAAATGAACGGAAGTAAAATAAAATAAAATGTAATATTATAAAAAAATTAGAAAGAAAAAAAGTTCAAATGAAGTAAATTAAAAAAAAGCAAAATAAAACTAAAGTAAAATAAAATAAAATAATATAAAAAAAAGATTTAAATATAATAAAATGCAGTAAAATATAATAATAAGAAAATAAAATAAAATAAAAGCTTTCTAAACTTTTTCAGACGTTCCCCTCTATAAACGCCACTGCCAACTATAGAGGAAAAATACTAAAACGAAAATATGAAATAAAAATAAAATAAAAAGCTTAAAAGTATGTAACAAACTACATACTTATTATTCCCAATTTGATATGTGGGAAAAGCCAAAAACCCATCTTAATATTCTAGTACTTTGATCCCAAAACTTATAAAACTTAGAAAAAAATGTTTCGTGGCTGAGCGTAATTAGTATTCTAAACATAAGCTTTGTAATTTTTGTAACAATTGTCAATAAAAAAAACCTTGAAAACATTGAAAACAGAAAGCGGCGACCTTTAGCTTAACATGCAACAACAACAACAACAAAAACTTTCTTGTGAACGAAAAGCGCCAAACAACCAAAAAAAATGTGTGTGGAGCACGAAAATTTAAATGCTGAGAAATTTTGGTTCGTCCACTTTTTGGAAGCATTGAATCTAAACGCATGTTTATAAAATATTTCAAAAATTTAAATATGCAACAACAACAAAAAAAAAACAGTGTGGCAATAAAAAGTCTCAAATATCTGAAAATCCCACGCTTACTTTTGTAAATCTTTGAAATATCTAAGCTTAGCGTAACCGTTCCCCCTTTTGCTATTTTGTGGCTGTGTGAATGCGCGCGATTTATATGAGATACACCCACACATTTGTATGTGTCTAAATACCTTTTACATTTAAATAAATAGTTTATATTGTAAAACTTAAAATAAGAAAGGTCAACGTGTTGGAAATAAATACAATGAAATAAAACAAAATAAAATACACGAAATAAAGTAAAAATAAAAATAAAACAAAAAAAATAAAATAAAAAAAATAAAAAATAAAATAAAATAAAAAAATAGAAAATAAAAAAATAGAAAATAAAATAAAATTAAATAAAATTAAATAAAATATATGAAATGAAATTAAATAAAATTAAATAAAATGAAATTAAATGAAATATAATAAAATATAGAAGAAAAAAAAATAAAACAAAAAATAAAAAAAAAAAAAAAAAATTATATAAAAATAAATAAAATGAAATAAAATAAAATAAAATAGAATAAAATAAAATAAAATAAAATAATATAAAATAAAATAAAATAAAATAAAATAAAATAAAATAAAATAAAATAAAATAAAATAAAATAAAATAAAATAAAATGAATTAAAATAAAATAAAATAGAATTAAATAAATTAAAAAAAAAATAAAAAAAAAAAAATAAAAAAAAAAAAATAAAATTAAATAAAATAAAATAAAATTAAATAAAATGAAATAAAATATATGAAATGAAATATAATAAAATATAGAAGAAAAAAATAAAACAAAAAAAAAAATAAAATAAAAAATAAAAATAAAAAAAAATTATATAAAATTAATAAAATCAAATTAAATAAAATAAAATAAAATAAAATAAAATAAAATAAAATAAAATAAAATAAAATAAAATAAAATAAAATAAAATAAAATAAAATAAAATAAAATAAAATAAAATAAAATAAAATAAAATAAAATAAAATAAAATAAAATAAAATAAAATAAAATAAAATAAAATAAAATAAAATAAAATAAAATAAAATAAAATAAAATAAAATAAAATAAAATAAAATAAAATAAAATAAAATAAAATAAAATAAAATAAAATAAAATAAAATAAAATAAAATAAAATAAAATAAAATAAAATAAAATAAAATAAAATAAAATAAAATAAAATAAAATAAATTAAAATAAAATAAAATAAAATATATGAAATGAAATGAAATTAAATATAATAAATTTTAATGAAATAAAATAAAATAAAAAAATAAAATAAAATAAATAAAATGAATTGAATTGAAATGCCATGATATTAAATTTTGAAAAATTAAATAAAATAAAATAGAAAAAAATGTAAAAAATACCTAAAGAAAAAAATAATAAATGAAATGAACTAAAACGAGAAAAAAAAATGAAAAAATCAAAATAAAAAAAAACGAAAAAAATGAAAACCGCGTGTAGCCAATACACGTGAAAGAAGGTAACTTCTTAAATTCAGAAATAACGTCATATTTGGAATACGGCCGAATATTTGGAATACGGCCGAAAATACCTTTCATTTGATACCCATATTGGCATATCTATCTCTATATTAAAAAAAAAAAAAGAATGGTATAGTGGCAACCCTGTAAACCACCCTAAGTGGCAGCAGCCATGTATATAATCTTAGAATGAATCAAGTTATCTATAAGCTAAATTTTATCCAAATCAGTCAAGCAGTTCCCGAGATATACGAAAAAATAAATAAATTGCGGTTAAGTGGCAACCCTAAGTGGAAACCCTGCTTGAAATTATCTTGTTTGGAATACGACCGAAAATACCTTTCATTTGATACCCATATTGGCATATCTAGCGCTATATTTAAAAAAAATTGGCATAGATGGCAACCTCGTAAATCCCCACCCATAAATTCTGCTCGGCCCAACTATTACAAATTGTGCAATGTTAGCTAGATCGTAGAATTAAACTTCCTATTTGATTTACACAGCTAAACATCGTGGGGAAATTCACTCACGCCTGAAAGTCGGCTACAATTTCTATTTCCGTTGCATAATTTCCGTTGCATCATCATCCATTTTCTATAATTTTACTCTCAATCAAAACTTCATATCGTCGCCTAAGAAGTTAACTTCAAAAATATTTAAAAAACTTTTTTGTGGTGTTGATCCAATGTATATATTGTGTCTGGTAGAAGTTTTTGCGACTTTGACCGCTTTTTCGACTTTGGCCCCTTATACCAAGGCCCCTGTTATAGGTACAGCTTTGAAATTTTCACATTCTTTCTAGAATCGGGGAAGACTATCCCAGAGTAATAGTTCCATTCATTATAAAAAGTGATGTCTGGCGGCACTGGGATCTTGGTCTATAAGTGCAGACTTATTAAATAATTGTTTTAGCATTCGCTGGCATGTGATTGTGCGTACGGCCGTTCTTACACCAATTGCAATATAATACCTACATCTTGACTATTTTATCTGTTGCATGTGGCAACTTTTACGATGCTACCTCTAAGAAGCAACCAGCTTACGCATATACCTGACACGAGGAGGGTGGTTAGAAGCCACATTCCTTAGCAGAGTCGCTTGGAAGCAATTTAGTTGCGTAAGCAGCCATGACGTGTGGCACAATGATGACTTCTAATAACAAAAAAAATTTAATGAGATAAGAAAAGGAAAACAGAAAGTGATGCATTCCTCTGGCGACGCAATGCGGCAATGAGAAATTATTTGCAATTTTATGCCTTGAAAAACAAACAACAATCCAAGAAGCAGCAGATGTATGATTTACAACCTAGACTTGTAGCAACATTAAGTTTCTCAAAGTATTAGCTAAGCACACGCAGGTTGCAATAAACACTTGGCGACTTGTCGAGCGTTTAGTTGGCTGCATCGTCCATTGGTGGAGCTTGTGGTTTCAGCTTTAATGGTTTTCAGTTTCAAGCAAATTTTAATTGTTGTTGGAACATATTTTTCTAGGTATTACTGACTCTGTTACACCTCATCGATGGTGACTGATCTGCCTGCTTTTGGCGCTTATAGCCACGCTTCGGTCTTCACTTGGCTTCACTTACCTTTCAATTTTTTTTTTCACTAAATATTCTGTAATTCTTTGTCACATTCTCTATTTGTTGTGGACAGCTGCACTTATTTTCCTTGATCTTTGTTATAATGTGTCACACATTTCTAGGGTTCTTCAATGCTGGTGTTGATGAGATGATCTTAGGTAACGCGCTTAATTTGGCGCGCACGCTCATATTTGTGTTAGGTTTCTTCGAATGATATTCTATTTTAACAATTTTGCTTAATGATCTACTATTAAAGTATATTTTTTAATCATTATGTATCTAAATCTATATATCTCATTGCAGTCTTAGAATAAAAAAAAAATAAAAAATTAATTGAAATAGAAGTAAATAAAAAAAAAAACATAAAAACAAGTAAGGTAAGCTGTCTTCGGCTGTGCCGAAGGCTAAATACCTTTCATGAATAAGCGTCACGATTTTCACTGTTTGATCCCAGTACAGCCTGTGTGAATTTAAATTAAGCTCATACCGAAATTATCGGAACTATCGAATATATGGGGGCGATGTGTTATATTGGTCCAATATCATTGATTTTTAACATCGACATTCCACATTCTAAAATAGCAACAGTTACGAAATTTCACGTTCCTACCTATATAACTACAGGAGTTATCTACCAAAATCCGTTTATCGGAACAATCGATTGTATGGGGGCTATGTGAAATATTTATCCCATCTCGATGATTTTCAACATCGATATTTCTTTACTTACAAAATTTCACGTTCCTAGGTGTTTAATTACAGGAGTTATAGCCCAAAATCCGTTTATCGGAACAATCGATTGTATGGGAGCTATATGTAATATCGGTCCGATCTTGCTGGTTCCGACAAATGATTCCTATATTGGAAAATGGTGGCCGCATACAAAATTTCAGCGAAGTATCTCAAAAACTGAGGGACTAGTTTGCGTTCAAACAGACAGACAGACAGACGGACAGACGGACAGACGGACAGACGGACATGGCTAAATCAACTCATTTCGTCATCCTGATCATTTCGGTATACTTATTGATGATTCTATCTCTTCTTCTTCCCATACTTACAAACATCGGAACAAAGTTATAATAAAATTTCATGTTCATGAAAGGTATAAAAATAATATAACGAATAACGAGACATAAGCTGAAATAAAATAAGATACAATAAAATAAAATAAAATTAAATAAAATAAAATTAAATTAAATTAAATAAAATAAAATAAAATAAAATAAAATAAAATAAAATAAAATAAAATAAAATAAAATAAAATAAAATAAAATAAAATAAAATAAAATAAAATAAAATAAAATAAAATAAAATAAAATAAAATAAAATAAAATAAAATAAAATAAAATAAAATAAAATAAAATAAAATAAAATAAAATAAAATAAAATAAAATAAAATAAAATAAAATAAAATAAAATAAAATAAAATAAAATAAAATAAAATAAAATAAAATAAAATAAAATAAAATAAAATAAAATAAAATAAAATAAAATAAAATAAAATAAAATAAAATAAAATAAAATAAAATAAAATAAAATAAAATAAAATAAAATAAAATAAAATAAAATAAAATAAAATAAAATAAAATAAAATAAAATAAAATAAAATAAAATAAAATAAAATAAAATAAAATAAAATAAAATAAAATAAAATAACCATAAAATAAAATAAAAAAATAAAATTAAATAAAAAAATAATAAAAATTAAATAAAAAAAAATGTGTTTTTTTTTGAGAAAAATTTACCCACGCGCTGCAGGAACCAGACAAGCCGACATATGTTCCGATGATACTGGAATTACAGAGTTTAAATAAAACAAAGTAAAACTTAGTAAAATTAAAAAAAAAAAAAATAAAATAAAATAAAATAGAACAAAATAAAATAAAATAAAGTAAAATAAAAAATATATAATAAAATTAAGTGAAATAAAAAAAATAAGAAAGTAAAATAAAAAATGTATAATAAATTTAAGTGAAATAAAAAAAAAAAAAATAAATAAAAAAAAATAATTATTAAAAAAATTTATAAAAATGATATAAAAAATAAAACAAATAAAAGGAATAAAAAAAATTTAAAATCCAATAAAACCAAAAAAATATATACATAATAAAAAAATTAAATACCTTAAAATAAAATTTAAAAAATTAAAGTAAAACAAAATAAAATCAAATAAAAAATATCATTTTATAAAAAATTGAATAGAATGAAGTAAGATAAACAAAAATTAAATATAATCAAATTGTATAAAAGAGAATAAAATGGAAAAAAATTCAATTAAAAAAAAAAATAAAAATAAAATATAGATCTTTCTCCACACATATAAAGCACACCCTCAAGTAAACACAATTATATTTAGTACTAATAGAGGATGAACCATTGAAATGGCCTGTATTACACGTACAGATGAAAAGACAGATGTTTTCTAAGCGGCAGGTACTTGCAAGCGCGTCCTTAGGTAATTGTGGCACTTGAACAATTTTCAACCAGCATACAGACATACCCGAACGCATTAAAATAAACGACAAATTCATTTCCTTACATGAACTAACATCACTTCGCTGCTTTCTTTATATACCAACCTTCAAGCATTTAGCCATAAATGATGAAGTGTATAATAGAAGGTTCTCTCGACTACAATCAATCGGCACATACCAATTTGTGCGCCAAAACCTGAGCTGTGGAGGAGGCAGAAGAGCGGGAAAATATGTAGTAAACATACAAAAAAAAATTAAAAAAAAAAACATCTAAGAAAAACTGGATATAAACAAGAGCAGAGCTCATATACAATTATCTACGCTTCTCTCCATTTTTGGAGTCATCCGAGCAGATGTGCGACGATAGCTCTGTAATCATGCCACACATGCGGACATAGCAAGTAGAATAAACATCAAGCGAGATGAATGCTTACAAACACATATTACTCATATATGATGAGCGTTGTAAAAATTGTTGTAAAAATGTTTTTATATTAACAGCTCCTTTAGTGGCCATAGCAGCACAGCAGCAGCAGCATTTGAAGGGAATTCAGTATATTGAAAGGTTCAACCACTTCGTCGTTGATATTAGTATGGTTTTCGTTATGAAGCATGTTTTCTGTATTACGAAGGATGCTCTCGAGCTCCCCCCCAATGACTGATAAGCTAATTTCTTTGGAAAATGCATACTTTAAATCATATATATTACTCGGATTAATTAAAAAGGCGTAAAGAGTCGGTGTTGCAAATGTAGTTAATGTAATAGTTATTTTTCCCTCAAAGGGGGATGTTGTTGGTAGAAGTTTAGAATCATTCAGAATCATGTTCTACTTAAAGTACATATATACAAGATAACTTACATGTATTTAAAAATTTATTTTCGGTGAACCCGGAATTTAGGTCTAGTAATCCCGGGATTTTCGGGACTTAAAAAACTACGGGATCCCGGGATATTTTTCACCTCGTATACAATGGCGGCCATAAAAGTTAGCTCAAAACAATTTATACATATGCAGGTTTATCTTAAGTGGCGAAGCCTCGTACGACCGCAGGCATCTGGTTGATTATAAAATTTTCCAACAGGTAATAGGTATTACATATTTTATATTCACACTATAGAAACATTTCTTTATTTATTGCAGGGATGCGCCTGCGCATCACATTTCTTCGCGATTTAAGTAAAACAAATGAAAAATTTACGAAATTCCTTTTTGATTTTAAATTTCAACTTACGCTGAGGGTTTCGTTTACAATTGGCTACATACGAACATACTTATGTACTTTCCTATCCCGCGCAAAACTTTTTGTTTTGTTGTCTGAACAAGATTTCCAAAAAAAGATATGAAATTTGATGCCTTTCACGACAAACATCCCAAAAAAGGGCTGTTTGAGCTCTGTAACAATGCTTCCCATTTCCATAAGGTTCATGTGAAGAATTAAGAAAGTTTTTGCAATTCTATGTAGGACTCTCAACGGCGGTTTTCTAATGAGTTAGAAAATATGTAGCTATGAGCTATGAAACCACCCTGTAGTAAAGTTGCCAAACACTCTCCAAAAAATACAGTCTTAGTCATCCACAACCAGAACTACACACACAGTGGTTCCATACATTTTGTCTACACATTCGTCAACAAAATATGTTACGTATACGCTATGTCACTTTTAATGAAAATTTGAAGTATATTTTTGGAATTAAAGCAAACGGGGCAAGTATGGGCAAACTTTTTTTTTCTGGGATTGATATAAAATATTCCCAATTTTCATTTTATTATAGTTAGAGGGTGTAGCACGCACATTTTTTGTACATCCAAAGGTAGTATTTATGAAGTATAATTTTTGATTGCTTATATCTGTTTTATTATTTAATCGATTGCACTGATTTTTCTTTATTTAGCCAAGGAAGTGCTAAATTTTCGTAACAAATCACAACTGGGACCACACTTTCAAAAGTTGTATGCAATATAATTAGCTAAAGTTTCCAAATATTCTTCATTTGAATAATATTTGCCTGACTTCTGATACCATTATTTTGTAAAAAAATTACAATATCATGTAAATGAGTGCCACATGGCAAAGCATACTAGGCCGGCTTATCGTTTCTCAAAAGCATGGCTCGGAATTGTTCGTTTCGTTTGTGGTCTTTTTTGGGATCATTTCGGGACTTTTTCGGGATAGTTTCTGGACTTTTTTTTAGATTTAAAAATTTATCGGGACCATTCTGGACTTTGCTGGAATTATTTTGCAATTTTTTCGGCAAATTTTCGGGATGGTTTTCGAACTTTTTTGGGATCATTTTGGGATGGTTTTTGGAACTTTTTTGGAAGCATTTTGGAATGGTTTTCGGAACTTTTTTAGAATCATTTGGGGATGGTTTTCGGAACTTTTGTTGGATCATTTCAGTACTTTTTCGGCATAATTTCCTAACTTTTTTAGATCATTTGTGGAATTTTTAGGGACCATTTCCGTATTACTGTTTTCGGGACCAGTAAAAAAATCATGATCCCGAAAAAATCCCGAAATGATCCCAAACAAGTACCGAAATGATCCCAAAAAGTCCAAAACATATCTCGAAAAAGTACTGAAATTATTAAAAAAAAAATACGCGAAATGATCCCAAAAATGGCCAGATACGATCCAAATATAGTCCCGAAATGGTCTTAAAATAGTCTTGTAAAACATCCCGAAATGATAAAAAAAAGTACGAAACATATCCCGAAAAAGTACTGAAATTAACCCAAAATTTTCGTATTACTGTTTTCGGGACCACTAAAATCATCCCGTAATGGTCCAAAAAAATTACCGAAATGATCCCAAAAAGGTCCAAAACATATCCAGAAAAGGTACTGAAACTATTCCAAAAAAAGTCCCGAAACGATTCCAACAAAGTCCAGATATTATCCCAAAATAGTTCCGAAACGATCCCAACAAAGTCCATAAATTATCACAAGATAGTCCCAAAATGGTCCCGAATAAAATCCCGAAAATACTCCAAAAAAGTCCGAAACATATCCCGCAAATTACTGAATATATCCCAAAAAAGTCCAGAAATCGTCCCAAAATAGTGCCGAAAATCATCCCGAAATGATCCCAACCAAGTCCAGCAATGATCCCGAAAACCATCACGAAATGATCACAAAAAGGTTCAGAAGTATTCGCAATGAACCGAAAAAATTCCGAATTTGTGCTATCGATTTTTACGATAAGCTGATATTGCTACAAATACCACTCAAATTAGGCTCGCATAGTTGCCATTATGTCGCAAACCAAATTTCATACCAAAATTGACAGCCCAGTTGCGACTTTGCCATTTCGCGACGTTTACAACTAATGCAATAAGTTTGCACAATTAAATGATTACCCTTAATGTAAAAGTGGTCAGATGAGAGCATTGCTTGGGTATTGAGCAGGAACTAGTGCTGTTGTCAAATATTAAAGTTTCAGGTTAGTCCCGTGCTAGTCGAATTTTCTACATGTCATCTTTGATTTTATCCCATCTCTAATTGCAGCCGTTTTGCTTAAACATCCCTCGCTTTCGCGGTTTTCTTTTAATTTATATTTTTGATTGTCAAAAAGGGTTGATTTGCATATTTTCTCATTACGTCTTAGAATAGTTTTCTTAAATATTTTATATCAAAAGGGTTGCTTACTCACCTCTTCATAGGTATTTTCACGCGAGCTGGATTGTACGCTGCTGGCAATTGAACGACGAAACATTTCACTAAGAATAAAGGTAAAGTAATTAATTAAATAAGAAATAAAATTGAAGTTTTCGAAATCACTAACAGTCAAAAGAAACACTATAAACGATTTTTTTATGATTTTGATGATACCGGTAAAGATTTTCGTAGGTGGAAACAGGTGAACGTGGACAACGCGAAACATTCGCTTCCATCAAACAAAGATTTAGCGAGTTTGTGTCTTGGCAGCCACTTCGCGGCAGACTGATACAGATTTGAAATTGAAAAGCAACCGAAACGCGATATTGAATGAAAACTATCAGTTTCGTAATAGTTACAATTCGAGATGGCAAAAAAATATCGATAAAATTCAAAGTCGAACAATTGAAAATATAATTATCGATTAATCCGAATATTCGCTTATTTTTCATAGCAAAGAATAGAAGTAATTCTGCTAACTTGTTTTAGTATTTTACTTTAGGATGCTAGCAATAGCCACATGATATCGAATGAAAGTATCGAATCTGTAGTCGCTACCAATAGGGATGACATAAAAAGTTACTCGAATCAAATGATCGACTTCAAAGCCGAACCATTAATTCCAAGATATTAATAGATTAATCAAATTGTTCGATTATTGTTTATAGCAAATTAGCGAACTTTGATGTTCACCCTATTAAAAGCAGGGATTACAAAAAACATTAATCGACTAAATACATATAAAATGAAAAGTCGAAAAATTAATAAGATATTTATCGATTACTCGAAATATCCGATTATTTTTTACAGCAATCAAAATAATCGATTAAATTATCAAAGAATAAAATGCAAAGTAGAAAAATCAAAAAGATATTAATCGATTAATTGAATTATCCGATTATTTTTTTACAAAAATATCAACACACAAAAAACTCGATACTCACACTTAGTATCGATACCAGATGAGTAAGCTTACCAGCTCAAAGTAGATATGCAAGAAATGGCAAATTTAAATTTTTCTAAAGAAGAAAGGAGGCTATCCCAAAACTTATCAACCGCATCATTCGTTTGATGTAGGGAAGGTCAGAAGGAGATTTCATGCAAACAAAAATCCTCTCCCTTTACTATCGTGATAAAATATAGTGGCTGAAAGCTTTCTACTTTGGGGTAGTTATGCTTTTTGTCCAACGCGTTTCTTCGTCGGCTATAGACACATTTTTAGTGGTTTGATATACCGCAAGTTAGCTTCGACTGCTCAGTCGACGCATCTAATCAAGAGCGCTGAAATCTCATTTGACGGTACAGACCAAACTTAAGGCAGCATAAACTAAGTCGATTAACTACCCAACTTCTCACATTCGAAAAAATCAGTGCTTTTTGCACAATTGTTCTATGTGTTGAGAATCACAAATACTTAGACTTAGAAACTCTGGTCATCATTTCAAAAAAAAAAGTCTGCGAATTGGTCGATTTTTTTGAAATTTTGTATGTATAGCTGGGGATATGAGAAGAGGTTTTAAACTATTTTTCATATCCCAAGGTGGTTAGGGTCTTGAAACCCAATGTGAACCAGCTGTCACCCTAGAGCGTATTTCTGAGATATTGGTATCAAATGAAATGTGTTAACAAGTGTTTAAAGGGGAATTTTTCTCAAGTCCCATGTAGGAACCCGTTTCCCAGATATCGACAAAAATGTAGAGCAGGTGTGACCCTAGGAATTGTTTGTACGATATGGGTATCAAATGAAAGGTGTTTATAAGACTTTTATCAGGAAGTGATTTTTAGTTCTATATGAGAGCCGGTTTCTGAGATATCGACTAAGATGTGGACCAGCTGTGACCCTAGAAAGTGCTTGGACAATATGTGTACCAAATGAAAGGGGTTGATGAGGGCTTTAACAGGGTTTGGTTCTTAGTTCCATATGCGACCCCGTTTCCGAGATATTGACCTAAATGCGCATGTGAAGGTGTTTTTCCCAATATGGGTATCAAAAGAAAGGCGTTGATGAGGGTTTCAACAGGGTGCGATTCTTAGTTCGTGGTGAACGGGGTTTCGAGATATTGTCCCAATGTGGAATACATGTGACCCTTTCTTTCCAAATTGTTTTTTTTATGAAAACTTAGCTTTTCTTGCTGAACATCTCTAAAAGGGTACATGGTAGGAACCTCAAAGTTTGTAAGGAGATATACGATGTCACTAATATACTCACGCAAAAATTTTAGTTATGGAAAAAGGGTGCATGGAAACTCCAATACATGCTTAATTTTTAAGCTGAATTCCTCCTAAAGTGTTAATGGCTGGGACCTGAAAATTGTTATGGATGTAAACGATATCAATAGAATCCTCAGAGAAATTAGGTAGGAGTTATCGCAAAAGAGGCGAGCAGCTCTAATCCAAACTTAATTCTTTAAGCTTAATATCTCTATGTGGGGTAAAGCTGGGACCATTAAAATTTGTATGAAGGTGAACTATCATATTCACAAAAAATATGCGGGCTATGGGGAAAAGGCGTGGCACCTCCTATACATACTTAATTTTTAAGGTTCGATATCTCTAAATATGTGAATTGGTATGGAGATATACACTCAGAAAAAAACCCCATTCTAAAAATAAGCCCGACTGGGATTAATTTTACCCTTTTTAATTCTTAAAATTTTAAGAATGATTCGGTCTTAAATATTCTTAAAATAAGATTTTTCCATTCTTGATTATAGGAATCAAGACGAAAGAGTCTTAATATAAGAATAAGCTTCTCATATTAAGAGGAAATGAGCTTAAAAAGAAACGAAGTCGTACTCATATCAAGAACATAATAAATATTCTTGATATAAGTTTCCAAACTTCTTAAATACTGCCTTCATATGTATGAGGTGAGGAGTTGCTATAGCAACAGCTTGCTTTTTTGCGAATTTCTCTTTTGATGTTGCTCAAGTAGCGGCATTGGTACATATAAACACCCACCTAAAAATTGTGTGAGTAGTGTTGTTCCGATACTAGTGAGTATGAGTATGTACCCGAAAACCAGGTTCAAGTACCAAGTACTTTTGGTAGTCAAGTACCTCGTTCAAGTATATTCATTAGAATCGATTATCTGGGCCGAGTAAGTATCGAGTATCAGTCAGCTATCGTTTCCCGCATTTTGTAGCTTCTTCTGTGACAATGCCCGCAAATTTTTTGTTTTAAGATTTTTTATCAATTCTGCGTTCCAGTACAAAACTGCTACCAAATTAAGGATTTTCGGTTCCAGTAAAAAATTAAAGCTTAAAAAGTTCCTCATGATTTTAATCTTAATAAATACTAATTTTTTGCTTAAATAATCTTGGTCACACATTGACGAGCTTTGATTGATAATATATTGATAAATAAATTATATATAAATATTATAATATTGGTAAATACTTATATATACTTTAAACTTTCATATTTATATAATATTATTGCCTAAAGAAGAATTTACCAAATTCGAATATTGCTAAAATTTTGAAAAAATAGTATTAAAACGGGTTTCAAAAATTTTCTTTTGCGGGTTTTGTTTGTAACTGTCGATAACTCAGTTATCGATAAATTTATCGAAATATATCGAGGTCCAAATGAAACTTGGGGCCGTCCCCTTTCGTTTGATACCCATATTGTAGCTGTCTGGATGTGAAATTTGAAGAAAATCCGTCTTGCCATTCTCACGTGATTGAGGAACAAAAAGCGTGAACATCCAAACATCGCTACATTCAGATTTATAATATTATTAAGATTAAAAATGCATATCATATAAATAGGCAGATCCTTTATTGAAATCCTTTTTTTCGTAGTGTATATAGTTATTACTTATTATATTTATATCTATTCTTTCAAATAAATAATTTGTTTATTAAAACCAAAAGTTTTCATAATATATACAGGATAAGTTACTTTTTTGGTATCGAGTACATGCCTCCAAAATTTAAATGAGTGCGGGTATCGAGTACGAGGCGGTATCGGAACAACACTATGTGTGAGCAAATTTTGGTGGGTACATGACGATATCAATACCACCCTCACAAAAACTTTTTTCGAATAAAGAAATACGATTATAATCGGAAATTTTGGAAATGAATTCAACAAAAATCTATTTTGTGCTGGACGAAGTCTGCGGGCCAGCTAGTAAGTGTGTAAAAAATTGATACGCTTCATTTCAGACGTCTTTTATTTAAAGTTATTGAGCAGCGAATGACTCTGGTTCGAAAGAATCTCCAGAAGGCAGACTAATATGCACCGGTCTCTGATTCAGTTAAAAATGTTCTACTTATATAACTGCAAGGGACGAGTGTGGGGCGGAGAGCTTATATGGGGTAGGAGTTCGGCAAACCAGTTTACGAGTTGAGAGGGAGGGATTGGGGTGTTTTCTGTCAGGAACTTGAAGTGAACAGGAAATTTAGGCTACCCGAGCATTTTTCAAGGGGAGTTTGTTGCCATTAAGGCTTTTAATATTCACTCGGACAGTCAAGCGACAATTAAATAATATTTCACTGCGAATATATGTAGGTATACAGAGACACACACAAACATACCTTAAACGCTGACATGGCGTAGGCGCTGGATTTGTTATATTAGACCTTGAGTCGCTGAGATTCGTTGTAGAATTGCTTAGTTGTTGTTGATTGTTGTTGTGTGTGTTGTTGTTCATGTTGTTGTGCACGTTATTAACATTGTTAACATTATTGTTGTTAATACTTCTATTGCTGACAGTTTTTATTTGATTGTTGTTTATATTCATTTTCTTATTATTATTTTTGTTGTTGTTATTGTTGCTCTGCTGCATGCCGCTTGTCGTGTGACTCGCATTTTTATGACCCAAAGCTAACGCCGACGACATTTTTTTTTTATTCACGCAAAATTTGCAACTTGTTTAGCAGAAAATCAATGAAACAAGTGTGTTATATAAAACCAGTCGTAAAATTCAAAATTCCACACCAAATATAGTTAGTTCATTAACTTTTTACAGCTTTCTACATTAAGTTTAGGCAACAAATTTTTTAGTTGGAACACGACACGCGTGTGGTGGAACACGCTCAATAGTTGCTAAGATTTGTGTTATCGTTTTTAGTGCTTTACATATGTGCTACTATTGTTTTTTTTTGTTTTTGCGTTTTTCAGATCTTATATTTTATGATT
>CAXKVI010000003.1:25157747-25173217 GCA_964058755.1 Campiglossa producta
TTAGTTCTACACGTCACATACGCTCTGCAGGAAGTCATTTGAACTTGACGTATTCACGTCCATGCCAATGACAGCAGCAGTAGACGCAGTCTAGGCAAAGCGCAGCTGAGAGATTGTGGTCATTGTCGTTGTTGTTGTTGTTGTTAAAGCTAATATAACATTGCTGGCGGTCGGTTTTGTTTGCAGTTTGTTGTTGTTGATTGTGCCTTATTTGCAACACTAGTAGCATTTCATAAATTTCTTGTTCTTATTACTCTTTCCCCTCCCCTTTGTACTTTACTATCGCACTGCTTCGTCTATTCATTTTAATTTATTACGTTTTGCTTGTTTTATGCTCATCTTCATCATCATCAGCGCTGTTGTTTTTGTTGTGTGTTTTTAATTTTTTTCCTTTCTGTAAACACAAAGCGATCACATGTCCTTCTACGGATGTGCGCTGCGGTATTAATGACATCTACGCTCTACAACAAACTCTTCGCATGTTGCAGTGATTTGCAAACTTTTTTGCAGAAGCCAGAGTCTGAGGTGAATGAGCTTTACTGGAGGGAAGAAATGTTGGCAAGCAGAAAACTTGAAAGAAAATAGATGTAGTCTGCTGGGGTTTACCTCACTTATTTAGGATTTGGGATCAGATTAGAGATTCTTAATAATTTCATTGAAAAAGAGTTACAGTAACTTTAATACTAGACCTGTACCATAGTAATTATCATTATTGTTATACGTAACAATAACTGAAACCCTAGCCGTAACTTTATACCTAGTCGTAACCATAACCGTAACCATAACGTAACCATAGCCGTAACCATAACCGTAACCATAACCGTAACCATAACCGTAACCATAACCGTAACCATAACCGTAACCATAACCGTAAACATAACCGTAACCATAACCGTAAACATAACCGTAACCATATCCGTAACCATAACCGTAACCATAACCGTAACCATAACCGTAACCATAACCGTAACCATAACCGTAACCATAACCGTAACCATAACCGTAACCATAACCGTAACCATAACCGTAACCATAACCGTAACCATAACCGTAACCATAACCGTAACCATAACCGTAACCATAACCGTAACCATAACCGTAACCATAACCGTAACGATAACCGTAACCATAACCGTAACCATAACCGTAACCATAACCGTAACCATAACCGTAACTGTAGCCTTATACTTTAGCGTAACCGTGATCGTAGCAGTACCGGAATCCAAGTAAGAAACTCAAAACAAAACAATAAACGTACTTTTTCTTTTTCCTTTTTCCTTTTTCCTTTTTCCTTTTTTCCTTTTGCTTTTGTCCTTTTTCCCTTCTCCTTTTTCCTTTTCCTTTTTACTTTTTCCTTTTTCTTTTTCCTTTTTCATTTAACCTTTTTCTCTTCTTCTTTTTCCTTTTCCTTTTTACTTTTTCCTTTTTCCTTTTTCTTTTTTCTTTTTTCTTTTTCCTTTTTCATTTAACCTTTTTCCCTTTTCCTTTTTCCTTTTTCCTTTTTCCTTTTTCCTTTTTCCTTTTTCCTTTTTCCTTTTTCCTTTTTCCTTTTTCCTTTTGCCTTTTTCCTCTTTCCTTTTTCCTTTTTCCTTTTTCCTTTTGCCTTTTTCCTCTTTCTTTTTCTGTTTTCCTTTTTCCTTTTCCTTTTTTTTCCTTTACCTTTAGCTTTACCTTTACTTTACCTTTACCTTTACCTTTACCTTTACCTTTACCTTTACTTTACCTTTACCTTTACCTTTACCTTTACCTTTACCTTTACCTTTACCTTTACCTTTACCTTTACCTTTACCTTTACCTTTACCTTTACCTTTACCTTTACCTTTACCTTTACCTTTACCTTTACCTTTACCTTTACCTTTACCTTTACCTTTACCTTTACCTTTACCTTTACCTTTACCTTTACCTTTACCTTTACCTTTACCTTTACCTTTACCTTTACCTTTACCTTTACCTTTACCTTTACCTTTACCTTTACCTTTACCTTTACCTTTACCTTTACCTTTACCTTTACCTTTACCTTTACCTTTACCTTTACCTTTACCTTTACCTTTACCTTTACCTTTACCTTTACCTTTACCTTTACCTTTACCTTTACCTTTACCTTTACCTTTACCTTTACCTTTACCTTTACCTTTACCTTTACCTTTACCTTTACCTTTACCTTTACCTTTACCTTTACCTTTACCTTTACCTTTACCTTTACCTTTACCTTTACCTTTACCTTTACCTTTACCTTTACCTTTACCTTTACCTTTACCTTTACCTTTACCTTTACCTTTACCTTTACCTTTACCTTTACCTTTACCTTTACCTTTACCTTTACCTTTACCTTTACCTTTACCTTTACCTTTACCTTTACCTTTACCTTTACAATTCTCAATGTACATCCCCTTCTCCTTTCAGCCCAACAAAAATTTATTTAACAAATATTTCAATTAGAACACCAATCATAATTTAAATTCAAAATCCTTGAACTACATTGGGACCAAGAGCCCTTTCAGTTCAATAGCTTTGATGTAAAAAAACAAGATTCAGCACCACCTGTTCTACGCAGACTGTGTTGTTGTTAGGAGTATATGTAATATAAAAACAACAAAAAAAGTTGCTACTAACTACATGCCCTCAGCTCTTTCATAATAGCTGCGGCATTCGAGCGAGATGAAGCTAGGTACGAAGTATAAATCCCGTATTTTGAAGTCGTTGCCGAGCAGCTACTGATATTACAACCTTTGCTGATGTTGCTGCTGCTTGTTTTGCTGCCTTGTCATGTTGTTGATGGACTGCTCAGCTCATTGTCTGTTTTATTCTACTCTAGTCATTGTTGGTCACATTTCTCGCTTGTTGTTGCTTCCGCTACTGCGTTGTGCAAAAAAAAGGGCTTCTGTGCTGTTGGCAGCTGTTGCTCATCATCATCATAACACGTAATCACATACTATATTCTAGTAGTATTGTTGTTGCTGTTGTTATGATTGAAGCATGTTGCGGTTGCACGCACGTAGTGTTGATGAGGGAAGCAACATATCACGTTTTGTCCGTTCTGACTGCATTGAACGTGTGCAACATATTATATTGCAGCAAAAAATATAACTAAAAGCATACTTATATACTTATTTATGTATGTGTGTATGTATGGTTCTAGAAAGTTTATAAGCACAGGAGTATGTATTTTTGTAAATATGTCCTGAAAAAAACATTCTATATGCCAACATTTATGTAGAAAAGCTTGAAATGTTGCATTTTCTCGAGATAATATCGGATATGCCTAAAAATTTATATAAAAGGATCAGCCCTAGAAGGTCACTATTCTTACTCGGAAGAAGGCTTACGATACGGTTCAACTACGATCCCACAGAGGATATCCACAAGGTGGTCTTATCGCCTCTTCTGTGGAGCGTAGTGATAAACGAACTCTTGCAGGTACTAATTGACAATCGTATACGACAACTACGTTATCTCGATGACAGAACTATGAGAGTACTCTCGGTGATATCATCCACATAGTGTCTAAACAACAACTCCAACGAAACTGCAATCATTTACTTCACGAAAAGAAAATTTATACAGTAAAATGCTTCGAGGTTGCTTTCGAATCCAAGTTATTAAGGAGGAAACGTCTTGAGAACGCGACATCAAAGGCACCCAGGGCAACAATGGTGTGCCGAAGACTCGCGGGCAAGTACCGGGGATGAAATCCAAAGATGATGAGCTGGATGTACGATAATAATATACGGAACGGTGGCATTTGCATCCCAAATGCAAGGAAGATAATACGCCCCTCGTACCAAAGAGTCCATACGAGCTGGCACCGTGTAACGAATTAGCTTGGGTCCAGGCCACGTCGGGTAGATGGCAACGAACAAGCCGATCAGCTCTCCATATCATGAAGAAAGGGCTCAGGAAAGCGAAACAAACTTGGGAAAGGGACACTCGCGTCAGACGACCGGGCTGCGTCAGAGTAAGGCAATGATGGGCGGTTCTAATACCAAAGGAAGCAAAGCGATAATCGGCCGGTCTAGAACCATCTTAGGATTTTTGGATGAGACATTGCGTCCGGCAGCCTGTGCCACTTCTGTGATAATGAGGATGCCACTGTGGAAGTCATATTGTGCAAATGCAATAAAAGAAGACGGAAGACGATATCTCAGAACTGGTTACTCTTAGAGAAAAAATATTTGTAGAGAATTTCCAGGTCTACAACTTTGCCTCAGATAATTTTTCGAAAAAACTTTACGTTTTCGAGAAAAGTCCAAAATACCTAAAAGGTTGGGCTTTGACCCTGAAACACATTTTTAGCACACATGGGATCGATGGGGACTTTTGAAGTTTTGTTTCTGACGGTGAACCTAGCTCTTTACCAAAATTTGGCTCTGTAGCAATTATTGTTATTTCGATGTTTATTTTGATAGGCCTATAACCTGAAATTTTTTCCAAACCTATTCTGTGAAAAAAAGACGTGAGTACCAAGTACTCGTGAGGATTGATGTGTAAACATGTGTATTCTGCATAAAACTTCATTTCATGAATGACTCGCCTATGAGTCATTTTTGACTCATCAATGAGTCATTTTTCACTTATCAATGAGTAATTTTTGACTCATTAATGAGCCATTTTTGATTCATCATCTGCGTGTAGGCAGCGTAACTTTCTTGGATGACCCCCCAGCGCTAAGATGTTTACACATCTTCGGAAAATATCTTTGCTCTTCCGCTGTTTGTCCTAAGGCTTCCTAGGCAGGGAAGTGTTGTTGTTAGTCCCAGCTTACAATCAATCACAGTCACCTTCTGCTACTGCTTCTTCTTT
Organism: Campiglossa producta; assembly: GCA_964058755.1. Classification (NCBI taxonomy): domain Eukaryota; kingdom Metazoa; phylum Arthropoda; class Insecta; order Diptera; family Tephritidae; genus Campiglossa; species Campiglossa producta. Next base: position 25,162,548 of record CAXKVI010000003.1, read on the forward strand.
CAATACTCACCATCTACCACACTACAATTAAGCCAAAGCTACGCACTTGTACTTAAGAAATTATTGAGCTCATCCTCCGTTGGCTCATCCTGTGAGTTAAGTGAAATAAAAAACACAAAAAAAAATAAACTTGATGCACAAAAAATGTGAAAGATAAAAATAAATAAAATATATATCCTACTTCCGTTTCCACTTTGCGGTCGGCGTGTGCGCGTCTTGAGTTCCTTAGCAATCCGTCGACATTGTCTGCGTAACCTGAGTTCATTCAATCTCAGTTTCGGTATCATTGTACATTCTTCCTGTCTCTTCTACCTGATGACACAAACTTCTATGAAACAAAAAATTTCTTAATGGAAGCTGTTAAGTCGAGACTAATGAAATTTGTTGCATGTCGCTGGTAATTTGATAGGCCGTATGTCACACGAAGTGGAAAAAGACAGTCGAGGTGACGTAGGTAAAACAAGCAGAGATTGCGTAAGGTTGTCAATTTTTTATGGTGCTGTAGTTATTCCCTTTTTTGGTTGATTATTTTGTCGGAATTTGTCATGCTGAAAGTTGCAGCTACTATAAGCATCAAAAAACACACGCAGGCGCACAGGTACCAACAGCTAGTAGCAAGCGGAAGTCAAGTGTAAGCGCAGATCATCTGTCTTATAAATGCTACATCATTTTTTATTACTTTTTTTTGGAATATCTCAATTTCAAAATATTTTTTGCTTTTGAAATTCTGCACTTGTGGGAAATTATAAGATGGGCGGCGCCTGCTTATTCACACATTTGCTGAGATTATCTTTGTAATCTAATAACTGAATATTTAAAGCTTTTATTGGATTTTGTGATTTTAGAACACCTGGGCTCAGTTTCTGTTAGTTTAGCTACGATTTTCTTTCATTGTCCCATACAATTCGCTGTCATGTTAGTTTTCTAAGCTTGAACAAGGCTTTGAGTCATTGATCTCTGCTAAAAGAGGCAAAATGAAAAAAAAAAAATATATAATAAAAAAATATTTTTAAATTAAAATATTTTTAAAATGAACTAAAAACTGCAAAATAATTTCTCCTCTGCCTGCATAGATTCTTCACGACGTAGAGCTTGTCCTGAACATTTGTGAGTGTGAATTCTTATGGGTATTAAACAGTACTTGGCAAGATTGATAAAAACATTTGGAACTTGCTATATCGGAAAAAGTGGATGTTTTTAGGAAAGCTCAAATCGGAAATAAGATTGTTAGAAAGTTATGTGAACCACCTGCGCCAATGTTTTTATAAACGCCAGAATCGCGGTAACATGAACAACATTACCGACGACGTGCGCCTAAATGTAAGCAACTTTCTCAAACACATTCTATTGTGTAGACAGACATTTTATTGTGTGGACAGTCGACATTCCATTGTGTAGACTGTAGATTGATATGCAGAAGAACTAAACTTAATATAGGACGACAAATGGGATATTTGCAAATAAAGCAATATATGGATATTTTTCGTATAATGCATTGTAAGCGAAACCTGAACGATGGTGAAAATTTCAAAATCCCAGCTCAACGGGAAGTTAATTCAAAATCCAAGTCAAAATCTCTGGATATGAAATTTTTCAAATATCTCTACCCATGCTCCACCTATCGGAATTATTTTTTTGTTATAGTGCGTTAGGGCAGAAAACTAAGCGATAATGAAATTTCAAGATCCTAACTCAACGGGAAGTTCGTTGAAAAACGAATTAATAGACACCGAAAATGCATTTCGTAAATAGAGCCACTCACGCGCTACATATCGGGTCCAATTTTTGTTTGAACATTCGGAATATGATCAATTAATACGCACGATAAATATCAGCCAAATCGGTCCATAATTAGGATTTTTAGTTTTTATTACTCCGATCTCAGCTCCACCTAGCAGAAAATATTTCTCCGAATTCCGAATTTCAGCCAAATCGGACCATAAATGGGATTTTTCGAAATATAGCGACCCAGCCACCTATCGGATTTTTGTTTTCATAATATTGCATTTTCATCGCGACCTGAACTGTGGTGAAAATTTCAAGACTCTACCACAAGAGGAAGTTGGTTTAAAATTGAGCGCAAAAATCCGGCCACAAGAACGACGAAAGCGACCTAATAAAAACATTTTAAAAAAGGTTTCATTTTAAAGAAAAAAGTCAAGCTTTAAAATAAAATTAAAAAAAATATTAAAAATGCCCAAATTTGAAAAAAAAAATTAAAAAATTTTTTTTTATAAAATTTTTACTAAAATTTTTCAATAATTTTTTTTTTTATTTATATTCCAAAAGAAACGGAAAAAATACTTTAGAAAAAGTTTCCATAAAAAAAAATTTAAAAATTGACTCGATTTTAAATTAAAAGAAAATAAATAATTAAATTTAAATTATAATTAAATAAAAGAAAAAAAGAAAAAAATAAATTATATAATGTATGCAAATGCAGAACGTAATTTAACTTCTAATAATTGGAATTCTTTTCAAATCTTTGAGTTCAAAACAAAATTTCCCACACTTCATAAAACATTAACATGAATATATTACAAATCTGCATTTAAACCTCACTACATCATTCCTGCATATGCACTTAGTCAATGTAAGCTTAAAACAAGTGAAATAAAATTCACAACTCAGCTGACTCAACAACATTCCAACATTGCCACGGCATACAAATTCATTCCTTGAAATGTGTCAAATCACCAAACAAACTATTGCTGTTGCTCTGGGCTAGCTACTGGTTTTTCGGTTACGTAAACGAATTCCAATTTCCACTGGTTTTCACATAGTAAAATTTGTATGTTTTCGTTAATTGCGGAAAAGAAAAACATTACATGAAAAATCAGAGTAAAAATGTTTGGCTTCGTCTTCAGTTTTTAAGTGCCGTGTCAGCGTAATTATCATCGTCGCCTTTTATGATATCTTGAGTGTTTCATCAGCGACAGGTTCATTAAAGCTTAGGTTGGAATTAAAAATTATTTTCACATTTGGTCGCATTAGCTATTTAAACAAAACCTGATATGGGCTGACAACAACAATAACAACTTACCTGCGTGGTGAAATTAGAAGGCGTTCACTTGATTTGCCCTGAGTAATTTTTCAATTATTACATCAACAAGATTTTACTCTTTCGATAATTTAGTGTTTTTTTTTCTTTTCTTTTGGGGACGATTTGTCAAAATTTTGTATTGGGGTTGAATGAGGTTAGTTGTAACAATTTCTCGTACTAGATAAGTTAATTTTTTTTCTGTCTGATTCATTGTACTTTTTAATTTTAATTTTTATTTTTTTTTTTATTTTTTTTTTTATTTAAAAAAATTTTTTTATTATTTTTTCATTTTATTTTATTGTTTTTTTTTTTTATTTTTTTATTTTATTTTATTTTATTGTTTTTTTTTTATTTATTTTATTTTATTTTATTTTATTTTATTTTATTTTATTTTATTTTATTTTATTTTATTTTATTTTATTTTATTTTATTTTATTTTATTTTATTTTATTTTATTTTATTTTATTTTATTTTATTTTATTTTATTTTATTTTATTTTATTTTATTTTATTTTATTTTATTTCATTTAATTTTATTTTATCTTATTTTATTGTTTTTCATTTTATTTTATTTTATTTTATCTTATTTTCTTTTGTGTTATTCGGTTTTATTTTATTTTATTTTATTTTATTTTATTTATTTTATATTATTTTATTTTATTTTATTTTATTTTATTTTATTTTATTTTATTTTATTTTATTTTATTTTATTTTATTTTATTTTACTTCATTTTATTTTATTTTATTTTATTTTATTTTATTTTATTTTATTTTATTTTATTTTACTTCATTTTATTTTATTTTATTTTATTTTATTTTATTTTATTTTATTTTATTTTACTTCATTTTATTTTATTTTATTTTATTTTATTTTATTTTATTTTATTTTATTTTATTTTATTTTATTTTATTTTATTTTATTTTATTTTATTTTATTTTATTTTATTTTATTTTATTTTATTTTATTTTATTTTATTTTATTTTATTTTTTTGTTTTTTTTATCTTTTTTTTATTTGTTATATTTTTTTGTCTGGTTTATTGTATACTATTTTTTATATTGTTTTATTTTATGTTTTTTCATTTTTTTATTTTAGAGTTGAAATTATTTAGTCACTTAAAAAATCTCTTTCGACCTTTTTTTGACGCAAGTTGGTATATTTGCTGATACCTGAGGTCTTCCAGAAGCTTCACAAGTGCTCTTACATATCGCTACCCTAATTCACAAAGGCCATAACTGACATAAACAAAATTGTACAGGAGAAGCAAAAAACAAAAACTTTTTTTAATTGAACGCATGCAAATATAGCTTTGTAAATTTGGAAACTCCTTAAAATTTGTAGTGAAAAACTCATTTTCGAAAAATGTGTCAATTAGGACCTTTGTGAATTAAGGTAACGATATATAAAAGTAAAATCTCTTCGTAAAGCTCCCCGTTTTGTAATGGAAAACGAGCACACTTTCCATCCTGACCGCATATAATGCCTATACGTACCTTACGTGCGTGGTCATATGTGTGTAACTATGTAAGACAGGCATTGCTTGGCAGCATTTAAAGAGCTAAATGCATAGATTTCCTTTTTCTTTGCAATTCAACGCTCCAAATAAGTTACATTAAACCAGCAAATGTGGGGATAGATGACTTTACCATGCGTTGCACTAGACCAACTTGTCTATACTCTGCCGTGACGGGAGCGCCGGGCGATAGATGTGGCGTGGATAATGTTGTTGAAGACATGTACATATGTATGTATAGCAGTCACACATTTTCCAAGTCGCTGATTATGCTCAACAAAGTCAGTCAAGTCGGTCAGGCAATCAGGCTGCTTTTGTTATTTATCACATACAGGGACCGAAGCTTAATTAAGCTGAACTAAATTTAAAAAAAATGAAATGGACTGAAATCAAATAAAATAAAAAATAAATAAAATAAAATAAAGAGTTTTTTAAGCAGGCTTGAGGACCGTAATTTAGTTTAAGTAACATTAAGGTAGCCAAATCTAAGGGTAAAATAAAATAAAATAAAAAAAATAAAATAAAATAAAATAAAAAAAAATAAAAAAATAAAATAAAATAAAATAAAATAAATAAAATAAAATATAATAAAATAAAATATAATAAAATAAAATAAAATAAAATAAAATAAAATAAAATAAAATAAGATAAAATAAAATAAAATAAAATAAAATAAAATAAAATAAAATAGAATAAAATAAAATAAAATAAAATAAAATAAAATAAAATAAAATAAAATAAAATAAAATAAAATAAAATAAAATAAAATAAAATAAATAAAATAAAATTAAATAATTAAATAAAAATAAAGTAAAATATAGTAAAATAAAATAAAATAAAAAAAAAAAATAAAAAAAATAAAAAAAAAATAAAAAAAAAAAATAAAATTGTTGAAATAATCCAGCTCAATGATAAATCACGTTTTCTCAATTGAAAGTATTTAATGAATATAAAAATTTTATACAAAAGTCATTTCAGTTTAATCAAAAAATCTTATGCTACTTTTTCAAATTCATAATTATACAGTTGGGATGTTAACAAGAACAAAATATTTCTAACAATCTCCGCCTCAGCCCAACTGGAATAAAAGAAATTAAATGGATAGTTTTAGTAATTTGCAACAATTTTCGTGTTTACTCAACGTTAGACATTTTGTGAATATGTCAGCTGCATTTTCTGTTGTCTGTACATATTTTATATCAATTTCTCCGGACAAAAATTTGTCTCTGATATAATGAAAACGTATATCAATATGTTTACTTCTTTTATGTACTACTGGATTCCGAACTGCAAACTGTGCACCTTGATTATCACACTTTATGATAGTTGGTTCTTTGTGTAATTTTTCGAAACCCAACTCTGATAACAAATTTCGATGAAATGCAATTTCTTTCGCTCCTTGACACATGGCCACATACTCCGCCTCCATCGTACTCAGGGAAACCATATGTTGTTTTTTGGCCTCCCACGCAATTAAAGCATTATTAAAAAATAAAGCGTAGCCACTCATAGATTTACGGTCATTTGTGTCAGAACCCCAATCGGAATCTGTATAACAAACCAAATTATTGCTAGTTTTCTCGTACGTAAGCATGCCTTTTGGTTTTTCCTTAAGATAACGTAGTACACGCTTAGCGGCTAAAAAATGTTGTTCATGTGGATGACTAAGATATTGCGATAACTTACTGACTGCGAATGCAATATCTGGCCTAGACGTAATAGCCAAATAAGTTAAACCACCTAAAAGTGATTGATATGCTTTAATATTATATCCTTCACAATCTTTTCTAGTACATTTTTCCAATATTGTACCTTGTGCAAATGGTGTCGAAACACCATTACAATTTTGCATATTCCATTTCTTTAACAAATCATTTGTATATTTTTCCTGATGAACAATAATAGATCCACGTTCTGTATTTCGTTCAATCTGCATCCCTAAATAGTATGAAATTGGTCCTCTATCTTTAGCCTCGATTTGAGAACACAAATTTTCTGTAATTTTTTCCATTGTCGATTTTGAAGAACATGCCAAAATTATATCATCAACATAAATCACAGCTATGTTTATTTCTTTTTCATTTTTATTTATGTAAACGCAATTATCAGACTTGCATCGTTTAAACCCCATATTATTAAGTATTGAATTAATTTTTATATTCCAATCACGTCCTGCTTGTTTTAAGCCATACAAAGATTTCTTTAATTTGCAAACCTTTTCTGGATGCTCTTTACTTAAAAACATTTCTGGTTGTTTCATAAACACATCCTCCTCTAATTCACCATTTAAATATGCCGACACAATATCAATATGCCGTAAAAGCAACTCGAATTTCACTGCTATGGCCAAAACAAGCCGAATAGTAGATTGTCGTGCTACGGGTGCATATGTTTCATTAAAATCTTCTCCATAAATCTGCGAGCAACCCTGTGCAACTAATCTTGCCTTATATCTCTCTACTGTCCCATCTGGATTATATTTTGTTGTAAATATCCATTTTGAACCAATGACATTTTTGTTAGTTGGACAATCGACCAATTCCCATGTCCCATTTTTCATTAAAGAATTGTACTCCGCCTGCATAGCTGTTTTCCAATGCTCACTGTCTTCTGATTTTAATGCATTCGCAACCGTTATCGGACTTGAAACTAATGAATTCAAGTTTTCTGAACTTTCCATCAAATACATTTTACGTGGGCGACCTACTGTGCCATCTCTTATTATTCTAGGCCTACCCCTCTTACGCTTATTTGTAACTACAGTACCGTCTTCTTCATTTTCAATTCTTTCACTATAAGTTGAAATACTTTGTTCATCATCAACAACAGTAGGAATACAAATTGTATCATTAGCAGTTTGGTTCGCTTCTTCTATTTGATTGATATTTGAAATATTATTACTGTTTTTATTTTGACTCAAATCAATGTTTATTTCACTTTCTAAATCTGCAAAAACCATTAACTCCCCTTCCTTTTGGGATTCAATACTTTCTTTTGTGTATTTATTTTCAAAAAATATCACATCCCGTGCAATAATAATTGTTCTCTTTTCCGGATCATACAATCTATATCCTTTCGTTAAATCAGCGTATCCTACAAAAATATATTTCGAACCTTTTGCTTGAAACTTTGATCTATTCTGTTGTTTATTCAATGCTACGACATCACAGCCGAATACTTTGAAATATGCTACAGATGGTTTTCTTCCTATCCAGCGTTCATAAGGTGTACTATCTTTAATTAATTTAGTAGGTGAACGATTTCGAATATAAGTAGCAGTATTTACAGCCTCAGTCCATATACTTTGTGAAACTTTTGATGTTTCTAGTATGCAACGCGACATTTCAACCAGAGTACGATTGACTCTTTCTGCCACACCATTTTGTTGTGGTGTATAGCAAACTGTGGTTTCATGCTGAATACCATGCTGTTTAAAAAAATTTTCAAATCGGGAATTTATGTACTCGCGACCATTGTCACTTCTTACACATTTTAATTTACGACCTGTATGCCTCTCAGCTTCATTGACAAAATTTTTAAACGCTTCAAAAGCTTCTGATTTTTCTTTCAAAAAACGAGTTACAATATATCTTGAATAGTCATCTATAAACGTAATAAAATATTTCGATCCACTATGAGATGCTATTTTCATTGGTCCACAAATGTCTGTATGTACTAGTTGGAGTACATCAGTTGTATAAATGCATGACATACTTTTAAATGATTTTCTGGTAATTTTGCACGTTGCACACGTAGTACAACTAAAATCTTTAGGCAGTTTTGTATATAGTCCTCTGACAATATTCTTTTTAGACAAGTCGCAAATATCTTTAACATTTAAGTGTCCAAACCTCTTATGCCAAATCTCAAAATCATTATTTTTGTCATTTACCATAGCATTTATACATTCGTTTGCATCAAAACAAACACAAAAAATACCGTTGTCCATTTTCGCAGAAAATATAATACTACCATCTTTCGACTTCACTACAGACTCTTTTTGATCAAATTGTACCAAGTTACCACGTTCAATTATTTTACTTACTGACAGAAAATATCCATGCAAGCTTGGAACGTATAACACATCTTTCAACACAATGTCACGAGCATTAAATTTTACCTTAATCGTACCTTTGCCTTTAGCCTACTACACATGTGCGATGAAGCACCACTGTCTAGAATCCACATATTGTCATTTGAAATCTTGTTAGAAAAATATACACTTAAAATCGATTCATTTTTGATTATTTTACATTGTGATTTAATATGTCCTCGCTTACCACAACCATAACATTTTACGTTATTCCAACTACGTGATTTGGAATTATTTTGAACATAGCTTTTATTACTGTTACCTTCAGATGCTGCAACCATCTTTGATGTACCACATTTCTTTGATTTGTTGAAATTTGCAGCAAATACACTCTCATTTTTATCTCCAAATTTTGCAGTTCTCCGTTTCTCTTCTTCCAGTATCTTGATTTTCAATTGTTCAAACGTTGGCAACTGATCCCTACTTTCAATTGCAACTACAAAACTATCCATTTCATCAGGAAGGCTACATAATAACAAAATGCATAGAAAATCTTCAGGAATTTGAATACCTATTGTTTTCAAACTATCAACTATAGTACAAAACTCATTCATTTGCGCTACTATTTTGTCACCTGCACTTAACCTAAAATGCACAAGTTTCTTAAATAAATTAACTTTCCGTGCTGGACCATCAGCACTATATAATCTGTTCAATATCATCCATGCTTCGTGGGCCGTCTTGCAGTTCTTAATGTGTATTAACTCCGATGACTTTACACAAAGAGTGATGTACGCCAATGCCTTCTTATTCAAATTTTCCCATCTAATCTTAGCTACTGCATCTTCATCCGATGAACATATCACCTCTACAACTTCCCAGAACTCCATGGTAATAAGCAAACTTCTCATTTGTACAGCCCAAGTACTATAATTGTCAGCACTCAACTTCTCAATCTGCGCCAGAGAACTCATCATGGCAATGATTTATTTTCATACAACAAATGCGAAAAAATATTCAAATACGCGACAAACGCAGAAACAAATCTTTCAATTAATGCAAAAACGTGTTTAATAAACGCGATGAGTCGGGGCCCATAACCAAATGTTGAAATAATCCAGCTCAATGATAAATCACGTTTTCTCAATTGAAAGTATTTAATGAATATAAAAATTTTATACAAAAGTCATTTCAGTTTAATCAAAAAATCTTATGCTACTTTTTCAAATTCATAATTATACAGTTGGGATGTTAACAAGAACAAAATATTTCTAACAAAAATAAAATAAATAAATAAAATAAAATTAAAAAAATAAAACAAAAAAATAAAAAAATAAAATAAAATAAAATAAAATAAATAAAATAAAATAAAATAAAATAAAATATAATAAAATAAAATAAAATAAACTAAAAAAAATATATAATAAAAAAAAATAAAATAAAATAAAATAAAATAAAATAAAATAAAATAAAATAAAATAAAATAAGTATGTATGTTATGAGTTTTTGGTCATTAATTTGAGAATCTTTGAAGCTTTGGTGGACTTTTGACCGTTTGGGAATAATTTTTCTTAAATTATTCTATGTTTTTATTATTAGTGAACAAGATGGAAAAGTAACAACAATTACAAGCTACCATGATTACGTAATTTCGGCCTTGCTCAAGGGCACTTATCAAATGGCTTTGTGTTTAGAAATTTTTTCATCACCTTTTGTTGGTCATCGAACCAAGAACCAAGGGGATTAGGAATTTCTAAGCCCGCAGTGTGTACCTCTTACACCAAGCTGCGTTGAGATTATTGCCAGCTTATATCCATCATGTTCACTTAGTATGTATTCATTTTATTTGTTGTTTGTTTTTTATACTACCTTATCGACAACTAGAGCGACATCAATCGACCGCCATTTATACTAGCAGTGTCAAGGATTTTAGTGCACCCCGTGATCATTTTACTGACAGCTGCAGCTTATTTTCACAGGGTGGCTTTTTTCGCTGTGTCCTGCGATTAATATGTATGTATGTTATGAGTTTTTGGTCATTAATTTGAGAATCTTTGAAACTTTGGTGGACTTTTGACCGTT
>CAXKVI010000003.1:25173417-25175917 GCA_964058755.1 Campiglossa producta
AGCTTGGTGTAAGAGGTACACACTGCGGGCTTAGAAATTCCTAATCCCCTTGGTTCTTGGTTCGATGACCAACAAAAGGTGATGAAAAAATTTCTAAACACAAAGCCATTTGATAAGTGCCCTTGAGCAAGGCCGAAATTACGTAATCATGGTAGCTTGTAATTGTTGTTACTTTTCCATCTTGTTCACTAATAATAAAAACATAGAATAATTTAAGAAAAATTATTCCCAAACGGTCAAAAGTCCACCAAAGTTTCAAAGATTCTCAAATTAATGACCAAAAACTCATAACATACATACATATTAATCGCAGGACACAGCGAAAAAAGCCACCCTGTGAAAATAAGCTGCAGCTGTCAGTAAAATGATTACGGGGTGCACTAAAATCCTTGACACTGCTAGTATAAATGGCGGTCGATTGATGTCGCTCTAGTTGTCGATAAGGTAGTATAAAAAACAAACAACAAATAAAATGAATACATACTAAGTGAACATGATGGATATAAGCTGGCAATAATCTCAACGCAGCTTGGTGTAAGAGGTACACACTGCGGGCTTAGAAATTCCTAATCCCCTTGGTTCTTGGTTCGATGACCAACAAAAGGTGATGAAAAAATTTCTAAACACAAAGCCATTTGATAAGTGCCCTTGAGCAAGGCCGAAATTACGTAATCATGGTAGCTTGTAATTGTTGTTACTTTTCCATCTTGTTCACTAATAATAAAAACATAGAATAATTTAAGAAAAATTATTCCCAAACGGTCAAAAGTCCACCAAAGTTTCAAAGATTCTAAAATAATATAAAATAAAATAAAATAAAATAAAATAAAATAAAATAAAATAAAATAAAATAAAATAAAATAAAATAAAATAAAATAAAATAAAATAAAATATAATAAAATAAAATAAAATAAAAAAATAAAAATAATAATAAAATAAAATAAAATAAATAAAATAAAATAAAATAAAATAAAATAAAAAAATAAAAAAAAATAAAATAAAATAAAATAAAATAATATTAAATAAATTTAAATTAAACTTATTTAATTTAAATAAATTAAATTAAATTACATTAGATTTAATTAATATACATAAATTAACTTAAATCAAATTATATTAAATTAAATTAAATTAATTGAATTAAATTAAAATTACTTAAACTAAATTACGGTCCCAGATAATGTCTACAGCTGCAGCAGCATAACTGATACATACTATATATATTTGTATCTACAAGTATGTATCAAAGTAGAAGTCATTCGCTTGCCTTATGAGCACAAGCGTTTCGCGCGCTTTTGCGGCTGCGCACTGATAGCGTTACACACACACACATTTTCTGCTTGTCATGCCGGTAATGACTCCACCATGTAAGTACTGCATTGAAAAGCTGTTGGTGTTATTTTTTAATATGTTTTTTGTTCTTCATTTCGCATCGCTACACATTTTTTTTCACTCTTCATAGAAAATGACAAAGGCAGCGCTTTGAAGTAAGTTAATCGCTCTCATCAACCCACAGTCCCCCTGAATATATGTAGTTATATAGCCCCTATACACACAAGAATGTATATACATAAGTAAGTAAAATAGTGTGTAGTTGTTTGACTTACTGCCGGCCTGACTGGTCTCTGTGTACGTCCGACACCAGCTAGACAGCCAGCTTAGCCACTAACCAGCCAACCAGGCATCCATCTATCCATACATTGCTTCCAACAGCTCGAGTCAGATATGAACATTTGTCCATCTCCTATTCTTCTTCTTCTAGACGCCCATTTGGTCACCGACACTACTATTTGCAGGTTCCTGTTGTTGTTGTTGTTATCTTCACTAGAGCAACCCAGTCGTTTACTTGCAGATACACTGCAACAGCTCGCTGATCCATGAAAATCAACCGTGCGCAGCCGTTCAAGTATTTATAAATATGTATGTATGTGAATAAGGCTTGCTGTTGTTGTTTTTGATAAATTTTTTTTTATTTCTAAACATTCTTTTATATATTAAAATTAAAAAAGTAGAAAAAGTGTAAATGCTAATTATTGTTGGTGTTGTTGTTGGTCATGCTTAATGTTGGAAAAAGCGAAATCTAGCGCTTTCCTCTCATAAGTCCCCTAGATACTTTATGTTTATTGTTGTTCTTATTTCGAAATTTTTTTCCACTTATCATTTATTGTATTACTTTCCACGGTTATGCTTTGTGCTCTTCTATTTCTTATTAATTGACACCTTAAAATTGCAGTCATCGAGTTTATTGCTGGTACGTGTTTGTTGTGAAGAAAAAATTATTTGAAAAACTATAGAAAGGAAGGGTGAGCGAAATTCATGAATGTATCTAAGAGCTTTATTGCACAAATCGGCACTTAAGATGTTTAAGATCTTGCTAAGTCTGAAGAATGGTTTATGTTAGGGATTTTTAAAAATTGTAAAAGTAGGAAAAAAAGCTAGGTTGAACTGAAATAAAGCAAATAAATTTCAGAAGTATGAATGTGGTAAAATTAAAATTTTG
>CAXKVI010000003.1:25180917-25183417 GCA_964058755.1 Campiglossa producta
ATTAAGCGAGTAGAATCCTAATCAACCATTTTAACAATTTTTTGTGTGTCTGTCTGTCTGTATATTTGTGGCCGTATCACTCTGAAAGTGATGAATGGAATTGAATGAAACTCTTTTCGTTGGATTGCTAGACGCTCAACTTGAAGTTTAAGATATTATTTTTTGCGATATCTCAGCGGGTTTTGGGGATATCGCCCAATATGTAGACCATGTCTGTCTGTATGTTTGTGGTCGTAAAACTCTCAAAGTACTGAATGGAATTGAATCGTTGGATTGCTAGACGCTCAACTTAAAGTTTAAGATATTATTTTTTGCGATATCTCAACGGGTTTTGGGGATATCGTCCAATATGGGGACCAGGGGTGGCCAAAAATGTCTTAGTACAATATGGGTGTCAAACGAAAGCTGTCAATGAGTGCTATAATATGCGATTTAATTCATTGAAATATCGGAAATGGTTTGGGAAATTGGTTTCGGAAGTACCGACGAATTTTTCCACAAAAATGTGTTAGTACATTATGGGTATCAAACAAAAGGTGTTTATGAATGCTGTCATAAACCATTTGATTAATTTCAATACCTAAACTACGCATACGAAGTCGCGGGCACTAGCTAGTTGTATCCTATAATTAAAAAAAAACTTTCAAATCTCTCTCTTCTTCTCCATTCCCACCTCTAACTATGTTGGTATCTATATCTCTATATCCATCTCTGTCTCTATCTTCATATTTATGTATATCTATTTTCATCTTTGTCTCCATTACTAACACTAACGCTATCTCTATCATTATTGCTGATAACTCCATTACTGCCTATGTCTCTCTATCTTTATCATTATTGCTGATGTCATCTGTCTCTCTCTATCTCTACATCTCTCTTTTTGCTCCTATTTCCCTCTCCATCTCATATCTTTATCTCACTCTATCCTTATATCTATCTCTATCTTAACCTCTTTCTCTATGTATATCTTGTCTTTACCTTCATCTTTATCTCCATCTCCTTCGATATATCCATATCGATTTCCATATCCTGCTTCTTCTCCCTTCCATCCAAAGCCAACTCCATTCCAATTTCTATCATCTGCATCGGTTCTGAATTTCCATCTTCATCTCCACAACCATATATCCATATCTTTTCTCCATCTGTGTCTGCATATTTTTTTACTTGTTGAGTTATCTGTGATTTTTATGCATCTCAGAAGGCATGTTATTAGCTATTTGTTTTAATAGAAGTGCTAGATATCACGTAGCAATATAATCTTTCGCATCTAATTATTGTTTCGCTAATTTAACCACTGACTTCCTTATTAATATTATTTAGACGTTAGTCTTTCATAGATTAGATGTAGGATTTTTAAATATACTTATTCTGGTGTCTTGTTGCTATCTCACTTTAAATCAACATGAATATCATCATGAAAACCACGGAAACCTCAAAAAATTGCTTATCTTTCATTTGCTTGAATATAACATTTTAATGGCTTATAAGCCAACCATATTTGGAGGCATTCCTTTAACCAAATATGTAAACAAGAATCATGCTGCATGCAAAGTTTGAAGCATTTTTTTTTTTTGTTTAAAACAAATTCATCGAGGTTTGCTCATTAACATTGTAAGCACAATGAATAGCGCATAGGCGTAGGTTGGTAATTTAAAATTTTAATTACAGCCAGTGGCTTTATACATAATACCTAGTATTTAACAGTGACGGGTGTGATATTTAAACATACTTTTTATAAAACATTTGGGTTTTTTCTGTCCTGCCATCCGAAGCAGATCAGACTGCCTCCACCTTATATAAGTCATTTTGATTAGAAACTCTACAAAGTTTTAATCTTCGAAATTTTTGTTTAGAAAGAAAATTAGAAAATTTCATAAATTGACTGAGCAATTTTATTTCAATTTAAACAAATTTACATTAACGATATAATTTTATTTTATAATAAAACAACTAAAAATGCGTTATTTTATATCTGACGAAGTTCCGTTGCATAATAAAAAGGATGACTTTTGGGTTGTATTGCATGGCAATGTACTCGATCTCACGCCAATGCTGAAAGATCGCTACGATCATTGGAATAGCGTAAGTACTTTGAGATCTCCCGAAGCATAAAATGAGTACCGAAAAGTGATCTGACTTTAAATTTTCCCTCTCAACAGAATTTGGAATACTTACTCGCTTTTGGTGGCAAAGATATTTCGCATTTCTTCGAGCAAACTTTCATGCCCAAAACAGAGACTTCACCTGTCACGGGACGACCACGTTTACTCTTTCCACCAATTTTGGAAACAGCGCTTAGTGAAATGTGTAAGACTAAAGGCAAGTTGTGGAGTCAAGATCCCATGTACTACATCGGAAGACTGACGAGACGAGATCGTCGCGTGCGCATCATCAATACGCTCACTGGCACTACGCAGCTTATGAAAGTTTGTGATGAGGACTCAATTTATGAGATACAACGCAAATATAAAGAGCAATACAATCATCATGCTGGCAGCTA
>CAXKVI010000003.1:25185917-25190917 GCA_964058755.1 Campiglossa producta
GGAATCGGAGAACACCCCGCCCGAAGAGGCTTGGTCCAAAGTAGAAAGTCGGAGACGGCAAGAGCGTCGGAAGCCAAAAAAGAAAACTCCTGCCAAAACCCCGAAGGTAGTTAAAAAAAAGAAGAGAAGTAGCAGAGCCGTAACCTTCCTGGTGAAGCCGGCCGAAGGTAAAAGCTACGCCGAAGTTCTAGGAGCAATCCGATGTCAGCTCCGGCCTGACGAAACCGGTACGGTGATACGGTCAGTACGCAAGACCAAGGCTGGTAGCGTACTAATCGAAACCGCGCAGTGCAGTGACCAACCGGCCTTTAGAGAAGCCATCGGTAGTGCGGTAGGAGAAGTTGGCGAAGCACAGCAAATCTCTAAGCGTATAAAGCTGGAGGTACTCGGCATGGACTGTCTCACAACAGCTGAGGAAATAGAAGAGGCCGTTCGTAAAGAGATTGGAGAAAGCTCTGGCCAAATCCGTGTCACTCTTTTCAGAGCAAACCAGAGAGAGCAAAAGAAGGCTGTTGTCGAAGTGGACGAAGGCCCGGGCAGCCAACTGCTCAAAAAAGGAAAAATCCCCATCGGGTGGATCCAATGTAGGATCAGACAGCGTGCGGAAGTGCAACGCTGTTACAAGTGTCTCGGCTACGGACACCGACGGTCTGATTGCAACGGCCCCGACAGGAGGGACGCGTGCTGGAAGTGTGGAAACTCTGGCCACAAAGCATCAGCCTGTACCGAAAAGGCAAAATGCTACTTGTGCACAACGGGAAAACTCGACCATCTTCCCGGGACTGGAGCATGTAGCACATTTAGAGAAGCACTTGCTTCCGCGAAAGCCAAGCTTTCGGTCCAATGACCAGCCTGATTCAAGGAAATCTGAATCGATGCAGGTTAGCTGACGAACTGCTAGACCAGCTGGTGCTTGATCACCAAATTCGCTACGCAATCATCAGCGAACCCTACAAGAGCAGAGACAACTGGTACGTCGATGAATCTGGTGCCGCTGCCATCTGGATAGTGGACGCCAACGTAAACGGCACTAATCCTTCTGCCGGACAAGGCTTCGTCCGTGTGACTGTGGCACAAACCACGCTCGTAAGCTGTTACCTGTCCCCAAACGACCCCATAGAGAGGTTCAGAGAAAAGCTTGAGCTGTTAGAAGACGACATACGGGACCAAACTGGAAACCTGGTCATCGCTGGAGACTTCAACGCTAGAGCAGTAGAATGGGGAATGCCCCAAACTAATACCAGGGGAAAGCTGATCTTAGAAATGGCAGCCCGACTCGGTATGGTAGTTTTGAACACGGGCACGACCCCGACATATCGACGCCCGGGCTTTGGGTATTCCATTCCCGACATAACTCTTGTCTCGGAAAGGCTCTTTCCAAACGCGATTGGGTGGAGAGTGATGGAGGACCTTACTGGCAGCGACCACAACTACATCACCTTCCAACTCAACGATCCTGGTCAGAGACTGGCAGCGAACGCGTCTCACAAAAATCGTAGATGGGATGCATCTAAAGTTGACGCCATCAGGTTCTCCGAAACAGTGCTGGCGAATTCCAGTCGGATAACCGATGGCACTGGCTCGCCACATGCAACGGTCGAAGAGACCATGCAATGCATGCGCCTCGCCTGCAACGCCTCTATGCCACGCATAGGAACGTGGCGAGGCAAGAAGCAGGTATATTGGTGGAATAGTGAGATCGCGGAGCTGCGAAAAGCATGTCACAGAAAGCGAAGACTGGCGACGCGCGCACGTGGTAGATCCGAGGCTCTTGAAAGAGCGGAGGAATACAAGGGGGCGAAAAAAGCCCTCGGCGTCGCCATAAAACTAAGCAAGCTGAAATGCTGGAAAACGCTCTGTAAAGAAGTCGATCAAGATCCCTGGGGACAAGGGTACAAAATAGTGATGAAGAAACTTCGTCCACCAAACCAGATAATGGACGAGGATCGCATGAAGAATATCGTGGAAACGCTATTCCTCACGCAACCTTCTAGAGAAGAAGAACATGTACCACGAAATGACCGAAACGTGGTACCTTTCAATGAAGAAGAGCTCAAAGTAGCCCTGCGTAGCATGAAGGCTGGAAAAGCCCCAGGACCCGACGGAATACCTGCGGAGGCACTCAGGTTAACTGCTAATAGCTGTCCAGAGCTTTTGCTGCACATGTACAACAAATGTCTGCAGGCAAGTGTCTTCCCCGCCAGATGGAAGACAGCACGGCTCGTCCTTATACCGAAGGGTAAAGGAGACCCAAACTCTCCATCATCCTTTCGCCCACTATGTATGCTCGACACAGCGGGAAAAATGATGGAGAGCCTTATAAAGCAACGCCTAACAGCAGCCATAGAAGAAGAGGGTGGACTCTCACACCGGCAACATGGCTTTCGGAGAGGGCACTCCACAATAGACGCCATAGCCGAAGTCGTAGATGCGGTCCGGAAGGCTGAAACGGCAAGCCATCTAGCAAGGCCGGTAGTACTATTGGTGACGTTAGATGTTAAAAATGCTTTTAACTCTGTCAGGTGGGAGGACATGCTTGACGCATTAGAACGCTCCTTCAAGGTCCCAATATACCTGTTAGATATATTGAGGGACTACTTAAGAAACCGCTGGCTAATTTATGAAACGACGCAGGGTCAAAGAAAGGTGAAGCTAACAGGTGGGGCAGCACAAGGGTCGGTGCTCGGCCCTGACCTGTGGAATGCTACATATGACAGCCTTCTTCGAATGCAGATGCCAGAAAGCACTTTTTTAGTTGCTTTTGCAGACGACGTGGCTGCCGTAATAACAGCACGAAGCTGCGACCTGGCACAGCTTAAACTAAACCAAGTGATGCGTAGTGTAGACAAGTGGATGAATGATCACGGCCTCCAACTGGCTACAGCCAAGACAGAGATCGTGATCCTAACGAAAAGAAGGATCCCCACACTCATTAACATGACTGTTGGGGATCAACAGATAGAAACGCGTCGCTCTACAAAATATTTAGGGGTGAAATTGGACAACAAGCTGACCTTCTCGGAGCATTTAAAAAGCTCCTGCGAGAAGGCTGTGAAAACCATTGCAAGTCTGAGTCGGCTAATGGCCAACACAGGTGGACCAAAGCCATGCATAAGAAAGTTGCTGGCGTCCGCCTCAGATTCTATACTATTGTACGGTGCAGAAGTCTGGGCGGATGCAATGAAAATCCAGAAGTACCAGGCAGCTATTACCGCGGTTCAACGCAGGGGGGCCCTGAGAATCGCCTCAGCATACCGCACGGTCTCCGCAGACGCTGTTCTGGTCATTGCGGGGACCATACCGATATACCTCCTCGCTGAGGAAAGAAAAATTATGTACGACACTCGTGCAGAGATACGTAGAGACGTTGCTGCAACGCAGGCGCGAGGTGAATCGATCCGGCGGTGGCAACTACAATGGAGCAACAGTACTGCTGGAAGGTGGACCAGGGTTTTAATCCCCGAAGTGGAACCATGGCTGAATCGGCCGCATGGAGACGTCGACTTTTACCTGACCCAATTCTTAAGCGGGCACGGTTATTTCCGTGAGTACCTGCACAGAATGGGCAAGGTTCAAACCCCGAACTGCACCTACTGTGGAGCCATAGACGATGTACGCCACACCTTTTTCGAATGCGAGCAATTCACTGAAGAAAGAAGGCGGGTGGAAGAGACAATTGGCGAGCTTTCCCCAGGCAGTGTCATTCGAAAGATGACCTCTGAAAATGCAAGATGGGATATAGTCAGGCGATACGCGAGGAACGCCCTCCTTGCGAAATGGGAAGACGGTTGTCTAGCCAGTTAGCGTGAAGTAGCCACAGGGCTCACGTAACGCGCTTCCTTACCTGAAGTAATGCTAAGCGCGGTCCCAGGTAAGGAAGAATGCGCGGGCCGTGGGAGGTTAGGTTTTAGTGCGGTATACCTTAACATAGGAAGGGAGTCCCACACTCGGAGAGTCCCGATGCTAGAGCATCTAGTAACGAGGGCTTAACCCCGGTTAGTGCATAAAGCATTTCCTCCTCCCGCGAATACAAAAAAAAAAAAAAAAAAAAAAAAAAAAAAAAATAAAATAATATAAAAAATATAATAAAATTAAAAAGTAAAATGAAATAAAATCTAATAAAACAAAATAAAGTAATATTCAATAAAAAATAAAACAACATAAAATAAATTTTAATTTAGATAAAATAAAATAAACAATGTAAAATAAAATAATACACTTTAATGTGCAACATTAGTTTCCAATAACGAGCTAACTCAATTGACAATTGTGATTTCTTAATTTAGTAACTAACCTCTTTCCATGACTGCGACACATTTCCACATTTTTTTTATGAGAAAAACTCCCACACCCAATGAAAAACTTTTTAAATGCTGATGGCGTTGACAAGTGATTGTTATCAGTTGAATGACATGCAAAAATGCGACAAAAAAGATACAAACTACAATGTGACAATAGATGGAAGGGTAATGAAAAAAGGAAAAATAAAAATAGAAAGAAATTAGCACAAAATATGCGAACACATGCAAATAGTTACGAGCATGTAATTTGCAAAAAAAATGGACTGCCTACAAACAAATGACTACACAAATGAATGTTCAAACAAGTTTGTGCCTTAAGTCTTTAGTTTAACTATGGGAAGAGCTGCAGTGCAGCTGTATAAATGTGCTTGCTATCTAAGCAAGTGAAAAATGTACTTGTCAAATAAGTGTTTACGAACTGACAGTTCCGTGTTTGTGTGTGTGTGTGTTTATTGCTTTTACAATACCAAAAATAACAACAAAAACAAATTTTGCTGAGAAAGCCATTTTCTTATTCTTTACTTTGTTACATTTTTCTACATAGAGTGGTGCTCAGGGGTAAGGAAGTGTAAATGCCTTTTGCTAAAATTTGATTTTACTTTTGCACGCAAGCTTTTGTTTAAGGAATTTCGCATGCACATTCCAAACTTAGAGCTAAGCATTAACGGCACGTTTGCGGGGAGTTGATAAAATGCGTAG
>CAXKVI010000003.1:25195917-25209544 GCA_964058755.1 Campiglossa producta
TATTTTATTAATTTTTATGTTTATTTTTATTTTATTTTATTATATTTTATTTTATTTAATTTTATTTAACTATTTATTTTACTTTATATTGTTTTTTTTTTAGTTTTTTATTTTATTTTACTTCATTTAATTTTATTTTATTTTACTTCATTTTATTTTATTTTTGTATTTTATTTTATTTTATTTTATTTTATGTTATTTTATTTTATTTTATTTTATTTTATTTTATTTTATTTTATTTTATTTTATTTTATTTTATTTTATTTCATTTGGTTTTATTGTATTTTTTTTTATTTAACTTTTTTATTTTATTTTGTTTTATTTTTTATTTTATGTTATTTTATTTTTGTTCATTGTACTTTATTTTATTTTATTTTTTTTTATTTTTATTTTTTTTTTTGTTTAACCCCATTTTATTTTATTTTATTTAACTATTTATTTTACTTTATATTTTTTTTTTAGTTTTTTATTTTATTTTACTTCATTTTCTTTTATTTTAATTTATTTTATTTTATTTTATTTTATTTTATTTCATTTGGTTTTATTGTATTTTATTTTATTTTACTTTTTTATCTATTTTGTTTTATTTTTTATTTTATGTTATTTTATTTTATTTTTCTTCATTTTACTTTATTTTATTTTTTTTATTTTATTTTTTTTTTTTTTTTTTGTTTAACCCCAATTTATTTTATTTTATATAGTTTTATTTAATTTAATTTAATTTTTTTTATTTATCTTATTTTCGGTTTTATTTTATAATATTTTATTTTATTTTATTTTATTTTCTTTTATTTTATTTTATTTTTTTTTTATTTTATTTTATTTTATTTTTTTTATTTTATTTTATTTTATTTTTTCTTTTTTATTTTATTTTATTTTATTTTATTTTATTTGATTTTATATTATTTGCTTAGGGGCACCCTAATATGGATGCATATTTTCATTACTGCATCTTCATTTCTATGCTTTCATGCTGGCAGCATCCCAAATCCAGTTTGGCAATGTAAGCACAGCTTACATCATGCTGCTGTTGTTTTAGCTAAACTTTTGGGCTTACAATACCGTTAGGGAACTAAGTAAATATTGACAACAAGCATCGGTGGTTCAGTGGTAGAATGCTCGCCTGCCACGCGGGCGGCCCGGGTTCGATTCCCGGCCGATGCATACAATTTTCTTTTTTAATTTTAAATTATATATAGTTTTGTTTTTTGTTTAAATAAAATAAAATGAGTAGAGAAAACAAATAAAGTAAAGTAAAACAAGATAAATTTCCATAAAACCAATTCAAAATACATAACAAAACATAATAATATAATAAAAAAAATTTAATTAAATTAAAATAAAAAAAATAAACAAAATTAAATAAAAAATTACTTGAATTAGGTAAATTAAATTAAACTTTAGTAAATTAAAAAGCGTTTATACCATGGTAAAAGTAAGTTACGAATTTTAACTACACAGGAAAAAATTACACTGCTAAAATCAACAATATCGTCCAGTTATCCTGAAGTTGACCAAACTCTGTTAAATTGCTCAAATTTTGGTTATTTGAACGGAATTTTTTTGTTGAAGTAACTGCATTAAATTTTTAATTGTACAGTCACAAATCTGTAAATTTTTAGTTAACAAAATTTTGTAACAGTGACAGAATTTTTGTTGATCAAACTAAATTTTGTGTTGAAACAACAACTTCCTCTAGTTAACTCCACAGCGAAGATACTGTAATTATTTTCATAGAACAAAGCTGTAATTAGACGCCGGCAAGTATAAGTACACGATGGCATCATGGTAGACACGTGAGTTCGATAGACACGTGAGTTCGAAGTACTCTGAAAAATAATTATTTTTAAGCTATTGCATAAATTTTATCGCAGGCCTTGGCGGTGGGAGTGAAATGAAAAAAATGTTAATGTTAAAAAAGTTCGTAACGCACTTTTTTCAATGTTAAAAGGTTCGGCGTTAGCAACATAACTTGACAAAAATAATTATAAGCGTTGCCTACATTTAGGCTATACTACTAACAGTGTGACGTTGTACTGATATTAGCAGCAGGCCGATTACATAAAATTGGAGCTTTATAGGCTATACTGTTAACAGGTTAAGGCTGTACTGCTCTAAAGTCATAAATATGCTCATTGAGTTTTCATAAATATTATAATTGCATAAGTTGATAAAAAGTGATATGCAATAGCTTTACCGCGGCAGTCCCCGAGTGCCACACGTCCTTTTTTTTACTGTGACTTCTTTTGGTGTTAAAATAACACTTATTTCAGTTTATATACCTACATATAGAGCAACACTTCATTTTTTTCTGTGTACTCAATGAGAAATGCCATTCATTAATTATCCGAAAATGTCACATTATTAGTAAGCCGATATGCCAAATAGTCAATAAAAAGCAGCGGTATTCATTCGATGAGCTTACTCATCAAATAAAATATAATACAAAAGATCATCTAATGTTTCTCCATGCTGAGGTTGTTGAACTCGTAAACTCGTAAGCAAATAATTTGGTTTGCTAATGTAAACAAATGCACTTCTCAACGCAACTATTTTTGTATGTTTGTGTGTATGTATGTATAGGTATTTGTATGTAAATATAAACAAGACACCTCATTGCAATGAATAGATTTGTAAAACTCATTTACTACCTGTTAACTCATTGTAGTTGTTATTGTTGCTATTAGCAAACTGAATATTCACACGAGGCTTTTGTTGGCCAATAATAATAAAATTCAAAATGCTAAAATCAGCGACAACGAACGTAACAAAGACCAAAAGCAAAACAGTGCAAAGGCTGTTGCTTTTACAAAAACATTTCAACAAAAACAACAATAAAAAAAGGTATTTAGCACTACAACAAAAAAGGTAAACAAAGACAGCAAAGCAACGTACAGAAATAAAGTTCTCAGACGCAACTTGCCTTGCAAGCCTTTGGCAAATCAAAAGACTTGGAACAGCAACTTGGGTTGTGCGCGCATTTGCCAAACGGGTTCTTCAATTTGAAATAGTGTTGAGTTGAGTTAAGTTTGGTTTGAGGGATGCGCATTTTAAATGCGTTGCGCTGTCAAGGGTTCTGTGAACTTAATTTTTTTTTGCCTTTTTTTTCTGCGCTCAAATAAATAGAGACGCATATTGATGTGGTGCATGATTTTTAATGCCCACGTACTCTATTAAACTGCTTATTCCCATGACCCAGTGGACTTAAATTTTAGGCAGAGTGGGAATTATTTTGATTACATTTGGAATAGAAATAGGCAACCAAAAATTTCATTTTACTTTATTATATTTTATTTTTATTATTTTTTCTTTCTCATTTTTGTTCGTACTGTACTTTTTTTAATTTATTTGGTTTCATTTTGTTTTGTTTTATTATTTTTATTTTATTTTACTGTACTAATTTTGTTTTATTCTATTAAATTTACTTTATTTTATTCTTACCTATTTTATTTTATTTTAACGTATTGTACTTGTTGTAATTTGTCTTATTTCATTTAATTGTTTTTCTATTCTATTTTATTTATATCTATTCCCTTTTTATTTCAACGTACTGTACTTTTTACTCCATTTGGATTCCAACGTACTGTACTTTTTATTCCACTTGGTTTTCAACATACTGTACTTTTTATTCCACTTGGTTTTCAACATACTGTACTTTTTTCAATCTTGTGCGTCAGCGTACTGTACTTACTTAATGCCATTTTGTATTTCAACGTACTGTACTTATTTCATTCCATACTGTATTTGAATATAATGTACTTATTTTTTTATTACTACATGCTGTACTTCTTTTATTTAGTTTTTTCTTCGTACTGTACTCTTTTATTTAATTTTTTCATCGTATTGTATTTTTATTTTAACGTACTGCCCTTCTTTGATTTAATTTTTCAACGTACTGTACTTCTGTTGTTTCGATTTTTATTCAACGTACTGTCCCTGTTTTTTTTTTTTACTTTTTTATATCGACAGCCCCACTGCAAAACCCTGCAAGTCACTATTATTCCAAAAATAAGGTTCTGAGCCTTTCCCATAGATCGTTAACTTGCGCGCATTAAAATGCAGCCAAAATCGGGCAACAACTTCCAGTTTCTTTTCAGTGGTGAAATGTAATAATATTCATATGAAAAAATTAATTCATATAATAAAATTATAAAAGTTTTTTCTCTCTCCTGAAATCTGTTTGGTTTTGAACATACAGGGTTTTGCAGTGTGGCTGTCGATATATTATTTTATCTTGTTTTATTTTATTTTTATTGTTTTTTAATAACATTTTTTTCTCTTATTTTTACTTAAATTGTTTTTATTGAATTTTTTTTAGTTTTAATTTAATTTATTTTATTTTACTTTTATTTATTTTACATTACTATTTTTTTAATGAGTTTATTTTATTTTATTTTAATTTTATGTTTATATTATTTTCATTTGTGGATCATCGCGTTACACATCGGTACCCTTTGCTGCACCTACCCTCATTTCGTATGCTGGGCATAACGATCGCTTTTCGCCTTAAATGTCGTACCTGCAACGCGTAAAAATCAAAACAAAGCAAATATTCGTTTTTTTGCTCCTTTCCTATTGATTACTAAAATTTTTTGTTTTTATCCTTTTTGATTTCTTATATCTATGCTAGAATATTCGAATCTGAATTTCACAACAAACCGGTTATAATTCTCAGCCGCAAGGCGATCAACTGTGCAGCCCTAAGTAGCGAACCTGCAACTGTTCTGCAAAGATTAGTCATGTTGGAACATGTTCAACAAGACCAGAGATGAGTCATAATAGCAAGTGAATATGTGTGCCATTTAATGTACATAGCTGATTGAATCCCAGCCGTTCGATCTGTGGCCGTTACTGAAATTCAGTACCAGCTCGTAGCTGCCTCCTTTATCCCTCGGTCGTATACATTTGTGCATACAAACAGAATTTTTTGTAACGTTTCTGATTATTGCCTTCCTTAAGCAAATATTGTTCTTTATTAGACCTTTTTGTGGTCTTTCGTTATTTGTTTTTGATCTCCTTTTCAATTGTTGATTGATTATTATTTGGTATATTTTTGCTTCGATTTGACAGGCTATGAAGCAGGCGATATTTGAATGTGAAACAGATTTTTAATATGCTTAGCACGTCAAGTTACTTTTGTATGTATGGTAAGTGTGTACATATGTATGTATGTTTGTGGGGATGCATGTTTGTAACTGATATATTACAAATATACGAAAATGTTATGAACACAGTCAACTGTGGACAAAAAGTGACAAAACATGAAGCATTACGGTCAACTCTCCAGTAAAATAAAGAAAAAATTAAAAAATTAGTCAATGTCAATCGCCAAGAAGCTTGATTCGTAAACAGATGGGGTCGATGACGTAACATTGACCGTAACCGTAAACTTGACCATAACCGTAACCATAGACATGTCTATAGCCGTAGCCGTAACCATACTCATAAATATGATCATAAGTATAATCATCATCATAAGTATGGTCATAACCACAAATATGACCATTCCTAGAACCACAATCATAACCATAACTATGCCATAAATAACCACAATAGTTATCAAAGCTATAGCCATAGCCATAACTATAACCATAACCCTAGGCATTACTACATATATTCAATACCATAACCATACTCCTAAATGTCTATTACCATTAAAAGATCCATAAGCATAAACATAGCCATAACAACAGTTGTTGCAACCATAACCATAAAACTAGCCGTAAGGAAAATGTAAAACCGCGAACCCACAAAACTAGAACCTTAACTGAAATCATAAGCATAAACCTAATCAAAGCCGTAATCATTGCCAAGACCATAACCATAGCTATAGCTCTAACCACAATCATAACCATGAGCCTAGCCGAAGCCGCAACCATAGAAATATCCACAGCCAAAACTATAAAAATAACCATCAAAAACTCGTTACCAGATACATAGCCATTACTTTAACCACACAGTTTAATATGACGAGAGTTATAACAAAAGGCATGACCATAGCCATAACCATAACAATTATTATCAAATTCATAGCTGTAACATAACCATAACCATACCCTTTAATGACCATAACCATTCCCATAACCATAACCATAAGCACAACCAAATCTATAACAACAAATTTTGCAGCCATAGCCATAAATATGCCCGCAAGGAAAACGTAAAACAATAAGCCCACGAAACTAGAACCCTAACTGAAATCATAACCACAAACTCAAGCCTTAATCCTAACAAAACCCATATGCATAGCC
This sequence comes from Campiglossa producta, assembly GCA_964058755.1. Taxonomy (NCBI): domain Eukaryota; kingdom Metazoa; phylum Arthropoda; class Insecta; order Diptera; family Tephritidae; genus Campiglossa; species Campiglossa producta. The sequence continues at coordinate 25,202,169 of CAXKVI010000003.1, forward strand.
ATAAACACATCTAAAACCATAAAAATAACCTTAAGCACAATGAACAGAAAATCGTTACCAAAAACATAACCATAACCATAGCCATAAAAAACCATACCATTTAAGATAACGAATATTATATTAAAAGGTATAACCATAGCTATAACAGAGCCATACTTATTACCACAACCATAGCCATAACCATGGCTATAACCATAGCCATAACCGTAACCGTAACCATAACCTACCTTAAAGCGTGTTTAATTTCGTTAGATATTATTCACTGTGTGGCCCTGAGAGCCAGTGATTTAGCTTATAAGTGTACCCATTATTTTTAATTGCTTCTCTTTGTAATAAAAAAATACCGTCCCATTTTGACGGTAAGTAACTGTTTTGTACTCATTGCATTAAACGATATTTTTGCTCATCGGCATAAATACATTTTTTACTTGTAGGCGGTGGCCTTTGATTTTATTTAATCTTTTATGGCTTCATAAAAGTGTATTAATGCTGAAAGGTACTTCTTTTTACTTATAGATCCAAATGATTTTTGTCAATGAAATCGAATTTTACCTGCATATTTTCTCAGTTACTTTTGTGCAATTGAAGATAAACGTTTAGTAATGCCATTGAGAATATTTAAAAAGCAATAAAAGCTTTAAATACTGAATCAAATTATTTAGTATTCAGAGTTTTTTGCTTTTAAGCATATTCATCTTGATAAATTTTTCACTTTATTACCATTTTTATTACCATTTTTTTGTGTTCTCCAACATCCAATTAAGAGATATTCGCCAGCGTCTAATTAAATAACTTTTTGCAACGGATATTGTTAATCAACGACAATTAAAATAATTCGTTACGCTTGCGTAAATCCGTTTAAGAGCAGGTTCATTGTTATAAATTGTATTTTGCATATTGCTTTTTTCTTCATTAAAATCTTTTTTTTGTGGTACATTTTTAATTAATGCACTTTTCAAGTTACATTTTCCAATATACTCATGAATGTTTATGGCTCTCCTTGATATGCCTTAATTAAATTATTACCTGAGCAAGCAATTAAAGGGCGTCAATGCTGAATATGCTTTGTGATATGCATTGTTATAAAAATGTCGTACATGCAGTAGAAGACAACTTGAACCGGTTCTTAATTAATTTGCATTTAATGGGTTTATACAGGCAGCTATTCAGAATTGGCTACGAAATTCGACTCGCCTTTGCAATAAAAACAAAAATTTCTAAGCTAACTATATTTATGTGAGCTCTAAATTTACATCAACATTAGCAGGAGAAGTCATATATATTCTAATTTTATTTCATAAACACATATTTTTCTGAATTTTTCCTCCTAAATTTTCCTGCATGTCGTAAAATGTCCCGTAATCGCCGGAAATCATTATTTATATTAGTTTTTTTGCAGCTGACGCTCAAGTTTAAGTAAATTAGAGTACAAATGTTTACTAATAAAGCCACTTGTTCGTTGTTAATTAATAATAACTAAGGCAGGTCAAGAGTACAACAAAACAACCTATTCCTCATAACTAACGAAAGACTTAAGAAACAAACTTCACTGTGAGGTGTAAGATAGCTAATGATGCTCACTGCCAGGTGTTAGTATGCCACAGGCAATATGGCGTTTCTACAAACTTAACTAGCATTAAAAAATAAAAAAAGACATGGGTCTATATGTAAAAACAAAAATATTATTTATAGCATGCGAGCAATAACCTCCATTTAGGCACAATCCACCCTCCTTTTTTACTGAAATTGCTTTAAGGGCTTGGGTGTAGCTGCTCAATTTAAATGATTGCCTTGTAAGTTGGAAATATGTAAAGTGGGCACATATGTATGTGTGTATGTGGTTTATTTATAGATCCGCTTAAGTTTTCCCCTATCAAATTAGCGCGCGTGCCACTTTAAATAGTTTTTACTCGCCAACTTCATAGTTGACTTCACAGGAAATAGCAACAGCCAAATTGCTGCGATCAATAGTCTGTACGAAGTTTTAAATGAAATAAAATAAAATAAAAAAAAATAAAAAAAAAAATAAAATAAAATAAAATAAGATAAAATAAAATAAAATAAAATAAAATAAAATAAAATAAAAAAAAAATAAAATAAAAAAAAGTAAAATAAAATAAAATAAAATAAAAAAATAAAATTAAAAAAATAAAATAAAATAAAATAAAATAAAAAAAAATAAAAAAAAATAAAATAAAATAAAATAAAATAAAATAAAATAAAATAAAATATAATAAAATAAAATAAAATAAAATAAAATAAAATAAAATAAAATAAAATAAAATAAAATAAAATAAAATAAAATAAAATAAAATAAAATAAAATAAAATAAAATAAAATAAAATAAAATAAAATAAAATAAAATAAAATAAAATAAAATAAAATAAAATAAAATAAAATAAAATAAAATAAAATAAAATAAAATAAAATAAAATAAAATAAAATAAAATAAAATAAAATAAAATAAAATAAAATAAAATAAAATAAAATAAAATAAAATAAAATAAAATAAAATAAAATAAAATAAAATAAAATAAAATAAAATAAAATAAAATAAAATAAAATAAAATAAAATAAAATAAAATAAAATAAAATAAACTCTTTGTTGCTTTTGACTTGTAGTCTATTGCTGTAAATACCGACGGTATTGTGAAGCAATTTTCGGGATTGTATGAAAATCTGTTTTTTTGAGAAAAATTTACCCACGCGCTGCAGGAACCAGACAAGCCGACATATGTTTCGATGATACTGGAATTACATCTCTTCATGGACTTTTTCTTCCCGGCATTGTGAGAGTCGAACTCACAACACTGTAGTGACTTGTATGCTAGAAGGTCTAACACCTTAGGCCACTACCCAGCTTGAAGGTAAACCCTTCTCAGTGTCCATTTATGCATATATTTATACTTCCATATAGAACATTTCTTTAATTTCAATGCTAACTTATATGAAAGATTTGCGAATTTTTAGGACTTGGTGTGAAACCTATGAAAGAATTTTCTATGCTTAATGCACGAATATTTTTTCATTTAAACATTTAAACTCTTTGTTGCTTTTGACTTGTAGTCTATTGCTGTAAATACCGACGGTATTGTGAAGCAATTTTCGGGATTGTATGAAAATCTGTTTTTTTGAGAAAAATTTACCCACGCGCTGCAGGAACCAGACAAGCCGACATATGTTTCGATGATACTGGAATTACATCTCTTCATGGACTTTTTCTTCCCGGCATTGTGAGAGTCGAACTCACAACACTGTAGTGACTTGTATGCTAGAAGGTCTAACACCTTAGGCCACTACCCAGCTTGAAGGTAAACCCTTCTCAGTGTGTGGGTAAATTTTTCTCAAAAAAACAGATTTTCATACAATCCCGAAAATTGCTTCACAATACCGTCGGTATTTACAGCAATAGACTACAAGTCAAAAGCAACAAAGAGTTTAAATGTTTAAATGAAAAAATATTCGTGCATTAAGCATAGAAAATTCTTTCATAGGTTTCACACCAAGTCCTAAAAATTCGCAAATCTTTCATATAAGTTAGCATTGAAATTAAAGAAATGTTCTATATGGAAGTATAAATATATGCATAAATGGACACTGAGAAGGGTTTACCTTCAAGCTGGGTAGTGGCCTAAGGTGTTAGACCTTCTAGCATACAAGTCACTACAGTGTTGTGAGTTCGACTCTCACAATGCCGGGAAGAAAAAGTCCATGAAGAGATGTAATTCCAGTATCATCGAAACATATGTCGGCTTGTCTGGTTCCTGCAGCGCGTGGGTAAATTTTTCTCAAAAAAACAGATTTTCATAAAATAAAATAAAATAAAATAAAATAAAATAAAATAAAATAAAATAAAATAAAATAAAATAAAAAAAAAATAAAAAAAAAATAAAATAAAATAAAATAAAATAAAATAAAATAAAATAAAATAAAATAAAATAAAATAAAATAAGATAAAAAATAAAATAAAATAAAATAAAATAAAATAAAATAAAATAAAATAAAATAAAATAAAATAAAATAAAATAAAATAAAATAAAATAAAATAAAATAAAATAAAATAAAATAAAATAAAAAAAAAATGAAATAACAAAAAATAAAAAATAAAAAAAAGTAAAATAAAATAAAATAAAATTAAATTAAATTAAAATAATAATATAAAATAAAAATAAAATACAATAAAATAAAATCAAATAAAATAAAATAAAAAAAAAATAAAAAAAAAAAATTAAAAAAAATAAAAAAAAAATTAAAAAAAAATAATAAAATAAAAAAAAAATTGAAAGAAACTAAATAAAATCAAATCAAATATAAAAAGTAAAATTTAATTAATGGAAATCAAAACCAAATAAAATAAAAATTAAAAAAAGTTGAATTAAATAGTATAAAATTAAATTAAATAGTAAATTCAAAAAAAAAAAATAAATACATAAATAAAATGGAGCAAAAAGTAAAATAAAACAAAATAAAAAAATTCGAATTCCAACATAAGGGTATAGATCAACGATCTTTCACAACTTATGTTAGCTAGTAAACTTAAACCTTTCCCCCTTTATTTTTAACTATCGCAGATACTATTCTTACTTGTACTCAAATTAATATAAATGCTCATATATGAGCCTCACTTCGCTTCCGCACATACACAAATATTCACAAGCACCTCTAGTTTAATATGAGGGACTGGAAATTTGTTGTCGTCGAAGTGAAATTAACATAAACAACAAGAAAAAATTGCACTAGCCATGCCCCTTAGTTATTCAGCTGCTTTTTATTGCTAAAGAACAATACCGTCATTTTAGAATTTTATTGCCACAAAACAATTTTCCGTAGAAGCCAATTTGTATTTTCATATGAGTTTTAGGGTTCAGTGCACATTTATCGCGTGTACTTTACTGCTTTTCCTCTTACATATTTTTATGCCTTTTATTATGGAGATCATTTCGGTAGTTGCGCACTTGGGTGCTTTGCATTGTACTATTTGTGGAATGTGTATAGGAAAGGGGGATCATTTTTTATTTTATTTAAACTTTTTTTTTGTTTTTGAGCGTCGTCTTTTTAATTTGCTGTTTTCTTCGTTCATTAGACTTTCCGCTTATCTTTTCCTGTTTAATGAATGTAGCTTATGAATATTATTATTGTGTTAGTTGTAGTCATGGCTCTATGTCGTCTAAAATTGTGAACATTTGCGTCGGCCTCCTATGGTCTCTAGGTTGATTTTATTATATTTTATTTTAATTTATTTTATTTTACTTAGTTATGTTTTATTTGATTTTGATTTATTTTGTTTGTCATTGTTTTATTTTTAATTATATTTTATTTCATTTTCGTTTATCTTATTTTATTTCATTTTATTAAATTTTTTTTACTTTTATATTAATTTATTTTTTATTTTACTTTTATTTAATTTTTTTAAATTATTATTTTTATTTATTTTATTTTATTTTACTTTATTTTACTTTATTTTATTTTATTTTATTTTATTTTATTTTATTTTTTATTTTTTTTTTATTTCATTTTAATTTATTTATTTTATTTTATTTTATTTTATTTTATTTTATTTTATTTTATTTTATTTTATTTTATTTTATTTTATTTTATTTTATTTTATTTTATTTTATTTTATTTTATTTTATTTTATTTTATTTTATTTTAATTTATTTTATTTTATTTTACTTTATTTTATTTTATTTTATCTTATCTTATTTTATTTTTTTTTTTAATTTATTTTATTTTATGTTATTTTTATACCTTTCATGAACATGAAATGGTATTATAACTTTGGTCCGATGTTTGTAAATATGAGAAGAAGAAGAGATAGACCCATCAATAAGTATACCGAAATGATACGTTTCACGTATTGCCGGTTCTGCGAGAACGGTATTTGTACCTGTACAATACCCTTCGTACCGAAACGACCCGGGTTGTTTTTTTTTATAATGACTCGGCCAAGAGCAATACATTTCGAAGTGACCCTGTCTAACGCGTCACGATTCCCTCACCTATTGTCATCCCCGGAACAGCCCCTTGCAGCACGGCTGCTCCTTATTCTCTTGATCCGGGCTGGCATTGAGCCAAATCCTGGCCCAAGAGAATGGTTCTGCTGCGTTTGTCGGAAGAAAATATATACAAGACGATCACACTCAGTACAGTGTGCATCATGCAAAGGTTGGTTGCACAAATCAAGTTGCTCCGGACTAGATCCGAAAGCACATCGGCCCACAAGTTTCTATAAAAATTTTGTGGCGCCCTGCTGTTCACGTCGAAGGACGTCCCGAGGCAAGCGGCGCTCATATGTTGCTTTATCGCCCTCTAATAATAATCAAGTCTCCACGACCTGCAATAATTATATTGCCCAGCAGAATATATGTGTTCCCGGCTGTAGCTTACTTCCTAGTGCATCAACAGCACAAGCACCCACTCATGGCTACTTTCTTCGTAGCACATCGGTTGATGCTTGTAGCACTACTGAGCTTCAGCCCCCGTCTCTAAACTCTTTAATAACTTCTTCCGGCACTAGCACGAATGAAAGTCAAGTCCATCAACTTCTGGTCCCTCACTCTTCGTGCACTGTATGTCGGCACAGGATATATGCGTCTGTGGCATCGGTCAAGTGCAACTCCTGCCTAGGCCTGTGTCACCTACGCATATGTTCTGGGCTCGCAAACAGAAATCTTTGGACTGATGTGTTTGTCGCGCCTTGCTGTCGAGTTGTGCAGCCCTCAACGCCGACGGAAGTACACTCATCTAATAGTGAACGAATTCCGCCGGCTTCAGGACTGCAACGGAGATCAATATCGCGATATAACCTACCACCATCTAGGCGAACACATCAGTCTTTAACTCCCAGAGTGGCCATTGCCTCTCCTTCGCAATTTAAATTGTTGCAATTTAACTGCAACGGCTTGACCGGCAAGATAGCGGAGATAACCACATTTATGCAGCTACATAAAATCAAAATTGCTGCAATCCAGGAGACAAAACTTGGCCCCCACTCGAATCTCCGAGCGAGTGGAGGCTACCACGTACTCCGGCATGATCGTACAGACGGCGGAGGTGGTCTCGCGTTCCTTGTACACCATACGGTGCAGTATAGGGAATTTGATATCAACACTGACCAAAGTGACTTACCTTTAGAGTGTCAAGGTATAGTTATACAAGCTGGTGGCGTTGATCTCGAGCTAATCAATATATACATTCCTCCCGTCACCTGCTGCCCCAGAAGTTATCGTCCTGACCTTAGGGCGTTTCTTTGTGGCGATAACCGTATCATCATGGGCGATTTTAATGCCCATCATGATATGTGGCATTCACACCTTTCGGTGGACGGCAGAGGACGGGAATTAGCCGAGCAAATTGATAACTCCTCTTTCTGTACT
>CAXKVI010000003.1:25209744-25222244 GCA_964058755.1 Campiglossa producta
AAGAGAAGAGAAGAGAAGAGAAGAGAAGAGAAGAGAAGAGAAGAGAAGAGAAGAGAAGAGAAGAGAAGAGAAGAGAAGAGAAGAGAAGAGAAGAGAAGAGAAGAGAAGAGAAGAGAAGAGAAGAGAAGAGAAGAGAAGGGAAGGGAAGGGAAGGAAGAAGGGAAGGGAAGGGAAGGGAAGGGAAGGGAAGGGAAGGGAAGGGAAGGGAAGGAAGGGAAGGGAAGGAAGGGAAGGGAAGGGAAGGGAAGGGAAGGGAAGGAATGGAGAGGAATGAAAATTAATTTAAAATAATTATAATCAAAGGAAAGGAAAGGATAGGAAATGAAAGGAAAGGAAAGGAAGGGAAAGGAAGGGAAGGGAAGGGAATGGAAGAGAAGGAAAGGGAAGGGAAGGGAAAGGAAAGGAAAGGAAAAAGAATGGAGAGAAATGAAAATTAATTTAAAATAATTATAATCAAAGGAAAGGAAAGGAAAGTAAGGGAAAGGAAAATATTCGAAAAGTAAGAAAAAAAATAGAAAAGGGAAAGAAAAGAGAGTAGAAGATAAGGAAAGGGGTTATATGGAGGTCATTTTGAGGTCATATCGGGGTAATTTCGGGGTCAATTTGGGATCATTTTAGGGTCATATTGGGATCATTTTGGTTTCGGGTTGGGGTAATTTTAGGATCATCTTGGAGGTGATTTTGGGCTTAGTTTGGGGTCATTTTCGGATCATTTTGGAATCATTTTGAGGTGATTTTAGAATCATCTTGTGGATGATTTTGGAGCCCATTGGGGGTCATATTGGGAAAAAAATTTGTGTTGTTGTTTTGAAGGTGATTCGCCAAATAAGTAGCGTTATTTTAAATAATACGCCTAAAAATAATAATTTAATTAAACTTATGTGCGGATACACATATTTACACATCAAACATCACGAGTACTTGGTACTCACGTCTTTTTTTCAATAACAGCCAAATTCTAGAGCATTTTGAAGTCTATAGCAAACAAGGTATAGTACTTTGTGATATAAAATTTCCAGATGTCCTCCATCCATACAAATATTCCACAAACTTTCCGCTTTTTTTAAACATCAATATGCATAACGCCCAAATGATGCATTTTACATTTATATGCTGTATACCTCTCTTCTTAGAACTCTATTAAATCTGGTTTAGAAAAGTTGTGAGAAAATGCATTGATAGTCATTTGTTGTTTTAAAATTTTTTTTTAAATCCATTATAGAATTTGTAATTTCCACTGAATTTCTTCTTGAGCGCCGGCGCTAAACGAGGAAGGCGTTGTATATTTTCCGTTGTTTTGACATGAGTGCCACGAAAAAGGTAAAATAAGGATGACAGCGAAATACATATTCTTACAAACTTATTTACCTACTATTCGAACATGTATGGGGAAAAAGGTAGTGTAAGCGTTTATTGTTAGTATATCCACTACTATCTAGGTGTTTCCACTTCAGGCGATTTACAGGGTTGCCACAAATCCAATTTTTTTAAATATTGCGCAAGATATGCTTAAATGGGTATCAAAAGAAAGATAGTTTCTGCGGTATACCAACGAAGATATATTTAGGTAGGGGTTGCCACCTAACCCCATTTTATTTATTCCTTCGTATATCGACCAATATCTCGGGAACGGATGTATAGATTTGGAAAAAAATTGACGTATAGACTTTCTGTTTTGGTATTGACACTTGAAACAATTTCCAGGGTTACCACCTACGTTAATTTTTTTTAAATATTGAAGAAGACGTGGTCAATATGGGTATCAAATGAAAGGTATTTCAGGCAGCGTTTGCCACCTAGGGTTGCCACCTTACTGCTGGATATTATTCCTGTATTCCTTCGTATATCGACCACTATCTCGAAGCTTATTGACTAATTTGGATAGAATTTGGTAAATGGATAGTATGCTTCGTGCTTGGATTTTGTACTTGGTTGTTGCCACTTGAGGCGGCTTACAAGGTTGCCACCTATTTGATTTTTTTCGAAAAACTATTTTGTAAAGCTTATACTCTTGGTAGGTAAGATTATGCGATACAATTGAAAACATCGAACATGGTAGTTATTTATTGTACGTCCTGTCTCGTTTATTTTTTTTTTCTTCTCACAAACCTTTCAACATTTCAATCCCATTCGATTTACAATTCTATTTATGTATACTTTTAAAAATGACATGTTTTTTCACCCCATGCGGGTAATCAAGATATTCTGGTCTCAATGTCGCATCACATGCAGATGCTCAGAACAATTGTTTGTGCAACTTGAGAGGATAAAAAAAATGCGATCCTGTTATGCCTAATCATTCTCTTTTGAACAATGATAATATTGTAATTCTGATAGCTTGTCATCAACAAAATTGGTAGATAATGGGAAGAGATTTAAACAACCCCGAAAAAGGACAAATAGAGCTTAATGAACTGTTTTATATTACGGAGTACTTAAATGACTGAGCTGCAGTTCAATTAAAAAAAAAAAAATAAACAGACGGCAACATTTGTTACGACTAATTATGCATACTAGTATCGCTTGTGATCGAAAATTCGACCAATAAAATCTGGTGGTGGTGACTGGAGGGGCTCGTGGGGTCGCTAGCCCCGCACCCCTATCCTTAAATTTCGGGGACGCCCCTGACCTCAGTTTTTTCATTTTTCTTTCCATCGGTGCATATTTCTTCCAAATCGGTCAAACGGTTCGCTCAGAGGAGGTTCCTAAAGTTTTTCATGAGGGTAGATAGATAATCTTGTCCTAATTTGAAAAGTTCCAGAGTGCCAGTGCTATTGCTATGATGTGCGAAAAACCGAGGTTCTTCAACCTACCCTTTATCTGAGTTCTTTATGATTCTAGCGCAGATATATACATTAGGGTGGTCCTTTTGATCAAATCTACAATTTTTTTCAATCCCAAACTATTCAATTCAAATTATCGATGGTATTTTCGATAGTATCGATGGTTATTTTTTTGGCGATATATCGATTTTTTTTGGCGATAGTCGATAGTTTCGATAGTGTCAGTGCATTGAAAATTTGGGATGTGTATAATATTAAGTGATGCATCACTGTTTGCACAGTGTTGCCACCTATATCAACTTTTTTTTTAAGTTAACTTCTTAGGCACCGATATGAAGTTTTGATTGAGAGTAAAATTTGAGAAAATGGATGACGATGAAACGGAAGTTATGGCACGGAAATAGAAATTGTAGCCGACTTTCAGGCGTATGTTGCAGACTTTTAGGCGTAGGCGTTTTTCTTATATCTGGGGAACCGCTCAACCGATTTGGATAAAATCTGGCATTATAGATAGTATGATTCATTCTAAGATTATATGCGTGGGTGTTGCCACTTGGGGCGGTTCACAGAGTTGCCACCTATTTCAATTTTTTTAAATATTGAGCAAGATATGCCAATATGGGCATCAAAAATATGGGCATCAAATGAAAGTTATTTTCGATCGTATTCCAAATATGTAAATCTCAAGCAGGGTTGCCACCTAACCGCATTTTTTATTGATACCTCGGGAACCGCTTGACCGATGTGGATAAAGTTTGGCATTATAGATAGTATGATTCATTCTAAGATTATATGCGTGGGTGTTGCCACTTGGGGCGGTATCAAATGAAAGGTATTTTCGACCTATTCCAAATATGTAAATCTCAAGCAGGGTTACCACCTAGGGTTGCCACCTAACCGCACTTTATTTATTGTTATTGATATCTCGGGAACCGCTTGACCGATGTGGATAAAGTTTAGCATTATAGATAGTATGATTCATTCTAAGATTATATGCGTGGGTGTTGCCACTTGGGGCGTTTCACAGAGTTGCCACCTATTTCAATTTTTTTAAATATTGAGCAAGATATGCCAATATGGGCATCAAATGAAAGGTATTTTCGACCGTATTCCAAATATGTAATGTAAAAGTAGGTCGCCTCCCAGTTGGTGCACCCTGGGTAACGCTAAATGACCTACATAACCTACACGGCTAGTTTCTTGTATTGCCGGTTCTACGAGAACGGTACCAGTACTTGTGCTGTACCCATCGTGCCGAAACGACCCGGGCCGTTTTCTTATATCGACCCGACCAAGAGCAATACACTCGGGGTGACCCTGTCTGACATTTAGGCAGGGCTACACCTCGCTACAACAACAACAACAACATCTAATTTTGTTTTAAATATTGAGCAAGATATGCCGATATGGGCATCAAATGAAAGGTATTTTCGACCGCATTCCAAATATGTAAATCTCAAGCAGGGTTGCCACCTAGGGGTGCCACCTAACCGCATTTTATTTATTTTTATCGATATCTCGGGAACCGCTTGACCGATGTGGATACAGTTTGGCATTATAGATAGTATGATTCATTCTAAGATTATATACGTGGGTGTTGCCACTTGGGGCGGTTTACAGGGTTGCCACCTATCTAAAAAAAATTTAAATATAGAGCAAGATATGTCAATATGGGTATCAAATGAAAGGTATTTTCGACCGTATTCCAACTTTGACATTTCCTATAACGACCACTTTCTCGATATCCGTTTGACCGATTTGAATAAAATTCGGCATATAGATAGTATGATTCCTTTTAATATTATATACATGGGTGTTGCCACTTTTGGCGTCTTACAGGGTAGCCACCTATTTCAATTTAATTGCTAATATGGGTATCAAATTAAAGGTATTTTTGGCCGTATTTCAACGAAGACTTTTTTGTAGCGTTGCCACCTAACCGCATTTTATTTATTCTTTCTTATATCGATCACTATCTCGAGAACCGTTTGACCGATTTGGATGAAATTTGGTACAGATATTGCATCCTCATTCTAAGATTTTTCACCTGGGTGTTGCCACTTGTGGTAAGTTAAGGGGCTGCCACCTAATTACATTTTTTGGAAATCTATTTTGGAAAGCTTTTACTATTGGTAAGTGAGATTTGGTTATAACTTCGAGGAATATCGAGTAGGCTCGGTCACCCAGGTACTGAAACTTTAAATGCAAGGATATCTCCTTATGATCCTCTGCTCTCTGCTGTTGTCAAACTATTACCAATTAACTTTCTAAACATATGGGATATTTTATGCATTAAATTTATGTAGTCTACCACCAACTGCCAAGAGTTAAACAAAATTTTAATATCCAACACATCATAAAAATTAAATTTCTGTAATTTCAAACAGCTGACGCTAAAAACCACAGAGCAAGATGTTATTGATGGCAAGCAATTTTAATGAGATGTACAGAGTCCAAAAGTCTTGTTTAAATGTATGTCGGCATATTCAAGCGATAAATTGAGTATTTGTAATTTCATTATCCACAGCTAAAAGAAGTGAAAGGCGTCGTCCTTTTGAAGTGCTAAATGTGATAAATGAAGAAGTATATTTTTTTTTACTTTACTGGCGGCAGTGCCATGCAATCCAGCATTGAAGCATGGAATGCGGACAGATTGACGCGATGAAGTAAGAAGAGGCAGGCTCCAGCATTGAAGTGCTGATGCAAAAGATAAAGTTCAATAAACATACGCACTTTGATGCAATCGATGCATGGCAGCTGGTTGCATTACTGTTTTACACACATACATACATCCATTGGAGTGCTGCGGTGCACCCTTATATGTTGCACAAATAAAAACAGACTTCAAAGTCCTTTGAATGACAATTGCGCAAGCGTGCGTGTTTGTTTGCTTTTTGTGACATTGGTATCCTTAAGGGTTGGTATAATGCATTTGTAGTACTACAATAGGTTCGCTGATGCTTATTAAGGTGGGGCCTTCATGGAAAAGGATAATTTTAGTTTTTTTTTTTTCTTTTTTTTTTGGATTTTATACTCACGTTTTTAAAATGCCAATGCGTTTTTTTTTTAATAATTATAATATTGTATTTTTCTATTTCTTTGAGTTTGTTTTATTTTAATTTATTTTATTTTATGTTTTTATTTTTATTTTATTCTACTTCATTTTAATTAAATTTAATTTATATAATTTTAATTTTCTTTAATTTTATTTTGCCTTATTTTATTTTTGGTTCATTTTTTTTTAGTTTAATTTAATTCAATTTTATTTATTTTATTTTTTTAATTTTAATTTTATGTTTTTATTTGTATTTAAATTTATTTTAATTTTATTTATATAATTTAAATATTATTTTATTTAATTTTTCTTAATTTTATTTTATTATATTTTTTTGTTTATTATCATGAAGAAGACATCTATCAACATGGTAAAAGTATTTTATTTGGTTTTTTTTTATTTATTTTTTTTTTTGATTTTGGTAAACTATTATTATAATTTTTTTATTTTATGTTATTTTAGTTTGTATTATTTTATTTATTTTATTTTGTTTTGCTTCATTTTATTTAAAATTGTTTACGTTTATTTTGTTAAATTTTTTTTATTTTATTTTTTGTTGACTCTAGTGTCCAGTAGCGGTAAAATCGTAACATTGGTAATTGTCCTTGCTATTTTTGTTTATTAATCGGTGACAGTAGCGGTCAAGTCGTTATTTTATTTTCTGAAATCTTCTTCATTTTTGGGAGTTTATAATGAAGATTTTGCTCAAGCTAACTCCCAAAAGCGGAGTTATTTTATTTTATTTTTTTATTTTATTTTATTTAATTTTATTTAATTTTATTTTATTTTATTTTATTTTATTTTATTTTATTTTATTTTATTTTATTTTATTTTATTTTATTTTATTTTATTTTATTTTATTTTATTTTATTTTATTTTATTTTATTTTATTTTATTTTATTTTATTTTATTTTATTTTATTTTATTTTATTTTATTTTATTTTATTTTATTTTATTTTATTTTATTTTATTTTATTTTATTTTATTTTATTTTATTTTATTTTATTTTATTTTATTTTATTTTATTTTATTTTATTTTGTTTTATTTTATTTTATTTTATTTTATTTTATTTTATTTTATTTTATTTTATTTTATTTTATTTTATTTTATTTTATTTTATTTTATTTTATTTTATTTTATTTTATTTTATTTTATTTTATTTTATTTTATTTTATTCCATTTTATCTTATTTTATTTTATTTTATTTTATTTTATTTTATTTTATTTTATTTTATTTTATTTTATTTTATTTTATTTTATTTTATTTTATTTTATTTTATTTTATTTTATTTTATCTTATTTTATTTTATTTTATTTTATTTTATTTTATTTTATTTTATTTTATTTTATTTTATTTTATTTTATTTTATTTTATTTTATTTTATTTTATTTTATTTTATTTTATTTTATTTTATTTTATTTTATTTTATTTTATTTTATTTTATTTTATTTTATTTTATTTTATTTTATTTTATTTTATTTTATTTCATTTTATTTTATTTTATTTTATTTTATTTTATTTTATTTTATTTTATTTTATTTTATTTTATTTTATTTTATTTTATTTTATTTTATTTTATTTTATTTTATTTTATTTTATTTTATTTTATTTTATTTTATTTTATTTTATTTTATTTTATTTTATTTTATTTTATTTTATTTTATTTTATTTTATTTTATTTTATTTTATTTTATTTTATTTTATTTTATTTTATTTTATTTTATTTTATTTTATTTTATTTTATTTTATTTTATTTTATTTTATTTTATTTTATTTTATTTTATTTTATTTTATTTTATTTTATTTTATTTTATTTTATTTTATTTTATTTTATTTTATTTTATTTTATTTTATTTTACTTTATTTTATTCCATATTATTTTATTTCATATTATTTTTTTTTTTTATTTTATTTTATTTTTTATTTTACTTTCTTTTTTTTTATTTTATAATGTTTTATTTTGTTTTATGTTATTTTATTTTATTTTACTTTTAATTTTTTTATTTTTTTTTTTTTATTTTTTTTTTTATTTTTTTTTATTAAATTATATTTAGCTAAACTTATTTAGTTTTATTTAATACATTTTTTATAGTTTTCAGTTTTTCTTTAAATTTAATTCTTCTCTTAAAAAGTTCAAGTTTTATCTCCATGGTAAAAAAATTCGTTTCGACCCACCCTAACGTTTACCACTTTTTTCTATGTGCCTAGTACAAAGCAAACTCATGCCAGTGTTGCGTAGGTGTGTGTTAGGGGTGGTTTGGGATCTATTCATTTAGGATACTGATTAAAAAAATTCACTTTTGACAGAGTTTGTTCTCCCAAAAATGCATAATAATGAATGGCACACATGTCGCACGAATTTGTTATGGTTCGTAGCAAATTTTGTGTTATTACAGCCGTTTTCCATTCATTAGGACACTGGGTTTGTGGAGGCGTATACTGCTTATAAAGGTTTAGCGATGCATAAATTTACATTTTGACACATCGCCTCATGTCGATTGACATCCCAACTAGGGACATAAAAACAAATGGCATACATACCTATCCTTTTACAAATAAATTCAAAGTATTAAAAAACCAAAAAAAAAAAAAAACATTTTAAAGTAATTGGGATTTGAAGATAGTACCATCACCTGACTATGGAACTTTGAAGTAATATTTACTACAAATTCCCAGATATCACTTTTAGCTGCATGGTAGGATATGAATGTTTCAATATCTAATTTCATTACTCAGGGTCAAAAAGTTCGAACTTGGTCATAAAAATAGCTGCATTTTCAGCTGCAATATTTTGTTTGACAACCCAGAACCTACTACAACCTTTCGTCGCTAAGCAACCCAATATTTGTTTATTTTAAGCAACGTCACAAATATAATGGACATGCAACTGGGGGACTCAGGCGCTCTACACATGGGTATGAGTTTTTTTTATTTATTTATCAAGCATACAAAAGGGAATCTGTAAAGGCACACGTGTGGCACGCATGCAGGCAGGAAAAGTAATAAAATACTGCTATTCAATATAAAAAAAAATATTCCTTAGGTACATGCATGAACTGCTAGGAATTAAAATAAAAGAGCCATTCAAAAGCGAGGGATATAGCCCACCGTATCGCTAAAATGCTGAAGGATCAATAAAGTGCAGCTCAGTCAGACCAAGTAGGGGTAAATAAAAATCGAGCGTAAAAAACAGGGATGCTTTGTTGCTGCAAACACAAAAAAATTTTAATTCAACTCAAAAGTGGTGAGGGTCGCTACTGAACAAAATATTTTTTTGTTAAATTCCAACTCCTTTCTTTATACATAGGTATTAGCTGAAATCTTTTGTCATTGAGTGACAAAATATGAGCCTCATATAAAATTTCCTCCAACAACCGAGGCAGCAACCTCAAGCCATTCAAGTTTAATTTTACCACTTTTCAGTATAAGTAACTTTGTTGCAATAATTTTTGGTAGCGGCGACGTAACGACTACCAGTAGTGAGCACTGTACTATTATGACCCGATTAGAATGGCTTTTTATAATCTGTATTAAAGCCGATTACCAGCGTTCAGACATTTCATGAATTTAAACTTATAAATTACATTAATGGTGACTGATTCAAATTACTGGTATGCCACTTCAAAGTTGTCATGACTTTAAAGGCCTTTTTTTCAGTTTCAACGACAACGATGAGATTCCATATTTTAAAGAAAATTAACTTATTAACAGCGCATGCGACATTACTTCAATTTGTGACATGTATTGCATATTTCCTAGCCACTTTTTAAATCTACCATGAAGTAAAAATTACTAAGAAGTCCCCAATGCCAATGCATTCCATTTGATATCGTATTTGTCTATGCCTGCAAAGTGAAATGAAGGGGCTTTTAATGGCAAGCAAGTAAAAATACACCGATGTCAGCAGTGCTAAAAGCATTCGACAATTTGTAGTAAATATTACTTCAAAGTTGCATATTGGTCAGTAACCGTAACTATCGTCAAAGTTATCATTACTCTGAAGTCGTTATTTTCGGGTATGACTACTTCAAAGTTTTTATTATAGTGTACGCCATTTTTCTACTTAAAAAACTATTACCTTTTCTATATCATTTTTATTATTTCCCAACTCGTTGCAAAAAGATTTCACTTTTTTAACGCTTTGCATTTTTTTGCACAATGCATTTGTAAAAATATACTGAGCTCAATGGAAGTTCTTTAAAATGTGCAAAAATTTCGGTTCCACTTTTATTTTTTCAAACAATTGAAATGAATAGCGGTTCAAGGGCTGCGCATGCGTAAATTTGTATGTTCTTCCAATAGTAAAAATAAGCATGCAATTGGCGACACATGTGCAAAAGCAATACATAATTTTATTTCACGCTAGGTACAACAACAATATCACAAGTACCTGGTAGTGCAAATAAAACCAACAAAAAAAAACACAACTCATAAGTTAATGAAATGCTATAATGAATGGCAGCTCTCAGAAGGAGCGGAAACTATATTGGAGTGGTAGCTCTGCGCACAGACCTACAGCTTTAATCATATTTTCAGCTCATACACTTATGAATGATTTAATGTAGAAATAATTTGAATATAATCTAAAGCTGGTTTTTATGCGTCTTTCAACGCCACTTGCTGCAGTTTTGCATAAATTTGCATGAACACAAAAAAATGCTGCAGTTAATTTACTATATGTATGCCTCCACAGCAGCGAGAAAACCTACACAACGCTGGCAAATACATTACTTTTCAAGGCACAATTTTTAACTTAAACAAGTAAGGAAGTTCAACTTAGGGTGAAGCAGAACATTATCTACATTTTATAACTTTAAACGAGCTAAACTTGAATATTTGTATATCCAGACTATCTCAGGAACCGCTTGAGCGATTTGGATGAAATTTTGAATATAGATAGTATGGTTGATTCTAAGACTATCCACTTGGGGGTTGCCACCTATCTATATTTTTATACCTTTCATGAACATGAAATGGTATTATAACTTTGGTCCGATGTTTGTAAGTATGAGAAGAAGAAGAGATAGACCCATCAATAAGTATACCGAAATGATCAGGATGACGAGATGAGTTGATTTAGCCATGTCCGTCTGTCTGTCTGTCTGTCTGTCTGTCTGTCTGTCTGTTTGAACGCAAACTAGTCCCTCAGTTTTTGAGATATTTGGCTGAAATTTTGTATGCGGCCACCATTTTCCAATATAGGAATCATTTGTCGGAACCAGCAAGATCGGACCGATATTACATATAGCTCCCATACAATCGATTGTTCCGATAAACGGATTTTGAGCTATAACTCCTGTAATTAAACACCTAGGAACGTGAAATTTTGTAAGTGTTGTTATTTTTGTATGGGAAATATCTATGTTGAAAATCATCGAGATGGGATAAATATTTCCCATAGCTCCCATACAATCGATTGTTCCGATAAACGGATTTTGGGCTATAACTCCTGTAATTAAACACGTTGGAGCGTGAAATTTTGGAAGTATCGCTATTTTTATATGTGAAGTATCGGTGTTGAAAATCATCGAGCTGGGATAAATATTTCACATAGCTCCCATACAATCGATTGTTCCAATAAACGGATTTTGGTAGATAACTCCTGTAGTTATATAGGTAGAAACGTGAAATTTCGTAACTATTGCTATTTTAGAATGTGGAATGTCGGTGTTAAAAATCAATGAGATTGGACCAACATAACACATCGCCCCCATATAATCGATAGTTCCGATAATTTCGGTATGAGCTTAAGGTAAATTCACACAGGCTGTACTGGGATCAAACAGTGAAAACCGTGACGCTTATTCATGAAAGGTATTTAGCCTTCGGCACAGCCGAAGACAACTTTCCTTACTTGTTTTTTTTTTTCATTATGGAGCAACATATGCCAATATGGGTATCAAATGAAAGGTATTTTCAGCGACATGCCAACTAAAATATTTTTAAGTAAAGTAGTTACCCAGGGTTGCCATTTTACCATATTGTATTTGTATTGTATATTTTTGGGATCATATTTGGATTATTTTAGGATCATTTTGAGATCATTTAGGGGTCACTTTGGAATTATTTTGGGGCTATCTCCAGCAATAAATAGGCGCTCTCTCTCTCAATTAAATGTTAAAAAGCTGCTGAATTCGCTTATGTGCTGTTCATGCTAAGCCTGCATTTTGCATTTTAGCATTTAGCCACAAATGCAGCATTTTTTCCATACAATTTTGAAAGCTTAACGCAACTAAATGCTACTTTATTTGTGCATTAGCTTTAGCATCTTCGAAGATACAGTACGAATAAAAATTTCCTTGTATGAAGAAAAAGTGAAAAAAATGTTGCATACTTTTGGGCGAACCGCTGTTTATATTAGGGTATCTTCTCACTAAGCAAGTCCAAGTACTTCTGCAATAATCTTTCCTGTTAAAAGTTGCAATTTTCGAGGTGAGGAGTTTCCAAGTTTTTAGTGTTTAGAAAGTCGGTTTCTTTACCCACGAACTCAATTTTATAGAAGAAATGGAGTTTATATGAAAAGGAAAACATACTTCCACTTGCAATGTAGGAACGCGCCTTAAGCATTCGAAAATTAGCTAAATGCGCATTTTCAAAATGCGGTAGCATTAACGCATCTTCGAAATGTACGACCGAAAAAGGAAAATGCTCAGCATGAAC
>CAXKVI010000003.1:25227244-25262244 GCA_964058755.1 Campiglossa producta
AATAAAATAAAATAAAATAAAATAAAATAAAATAAAATAAAATAAAATAAAATAAAATAAAATAAAATAAAATAAAATAAAATAAAATAAAATAAAATAAAATAAAATAAAATAAAATAAAATAAAATAAAATAAAATAAAATAAAATAAAATAAAATAAAATAAAATAAAATAAAATAAAATAAAATAAAATAAAATAAAATAAAATAAAATAAAATAAAATAAAACAAAACAAACTAAAATAAAACAAAATAAAATTAAAAAAAAATAAAATAAAATGAAATAATATAAAATAAAATAAAATAAAATAAAATAAAATAAAATAAAAAATAAAATAAAATAAAATAAAATAAAAAGAAATAATTAGATAAAAATCAATTAAAGAAAAAAACAAAACAAATTAAAATAAAAAGAAAAAATATATAAAAATAAAAAAATAAAGTATAATAAAATAAAAGAAAATAAAATAAAATAAAATAAAATGAAATAAAACGAAATGAAATAAAATAAAATAAAATAAAATAAAATAAAATAAAATAAAATAAAATAAAATAAAATAAAATAAAATAAAATAAAATAAAATAAAATAAAATAAAATAAAATAAAATAAAATAAAATAAAATAAAATAAAATAAAATAAAATAAAATAAAATAAAATAAAATAAAATAAAATAAAATAAAATAAAATAAAATAAAATAAAATAAAATAAAATAAAATAAAATAAAATAAAATAAAATAAAATAAAATAAAATAAAATAAAATAAAATAAAATAAAATAAAATAAAATAAAATAAAACACAATAAAATAAAATAAAATAAAATGAAATAAAATAAAATAAAATAAAATAAAATAAAATAAAATAAAATAAAATAAAATAAAATAAAATAAAATAAAATAAAATAAAATAAAATAAAATAAAATAAAATAAAATAAAATAAAATAAAATAAAATAAAATAAAATAAAATAAAATAAAATAAAGTAAAATAAAATAAAATAAGATAAAATAAAATAAAACAAAAAAATAAAATAAAATAAAATAAAATAAAATAAAATAAAATAAAATAAAATAAAATAAAATAAAATAAAATAAAATAAAATAAAATAAAATAAAATAAAATAAAATAAAATAAAATGAAATAAAATAAAATAAAATGAAATAAAAAGAAATAAAATTAGATAAAAATCAATTAAAAAAAAAACAAAACAAATTAAAATAAAAAGAAAAAATATATAAAAATAAAAAAATAAAGTATAATAAAATAAAATAAAATAAAATAAAATAATACAAAATAATATAAAACAAAGTAAAATAAAATAAAATAAAATAAAATAAAATAAAATAAAATAAAATAAAATAAAATAAAATAAAATAAAATAAAATAAAATAAAATAAAATAAAATAAAATAAAATAAAATAAAATAAAATAAAATAAAATAAAATAAAATAAAATAAAATAAAATAAAATAAAATAAAATAAAATAAAATAAAATAAAATAAAATAAAATAAAATAAAATAAAATAAAATAAAATAAAATAAAATAAAATAAAATAAAATAAAATAAAATAAAATAAAATAAAATAAAATAAAATAAAATAAAATAAAATAAAATAAAATAAAATAAAATAAAATAAAATAAAATAAAATAAAATAAAATAAAATAAAATAAAATAAAATAAAATAAAATAAAATAAAATAAAATAAAATAAAATAAAATAAAATAAAATAAAATAAAATAAAATAAAATAAAATAAAATAAAATAAAATAAAATAAAATAAAATAAAATAAAATAAAATAAAATAAAATAAAACAAAACAAACTAAAATAAAACAAAATAAAATTAAAAAAAAATAAAATAAAATGAAATAATATAAAATAAAATAAAATAAAATAAAATAAAATAAAATAAAAAATAAAATAAAATAAAATAAAAAGAAATAATTAGATAAAAATCAATTAAAGAAAAAAACAAAACAAATTAAAATAAAAAGAAAAAATATATAAAAATAAAAAAATAAAGTATAATAAAATAAAAGAAAATAAAATAAAATAAAATAAAATGAAATAAAACGAAATGAAATAAAATAAAATAAAATAAAATAAAATAAAATAAAATAAAATAAAATAAAATAAAATAAAATAAAATAAAATAAAATAAAATAAAATAAAATAAAATAAAATAAAATAAAATAAAATAAAATAAAATAAAATAAAATAAAATAAAATAAAATAAAATAAAATAAAATAAAATAAAATAAAATAAAATAAAATAAAATAAAATAAAATAAAATAAAATAAAATAAAACACAATAAAATAAAATAAAATAAAATGAAATAAAATAAAATTAAATAAAATAAAATAAAATAAAATAAAATAAAATAAAATAAAATAAAATAAAATAAAATAAAATAAAATAAAATAAAATAAAATAAAATAAAATAAAATAAAATAAAATAAAATAAAATAAAATAAAATAAAATAAAATAAAATAAAATAAAATAAAATAAAATAAAATAAAATAAAATAAAATAAAATAAAATAAAATAAAATAAAATAAAATAAAGTAAAATAAAATAAAATAAGATAAAATAAAATAAAACAAAAAAATAAAATAAAATAAAGTAAACTTAAATAAAACAAAATAAAATAAAATAAAACTAAATTAAATTAAATTAAATTAAATTAAATTAAATTAAATTAAATATAATAAAATAAAAAATAAAACAATATAAAAAAATTAAAATAAAATAAACTTAATAAAATAAAAAAATACAACAAAATAAAAAAAAAATTAAAAAAAATAAAATAGTATCAAATAAATTCATATTAAACAAGCAAGGAAGTCAAGTAAATATCAAGCGGTGCCAAATTTCGTTATTCTACTATAATTATTAGTACCTGGCTAACCGTGCTTGCTCGGTGCTATTGATTTTGCGCTAACTTTACTTACCCAAAATGATCCCAAAATGACCCTAAAATGATCCCAAAATAATCCTAAAATGATCCCAAAACGACTCCAAAAAGACACTTAAATGATTCGGAATTGAACCCAAAACGAACCAAAAATTATCCCAAAATGACCCTAACCTGAACCCAAAAAGCTCCAAAAATTATTCCAAAATGACCCTAAAATAATCCGAAAATAGTCCCAAAATGTCCGCAAAAAGACCCTCAAATGTTCCCAAAAATTATCCAAAATTGAACCCAAAATTATCCAGACATGATTCCAAAATAGCTCAAAAATTATACGAAAGTGACCCCAAAATTGTCCCAAATTAATCCAAAATTTAAGCCAAAATTATCTCAAAATAGCCCTAAAATTATTCCAAAGTGACCCCTAAATGATCTCAAAATGATCCCAAACTAATGCAAATATGATCCCAAAAATATAAAATACAAAAACAATACGGTAAAATGCTAACCTTGTTCGGCTACCCTACTTGAAAATATTTTTTTCGGTATGTCGGCGAAAACAACTTTCATTTGATACCCATGTTGGCATATCTAACTCCATAATTTAAAATGATTGAGTTAGGTGGCAACCCTGTTCACCCCCAAGTGGCAACCCCCAAGTGGATCAATCATACTATCTATATGCCAAATTTCATCCAAATTAAGAAAATTATGCTATTTTAACTATTTACCTTTCCGAATTATGTCAATTTATGTGATTTTCGAAATTTTCGATATCGAAAAATCATCCGATTTGGCCCATTTCCAATAGCAACCTACTTTGCCCAGAAAGTAACCTGTATACCGAATTTCATTCAAATATCTCAATTTTTACTTCAAATTATCGTGTACACGGGCGGACATGCCTTAGTAAAATAAAATAAGATTAAACAAAATCAAATAATACACAAACAATAAATGTAAATTAAATAAATCTAAATAAAACGAAATAAAGTAATGAATGTACTCGCCGTAAGCACGACTAGGTATAAAAAGTAGCCCTGAGCGTTAGCGTCAAATTACAACGTATTTTCAATGTTTCCTCAGCAATGAATAAAAACAGTTATATAAATAAAAAACCACAGACTTATAAAAATGTCCTTAACGTTTTTGTTTACCTTCTCAGCTTCACAGCCACGCCTAACAAAAACCATTTTTAATTGTTTTGCTGTACTAATAGTTTTTTTTCCACTCTTTATGATTGCATTCTCCTATACAATTGTCAAAATTTGAAAGCAACACCGTAAAGTTGCCTAAGTACACATAAAGTACTACCCAACAATGCAACCCTTATTTTTTAATTATTTACCAGTGCAGCGCATCACCACCCCACTCTAAAATATTTGCTAACAGTTGCGCATGTGCATTAGCTAGACCGAAAGTGCATTACAAATAATTATTTATTGATGCTACTTATTTTTTTATTTGCTCACCGATTCTTAGCAACATTTGTCAACAATTTACACTACGCGCATGCACCACAGCCATATGCAGCGCTTTGAAAGAACATTGAGCTTGATTAATTGCACTGCACAGTTGTTGCAATTTTCATTCTGCGGTTATATTTGATTGATGGCCCAAACAATTAATGGCGTGAATAAAAAAAATCGTGATGAGGGTTAAAGGTTATGTATTTAGTACGCGTGCAATAGAACCAAACGATAACCAAAAAAGAGTCAGTCAATAGGTTAGGAATGCTTTGTTAGCTGTGGTTTTGGCCAAGAATCTAGAGCTTGAGCTTCATCTCGAAAAGTTTATTTTAGTCCCTTTTTGAGTGGGTTGAAAATAATTATATTTTCAATGTCGCCAAAGGGTTAAAATGTTCTGGAAAAATATTTTCTGCATCTAATACATATATGTACATATGTTATCGCACACGGACATATCCATTTTTAGTTAAAGTCAAAGTCAAAATCAAAGTTAAAGTCCAAGTCAAAGTACAAATTAAATGTAAAGTTAAAGTCAAAGTCAAAGCCAAAGTCAAAGTCAAAGTCAAAGCCAAAGTCAAAGTTAAGGGTCAAATACATAAAGGGTAAATTACATAAAACTTTATATTGGCTTTACCTCAAACTTTGACTTTGACAGACAAGTTCAGTATACGTATTTAAACGAAGCAACATCTGATTGTCAAAGCGAGCAGAGCAAGCAAAATTTGAGAGTTTGCCAAATTTTAACCTTGTTTCAACTTTGAGGTCTTCTATTTGCCATGCTTCGTCAGTCAAGAGTCAAAATAAAGCTTTATGTAACTGACCCTTTAAAGTCAAAGTCAAACTCAAAGTCAAAGTCAACGTCAAAGTCAAAGTCAAAGTCAAAGTCAAAGTCAAAGTCAAAGTCCAGTCAAAGTCAAAGTTAAGGTTAACTTTAACTTTAACATTAACTTTATGATAGAGATCCAATTTTATGTATTCGGCCTGTTGCTAACACCGAACCTTTCCCAACCTTTTCGAACCTTTCCGAACCTTTTCGAACCTTTTTCACAAATATCCGTTCCGTTTTTTTTTTTTTGATTTAGGTGCCAAGCCCGCCATAAAATCTATGCAATAGCTTAAAAACAGAAATAAGGCATTTAGTAATTAAATGATGTGGCATTCTGCTCCCAGGTGATGTGACATTTTTCACATATTGCAGATTCTATGCAAATGATGTGACATGTTGCTTATAACGTGATGTGACATTTCACCTGCTGACCAGGTGATATGCCATTTTACTCAGCATAATTTTTTACACAAATTGTGACGCAAAATGTTTCATATGTCATTATTTGGTTAGTCAAGTTTGTTGTCAACTAATGGGTGAGGCATTATAAACACCAGGTGATGTGAAGTTTTCAAAGATTTACTCACGATTTATTACATTATTATTAGGTACATTCTGCTCGGCATGTGACGTAAACAGGTGATGTGACATTTTACTCACAATTTATTTATAGACAAGTTATAATAGAAAATGGCAACTATCACATTTGTAGTGAAGATGGGTCATTCTGCTCAGCACGTGATGTAAGCAGGCGATGTTACATTTTGGTGGCAATTTACTTATAGGCAAATTATAAGAGAAAATGGCAAATATCACATCACCCGGAAACGGTCAAAATTCTAAAATTAAAATTCTGAAGTCAAAATTCCGGAATCAAAATTCTGGGTCGACAAAATTCTGGAAATCGGAATTCCGCACTTCCTTCGCCTTTTTTGGCTGTATTTCAAAATTCTGGTTTTTCGTAATTCCGGAATTTACGTTTTCCAGAATTAATTCTGGAAATTTTTTCCCCAAAATTTGAGCAAAATCGAGTATTTTAATAAATTGTGCTTATATTTAAGAAATATACATTGACTTTGATTTTTTGGTCATAAGACAGAAAACCAGCGGAACAATTTGTATTTCTACTCAGCCGTGTATGGAAAATAGCTGCCTCATCATCGTTGGAACAACGTCAAATTTACCGTCCATAATCCAGCAGTCGCTCTCATTTAACAACTGCAGCGAAGATTTTGTTCCAAAAATAAGAATGCGCTCGCCATAACTTTAATAACTTTCTTACTTAAAATAAACTTTCTTACTTCCAAAACATAAAGTGATAATAAAGGAATGTCTATTTTTTCAAGACAAGTTGGCTCTTTAAAACATTTTAAACTGTTCCGTTGTCTTCTAATTTTTAACTTAAGGGCACTTCTTGATGGCAGCTAATGTCCAATGTGTTTTTCTGTCATAGATACCGAACGCTGAATTATTTGGCTAGGCTGCAGAAAACTCAAGCGAAACCATATTTCTAAAATGATTATTTGGATCTGCAACCGATTTTTTATGCGCACATGGATCATGAGAATGTTAATTTTTTTTCGTATAACATTTCACAGCCGGGAAATTGTGTGTCAATACGCACGGTACATTTGTTTTTAATTCCTTCAGAACAAGTCCAGTTAAATGATAAAGGCAAAATTTTGTAATTAATGATTAAAAATGCGTGTTGATAACAAAAAAAGTGCGCACTTTTTTTGTTATCAACACGCGTTTTTAATCATTAATTACAGAATTTTGAATTTCAGAATTTTGGTTTCCAGAATTTTGCAATTAAGAATTTCGTTATCCAGAATTTTGGATTCCAGAATATTGACTTCCATAATTTTGATTTCCGGTGTTTCGACTTCCGGAATTATGAATGCAGAATTTCCAAAAAAGCAGAATTTTGACCCCAACCCCACATCACCTTGTTGGCTGAATTTTTAGTTGAGCGATGCGTTATTCTGCCCAGGTTATGTAATTTTTGGGCATTGATGTGACATTTTACTCGACAGCTGATGGATAACCTGCGTTTTTATGGGTGTATGCTGTGAAAGGCTTATTTATAGACATGATATGAAAGAAAATTCCAGATATGTATCACATCAACTCGTGGGCTTGATTTGAAAAAAAATTATGCGACTTTTTATGCACCTGGTGATGTGACATTTTAATCATCAGGTGATTCGACCCATAATTTTTTTATTGGGCGCCGATTGTAAAGAAGAAGCTATATAGAACTTTGAACGGGATCGATTTTCCTATATCCCATACAAACAGCAATAGCAGACCACATGCTT
Source organism: Campiglossa producta (assembly GCA_964058755.1). NCBI lineage: Eukaryota > Metazoa > Arthropoda > Insecta > Diptera > Tephritidae > Campiglossa > Campiglossa producta. The sequence continues at coordinate 25,234,778 of CAXKVI010000003.1, forward strand.
ACAAAGGCACTTATGTAAGTGTCCATTTAAAATTTTCCATTTTATTGACAGCTTGCATTTCCCTCACTTCTCAAATATTTACATTCCATATTGAGCCGGAAGCTGATCTTATCACGTGCCGTCCATTAATATTTTCCCATATTTAACTGCCAAGATCAAAAGCTGAAAAAATAAACCCCTTCAGAAGTCAACGCCTAACACAACAGTGTCACCCAGCAAACAGGACGTGTCCTTACAACTATAAATGTGTAATTTACAGGATTTTTATGTTAAGGGACGCAGTTACATTTACAGCAATGTATCTATGTAGTTGAATATGTAACCATGCTTGTATTACATCCTTTGAGCTATGTAAACTGTCGCCCAGCTGTTGTTGCCGCACCATATTTCTCTGTTCGCTTACAATGAAATTAAACTCTAAAGACCAGCTTTTTTTAAATTAATGGTCTCTGGACCACGTTATCCTGAATGTCATGAATAGCTTAGCGATTTGTAGCCTTTATAGCCACAACAAATAGTAAAAATTAAATGAACAGACATGGGTATGAAATAGGGATGGTAACACTGATGATAGATATTGGTCCCATAGTTTCTGTATTTTATTTTTATATTTTTATAGTTTTTTTTTTAATTTGCTTTATTTTTTTGTTTTATTTTTAATTATTCCCTCATTTTTATACCCAGTGTACTAGGTACAAGGGTATATTAATTTTGTATACATAACGATAGTACGTAACGACACAAAATAATCGAGATAGGTATAGAGTTCCATATATGAAAGTTCTTAGGTTGAAAAGAGGAGTTCATTAAGGCATGTCCGTCCGTCTGAGTACACGATAACTTGAGTAAAAATTGAGATATTTGCATGAAATTTTGTATACAGGTAACTTTTTGGCCAAGGTAGGTTGCTACTGAAAATGGGCGAAATCGGATGATAACCACGCCCCCTTTTTCGATATCGAAAATTTCGAAAATCACATAAATTGCTTAAATGATATAATTTTATAGGTGAATCCCCCTGGTCATTCTCTTATGCTTTTTCCATAAATTTTTTATAATGGGCGTGGCCCCGTCCACTTTTAAGACAGACATTTTTGAAAATTTTACTGGTCGTAACTTTTAACCTGATTACGATAGAACGATGGAATTTGGCCCAAAGTATATTAGTATCGTTGGGAGTATACCTGATGAAATTGAATAAAATCGCCCTCCAACCATGCCACTTTCGATATCGAAAATTTCGAAAATCACCTAAATTGACATAATTCGGAAACGGAAATGGCTAAAATGATATAGTTTGGTAGGATGAACCCCCTAGTCATTATATTATGATTTTTTGAGAAATTTTTAAAAGTAGGCGTGGCATCGCCCACTTTTCAGGGAGGCATATTTGAAAATTTCACGGGTCATAGCTTTTAAACTGATTACGGTAGAACGATGAAATTTGGTACAAGGTATATTAGCATAATAGGGAGCATGCCTGATGTAATTGGACGAAATCGCTTTCCAACCACGCCCGCTTTCGATTTGGAACATTTCGAAAATCACATAAAATTACATAATTCGGTAAGGTAAATAGCTAAGATAGTAAAAACTTTAGGTAAATCCTTCTAGGGCCTATATAATTGTTATCCCGTTCTGAAAATTACCGCTGGGTTCACCCGAACTTAGACTTCCTTACTTTTTTATTTGTTTTTTTTGGTTTATTTTTATTTTTTTGTATATTTTAATTTAATTTTTTTTTTCTATTTTGTTCATTTTTTATTTTTTTGTTATATATTTTATTATATTTTATTTTAATCTTGCTAGATCTTATTTTATTTTTTTTATATTATTTCATTTTATTTTTTATTTCTTTTTATTTTATTTTTATTTTGATTTGATTTTATTTTATGTTATTGCATTTTATTTATTTTTTATTTCATTTCATTTTTTGATTATATTTTATTTTGTTTTGGTTTATTTTTTTCCTTTTTTTATTTTTATTTGCTTTTATTTGTTGTTTAATTTTTATTTTTTTGTTATATTTTTTTGTTTTTTTCTTAATTTTTTGTAATTCTATTTTGTTTTTTTTTTTCATTGTTTTATTTATTTTAATTTTTGATTTTTTTTATATTTTGTTTGGTCTGTTTTACTTTATTATATTTTATTTTGATTTTACTAAATCTTATTTTATTTTTTTGTTTTATTTTATTTAATTGTATTTTATTTTTTTTTTATTTGAATGCTATTTTATTTTTTGTTTACTTTATTTTATTCGATTTTATTTTTTATTATATTTTATTTTATTTTGCTTTTTTTATTTGTTTTTAATTTTTTTTATTTTATTATTATTTTTTATTTTATGCACATTTTATTTTATATTAATTTTTTAATTTTTTGTTTGTTTTGTTTTTATGTTATTTTTGAATATTTTAATTTTATTAATTTTCATTCTATTTAATTTTTTGTTTATTTTATTTTATTTTATTTTTTATTAAATATTTTATTTTTTTACTTTATTTTTTATTCTTTTTTATTTTTATTTTATTATTTTTTTTTTATTTTACATACATATATCGTCACCTTAATTCACAAAGGCCCCAATTGACTTTTTTAACATATTTAAGTATAATATAGTAAAATACACAGTCACAACAAATTTTAAGGAGTTACTAGCAGTAATAACGAAGATATTCCAAATTTACAAAGCTATATTGGCATGCGTTCAATGTAAGAAAAAATTGTTTTTTGCTTCTCCTGTAAATTTTTTTTTATGTCAGTTAGGGCCTTTGTGAATTATTTATTTATTTTTTTTTTTTCTTTTCTTTGTTATATTTTTGTTTTATTTTTGTATATTTTAATTTGGTTTTTTTTAATTTTTTTAAATTTTTTTATTTTTTTTTTCCTTTTAATTCTATTTTTATTTTATTTTATTTTTTATTTCTTATATTTTACTTTATAAGGTATTATTTTATTTTATTTTAGTTTGCTTTACTTTATTATATTTTTTAATTTCATTTAATTTTTTTTTATTTTTTTACTTGTTATTTTATGCGTTTTTTTAATTTATTCAATTTATTGGTTTTAAATTTTTTATTTTTTGGTTTTATTTTATTTTGTTTTATTTCATTTTCCTTTAGTTTAATATAAACATTTTATTTCGGGATCCCGAGCTTGGCCCACGCTCCTCACTAATGCCTTATAATTTAGCTCTTTTGTATGAATTGATAATTGTCCTAGCAGCTGCTGACTTTTACCACCAACCCAGTCCGTTTCTTATTGACTGCGGTTCGATAGTTGTTTTTGCTGTTATTGTATTGCATTTGGTTGCCACCTTTTAAATTGTTGGTTTGAACATTCCGAACGGCAGCTGTTTTGTTGAGTTTTATTGACCTTGTTTTTGGCCTTTGGTTGGCGTAATGCAAACTCTGCTTGGCTGACTTCGTACGTTCATTATCCTTTGTAGCTATGCGTACGCTCGTACCTACATACATATTTATGCACATATTTACTTTACGATTGTCAAAAGTGTTTTGTCTTAAATGTTGCATGTTTTCATGTTGGCCATGTGTCCGTAGGTCCTATACATTTTGGTCCTGCAGCCAATCATTCGTAATAATAGAGTTCATACGATTCATACTGCTGGTGTTGCTCTCGCTGCTGTCGCTAGCAGCAAACCAAAAACCGCAAGCTGACTGACTGACTTCCTTTTTTCTGCCTCGCTTCCTGTCTCCCGCATGTACGGTTTACCTTGCCTATGGTCGAAATAATTGAGGTGAAAGTCAAATAAGCCACTGTGAATTATAATAATGGCAATTTCCATGTTTTATAGTGTTTGTGCAACACTTCCTGCAGGATATCTGAAAAACAAAAAAATTTTACTTTGGAAAAAATGTCACACAAATTGTTACAATATGCAATAAATTCTCAAATTGACGGCTTAATTGACATCTTCATGTGAAAACATGACACAATGAACTGCAGTGAAATTACAGTGTTTCGGAGCAAGATCCAATTTTAACAAGATCATAACGACATACAAGATCGTTCAATGTTCTTTCGGGTATTGTAACAAAATTAATAGGAAAGAATATTCATCTGCCGCGCTGCGTAGCCGTCAGCAATGGTCAAAACTCTTTAAAAAAATCAATTTTTTTAAGAATAAGAAAAAAATTCTAAGCAATTGGACCTGAAAAAGATTTTTTGAATTCAATTCAATTTTTTTTTTTTTTTTATAATAACCATTTTGACTGGAAAATGGAAATGACTTAGCTGGCATAATTGAATCATGGACTTAGCTAAAGTTTAATTTTCTTACTAGTGCAGACGCGAACCAAATTTATCAAAGCCTTGAGAAAAACAACAAAAAATAAATAACTTGTCTTTTAAAAGAACATTAAAAAATTTTCGAGGTCCATTACAAAAAAGGTATAATTTTAAAGGCAAAAGATCAAGCTTTAAATTAAAATGAAAACAAAAAAATATTAAAAATGTCCAAATTTTAAAAAAATTGGTAACTTATTTTTAATAAATTTTTTTTTTAATTTATATTTGAAAAGAACGAAAAAATTACTTTAGATAACGGTTTCCATGTTCCTTCTTAGCATGCCAATTGCATGTCTTCTAGTTTAAAGAAAAAAGGCTTACACTCAAAAAATTGCCTAAGGAATTTTACCCCAATGTATGTAGATAGCGAAAGGGGTCGGAAAAGAGATACAACGTCTGCCGCGTCAGCTAGTAATTTAGAAAAATGCTAGGATGATTTTTATAGTGAATTTTCAGGTGTGCAGATAATTTTTCGAAAAAATTACCGTTTACGAGAAAAATTCGTAAAACTCTAAATGTTCACATTTGACCCCAAATAACTTTTTTAACAACCATGATATTAATGGGGACTTTTGAAGTTTTCTTTCTCTACAAATTGAATTTACTTTATCACAGTCATAGACAAAAATTGTACTAAATAAAGGCCTGTTTACATTGTTGAATTTTGGAATCAATTTTCGTCGCATGTGCCATTGATTCGAAATTGAGTTGACTACACGTTTACATCAATCCATTTTTTGAAGACTATTTGACGGTTGTTTATGTCATGAAACAAAAATTAAATGAAAATAGAAAAAATTCTATTTTTATTTATTGATTTTTTTTACAACAACGGCATTATAAAACCACCTCTATTGATTCGTGGGTTCATAGACAGATCCTCAACGGTATCCACACAAAGACAGGGAACACCTCCCGTCAGGCGAATGTCGTCCTGCTACAACAAGTACTATCGGTTGCGGCAGAGGGACACGATCGCCCAAGAGAAACCGGAGGCACTTTCTTTCAGCTCTGATCTGGGTAATGTAATATGCGAAACTTATCCAGACTGAATCCCCAAAATGTTTGCGCTGTTTGTGGTTCTTCTCCTCACGACACTAACCATTTATTCACTTGCTCCTCTAAGCATACCCTTTTAACACCGTTCCCACTCTGGCCTAACGATATTGAAACTGTTTGTTTCCTTGGAATCCTATTAAAAGGTGGCAATTTAGGGGCCATAAGCGCGTTATGGACTCTTCTAGTTGGATGGGATGGAACACGCAGGTTTTGCTCTTTGTGTTGGTAATGATCAAGAAAAAAAAGGTCTAGGCGAATTCATGCCAACTAAAATCGCTACAAAAATCTGACATTCGTAAACAAACGCAAGGTTGTACAAAAGTTGAATGATGAGTTGAACATAAGTCGGCTGGCTACCAACTTTGTTGCATGCAATTTAGCAATACCCGTTGACACGAGTCAATTTTCAGAATCAACATGAAATTGAACGAAAAATCGAGCAATGTAAACAGGACTTAACTTGCGCATTTCGGGGGGTGTCCGGATCCCTCCCCTGAATACGCGGCTGGCTCTGGAACTTTGGACTTTTCAGGAGTTTTCTCGAAAATGTTAGTATGCGTAGAAAATGTATTTTATCTTGTATAACAAAAATTCCGAACAGAGCCAATTTTTTGTCAGGAGCTTATGTTCGCCAAATGTCGAAAAAAAACCTCAAATTTGGATTTTTCTCGACTTACGTCACCGAATAACTTTTTGAGCACAAATTGGATCAACGGTGACTTTTGCAGTTTTCTCCTTTGGGGGTGAACCATCCCTACTGTTGAGTATCCCTTTGTTATTAGAAATGTGCCTTGTGCTCATCCTGGCAACAGCAACGATCATAAAGAAGCCGCCGAGAGATATCGGAAGAGTTTTGTTTTCTGTTGTATAGTCCCTACTACCTGGTCGCCATTATTATCCATGTGGATGTAGGAACTCCTTACTCGACCACGAACAAATTTTATACATACAACAAGATCATACCAGTGGATATATGTACCAGCTCATATCGCCATGCCATACGAAAACTAACCCTTTTATTTCGTGTCTGACTAAAAGTAACACTTTCAGTTTTTCTCTGAAGAAAATGTACTAGCCAAAAGGGCTAGTTTTCGTCAGACACAAATTGAAAGTTTTATTTTTCGTCAGACAGAAAATAAAATAAAGTGTTAGTCTTCTTACACAATTTGAAAAGTGTTAGTTTTCGTAAAAAACTTGAAAAGTGTTAGTTTTCGTATGGCACGTCGATATATGAGTTGACATACTAGTTCATATATACATCAGAATCAACACGGGATTCACGCACAATGCATTATACGGGATTGGTAGCACTAATTTGTTGTGCACACACACATTTCTACATATAAATAAGAGAGCGCAAACAATCACAAACCGCTCTCCGTTAACATACAATTTCAGTACTCAGTTTCTTGTAGCGACTTTGACAGCATTTCTTCAACTGTTTCCGTGGTGTAGTGGTTATCACATCCGCCTAACACGCGGAAGGCCCCCGGTTCGATCCCGGGCGGAAACAGATGTTAAATTTTTTATATATTTCTTTTTTAATTTTATTATATTTTTTTAGTTTTACTAACTCATAGGGTCATCTAGCTCATAAAAATTATTTTCTTATAGGGTAGGACCAAACCACATTCAGGTTAAGCATTCCTCGCATATTGTAATCTAGTATAAAAAATTAGCTTTGTTTCTTTCCTGCTAATTATGAATAATTATTCCTAAAAAAGTGTTCTTTGAAAAAATTAGCAGCGAATTCAGCAGCTTTTTCACATTTAATTGAGGGAGAGAGCGCCAATTCGCTGCAAATTATTGCTGCAGATTTTTCGTCCAGCAGAAACTAGCAAGCAGGAACAGCTGATCGGTGACATAGCAAAACAACAACAAAATATTTAAATTCAAATTGTTAGCCAATCAGAAACGTAACCGCTGTTTTGTCTGCTAGTTTCTGGTGAACCCTGTTCGACGAAAAATGAGCAGAAATGAGATTTTGACAGCTTTTTACAAGACTCTCTTCTGCTGACAGTTCTTTGCTGGAGATTTCAAGAAACAAAGCTATTATCAACGAGTTAAGTCTGCTACAGCTGAGTTTCTAAAAAAACCATCTGACATTTTACCAACCACCGACGGCCATACGAAAACTAACACTTTTCAAATTCTTTAAGAAGACTAATGGGTCAGTTACATAAAACTTTATTTTGGCTTTACCTCAAACTTTGACTTCGACAGAAAAGGTCAGTATATGTATTTAAACCAAGCATAGCAAATTGGAGACCTCAAAGTTGAAGAGAGGTTGAAATTTGGCAAACTCTCAAAATTTGCTTGCTTTGCTTGCTTTGACAATCAGATGTTGATGACTTTGCTTCAATTAAGGAATAAAATGTTGGAGAAAATAATAATTAATTCATTTTTTCTCTATTAAATTATTAAATTAACTAAAACACTACGAATGCAAAGAAAAAAATAACGAAAACAAATGTATAAAAGAGAAGCGTCAAGGCGTTCATTGTAGCATTCCTCTGAAGTTGGACGCAAAGTTTTGAGGTAGCAAATGTCAGGCGAGGTTAACAAAGCTTTATGTATTCGACCCTTAACACTTTTATTTTGTGTCTGACGAAAACTAACACTTTTGGATAATACATTTTCTTCAGAGAAAAAATTAAAGTGTCACTTTTCGTCGGACACAAATTGAAAGTGTTAGTTTTCTTCAGACACAAAATTTTAAGGTTAGTTTTCGTATGGCACGTCGATACATACTTGATGTGACATGCCACTCACCATGTGATGTGACACGTTAGTCACCAGATGATGTGACATTCTCTTCATCAGGCGATGTGACTTTTTATTGTGATTCGACATATTATTTTATGAGGGGCGTGGAATTGATCGTCTGGGGCTTTACTCTGTATTGCGATTCGAAAAAAATTTCTTTCGCATTACAAATTAATGTATGTGTTCTTACAACTTGCTAAAAAAGGAGAAAATGGCAGATATCACTTAACCCCGGTGGGTTAGATTTGTAGGAAAATGATGTGACATTGACGCGATGTGACATTTTACTCACCGGGTATTGCGTTTTATACGTTTATTTATAGATAATCTATGCAGGAAAAGCCAAGCTTTCCAGGGCGGCCACCTAGCTGTAGTTTGGCGGTATAATAATGTAGGTTTATTGTACCTCAAGTTGACTACTGGTAAGAGGAGCGATATAGAACTTTATGACACCCCTACGTTAGCTGACTTTCCAGGCTTTATAGCGGGTGCGCAGCTGCATCCATTTTTTCGGGTTTACACAGATGGTCATGGAATAACTTAGGTCAACATTAAAATTATTTATTTACATTTAATCATACATATATCTAAACTAAATTAGGTACAAGACAAAAGTTAAAAAAAGTATAACTAACTACTATCATCATCGATGGTATTTTGTGTTTGATGCAAAATAAATTTTTGTAGATCCAAAATGGTATTAATACGAAATTGCATGAAATTCTCATCCGTTAACTTCTCCACATCTGGCATTAAACTTAAAAAGAACATTTCTCTATAATTTTCTCTACGTGTTCTCGTCGTGCTTTCAACAGGATTTGACGGCGTCTTCATTTCCGCATCGGCAAGATATCTTATTTCAACATCATCCCTTTTTATTTTCTTCGGTATGGGCATTTCTGGTTTATCTACCGTTTCGACAGTGGGATCATCAAAAAAGAGAGTATCTTCAGCGTAAACTTCTTCGAAATTATCTTTGGTGTCTTCAAATTGGTCGTCCCTGCTTGAATATGATATGTCTCCTTTTTTGTTTTCTTCTGAAGTTTTGCTTTTTTTAACATATTTCTGCAAAAATTCCATGTGTTCAGTGAGGTAATAACGTCTTCCAGCTTTACGGCAGCGTACGAAACTGTTGCGATAATTACGCCACCTCTCCTTAGAATCGTTAACTGGAAAATAGAAAAAAGCGAATTAGGTACATAATAAATATAAAAAAAATATAATAAACAAGTTTTGTTAACAAATTTATGGAGAGGTATTTAATCTTTGCCGAATAAGTGCTACCCAAATATTATTAACCATCTTCAGCCCAAGACTCATAACCTCCGTTTACTGTTGCTATTAACGACAAAAACACTCCCGAAGGTTTTGGGGAGATTTGTTAAGTTAACAGTTCTTTGCCAGAAATGAACCCGGTACACTCCGGTGGTGTCCTGCGGCACTGTCAGACTGTCGTGTTAGCCATGACTAGCGGAACCGCCTAGGTCATGGAGTTTCACGCCGTTAGCTTTGTGCATATTAAGGCCCAATTACATAAAGCTTTGTAGGATCCACTTTCATACAAAGTTTGTGGAACGTAAAGCGAATCGAGATTTTGTCAAATGGTCAAAAACGAGCCGCGCATCTGTCAAATTTTCACAAAGTTTTATGTCATTGGGGCTTTAGTCGCCTCTTACGACCTGTATGCCTCCCTCGGACATATTTTAAACCTTTGGTAATTATTTTGCATCGGACCGTTTACCAATTTTCTCTCCACCGATCACCCCACCGACTTAAGCACATTGGCAAACCACATCTACACCCACTTCAATAGCCGGATTGGGACGCATATCGAAAGTTCGCTGCTCTTCCCACTCCGTCTGACGTATGTACAAGGAGGAGAACGAGTTGCGCAAGGGTTATCGATTCGGAATCAGCTCAAATTAGGGATACCAATGCGGAAATCAGACAACTGGTAGATGAGAAAAAAAAAACAAACCAAGGTCCTGCAACCCTTCTACTGATATTGGAAAATTATGGTCCACTGTCAAATCGGCCCTTGCCATCCCCTCTGTATAGGTTGAGGAGATCATTCGAAAAGGTATATCCCAGCTGATCCATATTCAGCCCAGCGTCTTCGGATCTGATTTAGAGGGCTCTTATCTTCCTTCCTATCTCGACAAGCAGACCGAGGACAACCTGAGTGGTCGGCATTCGTTTCTGCAGATCAGAAACTAAAGATCAAGCTCCTGTAGGTTAGACAATGAGAGTGTCCTATTTCCGCTACTGTTTAATTACTACATCTCGAGGGACTGAAGGAACTACCTGGGCAAAAGATAAGGACGCCATGTTACTAGTACAAGACAATCGGTCTGTCGGTGCTAAGCTTTTCCTCGTGAATATGATCGCTGGGCCTTGCCACGTTGGAGTAAAACACAGGACAGTCACGGTACCTTGTGTACAGTGAACGGAGCCGGCCAAACAGTGTTGTTGTTGTAACGAAGAGTAGCCCTGCCCAAGCGTGTACTTATCCTTACCCTAAATTGCCATCAATGTCTTCTAAAAGGAGTCCTAGGAAACTACCAGTTTCTACAGGGTTGGACCAGACGGAAATGGGTGTTAGAAGTGTGGGCTCCGTAGAGCAAGTGAATAGAGGATACGAGGTAGATGTTATGAGGAGATGAGGTAGGAAATGGTCGCAGCTAGTTGGTCATATGCATCGTAGACTGCGTTGGCCTGCGACTGTTGGTTTTGTTGTATTAGTTAGTTCTCTTAATCAAACAAATCCAGCAAAGCAGACTGCCTCATCAGATACGATCGGCGTAGGGCAAGGCGAATGACGGTTTGGCAAGGTCAACCCACAGCAGGCGGAATAGTACCCTATTAATATCAGTATCCGTCTAACCCGGTTTAGTACCATTCCATAAATGCATGCACACACCAACAAGTACTGCTACAACACCAACAAGTACTGCTACAACACCAACTGCAACCATAATTTAAAGCAATTCCACTCAAAATCTAGCACTTTGGATACTTATGCCGCCACAACACCAACAATAAAGAGAAACTGTCCATATTTGTTTCACACCTGCATGCAGTATGCGAGCTAATATGAAAATAGTGTAGTTTTAATCAATCTAAAATCTGCAAACTGCATTCACTCACCCGTAGAATTTGTCTGCTCCGCCACTTCTATCCACGCCCTTTCCGTGTAATCCTTTCGTCCATACTCTGGCAGACTGGTGTTGTATAAGCCTGGATATGATTTTACTAATTCAACAAATTCTACTGCTTTTTCTTTATCGGTCATTCTTTGTTCAGATTTTTGCATTTTCTAGCAAAAATATTTAATTCGAAATGCGTGTATAGAATGTTTTGCTGCACGTCCTCGTTGATTATTAGTCGATAATAAGGCGAATTCATACAGATGGGTTCGAGCGAATTCAGATCTACACACACGCACACACTCCTTATAACTGAAAATGTCAGACAAAGCAAAAACATAATACAATTTGACAGCTACGATTCGATTTTCAAGGAAGAAGAAGAAACCATATGATGCGAGGATGCCACCTCTAATGAATTCGCCTTGGGCGATAACTAGCCGAGCGGTGTTGATTGTAGCTTTGTTTCTTGAAATCTCCAGCAAAGAACTGTCAGCAGAAGAGAGTCTTGTAAAAAGCTGTCAAAATCTCATTTCTGCAAATTTTTCGTCGAACAGGGTTCAGCAGAAACTTGCAGAAAAAGCAGCTGTTACGTTTCTGATTGGCTAACAATTTGAATTTACAGTTTTTGTTGTTGTTTTGCTATGTCACCGATCAGCTGTTCCTGCTTGCTGGTTTCTGCTGGACGAAAAATCTCCAGCAATAACTTGCAGCGAATTGGCGCTCTCTCCCTCAATTAAATGTCAAAAAGCTGCTGAATTCGCTGCTAATTTTTTGAAAGAACACTTTTTTAGGAATAATTATTCATAATTATTCATAATTAGCAGGAAAGAAACAAAGCTTGTTTTTCGATGCGCTCGCCTCGATTTTTCTTCATTACCCTGCAAACACAGTGACCAACATTTGATCCATCATTTGAGGTTCAAACTTGAGTTTAACATTCCTCACCATGCTCCATCACGTTTTGAAGGGCAATGTGAAAAACTTGAGGTACTCTGCGTTCAATAACTGAAGTATCATCGCGAATAACGTCCAGATAACAAATTTTCTAAAATTTGACATACGAAAACTGTAAAAACGCATTTGAAAGTAGTAGGTTAATTGAAAGTGACATACATTATTTTGCAAAGAAGCATCGAAATTGATACGTAACGGCACTGGAAGATCATAAGGAAGGTGTAAAACTGATAATATGAAAAATATTGAAGAAAAATTTAAGGAGACAGATGAGAGAAATAAATTAAAAAATATAACTTTAGCGTTTTTTTGCTCTAAGGACAAATTCTGATTTTGTAACTTAGAACGTTAATCGCGATGATGCTTCAACTAATAAAGCTGTACTTTTCTCTTTCCTTCATCAAAGCTGATGTTTGCATGGGTCAAATTTGATCCACTGCCTCATCAATGAGTGTCAAGTGTAGCCTCAAAAAATGGACACGGCAATGTGTGCGATTGAAAAATATATATTTTATTATTTCTATCTCGGGTTGCAGGGTAGTGATGTGTCGAAAACGATGAGCCATTAGGGTGGTCTTTGAATGTAACGTTACGCTCAGAGCAAACACACGTCCATGTTATTTACATGAGCACACCCGATTTAATAAATAAATAAAAATCGAATAAATAAAAAAAAATAATGGCATTAAATTTAATTAAAATAAATAAAAAAATAAAATGAATTTAAAATAAACCCAAAAAATAAACAAAATAGAAATAAAAAAAAAACACAATTAACTAAAAAAAATCTCCAAATAAAAGCAAATAATTTAAAAAAAATTAAAATTAAATAAAACAAGTAAGGAAGTCTAAGTTCGGGTGAAACCGAACATTACATACCCAGCTGTGCACATAAAATGCTGTTATTCTTTGTTTTGTTTAGTTAATGGTGTTAAAATTAATAAAAATTGCTTAACTCATAAGTGGGCGGTGCCACGCCCACTTTCCAAAATTTTGAAAAAATTATGTAAAGAATATGAAAGTTGATGTATGTACCAAATTATATTATTATAGCGAAATCAGTTAATTAGATATGGACTTTTCAATATTTCCACCTCCTTTCAATATAACTTTTATGAAAAAGTAGGCGTGGTCGCGAAGCGATTTCGTTTATTTTCTATAGCTGAATTTACCACAACAATAGTATGTCCTCTACGAAATTTCGTTATACTAGCATAAACTGTTCTGAAGTTATTAAGAGTCAAAATTTTAAAATTTCTTCAAATATACGTGGGCAGTACCACGCCCCCTTTTCAAAAATTTTTATAAAATCGGCCTTAGAACATCTAAATCAATACATATTGCAAATTTTATCATTGTAGCTGCTTCTAATATTGAATTAACTCATTTTATACGTTTTTCGAAATTTTCGATATCGAAAAAGGGGCGTGGTTATGGTCCGATTTTACCCATTTTCAATAGCAATCTATTCTGAACCCAAATAAGTACGCATGCCAAATTTGGTGAAGATATCTCATTATTTGCTCAAGTTATCGTGTTAACGGACAGACGGACGGACGGACGGACGGACGGACATGGCTCAATCAAATTTTTTTTCGATCCTGATCATATTGATATATGGAAGTCTATATCTATCTCGATTCCTTTATACCTGTACAACCAACCGTTATCCTAACAAAGTTATAATACCCTGTGTACAAGTACAGCCGGGTATAAAAACTAAGTATACCCGTATCCTAAGGGTGCACCTAGCGACGCGACGCGACATGATGCGACAAAATAGTTGCCTATTTGATCAAGTATGATGTGTCGCGTCTTGTTGTAACGAGGTGTACGCCGCGGCGCCATCAACTTTTTCACTAATGGTTCCAAGCTTGAGGGGAAGGTGGGGGTCGGTATCTTTACACCGGATCTGGGACTAGAGATCTCCTTCGGTCTTCCCGACCACTGTAGCGTGTACCAAGCGGAATTGCTGGCAATACACGGGGCGGTGAAAAGCTTGGTGTCTATCCCTCAAAATGGCAAACGGATTTAAGCGGGCTACTCACCTGCCAAGAAATGCCTCAAGAAAAAAGCGAGCATATATTTCTTGTGCCTGGTCAAGAAATTTTGACGTTTACCAAATTTTCCATTTTTTTGCAAATTACTCCTATAAAAATGTACAAAATATGTTTAGCGAAATATGTACTCACCTTTGCCGTGGATCTGCACGTTTACCTCAAGAAATATATACGAGCATATTTATTTCTTGAGGTAAACCTGCATTGCCAACCATCGAAAATTGTAGTATTTTTTCTTATGAGCTGAGTATTGGCTCAAGAAAATCTGACGTGTGAAAACAGTTCTTGACCATTTCTTGAGCGTTTTTTTATATGGAGTTTGACATTTCTTGGCAGGTGAGTAGCCCGCTTAACATCTTCTCAGACAGTCAGGCCGCACTTAAAGCCCTGAACTCATGCGTCGACAATGCAAAGTCATTAACTGAATGTCGCAGTTCTCTCAACGAGATGTCTCAGCACTTCAGTATTAGCCTTATTTGGGTACCTGGACACAGGAATATTGAAGGTAACTGCAGAGCGGACGAACTGGCCAGACCAGGTACCACCGCCCATCTGCTTCCAAGAAACAGTCTGGTAGGCATATCCATGGCCTCTTTTAAATTTAGTGTCAGCACAAATACAATTAATGCAGCAAACAAGCTCTGGACGGAGCTCTCGACTTGCGAGATATCCAGGCTAACCTGGCCTTCCTATAACAAAGGACGTACAAATTCCATGCTGTAAGAATGGGCATAATGTCGAATGATTATTGTCGCAGCTGCAGTTGTATTGAGGAGGAGGAAAGTGTTCAGCATCTGCTGTGCCAATGTCCCGCGCTTAGCAGGCGACGGTTGGCTATCCTCGGCCAACCGTTTCGCGAAAACCTCGCTGAGGTATCAAAAGAAGAAATAAAGGCGTTATCCAGGTTCATTGACTCCACGAAGTGGTTCGATCCCCTGCCCTGAGTGTGAGTTGGTTTCTTCCTTGGCGTCGACGGCGGCCCGACCGCGTGAGTCGACTGGTCCCTTCCAGCCCTCTGGAGATCATTTTAATCGTTTAGAGGTGCTATTTTAGAGCACCACGCCGAGTGCTCTGATCTCGTTTAGGGATGTCGGATCGGCTGACTATACCCGGTCGGGCGGTTGGTGGCGCTAAGGAAGAACCCTCTGCTCGCATCTCTGAGGCATAGAGGTGGGTAGAGACCGTATAAGGTATCACAACGGGCCTTCTTAATTGGCCTAAGTGTCGGGCAGAGTCCAGGTGCTCTGTCCTGCCCTTGCAACCTAACCTAACCTAACGAGGTGTAGTCCTGCTTAAATGTCAGACACGGTCATCCCGAGCGCATTGCTCTTGGCCAGGTCGATATAAGAAAACGGCCCGGCTCGTTTCGGCACGATGGGTACAGCACAAGTACTGGTACCGTTCTCGTAGAACCGACAATACAAGAAATTAGCCGTGTAGGCCATGTAGGTCATTTAGCGTTACCCAGTGTGCACCAACGGGAGGCGACCTACTTTTACACTCCTTCGTGTCGCCTGGTGCTGCTGTTGCTAGGTGTGCTATGCTCCATAAGAATACATGCAAAGAATGTTGATCCGACGACTGTACAATAATGGCGATGAGGAAATCTGATGAACTCTGTGCGAAAATCAACGGTTACCTCTGCGACCTTTCCAGGTTTTTCACTGAGCGAGATCTGACGATATCTCCGACTAAATCCACGGCGACGCTTTTCACGACATGGACGCACCAGGGAGTGGATTCTCAAAAAGTGTAGAAATTAAAAGTGTACACTGAATAAAAACTCATTTGCAACGAAAATTTACACATGAGATTTTCATGCGATTCTGCAAACATTATGTACATTTTTGTGCTGAATGAGCGCTGACAAACACAAAAAGGGTGTTTCCATTGGGGTGAATAAGTGGTGACGGTCAATACCATGTAAATTTTAACAGCTATTTTGTTTACAGTAGGCAATGTACGACGTTTTGATTTTAAGTTTTTAAATAACATTTGTAAACAATACTTTTAAAATGTTTTTGGAATATTTTATTTTATGTAATTTTAAAATATTCACGCTCTTGTTCAAATACCCTTTACACTAAAACTCACTGTAAAAAAGTCAGTGAAAATTTTTGACAAGCTGTGTAAATTATTTTGATAGAAAAAACTCGCTCTCATTGTTACTGATTTGGAATGCTAGAGTGTACACAACTTTCAGTGTACATTTGAAAACTCATTGTAAAGGGAATCCAGGCCCATGTGAGAAATGAATTAGACATTTTTGTTGATGGCACTAAGCTACCAACTGTCAGCCACCCAAAGTTATTAGGGATGACACTGGATAATACTTCTCATTTGCTGGTCATGTGTCTGCAATGGTCTCAAAGGAACGTGGTCGCAACAAGATCCTCAAGTCACTTTCCGACAGTACTTGGGGAAAAGACAAAGAAACGTTGCTGACTACATATAAGGCCATTGGCCGACCAGTCTTTAACTATGCTGCACCCATATGGTCGCCTAATGTACATAACACCAACTGGACGAAGTTACAAGTCTGCCAAAATACTGCCATCAGAACTGCTACGGGATGTCTCCTCATGTCTTCCGAGTCTCACCTCCATCAGGAGGTAAAACTGCTCAATGTAAAAGAGCACGCGGAAATGCTGAGCAGGCAATTCCTTCTGAACTGCCGCAAGCCAGCACATCCAAACCGTCATCTTTTGGACACAGATCCGCCCCCGAGAGACCTGAAACATCTCCGTAAACATTATGACGAGATCCGGCATCATATTACCTTGCCGTTTGATCTGCAGAATCATAAGCGGGCTCTAACCGACATTCACACCGAGTCGTTAAACACTTTTGTCAGATGTCTACCTGTGAATCCCGTTCTGAACAGTCCTCCACCGGATATTGCTGAAGAAGAACGCACCTTACCAAGAGAGACAAGAGTCACCTTGGCACAGCTTAGGTCTGGATACAGTGTGAGGTTAAACTCCTACTTATCCAGACTGAGTGATACAATCTCAAACACATGCGCTGCATGTGGTAGGACCCCTCTACATCTCTCCAATTGTTCATCTGAAACTACTCTTCTAACCCCTCTGTCCCTCTGGAGAAACCCTGTTGAAACTGCACGTTTCCTTGGACTCCCCTTAGAAGAGCTTGATGAAGATCTTCGGAATGATCATACACTCTAGACAGGGCAATGCATTGTTAACAACAACAACATGCAAAGAATATTTGGTCGTGTAGGTTCGTGGGGTGCAGTGCTACTAGGACTACCATAATTTTACCGGGTCCAGGTTTCTGGGTCAAAATATCTCTTGACGAAAATAAAATATCTAATCCTCGCTTTCGGATTATGCATACTGAGGACAAAGCGCATGTTTTGCTATCTCTCCGATCTTTTTGGTTAGTATCTGAGACAATCCCGAAAAATTCCGGGACTTCCGAGATTGTGATTTTTAAATACCGATATTTCGGGATTGTGAAAAAGCTTCGGGATTCGATGACTTAGTGACAACTCATCTGATACTTCGGATGGTGAAAGTTCTTATTCAAACATTTGAAGACATGCATGGATGAGGGGGGTATGTCGCATTTTGAGTGAAACGAGAAAATCGGCTTTAAAGTTTGGCTTAAACTTTTGAGGTTTTTTCGAATCTTTATGGAAAACTGACAAAAAAATTATGCAAAGCCATAAAAGACGTTGCATAATATGCAATAAAAAGCATATGTTTATATTTAGTGTTTTATATGAAAAAAAAACGAAACATACCCCCTTCTTCCACAATTCATATTGAAAAGTTGTGTACATACCCCCTTCATCCATGAATTATCTTCTACAATTTTCACGATAGGCAGATTCTGATAAGACAGATATATAGATCTGCATAAACACTATTCACCAATGCCAAAACACAGAAATTGAGTAAGAATGCGACATACCCCCTTCATCCATGCATGTCTTCATTTATGTATGCGTGAGTTGAAAATTTCAACTTTGAATTACAATGAGTGCATAGCTCAGACCTGAGTATCCGCTGGGTTGCCGCTGATTAAACAGATTATTTATGCGGTAGTGTGCGTAATAAATTTCCAGTAGGGTTATTATTTGAGTCATGCCAAGCATCACGTGTAGACTCCTCTTAATGAATATCGATTACAAATCATTTTTGGTGCGACAAATTTTGTAATCGACTTTTTGTTTATTTACGTCTTGGGTTTGCTATCTCTAGAAATACAATTTGTTTGCTAATTTCGTTTCATTTTATAAATCCAAAATGATGAATAAAAGATCATTTGCTAACCTTATGAGCGCGGAAAAGAAAAAGTATGAACAAAACGTTGAAAAATATAAAAAAATTAATGCGGCCAAGAGACTAGCAGCAAAGAAAGCAACAGTTTATGGTAACTAACAAAACCAGAATTTATTGTTTGTTCTTTTAAATCCACCTTTACCTTTTTTTGTTATTAATTTTTTTGTAGCTGATGATCCGCTAACTTTTAAAAAAGCAATTGAAGCTGAGTTCGCTATACCAGCGCCAGATATAGTTATGAAAGAAGATTCGGTGGACACTTTGATTGCTGATGAAGCAGGCGAGGAACACGGCGAAGGTGCT
The DNA here is from genome assembly GCA_964058755.1 of Campiglossa producta. Lineage (NCBI taxonomy): Eukaryota > Metazoa > Arthropoda > Insecta > Diptera > Tephritidae > Campiglossa > Campiglossa producta. The sequence continues at coordinate 25,253,684 of CAXKVI010000003.1, forward strand.
CTAAACATACATAATATTTGTAGTTTAACTTTTGTTAATGTTTTTGGTTTTTCTTTACAGATGTAGTTAGTCTATTGAAAGCTATTTTGAATAAACAAAATCAAACATTTGAACGCTTAACTAATTTAGAAGCGCGCATGTGTTCTTTGGAAACTACTATGGAAACGTTTAAAACATGGAGTATGGATAATGTAAGCACACAAAAAATATATATAACTAATATACACCACACCAACAACAGCTAAAATAAGTTTGCGTTCAGGTACATAATATTACCTTAAGAACGTGATGGGAAATCGTGATGTATGTAAATATCAGCTGCTTTATATTTACATCACGATTTCACATCACGTTTTAAATGCAACATTACAAAGCTCATGCACAACACAAGTTACAGTGCGGCAAAAAGCCAAAACAAAAAAAAAGTAAACATGCCCAGCCAACATTTTCTATCGCGAATGTGCCCATAAAGTTACTTCAAGAAGTTGAATTTCATTGTGGAAGCTATCGCGGTTTCATCTTCTCATCTTCCTTCTGGAAAAACTGTTCCCCGTATTCGTGACGTCCATACTGTCCTTATGTGACACTTCGGAAAGTAACTTATAAGCGTCATCTGTGGAATAGAAAAAATCATGAAAGAGTGGCCAAAAAATTCTATTTTTACCGAGACCCGAACCTTGAACCCTACGTATGCCAGGCGAACTCTCTAGCTCTAGGCCAAGGCATTGTCTGATATGTATTTACATAGAAATTCGACAATATGTATTCAAAACACAAACTACCGGCACTTATGCGACACTGTGTAACCAAGTAACGAAGTAACGACAAGAAGTTAGATATGCGATATTTGTGTTTCTTGTTGTACAATGCAAAGCACCTTCTAGAGAAAACGCTCTTCAAAATGCTAGCAGGGGTATCTGGCTAACTGTTTCACCGTGAGCTCATGGGACTGTCAATCATGGTATAGCAGGGTATTTTTTTCACAAATTTCACGAAAATCAAAATCGCTGCTGCTGCCAACAACTAAAACTGTTAATGTTATTTTTATAATCGTTATTCCACTATTGATATTATTTTATTTTTTATTTCTTTAATTTTATTCGATTTGCTCTTATTTTACTTTATTTGATTATTTAATGTTTTCTTTCTTTTCTTTTATTTTACTTATATTAGTTGTTTTATTCTATTCTATTTTTTTAATATTTTTTTATTTTTTTTATAACTTTAATATTATTCTATTTTTAATTTAATTTTTAAATTTTTATATTCAATCTTGACTATGTAGACCTTAAAGCTATCCCTATGCCTATTTTTATCCCCTATCCCTATCATTAACCCTATGCCTATCCCTATGCTCAACCCCATCACTATTCCTATTCGGCAACCCTTTACCTACAATAATATTTAGTAAAATGCAAATATGTATGTAATTCCTAAAATTTCGCACTTTCCTAGGCACCATCTAGACCAGAAGAAATGGCCCGTGAAAAAATGTTACGCGAAGCTAAAGTGTTGATACATAAGGTACACAAATCGATTGCCCGATTTACTGGTGAGGAGCAGGATGAGCCAGATGTAGATATTACAGCATCATTGCCGATATCATCATATGAGGCAGCTGAGGAGTTCGAAGAGAAAATGGAGGAGGCAGAATATAAATCAGCTGTGGTTTGTATAAATGAATACGAACAATACAATTTACATACTCACATTTTTGTCTTTTCTTCATCTCATAGAAATTGTTCATAGGACGTCTAAGAGGTTGCAATACCAGTTTTGAAAAAATATTTCGTCATTTATACACTGATGAGTTTATAGCTCTATGCAATTGGGAGGGTAAAAATGGAAAATACGCATTAATAAAATTTTCGCTCGCTTCCGAAATGCTTCAAGGTATAGTTTTGAAAGTTTTATATAAAGTTTTTGTTTTAATTGTATGTTTTTTAAATTCCTCTTAGATGCTGCTAAGTTTTCGGATCGCCGTGTGTTTGATAAAGCTATGCGTAAATGTATCGAAAAAAGTCATCACAGAACGACACAAAAAAATTTTCATAAAAGACAACGTTTAACATAAAAAGCGGTACATTAGGCGTTTTGAAGAGATAGTAGTTTCGTGGACATATTTGGACTCACCACAAATATTTTTTAGTTTAACGTTTATTTTTGTTTTTGCCAGTTTGAAAACAAAGATTAGGTCACTGCGAAAAAAATCTAAACTACCATTGATAAACCTCTAAAAATGTAAACTATAGTTTATATAGTTTATATATAGTATACATATATATCTGAAATTTTTTAAAAAAATTTTAAACATTTTGAGAAAGATATTAATATAACATTTAAAAAAAGATATCCCAATTATCGGACAAGGACATACTCGTTCCTTTTTTTTCAAAAATGTTAACTTACTGCAAACTAAATTGAGTTTTGTTTGGTTAAATGACTTCTTTTTCTTTGTTTAAAGATTTTTGTCAACATTCTAATTAAAACTATTTAAAAACTAACTAAAAAGTGGCAAGTAGTTTGGTAAATATTTTTGTACCAAAAGAGCTAAATTTGCCAGCATATTGAATTAGTTAATTTAAATATTTTGTATCTCTACAAGTGAATTATATTCAGTTTTTAACATACATACATACCTACTAAATAAAATAAATACAAATGAACATATTGTACGTTTGATTAATAATTTCGATAAGCAAAAAAATAATTTTACTTTTATTTTAAGTAAACAATTTTATCTCATTTTATTATGAGGCGTAATAGTAATTTTGATTACCATGTCTATGAAAAAATGCTAATATTTAGTACAACTGAGAAAATAAATGAAGGGATTAAATTAAAAAAATTTATTTGTCCAAACTTCCTCTAAAATTGTTTGCTGGGTTGGAAAGCTTAACAACCACCACTTGTTAAAATAACTTAGGGGCGAATCATGCGCCGAATAGCTATGCTATACAACAACAAACCTTAAGCTTTTTCGTTGAAAAGCTCTGCTAAGAGATATATTGGTACATTGACAGCCGGCACTCAACTGTTTCCGTGGTGTAGTGGTTATCACATCCGCCTAACACGCGGAAGGCCCCCGGTTCGATCCCGGGCGGAAACAGATCTTAAATTTTTTATAATTTTTTTATTTGGAATTTTTTTACTTCAATCAAATTTTTCTTTGGGCTAACTAATTAATAGGCCATAAAACGGGCTGTTGTTTACCAACCAGCCGAGGCGACTTCCTCTTTACGACATTGGCTCATCACGTGATGTGACATTTTACTCACCATGTGATGCGACAATTTCACTGTGAATTTTTGTGACATCACCAAGTGAGATGGATTTGTAGCAAAGGGGACAAAGATCTAAAAAATAAAAAAAGTAAAAGGGGTGTAAAAGTAGGTCGCCTCCCAGTTGGTGCACCCTGGGTAACGCTAAATGACCTACATAGCCTACACGGCTAGTTTCTCGTATTGCCGGTTCTACGAGAGCGGTACCAGTACTTGTGCTGTACCCATCGTGCCGAAACGACCCGGGCCGTTTTCTTATATCGACCCGGCCAATAGCAATACACTCGGGGTGACCCTGTCTGGCATTTAGGCAGGGCTACACCTCGCTACAACAACAACAACAACATCTAACCTCTTTGCCATTAGGATACCTGCTTGCTGATGTCAAGAAAAAAGCAATAACAACAAAAACGAACCACCTACATAAACAAACTCAGCTTCATTTTGTCAAACCCCGTGCCGAGCTCCTCAACAACCTCGCTCACAAGCGTCGAAATCTGTGTGTGAAAATGGCTATGCCAGCAGACAAGTACATCATCAAATATCTGGACATTTCCGTGAGTTCATAAGATTTAGCAAGTGGATGCAAAAAAAACTTTTACACTAAAAACCAGCAATGCCAGTTTGGTTAATAGCTAGCAAATTGCAGCACGAAAGTCACTGGAGCAACGAAAAACCACACAAGTTACAACAACTGCATAAGCTGACAACAACAAAATCTAATATTGCCAATAGCGACACATTTGGTTGTTTGACACAGCTCCTCGCAAGCACATTTTCATTTCTTTTTATTGGGTTCGAAGGGAGCAAGTGGTTGTGCGGACATTAGGGTGTGTCTTTGTATACCCAGCGTACTAGTACTAGTACAAGAGTATTATAATTTTGTCCACATAACGGTACTACGTAACCGTAGAAAATAACTCTTAATTACATTCCCAACTCTTGGAGAAATTCCAGGATAATTTGTGTACCTAAGACAGGTAGAACGTCTCATTGTTGGAGACTCAAAAAATAAAAATAATTCTTTTTATCCAATACTCAAAATCGATATCACTATGGTCGAAGATATCACATACAAAATTTGGTTCCGATTGGAAATACCAAAGGCGTGTCGCAGGGGATAGTCTGAACTTTAACCCCCCTGCAACACGCCTTAGGCGTTTCCAATCGGAACCAAATTTTGCATGTGATATCTCTGACCATAGTGCTATCGATTTCGAGTATTAGATAAAAAGGAAAATCACTTTTAGAGAAATCTGAACTTTGACCATCCTGCGACATGCCTAAACCATCTCCAATCAGGATAAAAATTTGTGTGCGATATCTTCGGCTATATTATTATCAATTTAGCGGTTGAGGCTTTGAAAATCTGATTATAAAATTACCTCCATACAAATAAGTATCACCCCCCTAATGTACATACATATGAGCCATTTAAAGCACAAGTGGTATAAGTCCAGTTTTCGTTTTTTTTAGTTAGGCATGACGCTATGGAGGGGAAAATGTGTTCTATATAACACACTAACCGGGTAACTCCTAGCTGCCATAGAAACGGAATAAACAGCAGAACTAACTTGTGAAATCAACACAAAACCTTGAATATTTCAGTTCGAGAAATGTGGACTTATACCACTTGTGCTTTAGGGGGCTCATATGTATTTATATGTACCTCCTCAATATTACTGGATTGGTCCTGTTCACATTTATACAGCGTTGTACCAAATGTACTCTCTTCTTTGTTAACGTTTTATTTAATAAAAAAAAGTAAGAAATATATATATAAATTCAATCAAAAATAATCATTTAATTACTTTTCATCTTAATCATATAATTAAATAAAGTTTGTCAAAAATAATCAATTAATTACGTTAATCACATTAATCAGATAATTAAAAATAATCAAAAAAATAATCATTAATTGCGTTAATCATATGAAAAATGCAATTAAAGGACATTAAAAATAGTTAGAAATTTTTATATTAATCATGCAATTAAAACTTTTTAAATAATTAATTAATACATTTTTTTAAATTAATTAAAATTAATCATTAATATTGTGCAGCCACTGGCAATTCATGATTAAAAACATTTCTGATTACCTCACCATATAATTAATAATGATTAAACTTTTTAATCATTATATAAGAGGTCTGGATGAAACTAGTAGAAATCGTTAGGTATTTAATGTTCCGTTTATTTATTTCATTTTATTTCACATGATTTAATTTAATTTAATTTTTTTTAGTTTTATTTTTTATTTTTGTTTTTTTTTGTTTCACTTTATTTAGTTTCATTAAATTCTATTTAAATTTATATAAATTTTCTTTAAAACATTTATTTCAAATTATTTTATTTTTTTATTTTGTTTTATTTTATTTTACTTTAATTGTTTTAATTTATTTTATTCTACTAATTTAATTTTTAGTTTTTTACTATCTTACCTTTTTTGTTTATTATTAAATTGCATTTTATTTTATTTCTTATTTTGTTTATTTTTATTTTATTTTACTTTATTTGATTTTATTTTATTTCTATTTTTTTTTTATTTTTTATTTTTTTTTTTCAATTTATTTTATTTTATTTATTATTTCATTACATTTCATTTTATTTAATCGTATTTTTTAATGTTAAGTTATTTTATATATTTTTATTTACATTATTTTAATTTATAAATTTTTTTTATTTTAGTTTTTTTCTCTCCCAAATTAATTTAAATTGGATTTTATTTCATTCGCAACACGGTTCCAAAGTAAGGTGCACCCTAATGTACATACACACTCAAGCGTATGAGTGCATGTGCAAGTAAATATGAACGCTTATCTACGACTTTATCATCTAATTTTTTTCTATGCTTCCTCAAATGGCTAACAGCGGCTAACTAAATAACTGGTTATTCAGTTGACTGCCACTTAAAGAGATTGGAGCATGGAACATGGAGCCGTTAGCCAGCTTGCAACACAGCTGGTTGTCTTGCAATAGTTAGTACCTAGCTGGTGGATGGCTGGCTGGTGGCCCAGCATGCGCTAACTGCACGTTTCAGCGTTTGAAACTTTTTGTGAATCTTGTTGTTGGGCATGTTGCTGTTTTTGCTATATTTCCCCATCACTCTTGTCAGAAGACACATTGCGCCAAGAGGCTGGCAGCACTTAGCTGGCCAATGAGTCGACAACAGCTGTTTGATTTTTGCCCGAAATAGATCGGAGCCAAGTTGGATGTGTATATTTGGCGCATGACAGTTTTTCAGTTGCGGTGTGTGTGGTTGTGAGTTTGCCACAATATAAGACGTTTTGTGTATGCAGAAAAGACTCATCTCGTCGGTGCTTGTGCGGTTACTGTGTGGGATTTTATAGTTAGATATATATTTTTGCGCGCATACTCCTACCTCAGACCACCACACGCCTGCTCGCCCGCGTGTTCCATCCATTAAGATTGACTGCTTGAGACGCTACTAAAAATTCGTGAAAAACGGCATGAAGCACAACCAAGCAAACGTCCGTACACTTATAGAAACATAGCATGTGGTGAAGTCCCTCCGCGTGCGATGACGCATCTCACGACCGGCGCGTATATTTTCTTGGTTATTTGTAGCATCTCGAAACGGGCGTCCGTGTGGCCTGGCATCACAGCGCGTTTTCCATCACAATCACACACACACACTCAGTCGAGTTCGATCTTGGCTGTGTACCGTACGCCTTTTGCAAAGATTTGTTGGCGATACAAGCAGTCAGCCGCCAGCCACAACTCAACCAGTCAGCCCGTCATCTGCGCGTTTTGGCATACAAGGCAATTGGCAAACAACCAAACAGCTTGCAGCCAGCCCGGCAGTCCGCAGCTCGCAATCTGCCAATCGGGCGTTTCGCTATATTTTCACATTCCCATTCGATTTTCCCGTCTGCGGTTGCCTACTTGCTAGTCTTTGCTGTGCACCTATTACGAAAATCGGAAAATTCCTTTGAGGATTCAACAACAAAGGCGCAAACTTGCATCGGCCGCCTTTGATAAAACATTTTCCACATTAATAATAGTAATGGATGGTTGAGTGCGTGGTATGAGTGTTGTGTTCGTATGCGGGGTGTGTTGACGCACTGATGAATTTTCCTTCATGCTCAAGCGAATTGGAAAACTAAAACCAAAAACAACAATACACGAATTGGAAAACATTTTCAAGTGTTGCGGAAAAAGTCAAAGCGCTGCACGTCAAAGGTTTTCCATTCTTCCCCTTTTGTCATGCCGCCTGTGGAAACGCATCATCCCCGTTTTTTGTCATCATTGTTTTTGTTGTTGTTGCGTGTTCATCTAACACCGCTCGTGCGGTGACATCAAGCGCGTTGAGAACAGCTGTTCTTTATCGCCTCTACAAACACAATTTTCTTTTTAGATTAGCCGCTGAGGAGCGGGTATCGATTGACGAACTCACATACGGACGCATGTACATAGTTGCTCACAAGGACGTAGGTGGGATTGGCAAAGGGTGGCGAAGCAGGGTTTACGTTAGAACGTCTTTTGAAAACATTAGATTTCCTTTGTTTGGTAGAGAATTGATTAATTGTCTTCAACTTTGTCCAATCCATTGGACTACATAGCTCGTTAGGATCTTAGTTCGATCACCTTACTGAATGAACTATATAGATCACTTGACTGCCAGAAATATATATGGAAATTCATCAATATTTGCATTTCATTTTCTTTGCATCACCACTTTATTTAAAGTGACCCCATATTACATTTCCCTTAACCGTCTAAAAAATCTTTATTTTTCAAACTAACTTCATCATTCACTTTTGATTAAAAAAACACAATTTTAGCACTTAACATAGCATTTCAATTACTTATCCAGCAAAAAATGAGAAATTGTAAAATTTAGCAAAATTAACGTGAAAGTCGATCAGCTGTTTCGGTGTGTGTCAATGGAAGTGATTGCCAAGGTTTACAAAAAAAAAAAAACGTATTTCGGCGATATACCAACAGGTTGTCATTATAACCTCTAAAAAATTTTCAAGCCGATCCTCTCTTCCATGCAAATTGCAATTTGTGTAGGTATGCTGATTTTAAATTTTTTCCAAATTGGCGGGACCTACAAATTTTGCCTACTTCGAATGACACCTGCAAAGCAGATTAATTTTAACTAAGAAGCTTTTCATGGTAGAAATACACTCGGCGAGGTTGCCGAACCACTGCCGAGGGCGACCATGTTTAGGTCGCCTCCCCGTTGGTGCACACTGGGTAACGCTAAATGACCTACACGGCTAGTTTCTTGTATTGCCGATTCTACGAGAACGG
>CAXKVI010000003.1:25267244-25269744 GCA_964058755.1 Campiglossa producta
TTGGGAAGACGGGCGGACTGATGAGCGTACTTCACACATCGACGGCATCAAGACAGTGCTAGGCCACTACGGCGACATGGGCCCCGAGCTGCGAGTAAACTATTTACCTGGGGTCCAATGCTGACAGCGAAATAATGAAATAGCATTTTGCTACCTTTCGCGGTAATTAGGTCAAAACGAACCTAAAATGAACTCGCTTTCTTACTAGCGAATCAAAAATACTCCCTTTCAATTTCCGAAGCTGTCCGGCAAAATGATCTCCCTCAAGGGCCAAGAAACTTGTCGAAATTCTCAATGCCAAAGAGAAAAGATGTGAAGGCATCAAAGGGGGGCTCGACCGCTACCTACACATGGCGTTTTAGTCTGGTAGAAGGTGCCAAACAAGAAGGGGAATTAGGTGAATTCAGAAAGCGCAAACGGCTAGTGTCCTAAGAAACTAACCTAAAAAAAAATGAGCACTCCTGGACTAAGAACTCCAACAGGTAAAAACAACCAATTGTAGGCAGAGACGTTATTGGACTATAAGGAGTCGTCCCTTCTCCACGGTATCAAAACTGGACTAACAACCGACACGGACTAAATTAAGTTAGTCGACTTTTAGCCTCAGATCACGCTTATAGGGGGGAGATGGGGTTGATACAATGGCCTACTTGCAATCTTCCTGTCCCAATGGAGGCCTAGAAATCAGTGACAGATGAGATGTCTGATGAAGTATTCCAAAGAAAATTTCTCCGGATGATTAATAATGACTTACCGTGATAACAACGCGAGTATCGTAGGTAAATTAAATAGAGTTAAAGCCAAAAAGCTACACTGGCTATCAAAATTCAGCTTTGGCAGAAGAGGAGGGCGGAGGCCTGGACCAAGACAAAAAACCGATGGACAGTGACTTGAACTCGCTCGGTATTTTGGATGTTAGTTATCGCTAAATCGGGATGATGCTACTCAGAATAATGAACAAGGGTTCAACCCAGATGGTTTTACTATCTAGCTCGGCCCGCCTAAGCAGGGCCGAGCCATCAATTGAAATGGAAAAAGCAGGTGGAGTTGAGACTCGGTCTCCTTTTGGTGCTTTCAATCAGCGTCAGTTATCGCTAAGAAGGTATGACCTAGGCGGCTATTGCCATTGAAAATCTGTGAGAACTCTCTCCAAGGGTGGTGCACTGGTTGTACGAGATGCCTGTGAAACCTATGCTATTTTACGATAAGAACTCCGAGCTAACAGGAAGTTTAGACTACCCGACCATTGTCAAGTCTTCCAAGTGGAGGTGAGCTGCCCAGCTTTCGCTGGGACTAGACGACGATATCTCGGTTCTGATGTTCTTAGGTCTCCAGAGAATATATCAAAGATCGATGTCTGCTTTATCCGAAGTTTTATTGTTGCTACGGAGCGATACGTGTCCAAGTGAGCTGACCTCTGAGGCGTGTAACTGCAGCAGAATCCAACTAGACCTAACCTACGTAATGAAATGACTGAATTAGTTTCATTTTATATTCCCAGCGCTTCCATATGTACCGACTTACATACCTACATATGCACATATATTTGCTTATCCTTCCATCATATCGTGTACATAATTGTCTTATGACCTGGTACAACTTAATAAAAGAAGAGAGTTTGCAATCATATTCACAGGTTGCGGCATATCAAAAGTAGCTATATAATCTCATAAGTATAGGTTATGGATATATAATTTAATTAAACAATTCTTACGCCAACAAAAGATCAAAGTAAAAACGCTTTAGTTAAGGGTGTTGCCAACCCATTCATTAGCTCTTTGTTCGATGCGACTCACAACGTTCGAGCGGAAAATTGCATGCAACATATATTTGTGTGTTTGTATCTAGGTATATAAATGCGTAACGTCTACGGCTACCAGACCGCCAGGAGTCTTGGGTTTTTGCTTATGGCGGCGCCTTCAAAGCATTTTGCCGATATGCGAACAGGAGCGCAGTATTATTTAGTAACCGATGAAAACGTTGGATGATAATAGAAATGTTTTTGAATGATGCAAATGTAGAAATTATCGAAATAAATTTTTTTTTGGTAATTCCTAATGTTCGATTGCGCTTCATGATGGCATTCATCGAGTCATTTAAATGGTTGGAGGAGGAGTAACGGTGTCGGTTTAGGAGTGTCAGTCTCGGGATTCTGCTATGTGAAGAATCCCGAAAACACAGGGATTCTCCATATGACCGGGTCCCCGGGACTGGCTTTCCTAGTGTTGGTGGTATCACAACGGGCCTTTTAATACTGGGCTAAGTGTGCCTCTGCGGCAGCTACTTGCACCTAACCTAATGTTCGCTGTTGTTTGGGTGGGGTGGCGAGTCCTCTATGACTCCATGCCTCGTGAAATAGCCAAGAATGAAACATATTTTAAGAAAACTGACAGCATCTCAGGGACCATGGTGGTACTCCTATCGCTCTACATATATCCACTCCTCATAACATCACCTTATATTCACCTGATAACACCAATTTTCCTCTGGTCCAACCCTG
>CAXKVI010000003.1:25281539-25349039 GCA_964058755.1 Campiglossa producta
CCTACAACTACAAACGACAAAATTGATTGTAGTGAAATTTTTTTTTTTGTAGCTTTTATAGTTACTCCGAAAATACAATATATTGTGCAGAAACCAAGCAAATGAAGTGCTTTCAAATTGCTGAATTCTGCCTTTTTTTGACATGCGTTCTTGATTACTCCGAAACCTTCGGAGCAAAAAAAAAAATTTTTTTCGGATAAAAAACTACAAACGATTTAAAACATATTTCAACAAAAAAAACCAAAATTTACTTCATTTGCTTGGTTTCTGCACAATATATTGTATTTTCGGAGTAACTATAAAAGCTACAAAAAAAAAAATTTCACTACAATCAATTTTGTCGTTTGTAGTTGTAGGAAAATTACTTTTAGTGCTTTCAAATTGCTGAATTCTGCCTTTTTTTGACATGCGTTCTCGATTACTCCGAAACCTTCGGAGCAAAAAAAAAATTTTTTTTCGGATAAAAAACTACAAACGATTTAAACATATTTCAACAAAAAAAAAACAAAATTTACTTCATTTGCTTGTTTTCTGCACAATATATTGTATTTTCGGAGTAACTATAAAAGCTACAAAAAAAAAAATTTCACTACAATCAATTTTGTCGTTTGTAGTTGTAGGAAAATTACTTTTAGTGCTTTCAAATTGCTGAATTCTGCCTTTTTTTTGACATGCGTTCTCGATTACTCCGAAACCTTCGGAGCAAAAAAAAATGAATTTCACTACAATCAATCTCATCGTTTGTAGTTCACAAAAATGCAAAAAAAAGTTTGAGTTTTTCAAAGCGGGTTCCAGCGTGATGTGCATTAGGCCATATCTCCGAAACCTTTGGAGCAAAAAAAAATTTTTTTTTCGTATAAAAAACTACAAACGATTTAAAACATATTTTAACAAAAAAAACCAAAATTTACTTCATTTGCTTGGTTTCTGCACAATATATTGTATTTTCGGAGTAACTATAAAAGCTACAAAAAAAAAAATTCCACTACAATAAATTTTGTCGTTTGTAGTTGTAGGAAAATTACTTTTAGTGCTTTCAAATTGCTGAATTCTGCCTTTTTTTGACATGCGTTCTCGATTACTCCGAAACCTTCGGAGCAAAAAAAAAAATTTTTTTCGGATAAAAAACTACAAACGATTTAAAACATATTTCAACAAAAAAAAACCAAAATTTACTTCATTTGCTTGGTTTCTGCACAATATATTGTATTTTCGGAGTAACTATAAAAGCTACAAAAAAAAAAATTTCACTACAATCAATTTTGTCGTTTGTAGTTGTAGGAAAATTACTTTTAGTGCTTTCAAATTGCTGAATTCTGCCTTTTTTTGACATGCGTTCTCGATTACTCCGAAACCTTCGGAGCAAAAAAAAAATTTTTTTTCGGATAAAAAACTACAAACGATTTAAAACATATTTCAACAAAAAAAAACAAAATTTACTTCATTTGCTTGGTTTCTGCACAATATATTGTATTTTCGGAGTAACTATAAAAGCTACAAAAAAAAAATTTCACTACAATCAATTTTGTCGTTTGTAGTTGTAGGAAAATTACTTTTAGTGCTTTCAAATTGCTGAATTCTGCCTTTTTTTGACATGCGTTCTCGATTACTCCGAAACCTTCGGAGCAAAAAAAAAATGAATTTCACTACAATCAATCTCATAGTTTGTAGTTCACAAAAATGCAAAAAAAGTTTGAGTTTTTTCAAAGCGGGTTCCAGCGTGATGTGCATTAGGCCATATCTCCGAAACCTTTGGAGCAAAAAAAAATTTTTTTTTCGTATAAAAAACTACAAACGATTTAAAACATATTTTAACAAAAAAAAACCAAAATTTACTTCATTTGCTTGGTTTCTGCACAATATATTGTATTTTCGGAGTAACTATAAAAGCTACAAAAAAAAAAATTTCACTACAATCAATTTTGTCGTTTGTAGTTGTAGGAAAATTACTTTTAGTGCTTTCAAATTGCTGAATTCTGCCTTTTTTTGACATGCGTTCTCGATTACTCCGAAACGTTCGGAGCAAAAAAAAAAATTTTTTTCGGATAAAAAACTACAAACGATTTAAAACATATTTCAACAAAAAAAAACCAAAATTTACTTCATTTGCTTGGTTTCTGCACAATATATTGTATTTTCGGAGTAACTATAAAAGCTACAAAAAAAAAAATTTCACTACAATCAATTTTGTCGTTTGTAGTTGTAGGAAAATTACTTTTAGTGCTTTCAAATTGCTGAATTCTGCCTTTTTTTGACATGCGTTCTCGATTACTCCGAAACCTTCGGAGCAAAAAAAAAATGAATTTCACTACAATCAATCTCATCGTTTGTAGTTCACAAAAATGCAAAAAAAGTTTGAGTTTTTTCAAAGCGGGTTCCAGCGTGATGTGCATTAGGCCATATCTCCGAAACCTTTGGAGCAAAAAAAAATTTTTTTTTCGTATAAAAAACTACAAACGATTTAAAACATATTTTAACAAAAAAAAACCAAAATTTACTTCATTTGCTTGGTTTCTGCACAATATATTGTATTTTCGGAGTAACTATAAAAGCTACAAAAAAAAAAATTTCACTACAATCAATTTTGTCGTTTGTAGTTGTAGGAAAATTACTTTTAGTGCTTTCAAATTGCTGAATTCTGCCTTTTTTTGACATGCGTTCTCGATTACTCCGAAACCTTCGGAGCAAAAAAAAAATTTTTTTTCGGATAAAAAACTACAAACGATTTAAAACATATTTCAACAAAAAAAAACAAAATTTACTTCATTTGCTTGGTTTCTGCACAATATATTGTATTTTCGGAGTAACTATAAAAGCTACAAAAAAAAAAATTTCACTACAATCAATTTTGTCGTTTGTAGTTGTAGGAAAATTACTTTTAGTGCTTTCAAATTGCTGAATTCTGCCTTTTTTTGACATGCGTTCTCGATTACTCCGAAACCTTCGGAGCAAAAAAAAAAATTTTTTTCGGATAAAAAACTACAAACGATTTAAAACATATTTCAACAAAAAAAAACCAAAATTTACTTCATTTGCTTGGTTTCTGCACAATATATTGTATTTTCGGAGTAACTATAAAAGCTACAAAAAAAAAAATTTCACTACAATCAATTTTGTCGTTTGTAGTTGTAGGAAAATTACTTTTAGTGCTTTCAAATTGCTGAATTCTGCCTTTTTTTGACATGCGTTCTCGATTACTCCGAAACCTTCGGAGCAAAAAAAAACTGAATTTCACTACAATCAATCTCATCGTTTGTAGTTCACAAAAATGCAAAAAAAGTTTGAGTTTTTTCAAAGCGGGTTCCAGCGTGATGTGCATTAGGCCATATCTCCGAAACCTTTGGAGCAAAAAAAATTTTTTTTCGTATAAAAAACTACAAACGATTTAAAACATATTTTAACAAAAAAAAACCAAAATTTACTTCATTTGCTTGGTTTCTGCACAATATATTGTATTTTCGGAGTAACTATAAAAGCTACAAAAAAAAAAATTTCACTACAATCAATTTTGTCGTTTGTAGTTGTAGGAAAATTACTTTTAGTGCTTTCAAATTGCTGAATTCTGCCTTTTTTTGACATGCGTTCTCGATTACTCCGAAACCTTCGGAGCAAAAAAAAAAATTTTTTTCGGATAAAAAACTACAAACGATTTAAAACATATTTCAACAAAAAAAAACCAAAATTTACTTCATTTGCTTGGTTTCTGCACAATATATTGTATTTTCGGAGTAACTATAAAAGCTACAAAAAAAAAAATTTCACTACAATCAATTTTGTCGTTTGTAGTTGTAGGAAAATTACTTTTAGTGCTTTCAAATTGCTGAATTCTGCCTTTTTTTGACATGCGTTCTCGATTACTCCGAAACCTTCGGAGCAAAAAAAAAATGAATTTCACTACAATCAATCTCATCGTTTGTAGTTCACAAAAATGCAAAAAAAGTTTGAGTTTTTTCAAAGCGGGTTCCAGCGTGATGTGCATTAGGCCATATCTCCGAAACCTTTGGAGCAAAAAAAAATTTTTTTTTCGTATAAAAAACTACAAACGATTTAAAACATATTTTAACAAAAAAAAAACAAAATTTACTTCATTTGCTTGGTTTCTGCACAATATATTGTATTTTCGGAGTAACTATAAAAGCTACAAAAAAAAAAATTTCACTACAATCAATTTTGTCGTTTGTAGTTGTAGGAAAAGTACTTTTAGTGCTTTCAAATTGCTGAATTCTGCCTTTTTTTAACATGCGTTTTCGATATCTCCGAAACCTTTGGAGCAAAAAAAAAATGAATTTCACTACAATCAATCTCATCGTTTGTAGTTCACAAAAATGCAAAAAAAGTTTGAGTTTTTTCAAAGCGGGTTCCAGCGTGATGTGCATTAGGCCATATCTCCGAAACCTTTGGAGCAAAAAAAAATTTTTTTTTCGTATAAAAAACTACAAACGATTTAAAACATATTTTAACAAAAAAAAACCAAAATTTACTTCATTTGCTTGGTTTCTGCACAATATATTGTATTTTCGGAGTAACTATAAAAGCTACAAAAAAAAAAATTTCACTACAATCAATTTTGTCGTTTGTAGTTGTAGGAAAATTACTTTTAGTGCTTTCAAATTGCTGATTTCTGCCTTTTTTTGACATGCGTTCTCGATTACTCCGAAACCTTCGGAGCAAAAATAAAATTTTTTTCGGATAAAAAACTACAAACGATTTAAAACATATTTCAACAAAAAAAAACCAAAATTTACTTCATTTGCTTGGTTTCTGCACAATATATTGTATTTTCGGAGTAACTATAAAAGCTACAAAAAAAAAAATTTCACTACAATCAATTTTGTCGTTTGTAGTTGTAGGAAAATTACTTTTAGTGCTTTCAAATTGCTGAATTCCGCCTTTTTTTGACATGCGTTCTCGATTACTCCGAAACCTTCGGAGCAAAAAAAAAAATTTTTTTCGGATAAAAAACTACAAACGATTTAAAACATATTTCAACAAAAAAAAACCAAAATTTACTTCATTTGCTTGGTTTCTGCACAATATATTGTATTTTCGGAGTAACTATAAAAGCTACAAAAAAAAAAATTTCACTACAATCAATTTTGTCGTTTGTAGTTGTAGGAAAATTACTTTTAGTGCTTTCAAATTGCTGAATTCTGCCTTTTTTTGACATGCGTTCTCGATTACTTCGAAACCTTCGGAGCAAAAAAAAAATGAATTTCACTACAATCAATCTCATCGTTTGTAGTTCACAAAAATGCAAAAAAAGTTTGAGTTTTTTCAAAGCGGGTTCCAGCGTGATGTGCATTAGGCCATATCTCCGAAACCTTTGGAGCAAAAAAAAATTTTTTTTTCGTATAAAAAACTACAAACGATTTAAAACATATTTTAACAAAAAAAAACCAAAATTTACTTCATTTGCTTGGTTTCTGCACAATATATTGTATTTTCGGAGTAACTATAAAAGCTACAAAAAAAAAAATTTCACTACAATCAATTTTGTCGTTTGTAGTTGTAGGAAAATTACTTTTAGTGCTTTCAAATTGCTGAATTCTGCCTTTTTTTGACATGCGTTCTCGATTACTCCGAAACCTTCGGAGCAAAAAAAAAATTTTTTTCGGATAAAAAACTACAAACGATTTAAAACATATTTCAACAAAAAAAAACCAAAATTTACTTCATTTGCTTGGTTTCTGCACAATATATTGTATTTTCGGAGTAACTATAAAAGCTACAAAAAAAAAAATTTCACTACAATCAATTTTGTCGTTTGTAGTTGTAGGAAAATTACTTTTAGTGCTTTCAAATTGCTGAATTCTGCCTTTTTTTGACATGCGTTCTCGATTACTCCGAAACCTTCGGAGCAAAAAAAAAAATTTTTTTCGGATAAAAAACTACAAACGATTTAAAACATATTTCAACAAAAAAAAACCAAAATTTACTTCATTTGCTTGGTTTCTGCACAATATATTGTATTTTCGGAGTAACTATAAAAGCTACAAAAAAAAAAATTTCACTACAATCAATTTTGTCGTTTGTAGTTGTAGGAAAATTACTTTTAGTGCTTTCAAATTGCTGAATTCTGCCTTTTTTGACATGCGTTCTCGATTACTCCGAAACCTTCGGAGTAAAAAAAAAAATTTTTTTCGGATAAAAAACTACAAACGATTTAAAACATATTTCAACAAAAAAAACCAAAATTTACTTCATTTGCTTGGTTTCTGCACAATATATTGTATTTTCGGAGTAACTATAAAAGCTACAAAAAAAAAATTTCACTACAATCAATTTTGTCGTTTGTAGTTGTAGGAAAATTACTTTTAGTGCTTTCAAATTGCTGAATTCTGCCTTTTTTTGACATGCGTTCTCGCTTACTCCGAAACCTTCGGAGCAAAAAAAAAATTTTTTTTCGGATAAAAAACTACAAACGATTTAAAACATATTTCAACAAAAAAAAAACAAAATTTACTTCATTTGCTTGGTTTCTGCACAATATATTGTATTTTCGGAGTAACTATAAAAGCTACAAAAAAAAAAATTTCACTACAATCAATTTTGTCGTTTGTAGTTGTAGGAAAATTACTTTTAGTGCTTTCAAATTGCTGAATTCTGCATTTTTTTGACATGCGTTCTCGATTACTCCGAAACCTTCGGAGCAAAAAAAAAAATTTTTTTCGGATAAAAAACTACAAACGATTTAAAACATATTTCAACAAAAAAAAACCAAAATTTACTTCATTTGCTTGGTTTCTGCACAATATATTGTATTTTCGGAGTAACTATAAAAGCTACAAAAAAAAAAATTTCACTACAATCAATTTTGTCGTTTGTAGTTGTAGGAAAATTACTTTTAGTGCTTTCAAATTGCTGAATTCTGCCTTTTTTTGACATGCGTTCTCGATTACTCCGAAACCTTCGGAGCAAAAAAAAAAAATTTTTTCGGATAAAAAACTACAAACGATTTAAAACATATTTCAACAAAAAAAAACCAAAATTTACTTCATTTGCTTGGTTTCTGCACAATATATTGTATTTTCGGAGTAACTATAAAAGCTACAAAAAAAAAATTTCACTACAATCAATTTTGTCGTTTGTAGTTGTAGGAAAATTACTTTTAGTGCTTTCAAATTGCTGAATTCTGCCTTTTTTTGACATGCGTTCTCGATTACTCCGAAACCTTCGGAGCAAAAAAAAAATTTTTTTTCGGATAAAAAACTACAAACGATTTAAAACATATTTCAACAAAAAAAAAACAAAATTTACTTCATTTGCTTGGTTTCTGCACAATATATTGTATTTTCGGAGTAACTATAAAAGCTACAAAAAAAAAAATTTCACTACAATCAATTTTGTCGTTTGTAGTTGTAGGAAAATTACTTTTAGTGCTTTCAAATTGCTGAATTCTGCCTTTTTTTGACATGCGTTCTCGATTACTCCGAAACCTTCGGAGCAAAAAAAAAATTTTTTTTCGGATAAAAAACTATAAACGATTTAAAACATATTTCAACAAAAAAAAAACAAAATTTACTTCATTTGCTTGGTTTCTGCACAATATATTGTATTTTCGGAGTAACTATAAAAGCTACAAAAAAAAAAATTTCACTACAATCAATTTTGTCGTTTGTAGTTGTAGGAAAATTACTTTTAGTGCTTTCAAATTGCTGAATTCTGCCTTTTTTTGACATGCGTTCTCGATATCTCCGAAACCTTTGGAGCAAAAAAAAAATGAATTTCACTACAATCAATCTCATCGTTTGTAGTTCACAAAAATGCAAAAAAAGTTTGAGTTTTTTCAAAGCGGGTTCCAGCGTGATGTGCATTAGGCCATATCTCCGAAACCTTTGGAGCAAAAAAAAATTTTTTTTTCGTATAAAAAACTACAAACGATTTAAAACATATTTCAACAAAAAAAAAACAAAATTTACTTCATTTGCTTGGTTTCTGCACAATATATTTTATTTTCGGAGTAACTATAAAAGCTACAAAAAAAAAATTTCACTACAATCAATTTTGTCGTTTGTAGTTGTAGGAAAATTACTTTTAGTGCTTTCAAATTGCTGAATTCTGCCTTTTTTTGACATGCGTTCTCGATTACTCCGAAACCTTCGGAGCAAAAAAAAAAATTTTTTTTCGGATAAAAAACTACAAACGATTTAAAACATATTTCAACAAAAAAAAAACAAAATTTACTTCATTTGCTTGGTTTCTGCACAATATATTGTATTTTCGGAGTAACTATAAAAGCTACAAAAAAAAAAATTTCACTACAATCAATTTTGTCGTTTGTAGTTGTAGGAAAATTACTTTTAGTGCTTTCAAATTGCTGAATTCTGCCTTTTTTTGACATGCGTTATCGATTACTCCGAAACCTTCGGAGCAAAAAAAAAATTTTTTTTCGGATAAAAAACTACAAACGATTTAAAACATATTTCAACAAAAAAAAAACAAAATTTACTTCATTTGCTTGGTTTCTGCACAATATATTGTATTTTCGGAGTAACTATAAAAGCTACAAAAAAAAAAATTTCACTACAATCAATTTTGTCGTTTGTAGTTGTAGGAAAAGTACTTTTAGTGCTTTCAAATTGCTGAATTCTGCCTTTTTTTAACATGCGTTTTCGATATCTCCGAAACCTTTGGAGCAAAAAAAAAATGAATTTCACTACAATCAATCTCATCGTTTGTAGTTCACAAAAATGCAAAAAAAGTTTGAGTTTTTTCAAAGCGGGTTCCAGCGTGATGTGCATTAGGCCATATCTCCGAAACCTTTGGAGCAAAAAAAAATTTTTTTTTCGTATAAAAAACTACAAACGATTTAAAACATATTTCAACAAAAAAAAAACAAAATTTACTTCATTTGCTTGGTTTCTGCACAATATATTTTATTTTCGGAGTAACTATAAAAGCTACAAAAAAAAAAATTTCACTACAATCAATTTTGTCGTTTGTAGTTGTAGGAAAATTACTTTTAGTGCTTTCAAATTGCTGAATTCTGCCTTTTTTTGACATGCGTTCTCGATTACTCCGAAACCTTCGGAGCAAAAAAAAAATGAATTTCACTACAATCAATCTCATCGTTTGTAGTTCACAAAAATGCAAAAAAAGTTTGAGTTTTTTCAAAGCGGGTTCCAGCGTGATGTGCATTAGGCCATATCTCCGAAACCTTTGGAGCAAAAAAAAATTTTTTTTTCGTATAAAAAACTACAAACGATTTAAAACATATTTTAACAAAAAAAAACCAAAATTTACTTCATTTGCTTGGTTTCTGCACAATATATTGTATTTTCGGAGTAACTATAAAAGCTACAAAAAAAAAAATTTCACTACAATCAATTTTGTCGTTTGTAGTTGTAGGAAAATTACTTTTAGTGCTTTCAAATTGCTGAATTCTGCCTTTTTTTGACATGCGTTCTCGCTTACTCCGAAACCTTCGGAGCAAAAAAAAATTTTTTTTCGGATAAAAAACTACAAACGATTTAAAACATATTTCAACAAAAAAAAAACAAAATTTACTTCATTTGCTTGGTTTCTGCACAATATATTGTATTTTCGGAGTAACTATAAAAGCTACAAAAAAAAAAATTTCACTACAATCAATTTTGTCGTTTGTAGTTGTAGGAAAATTACTTTTAGTGCTTTCAAATTGCTGAATTCTGCATTTTTTTGACATGCGTTCTCGATTACTCCGAAACCTTCGGAGCAAAAAAAAAAATTTTTTTCGGATAAAAAACTACAAACGATTTAAAACATATTTCAACAAAAAAAAACCAAAATTTACTTCATTTGCTTGGTTTCTGCACAATATATTGTATTTTCGGAGTAACTATAAAAGCTACAAAAAAAAAAATTTCACTACAATCAATTTTGTCGTTTGTAGTTGTAGGAAAATTACTTTTAGTGCTTTCAAATTGCTGAATTCTGCCTTTTTTTGACATGCGTTCTCGATTACTCCGAAACCTTCGGAGCAAAAAAAAAAATTTTTTTCGGATAAAAAACTACAAACGATTTAAAACATATTTCAACAAAAAAAAACCAAAATTTACTTCATTTGCTTGGTTTCTGCACAATATATTGTATTTTCGGAGTAACTATAAAAGCTACAAAAAAAAAAATTTCACTACAATCAATTTTGTCGTTTGTAGTTGTAGGAAAATTACTTTTAGTGCTTTCAAATTGCTGAATTCTGCCTTTTTTTGACATGCGTTCTCGATTACTCCGAAACCTTCGGAGCAAAAAAAAAATTTTTTTTCGGATAAAAAACTACAAACGATTTAAAACATATTTCAACAAAAAAAAAACAAAATTTACTTCATTTGCTTGGTTTCTGCACAATATATTGTATTTTCGGAGTAACTATAAAAGCTACAAAAAAAAAAATTTCACTACAATCAATTTTGTCGTTTGTAGTTGTAGGAAAATTACTTTTAGTGCTTTCAAATTGCTGAATTCTGCCTTTTTTTGACATGCGTTTTCGATTACTCCGAAACCTTCGGAGCAAAAAAAAAATTTTTTTTCGGATAAAAAACTACAAACGATTTAAAACATATTTCAACAAAAAAAAAACAAAATTTACTTCATTTGCTTGGTTTCTGCACAATATATTGTATTTTCGGAGTAACTATAAAAGCTACAAAAATAAAAATTTCACTACAATCAATTTTGTCGTTTGTAGTTGTAGGAAAATTACTTTTAGTGCTTTCAAATTGCTGAATTCTGCCTTTTTTTGACATGCGTTCTCGATTACTCCGAAACCTTCGGAGCAAAAAAAAAAATTTTTTTCGGATAAAAAACTACAAACGATTTAAAACATATTTCAACAAAAAAAAAACAAAATTTACTTCATTTGCTTGGTTTCTGCACAATATATTGTATTTTCGGAGTAACTATAAAAGCTACAAAAAAAAAAATTTCACTACAATCAATTTTGTCGTTTGTAGTTGTAGGAAAAGTACTTTTAGTGCTTTCAAATTGCTGAATTCTGCCTTTTTTTAACATGCGTTTTCGATATCTCCGAAACCTTTGGAGCAAAAAAAAAATGAATTTCACTACAATCAATCTCATCGTTTGTAGTTCACAAAAATGCAAAAAAAGTTTGAGTTTTTTCAAAGCGGGTTCCAGCGTGATGTGCATTAGGCCATATCTCCGAAACCTTTGGAGCAAAAAAAAATTTTTTTTTCGTATAAAAAACTACAAACGATTTAAAACATATTTCAACAAAAAAAAAACAAAATTTACTTCATTTGCTTGGTTTCTGCACAATATATTTTATTTTCGGAGTAACTATAAAAGCTACAAAAAAAAAAATTTCACTACAATCAATTTTGTCGTTTGTAGTTGTAGGAAAATTACTTTTAGTGCTTTCAAATTGCTGAATTCTGCCTTTTTTTGACATGCGTTCTCGATTACTCCGAAACCTTCGGAGCAAAAAAAAAATGAATTTCACTACAATCAATCTCATCGTTTGTAGTTCACAAAAATGCAAAAAAAGTTTGAGTTTTTTCAAAGCGGGTTCCAGCGTGATGTGCATTAGGCCATATCTCCGAAACCTTTGGAGCAAAAAAAAATTTTTTTTTCGTATAAAAAACTACAAACGATTTAAAACATATTTTAACAAAAAAAAACCAAAATTTACTTCATTTGCTTGGTTTCTGCACAATATATTGTATTTTCGGAGTAACTATAAAAGCTACAAAAAAAAAATTCACTACAATCAATTTTGTCGTTTGTAGTTGTAGGAAAATTACTTTTAGTGCTTTCAAATTGCTGAATTCTGCCTTTTTTTGACATGCGTTCTCGATTACTCCGAAACCTTCGGAGCAAAAAAAAAAATTTTTTTCGGATAAAAAACTACAAACGATTTAAAACATATTTCAACAAAAAAAAACCAAAATTTACTTCATTTGCTTGGTTTCTGCACAATATATTGTATTTTCGGAGTAACTATAAAAGCTACAAAAAAAAAAATTTCACTACAATCAATTTTGTCGTTTGTAGTTGTAGGAAAATTACTTTTAGTGCTTTCAAATTGCTGAATTCTGCCTTTTTTTGACATGCGTTCTCGATTACTCCGAAACCTTCGGAGCAAAAAAAAAATGAATTTCACTACAATCAATCTCATCGTTTGTAGTTCACAAAAATGCAAAAAAAGTTTGAGTTTTTTCAAAGCGGGTTCCAGCGTGATGTGCATTAGGCCATATCTCCGAAACCTTTGGAGCAAAAAAAAATTTTTTTTTCGTATAAAAAACTACAAACGATTTAAAACATATTTTAACAAAAAAAAACCAAAATTTACTTCATTTGCTTGGTTTCTGCACAATATATTGTATTTTCGGAGTAACTATAAAAGCTACAAAAAAAAAATTCACTACAATCAATTTTGTCGTTTGTAGTTGTAGGAAAATTACTTTTAGTGCTTTCAAATTGCTGAATTCTGCCTTTTTTTGACATGCGTTCTCGATTACTCCGAAACCTTCGGAGCAAAAAAAAAAATTTTTTTCGGATAAAAAACTACAAACGATTTAAAACATATTTCAACAAAAAAAAACCAAAATTTACTTCATTTGCTTGGTTTCTGCACAATATATTGTATTTTCGGAGTAACTATAAAAGCTACAAAAAAAAAAATTTCACTACAATCAATTTTGTCGTTTGTAGTTGTAGGAAAATTACTTTTAGTGCTTTCAAATTGCTGAATTCTGCCTTTTTTTGACATGCGTTCTCGATTACTCCGAAACCTTCGGAGCAAAAAAAAAAATTTTTTTCGGATAAAAAACTACAAACGATTTAAAACATATTTCAACAAAAAAAAACAAAATTTACTTCATTTGCTTGGTTTCTGCACAATATATTGTATTTTCGGAGTAACTATAAAAGCTACAAAAAAAAAAATTTCACTACAATCAATTTTGTCGTTTGTAGTTGTAGGAAAATTACTTTTAGTGCTTTCAAATTGCTGAATTCTGCCTTTTTTTGACATGCGTTCTCGATTACTCCGAAACCTTCGGAGCAAAAAAAAAATGAATTTCACTACAATCAATCTCATCGTTTGTAGTTCACAAAAATGCAAAAAAAGTTTGAGTTTTTTCAAAGCGGGTTCCAGCGTGATGTGCATTAGGCCATATCTCCGAAACCTTTGGAGCAAAAAAAAATTTTTTTTTCGTATAAAAAACTACAAACGATTTAAAACATATTTTAACAAAAAAAAAACCAAAATTTACTTCATTTGCTTGGTTTCTGCACAATATATTGTATTTTCGGAGTAACTATAAAAGCTACAAAAAAAAAATTTCACTACAATCAATTTTGTCGTTTGTAGTTGTAGGAAAATTACTTTTAGTGCTTTCAAATTGCTGATTTCTGCCTTTTTTTGACATGCGTTCTCGATTACTCCGAAACCTTCGGAGCAAAAAAAAAAATTTTTTTCGGATAAAAAACTACAAACGATTTAAAACATATTTCAACAAAAAAAAACCAAAATTTACTTCATTTGCTTGGTTTCTGCACAATATATTGTATTTTCGGAGTAACTATAAAAGCTACAAAAAAAAAAATTTCACTACAATCAATTTTGTCGTTTGTAGTTGTAGGAAAATTACTTTTAGTGCTTTCAAATTGCTGAATTCTGCCTTTTTTTGACATGCGTTCTCGATTACTCCGAAACCTTCGGAGCAAAAAAAAAAATTTTTTTCGGATAAAAAACTACAAACGATTTAAAACATATTTCAACAAAAAAAAACCAAAATTTACTTCATTTGCTTGGTTTCTGCACAATATATTGTATTTTCGGAGTAACTATAAAAGCTACAAAAAAAAAAATTTCACTACAATCAATTTTGTCGTTTGTAGTTGTAGGAAAATTACTTTTAGTGCTTTCAAATTGCTGAATTCTGCCTTTTTTTGACATGCGTTCTCGATTACTCCGAAACCTTCGGAGCAAAAAAAAAATGAATTTCACTACAATCAATCTCATCGTTTGTAGTTCACAAAAATGCAAAAAAAGTTTGAGTTTTTTCAAAGCGGGTTCCAGCGTGATGTGCATTAGGCCATATCTCCGAAACCTTTGGCGCAAAAAAAAATTTTTTTTCGTATAAAAAACTACAAACGATTTAAAACATATTTTAACAAAAAAAAACCAAAATTTACTTCATTTGCTTGGTTTCTGCACAATATATTGTATTTTCGGAGTAACTATAAAAGCTACAAAAAAAAAAATTTCACTACAATCAATTTTGTCGTTTGTAGTTGTAGGAAAATTACTTTTAGTGCTTTCAAATTGCTGAATTCTGCCTTTTTTTGACATGCGTTCTCGATTACTCCGAAACCTTCGGAGCAAAAAAAAAAAATTTTTTCGGATAAAAAACTACAAACGATTTAAAACATATTTCAACAAAAAAAAACCAAAATTTACTTCATTTGCTTGGTTTCTGCACAATATATTGTATTTTCGGAGTAACTATAAAAGCTACAAAAAAAAAAATTTCACTACAATCAATTTTGTCGTTTGTAGTTGTAGGAAAATTACTTTTAGTGCTTTCAAATTGCTGAATTCTGCCTTTTTTTGACATGCGTTCTCGATTACTCCGAAACCTTCGGAGCAAAAAAAAAATGAATTTCACTACAATCAATCTCATCGTTTGTAGTTCACAAAAATGCAAAAAAAGTTTGAGTTTTTTCAAAGCGGGTTCCAGCGTGATGTGCATTAGGCCATATCTCCGAAACCTTTGGAGCAAAAAAAAATTTTTTTTTCGTATAAAAAACTACAAACGATTTAAAACATATTTTAACAAAAAAAAACCAAAATTTACTTCATTTGCTTGGTTTCTGCACAATATATTGTATTTTCGGAGTAACTATAAAAGCTACAAAAAAAAAAATTTCACTACAATCAATTTTGTCGTTTGTAGTTGTAGGAAAAGTACTTTTAGTGCTTTCAAATTGCTGAATTCTGCCTTTTTTTAACATGCGTTTTCGATATCTCCGAAACCTTTGGAGCAAAAAAAAAATGAATTTCACTACAATCAATCTCATCGTTTGTAGTTCACAAAAATGCAAAAAAAGTTTGAGTTTTTTCAAAGCGGGTTCCAGCGTGATGTGCATTAGGCCATATCTCCGAAACCTTTGGAGCAAAAAAAATTTTTTTTTCGTATAAAAAACTACAAACGATTTAAAACATATTTTAACAAAAAAAAACCAAAATTTACTTCATTTGCTTGGTTTCTGCACAATATATTGTATTTTCGGAGTAACTATAAAAGCTACAAAAAAAAAATTTCACTACAATCAATTTTGTCGTTTGTAGTTGTAGGAAAATTACTTTTAGTGCTTTCAAATTGCTGATTTCTGCCTTTTTTTGACATGCGTTCTCGATTACTCCGAAACCTTCGGAGCAAAAAAAAAAATTTTTTTCGGATAAAAAACTACAAACGATTTAAAACATATTTCAACAAAAAAAAACCAAAATTTACTTCATTTGCTTGGTTTCTGCACAATATATTGTATTTTCGGAGTAACTATAAAAGCTACAAAAAAAAAAATTTCACTACAATCAATTTTGTCGTTTGTAGTTGTAGGAAAATTACTTTTAGTGCTTTCAAATTGCTGAATTCTGCCTTTTTTTGACATGCGTTCTCGATTACTCCGAAACCTTCGGAGCAAGAAAAAAAATTTTTTTCGGATAAAAAACTACAAACGATTTAAAACATATTTCAACAAAAAAAAACCAAAATTTACTTCATTTGCTTGGTTTCTGCACAATATATTGTATTTTCGGAGTAACTATAAAAGCTACAAAAAAAAAAATTTCACTACAATCAATTTTGTCGTTTGTAGTTGTAGGAAAATTACTTTTAGTGCTTTCAAATTGCTGAATTCTGCCTTTTTTTGACATGCGTTCTCGATTACTCCGAAACCTTCGGAGCAAAAAAAAAATGAATTTCACTACAATCAATCTCATCGTTTGTAGTTCACAAAAATGCAAAAAAAGTTTGAGTTTTTTCAAAGCGGGTTCCAGCGTGATGTGCATTAGGCCATATCTCCGAAACCTTTGGAGCAAAAAAAAATTTTTTTTTCGTATAAAAAACTACAAACGATTTAAAACATATTTTAACAAAAAAAAACCAAAATTTACTTCATTTGCTTGGTTTCTGCACAATATATTGTATTTTCGGAGTAACTATAAAAGCTACAAAAAAAAAAATTTCACTACAATCAATTTTGTCGTTTGTAGTTGTAGGAAAATTACTTTTAGTGCTTTCAAATTGCTGAATTCTGCCTTTTTTTGACATGCGTTCTCGATTACTCCGAAACCTTCTGATAAAAAACTACAAACGATTTAAAACATATTTCAACAAAAAAAAACCAAAATTTACTTCATTTGCTTGGTTTCTGCACAATATATTGTATTTTCGGAGTAACTATAAAAGCTACAAAAAAAAAAATTTCACTACAATCAATTTTGTCGTTTGTAGTTGTAGGAAAATTACTTTTAGTGCTTTCAAATTGCTGAATTCTGCCTTTTTTTGACATGCGTTCTCGATTACTCCGAAACCTTCGGAGTAAAAAAAAAAATTTTTTTCGGATAAAAAACTACAAACGATTTAAAACATATTTCAACAAAAAAAAACCAAAATTTACTTCATTTGCTTGGTTTCTGCACAATATATTGTATTTTCGGAGTAACTATAAAAGCTACAAAAAAAAAAATTTCACTACAATCAATTTTGTCGTTTGTAGTTGTAGGAAAATTACTTTTAGTGCTTTCAAATTGCTGAATTCTGCCTTTTTTTGACATGCGTTCTCGCTTACTCCGAAACCTTCGGAGCAAAAAAAAAATTTTTTTTCGGATAAAAAACTACAAACGATTTAAAACATATTTCAACAAAAAAAAAACAAAATTTACTTCATTTGCTTGGTTTCTGCACAATATATTGTATTTTCGGAGTAACTATAAAAGCTACAAAAAAAAAAATTTCACTACAATCAATTTTGTCGTTTGTAGTTGTAGGAAAATTACTTTTAGTGCTTTCAAATTGCTGAATTCTGCATTTTTTTGACATGCGTTCTCGATTACTCCGAAACCTTCGGAGCAAAAAAAAAAATTTTTTTCGGATAAAAAACTACAAACGATTTAAAACATATTTCAACAAAAAAAAACCAAAATTTACTTCATTTGCTTGGTTTCTGCACAATATATTGTATTTTCGGAGTAACTATAAAAGCTACAAAAAAAAAAATTTCACTACAATCAATTTTGTCGTTTGTAGTTGTAGGAAAATTACTTTTAGTGCTTTCAAATTGCTGAATTCTGCCTTTTTTTGACATGCGTTCTCGATTACTCCGAAACCTTCGGAGCAAAAAAAAAAATTTTTTTCGGATAAAAACTACAAACGATTTAAAACATATTTCAACAAAAAAAAACCAAAATTTACTTCATTTGCTTGGTTTCTGCACAATATATTGTATTTTCGGAGTAACTATAAAAGCTACAAAAAAAAAAATTTCACTACAATCAATTTTGTCGTTTGTAGTTGTAGGAAAATTACTTTTAGTGCTTTCAAATTGCTGAATTCTGCCTTTTTTTGACATGCGTTCTCGATTACTCCGAAACCTTCGGAGCAAAAAAAAAATTTTTTTTCGGATAAAAAACTACAAACGATTTAAAACATATTTCAACAAAAAAAAAACAAAATTTACTTCATTTGCTTGGTTTCTGCACAATATATTGTATTTTCGGAGTAACTATAAAAGCTACAAAAAAAAAAATTTCACTACAATCAATTTTGTCGTTTGTAGTTGTAGGAAAATTACTTTTAGTGCTTTCAAATTGCTGAATTCTGCCTTTTTTTGACATGCGTTCTCGATTACTCCGAAACCTTCGGAGCAAAAAAAAAATTTTTTTTCGGATAAAAAACTACAAACGATTTAAAACATATTTCAACAAAAAAAAAACAAAATTTACTTCATTTGCTTGGTTTCTGCACAATATATTGTATTTTCGGAGTAACTATAAAAGCTACAAAAAAAAAAATTTCACTACAATCAATTTTGTCGTTTGTAGTTGTAGGAAA
This sequence comes from Campiglossa producta, assembly GCA_964058755.1. Classification (NCBI taxonomy): domain Eukaryota; kingdom Metazoa; phylum Arthropoda; class Insecta; order Diptera; family Tephritidae; genus Campiglossa; species Campiglossa producta. Next base: position 25,299,599 of record CAXKVI010000003.1, read on the forward strand.
ATTACTTTTAGTGCTTTCAAATTGCTGAATTCTGCCTTTTTTTGACATGCGTTCTCGATTACTCCGAAACCTTCGGAGCAAAAAAAAAAAATTTTTTTCGGATAAAAAACTACAAACGATTTAAAACATATTTCAACAAAAAAAAAACAAAATTTACTTCATTTGCTTGGTTTCTGCACAATATATTGTATTTTCGGAGTAACTATAAAAGCTACAAAAAAAAAAATTTCACTACAATCAATTTTGTCGTTTGTAGTTGTAGGAAAAGTACTTTTAGTGCTTTCAAATTGCTGAATTCTGCCTTTTTTTAACATGCGTTTTCGATATCTCCGAAACCTTTGGAGCAAAAAAAAAATGAATTTCACTACAATCAATCTCATCGTTTGTAGTTCACAAAAATGCAAAAAAAGTTTGAGTTTTTTCAAAGCGGGTTCCAGCGTGATGTGCATTAGGCCATATCTCCGAAACCTTTGGAGCAAAAAAAAATTTTTTTTTCGTATAAAAAACTACAAACGATTTAAAACATATTTCAACAAAAAAAAAACAAAATTTACTTCATTTGCTTGGTTTCTGCACAATATATTTTATTTTCGGAGTAACTATAAAAGCTACAAAAAAAAAAATTTCACTACAATCAATTTTGTCGTTTGTAGTTGTAGGAAAATTACTTTTAGTGCTTTCAAATTGCTGAATTCTGCCTTTTTTTGACATGCGTTCTCGATTACTCCGAAACCTTCGGAGCAAAAAAAAAATGAATTTCACTACAATCAATCTCATCGTTTGTAGTTCACAAAAATGCAAAAAAAGTTTGAGTTTTTTCAAAGCGGGTTCCAGCGTGATGTGCATTAGGCCATATCTCCGAAACCTTTGGAGCAAAAAAAAATTTTTTTTTCGTATAAAAAACTACAAACGATTTAAAACATATTTTAACAAAAAAAAACCAAAATTTACTTCATTTGCTTGGTTTCTGCACAATATATTGTATTTTCGGAGTAACTATAAAAGCTACAAAAAAAAAAATTTCACTACAATCAATTTTGTCGTTTGTAGTTGTAGGAAAATTACTTTTAGTGCTTTCAAATTGCTGAATTCTGCCTTTTTTTGACATGCGTTCTCGATTACTCCGAAACCTTCGGAGCAAAAAAAAAATGAATTTCACTACAATCAATCTCATCGTTTGTAGTTCACAAAAATGCAAAAAAAGTTTGAGTTTTTTCAAAGCGGGTTCCAGCGTGATGTGCATTAGGCCATATCTCCGAAACCTTTGGAGCAAAAAAAAATTTTTTTTTCGTATAAAAAACTACAAACGATTTAAAACATATTTTAACAAAAAAAAACCAAAATTTACTTCATTTGCTTGGTTTCTGCACAATATATTGTATTTTCGGAGTAACTATAAAAGCTACAAAAAAAAATTTCACTACAATCAATTTTGTCGTTTGTAGTTGTAGGAAAATTACTTTTAGTGCTTTCAAATTGCTGATTTCTGCCTTTTTTTGACATGCGTTCTCGATTACTCCGAAACCTTCGGAGCAAAAAAAAAAATTTTTTTCGGATAAAAAACTACAAACGATTTAAAACATATTTCAACAAAAAAAAACCAAAATTTACTTCATTTGCTTGGTTTCTGCACAATATATTGTATTTTCGGAGTAACTATAAAAGCTACAAAAAAAAAAATTTCACTACAATCAATTTTGTCGTTTGTAGTTGTAGGAAAATTACTTTTAGTGCTTTCAAATTGCTGAATTCTGCCTTTTTTTGACATGCGTTCTCGATTACTCCGAAACCTTCGGAGCAAAAAAAAAAATTTTTTTCGGATAAAAAACTACAAACGATTTAAAACATATTTAAACAAAAAAAAACCAAAATTTACTTCATTTGCTTGGTTTCTGCACAATATATTGTATTTTCGGAGTAACTATAAAAGCTACAAAAAAAAAATTTCACTACAATCAATTTTGTCGTTTGTAGTTGTAGGAAAATTACTTTTAGTGCTTTCAAATTGCTGAATTCTGCCTTTTTTTGACATGCGTTCTCGATTACTCCGAAACCTTTGGAGCAAAAAAAAAATTTTTTTTCGTATAAAAAACTACAAACGATTTAAAACATATTTTAACAAAAAAAACCAAAATTTACTTCATTTGCTTGGTTTCTGCACAATATATTGTATTTTCGGAGTAACTATAAAAGCTACAAAAAAAAAATTTCACTACAATCAATTTTGTCGTTTGTAGTTGTAGGAAAATTACTTTTAGTGCTTTCAAATTGCTGAATTCTGCCTTTTTTTGACATGCGTTCTCGATTACTCCGAAACCTTTGGAGCAAAAAAAAATTTTTTTTTCGTATAAAAAACTACAAACGATTTAAAACATATTTTAACAAAAAAAAACCAAAATTTACTTCATTTGCTTGGTTTCTGCACAATATATTGTATTTTCGGAGTAACTATAAAAGCTACAAAAAAAAAATTTCACTACAATCAATTTTGTCGTTTGTAGTTGTAGGAAAATTACTTTTAGTGCTTTCAAATTGCTGATTTCTGCCTTTTTTTGACATGCGTTCTCGATTACTCCGAAACCTTCGGAGCAAAAAAAAAAATTTTTTTCGGATAAAAAACTACAAACGATTTAAAACATATTTCAACAAAAAAAAACCAAAATTTACTTCATTTGCTTGGTTTCTGCACAATATATTGTATTTTCGGAGTAACTATAAAAGCTACAAAAAAAAAAATTTCACTACAATCAATTTTGTCGTTTGTAGTTGTAGGAAAATTACTTTTAGTGCTTTCAAATTGCTGAATTCTGCCTTTTTTTGACATGCGTTCTCGATTACTCCGAAACCTTCGGAGCAAAAAAAAAAATTTTTTTCGGATAAAAAACTACAAACGATTTAAAACATATTTCAACAAAAAAAAACCAAAATTTACTTCATTTGCTTGGTTTCTGCACAATATATTGTATTTTCGGAGTAACTATAAAAGCTACAAAAAAAAAAATTTCACTACAATCAATTTTGTCGTTTGTAGTTGTAGGAAAATTACTTTTAGTGCTTTCAAATTGCTGAATTCTGCCTTTTTTTGACATGCGTTCTCGATTACTCCGAAACCTTCGGAGCAAAAAAAAAAATTTTTTTCGGATAAAAAACTACAAACGATTTAAAACATATTTCAACAAAAAAAAACCAAAATTTACTTCATTTGCTTGGTTTCTGCACAATATATTGTATTTTCGGAGTAACTATAAAAGCTACAAAAAAAAAAATTTCACTACAATCAATTTTGTCGTTTGTAGTTGTAGGAAAATTACTTTTAGTGCTTTCAAATTGCTGAATTCTGCCTTTTTTTGACATGCGTTCTCGATTACTCCGAAACCTTCGGAGCAAAAAAAAAATTTTTTTTCGGATAAAAAACTACAAACGATTTAAAACATATTTCAACAAAAAAAAAACAAAATTTACTTCATTTGCTTGGTTTCTGCACAATATATTGTATTTTCGGAGTAACTATAAAAGCTACAAAAAAAAAAATTTCACTACAATTAATTTTGTCGTTTGTAGTTGTAGGAAAATTACTTTTAGTGCTTTCAAATTGCTGAATTCTGCCTTTTTTTGACATGCGTTCTTGATTACTCCGAAACCTTCGGAGCAAAAAAAAAAATTTTTTTCGGATAAAAAACTACAAACGATTTAAAACATATTTCAACAAAAAAAAACCAAAATTTACTTCATTTGCTTGGTTTCTGCACAATATATTGTATTTTCGGAGTAACTATAAAAGCTACAAAAAAAAAAATTTCACTACAATTAATTTTGTCGTTTGTAGTTGTAGGAAAATTACTTTTAGTGCTTTCAAATTGCTGAATTCTGCCTTTTTTTGACATGCGTTCTTGATTACTCCGAAACCTTCGGAGCAAAAAAAAAAATTTTTTTCGGATAAAAAACTACAAACGATTTAAAACATATTTCAACAAAAAAAAACCAAAATTTACTTCATTTGCTTGGTTTCTGCACAATATATTGTATTTTCGGAGTAACTATAAAAGCTACAAAAAAAAAAATTTCACTACAATCAATTTTGTCGTTTGTAGTTGTAGGAAAATTACTTTTAGTGCTTTCAAATTGCTGAATTCTGCCTTTTTTTGACATGCGTTCTCGATTACTCCGAAACCTTCGGAGCAAAAAAAAAATTTTTTTTCGGATAAAAAACTACAAACGATTTAAAACATATTTCAACAAAAAAAAAACAAAATTTACTTCATTTGCTTGGTTTCTGCACAATATATTGTATTTTCGGAGTAACTATAAAAGCTACAAAAAAAAAAATTTCACTACAATTAATTTTGTCGTTTGTAGTTGTAGGAAAATTACTTTTAGTGCTTTCAAATTGCTGAATTCTGCATTTTTTTGACATGCGTTCTTGATTACTCCGAAACCTTCGGAGCAAAAAAAAAAATTTTTTTCGGATAAAAAACTACAAACGATTTAAAACATATTTCAACAAAAAAAAACCAAAATTTACTTCATTTGCTTGGTTTCTGCACAATATATTGTATTTTCGGAGTAACTATAAAAGCTACAAAAAAAAAATTTCACTACAATCAATTTTGTCGTTTGTAGTTGTAGGAAAATTACTTTTAGTGCTTTCAAATTGCTGAATTCTGCCTTTTTTTGACATGCGTTCTCGATTACTCCGAAACCTTCGGAGCAAAAAAAAAATTTTTTTTCGGATAAAAAACTACAAACGATTTAAAACATATTTCAACAAAAAAAAAACAAAATTTACTTCATTTGCTTGGTTTCTGCACAATATATTGTATTTTCGGAGTAACTATAAAAGCTACAAAAAAAAAATTTCACTACAATCAATTTTGTCGTTTGTAGTTGTAGGAAAAGTACTTTTAGTGCTTTCAAATTGCTGAATTCTGCCTTTTTTTAACATGCGTTTTCGATATCTCCGAAACCTTTGGAGCAAAAAAAAAAATGAATTTCACTACAATCAATCTCATCGTTTGTAGTTCACAAAAATGCAAAAAAAGTTTGAGTTTTTTCAAAGCGGGTTCCAGCGTGATGTGCATTAGGCCATATCTCCGAAACCTTTGGAGCAAAAAAAAATTTTTTTTTCGTATAAAAAACTACAAACGATTTAAAACATATTTCAACAAAAAAAAACCAAAATTTACTTCATTTGCTTGGTTTCTGCACAATATATTGTATTTTCGGAGTAACTATAAAAGCTACAAAAAAAAAATTTCACTACAATCAATTTTGTCGTTTGTAGTTGTAGGAAAATTACTTTTAGTGCTTTCAAATTGCTGAATTCTGCCTTTTTTTGACATGCGTTCTCGATTACTCCGAAACCTTCGGAGCAAAAAAAAAATTTTTTTTCGGATAAAAAACTACAAACGATTTAAAACATATTTCAACAAAAAAAAAACAAAATTTACTTCATTTGCTTGGTTTCTGCACAATATATTGTATTTTCGGAGTAACTATAAAAGCTACAAAAAAAAAAATTTCACTACAATCAATTTTGTCGTTTGTAGTTGTAGGAAAATTACTTTTAGTGCTTTCAAATTGCTGAATTCTGCCTTTTTTTGACATGCGTTCTCGATTACTCCGAAACCTTCGGAGCAAAAAAAAAATTTTTTTTCGGATAAAAAACTATAAACGATTTAAAACATATTTCAACAAAAAAAAAACAAAATTTACTTCATTTGCTTGGTTTCTGCACAATATATTGTATTTTCGGAGTAACTATAAAAGCTACAAAAAAAAAAATTTCACTACAATCAATTTTGTCGTTTGTAGTTGTAGGAAAATTACTTTTAGTGCTTTCAAATTGCTGAATTCTGCCTTTTTTTGACATGCGTTCTCGATATCTCCGAAACCTTTGGAGCAAAAAAAAAATGAATTTCACTACAATCAATCTCATCGTTTGTAGTTCACAAAAATGCAAAAAAAGTTTGAGTTTTTTCAAAGCGGGTTCCAGCGTGATGTGCATTAGGCCATATCTCCGAAACCTTTGGAGCAAAAAAAAATTTTTTTTTCGTATAAAAAACTACAAACGATTTAAAACATATTTCAACAAAAAAAAAACAAAATTTACTTCATTTGCTTGGTTTCTGCACAATATATTTTATTTTCGGAGTAACTATAAAAGCTACAAAAAAAAAATTTCACTACAATCAATTTTGTCGTTTGTAGTTGTAGGAAAATTACTTTTAGTGCTTTCAAATTGCTGAATTCTGCCTTTTTTTGACATGCGTTCTCGATTACTCCGAAACCTTCGGAGCAAAAAAAAAAATTTTTTTTCGGATAAAAAACTACAAACGATTTAAAACATATTTCAACAAAAAAAAAACAAAATTTACTTCATTTGCTTGGTTTCTGCACAATATATTGTATTTTCGGAGTAACTATAAAAGCTACAAAAAAAAAAATTTCACTACAATCAATTTTGTCGTTTGTAGTTGTAGGAAAATTACTTTTAGTGCTTTCAAATTGCTGAATTCTGCCTTTTTTTGACATGCGTTATCGATTACTCCGAAACCTTCGGAGCAAAAAAAAAATTTTTTTTCGGATAAAAAACTACAAACGATTTAAAACATATTTCAACAAAAAAAAAACAAAATTTACTTCATTTGCTTGGTTTCTGCACAATATATTGTATTTTCGGAGTAACTATAAAAGCTACAAAAAAAAAAATTTCACTACAATCAATTTTGTCGTTTGTAGTTGTAGGAAAAGTACTTTTAGTGCTTTCAAATTGCTGAATTCTGCCTTTTTTTAACATGCGTTTTCGATATCTCCGAAACCTTTGGAGCAAAAAAAAAATGAATTTCACTACAATCAATCTCATCGTTTGTAGTTCACAAAAATGCAAAAAAAGTTTGAGTTTTTTCAAAGCGGGTTCCAGCGTGATGTGCATTAGGCCATATCTCCGAAACCTTTGGAGCAAAAAAAAATTTTTTTTTCGTATAAAAAACTACAAACGATTTAAAACATATTTCAACAAAAAAAAAACAAAATTTACTTCATTTGCTTGGTTTCTGCACAATATATTTTATTTTCGGAGTAACTATAAAAGCTACAAAAAAAAAAATTTCACTACAATCAATTTTGTCGTTTGTAGTTGTAGGAAAATTACTTTTAGTGCTTTCAAATTGCTGAATTCTGCCTTTTTTTGACATGCGTTCTCGATTACTCCGAAACCTTCGGAGCAAAAAAAAAATGAATTTCACTACAATCAATCTCATCGTTTGTAGTTCACAAAAATGCAAAAAAAGTTTGAGTTTTTTCAAAGCGGGTTCCAGCGTGATGTGCATTAGGCCATATCTCCGAAACCTTTGGAGCAAAAAAAAATTTTTTTTTCGTATAAAAAACTACAAACGATTTAAAACATATTTTAACAAAAAAAAACCAAAATTTACTTCATTTGCTTGGTTTCTGCACAATATATTGTATTTTCGGAGTAACTATAAAAGCTACAAAAAAAAAAATTTCACTACAATCAATTTTGTCGTTTGTAGTTGTAGGAAAATTACTTTTAGTGCTTTCAAATTGCTGAATTCTGCCTTTTTTTGACATGCGTTCTCGATTACTCCGAAACCTTCGGAGCAAAAAAAAAATGAATTTCACTACAATCAATCTCATCGTTTGTAGTTCACAAAAATGCAAAAAAAGTTTGAGTTTTTTCAAAGCGGGTTCCAGCGTGATGTGCATTAGGCCATATCTCCGAAACCTTTGGAGCAAAAAAAAATTTTTTTTTCGTATAAAAAACTACAAACGATTTAAAACATATTTTAACAAAAAAAAACCAAAATTTACTTCATTTGCTTGGTTTCTGCACAATATATTGTATTTTCGGAGTAACTATAAAAGCTACAAAAAAAAAAATTTCACTACAATCAATTTTGTCGTTTGTAGTTGTAGGAAAATTACTTTTAGTGCTTTCAAATTGCTGAATTCTGCCTTTTTTTGACATGCGTTCTCGCTTACTCCGAAACCTTCGGAGCAAAAAAAAATTTTTTTTCGGATAAAAAACTACAAACGATTTAAAACATATTTCAACAAAAAAAAAACAAAATTTACTTCATTTGCTTGGTTTCTGCACAATATATTGTATTTTCGGAGTAACTATAAAAGCTACAAAAAAAAAAATTTCACTACAATCAATTTTGTCGTTTGTAGTTGTAGGAAAATTACTTTTAGTGCTTTCAAATTGCTGAATTCTGCATTTTTTTGACATGCGTTCTCGATTACTCCGAAACCTTCGGAGCAAAAAAAAAAATTTTTTTCGGATAAAAAACTACAAACGATTTAAAACATATTTCAACAAAAAAAAACCAAAATTTACTTCATTTGCTTGGTTTCTGCACAATATATTGTATTTTCGGAGTAACTATAAAAGCTACAAAAAAAAAAATTTCACTACAATCAATTTTGTCGTTTGTAGTTGTAGGAAAATTACTTTTAGTGCTTTCAAATTGCTGAATTCTGCCTTTTTTTGACATGCGTTCTCGATTACTCCGAAACCTTCGGAGCAAAAAAAAAAATTTTTTTCGGATAAAAAACTACAAACGATTTAAAACATATTTCAACAAAAAAAAACCAAAATTTACTTCATTTGCTTGGTTTCTGCACAATATATTGTATTTTCGGAGTAACTATAAAAGCTACAAAAAAAAAAATTTCACTACAATCAATTTTGTCGTTTGTAGTTGTAGGAAAATTACTTTTAGTGCTTTCAAATTGCTGAATTCTGCCTTTTTTTGACATGCGTTCTCGATTACTCCGAAACCTTCGGAGCAAAAAAAAAATGAATTTCACTACAATCAATCTCATCGTTTGTAGTTCACAAAAATGCAAAAAAAGTTTGAGTTTTTTCAAAGCGGGTTCCAGCGTGATGTGCATTAGGCCATATCTCCGAAACCTTTGGCGCAAAAAAAAATTTTTTTTCGTATAAAAAACTACAAACGATTTAAAACATATTTTAACAAAAAAAAACCAAAATTTACTTCATTTGCTTGGTTTCTGCACAATATATTGTATTTTCGGAGTAACTATAAAAGCTACAAAAAAAAAAATTTCACTACAATCAATTTTGTCGTTTGTAGTTGTAGGAAAATTACTTTTAGTGCTTTCAAATTGCTGAATTCTGCCTTTTTTTGACATGCGTTCTCGATTACTCCGAAACCTTCGGAGCAAAAAAAAAAAATTTTTTCGGATAAAAAACTACAAACGATTTAAAACATATTTCAACAAAAAAAAACCAAAATTTACTTCATTTGCTTGGTTTCTGCACAATATATTGTATTTTCGGAGTAACTATAAAAGCTACAAAAAAAAAAATTTCACTACAATCAATTTTGTCGTTTGTAGTTGTAGGAAAATTACTTTTAGTGCTTTCAAATTGCTGAATTCTGCCTTTTTTTGACATGCGTTCTCGATTACTCCGAAACCTTCGGAGCAAAAAAAAAATGAATTTCACTACAATCAATCTCATCGTTTGTAGTTCACAAAAATGCAAAAAAAGTTTGAGTTTTTTCAAAGCGGGTTCCAGCGTGATGTGCATTAGGCCATATCTCCGAAACCTTTGGAGCAAAAAAAAATTTTTTTTTCGTATAAAAAACTACAAACGATTTAAAACATATTTTAACAAAAAAAAACCAAAATTTACTTCATTTGCTTGGTTTCTGCACAATATATTGTATTTTCGGAGTAACTATAAAAGCTACAAAAAAAAAAATTTCACTACAATCAATTTTGTCGTTTGTAGTTGTAGGAAAAGTACTTTTAGTGCTTTCAAATTGCTGAATTCTGCCTTTTTTTAACATGCGTTTTCGATATCTCCGAAACCTTTGGAGCAAAAAAAAAATGAATTTCACTACAATCAATCTCATCGTTTGTAGTTCACAAAAATGCAAAAAAAGTTTGAGTTTTTTCAAAGCGGGTTCCAGCGTGATGTGCATTAGGCCATATCTCCGAAACCTTTGGAGCAAAAAAAATTTTTTTTTCGTATAAAAAACTACAAACGATTTAAAACATATTTTAACAAAAAAAAACCAAAATTTACTTCATTTGCTTGGTTTCTGCACAATATATTGTATTTTCGGAGTAACTATAAAAGCTACAAAAAAAAAATTTCACTACAATCAATTTTGTCGTTTGTAGTTGTAGGAAAATTACTTTTAGTGCTTTCAAATTGCTGATTTCTGCCTTTTTTTGACATGCGTTCTCGATTACTCCGAAACCTTCGGAGCAAAAAAAAAAATTTTTTTCGGATAAAAAACTACAAACGATTTAAAACATATTTCAACAAAAAAAAACCAAAATTTACTTCATTTGCTTGGTTTCTGCACAATATATTGTATTTTCGGAGTAACTATAAAAGCTACAAAAAAAAAAATTTCACTACAATCAATTTTGTCGTTTGTAGTTGTAGGAAAATTACTTTTAGTGCTTTCAAATTGCTGAATTCTGCCTTTTTTTGACATGCGTTCTCGATTACTCCGAAACCTTCGGAGCAAGAAAAAAAATTTTTTTCGGATAAAAAACTACAAACGATTTAAAACATATTTCAACAAAAAAAAACCAAAATTTACTTCATTTGCTTGGTTTCTGCACAATATATTGTATTTTCGGAGTAACTATAAAAGCTACAAAAAAAAAAATTTCACTACAATCAATTTTGTCGTTTGTAGTTGTAGGAAAATTACTTTTAGTGCTTTCAAATTGCTGAATTCTGCCTTTTTTTGACATGCGTTCTCGATTACTCCGAAACCTTCGGAGCAAAAAAAAAATGAATTTCACTACAATCAATCTCATCGTTTGTAGTTCACAAAAATGCAAAAAAAGTTTGAGTTTTTTCAAAGCGGGTTCCAGCGTGATGTGCATTAGGCCATATCTCCGAAACCTTTGGAGCAAAAAAAAATTTTTTTTTCGTATAAAAAACTACAAACGATTTAAAACATATTTTAACAAAAAAAACCAAAATTTACTTCATTTGCTTGGTTTCTGCACAATATATTGTATTTTCGGAGTAACTATAAAAGCTACAAAAAAAAAAATTTCACTACAATCAATTTTGTCGTTTGTAGTTGTAGGAAAATTACTTTTAGTGCTTTCAAATTGCTGAATTCTGCCTTTTTTTGACATGCGTTCTCGATTACTCCGAAACCTTCTGATAAAAAACTACAAACGATTTAAAACATATTTCAACAAAAAAAAACCAAAATTTACTTCATTTGCTTGGTTTCTGCACAATATATTGTATTTTCGGAGTAACTATAAAAGCTACAAAAAAAAAAATTTCACTACAATCAATTTTGTCGTTTGTAGTTGTAGGAAAATTACTTTTAGTGCTTTCAAATTGCTGAATTCTGCCTTTTTTTGACATGCGTTCTCGATTACTCCGAAACCTTCGGAGTAAAAAAAAAAATTTTTTTCGGATAAAAAACTACAAACGATTTAAAACATATTTCAACAAAAAAAAACCAAAATTTACTTCATTTGCTTGGTTTCTGCACAATATATTGTATTTTCGGAGTAACTATAAAAGCTACAAAAAAAAAAATTTCACTACAATCAATTTTGTCGTTTGTAGTTGTAGGAAAATTACTTTTAGTGCTTTCAAATTGCTGAATTCTGCCTTTTTTTGACATGCGTTCTCGCTTACTCCGAAACCTTCGGAGCAAAAAAAAAATTTTTTTTCGGATAAAAAACTACAAACGATTTAAAACATATTTCAACAAAAAAAAAACAAAATTTACTTCATTTGCTTGGTTTCTGCACAATATATTGTATTTTCGGAGTAACTATAAAAGCTACAAAAAAAAAAATTTCACTACAATCAATTTTGTCGTTTGTAGTTGTAGGAAAATTACTTTTAGTGCTTTCAAATTGCTGAATTCTGCATTTTTTTGACATGCGTTCTCGATTACTCCGAAACCTTCGGAGCAAAAAAAAAAATTTTTTTCGGATAAAAAACTACAAACGATTTAAAACATATTTCAACAAAAAAAAACCAAAATTTACTTCATTTGCTTGGTTTCTGCACAATATATTGTATTTTCGGAGTAACTATAAAAGCTACAAAAAAAAAAATTTCACTACAATCAATTTTGTCGTTTGTAGTTGTAGGAAAATTACTTTTAGTGCTTTCAAATTGCTGAATTCTGCCTTTTTTTGACATGCGTTCTCGATTACTCCGAAACCTTCGGAGCAAAAAAAAAAATTTTTTTCGGATAAAAACTACAAACGATTTAAAACATATTTCAACAAAAAAAAACCAAAATTTACTTCATTTGCTTGGTTTCTGCACAATATATTGTATTTTCGGAGTAACTATAAAAGCTACAAAAAAAAAAATTTCACTACAATCAATTTTGTCGTTTGTAGTTGTAGGAAAATTACTTTTAGTGCTTTCAAATTGCTGAATTCTGCCTTTTTTTGACATGCGTTCTCGATTACTCCGAAACCTTCGGAGCAAAAAAAAAATTTTTTTTCGGATAAAAAACTACAAACGATTTAAAACATATTTCAACAAAAAAAAAACAAAATTTACTTCATTTGCTTGGTTTCTGCACAATATATTGTATTTTCGGAGTAACTATAAAAGCTACAAAAAAAAAAATTTCACTACAATCAATTTTGTCGTTTGTAGTTGTAGGAAAATTACTTTTAGTGCTTTCAAATTGCTGAATTCTGCCTTTTTTTGACATGCGTTCTCGATTACTCCGAAACCTTCGGAGCAAAAAAAAAATTTTTTTTCGGATAAAAAACTACAAACGATTTAAAACATATTTCAACAAAAAAAAAACAAAATTTACTTCATTTGCTTGGTTTCTGCACAATATATTGTATTTTCGGAGTAACTATAAAAGCTACAAAAAAAAAAATTTCACTACAATCAATTTTGTCGTTTGTAGTTGTAGGAAAATTACTTTTAGTGCTTTCAAATTGCTGAATTCTGCCTTTTTTTGACATGCGTTCTCGATTACTCCGAAACCTTCGGAGCAAAAAAAAAAATTTTTTTCGGATAAAAAACTACAAACGATTTAAAACATATTTCAACAAAAAAAAAACAAAATTTACTTCATTTGCTTGGTTTCTGCACAATATATTGTATTTTCGGAGTAACTATAAAAGCTACAAAAAAAAAAATTTCACTACAATCAATTTTGTCGTTTGTAGTTGTAGGAAAAGTACTTTTAGTGCTTTCAAATTGCTGAATTCTGCCTTTTTTTAACATGCGTTTTCGATATCTCCGAAACCTTTGGAGCAAAAAAAAAATGAATTTCACTACAATCAATCTCATCGTTTGTAGTTCACAAAAATGCAAAAAAAGTTTGAGTTTTTTCAAAGCGGGTTCCAGCGTGATGTGCATTAGGCCATATCTCCGAAACCTTTGGAGCAAAAAAAAATTTTTTTTTCGTATAAAAAACTACAAACGATTTAAAACATATTTCAACAAAAAAAAAACAAAATTTACTTCATTTGCTTGGTTTCTGCACAATATATTTTATTTTCGGAGTAACTATAAAAGCTACAAAAAAAAAAATTTCACTACAATCAATTTTGTCGTTTGTAGTTGTAGGAAAATTACTTTTAGTGCTTTCAAATTGCTGAATTCTGCCTTTTTTTGACATGCGTTCTCGATTACTCCGAAACCTTCGGAGCAAAAAAAAAATGAATTTCACTACAATCAATCTCATCGTTTGTAGTTCACAAAAATGCAAAAAAAGTTTGAGTTTTTTCAAAGCGGGTTCCAGCGTGATGTGCATTAGGCCATATCTCCGAAACCTTTGGAGCAAAAAAAAATTTTTTTTTCGTATAAAAAACTACAAACGATTTAAAACATATTTTAACAAAAAAAAACCAAAATTTACTTCATTTGCTTGGTTTCTGCACAATATATTGTATTTTCGGAGTAACTATAAAAGCTACAAAAAAAAAAATTTCACTACAATCAATTTTGTCGTTTGTAGTTGTAGGAAAATTACTTTTAGTGCTTTCAAATTGCTGAATTCTGCCTTTTTTTGACATGCGTTCTCGATTACTCCGAAACCTTCGGAGCAAAAAAAAAATGAATTTCACTACAATCAATCTCATCGTTTGTAGTTCACAAAAATGCAAAAAAAGTTTGAGTTTTTTCAAAGCGGGTTCCAGCGTGATGTGCATTAGGCCATATCTCCGAAACCTTTGGAGCAAAAAAAAATTTTTTTTTCGTATAAAAAACTACAAACGATTTAAAACATATTTTAACAAAAAAAAACCAAAATTTACTTCATTTGCTTGGTTTCTGCACAATATATTGTATTTTCGGAGTAACTATAAAAGCTACAAAAAAAAATTTCACTACAATCAATTTTGTCGTTTGTAGTTGTAGGAAAATTACTTTTAGTGCTTTCAAATTGCTGATTTCTGCCTTTTTTTGACATGCGTTCTCGATTACTCCGAAACCTTCGGAGCAAAAAAAAAAATTTTTTTCGGATAAAAAACTACAAACGATTTAAAACATATTTCAACAAAAAAAAACCAAAATTTACTTCATTTGCTTGGTTTCTGCACAATATATTGTATTTTCGGAGTAACTATAAAAGCTACAAAAAAAAAAATTTCACTACAATCAATTTTGTCGTTTGTAGTTGTAGGAAAATTACTTTTAGTGCTTTCAAATTGCTGAATTCTGCCTTTTTTTGACATGCGTTCTCGATTACTCCGAAACCTTCGGAGCAAAAAAAAAAATTTTTTTCGGATAAAAAACTACAAACGATTTAAAACATATTTAAACAAAAAAAAACCAAAATTTACTTCATTTGCTTGGTTTCTGCACAATATATTGTATTTTCGGAGTAACTATAAAAGCTACAAAAAAAAAATTTCACTACAATCAATTTTGTCGTTTGTAGTTGTAGGAAAATTACTTTTAGTGCTTTCAAATTGCTGAATTCTGCCTTTTTTTGACATGCGTTCTCGATTACTCCGAAACCTTTGGAGCAAAAAAAAAATTTTTTTTCGTATAAAAAACTACAAACGATTTAAAACATATTTTAACAAAAAAAACCAAAATTTACTTCATTTGCTTGGTTTCTGCACAATATATTGTATTTTCGGAGTAACTATAAAAGCTACAAAAAAAAAATTTCACTACAATCAATTTTGTCGTTTGTAGTTGTAGGAAAATTACTTTTAGTGCTTTCAAATTGCTGAATTCTGCCTTTTTTTGACATGCGTTCTCGATTACTCCGAAACCTTTGGAGCAAAAAAAAATTTTTTTTTCGTATAAAAAACTACAAACGATTTAAAACATATTTTAACAAAAAAAAACCAAAATTTACTTCATTTGCTTGGTTTCTGCACAATATATTGTATTTTCGGAGTAACTATAAAAGCTACAAAAAAAAAATTTCACTACAATCAATTTTGTCGTTTGTAGTTGTAGGAAAATTACTTTTAGTGCTTTCAAATTGCTGATTTCTGCCTTTTTTTGACATGCGTTCTCGATTACTCCGAAACCTTCGGAGCAAAAAAAAAAATTTTTTTCGGATAAAAAACTACAAACGATTTAAAACATATTTCAACAAAAAAAAACCAAAATTTACTTCATTTGCTTGGTTTCTGCACAATATATTGTATTTTCGGAGTAACTATAAAAGCTACAAAAAAAAAAATTTCACTACAATCAATTTTGTCGTTTGTAGTTGTAGGAAAATTACTTTTAGTGCTTTCAAATTGCTGAATTCTGCCTTTTTTTGACATGCGTTCTCGATTACTCCGAAACCTTCGGAGCAAAAAAAAAAATTTTTTTCGGATAAAAAACTACAAACGATTTAAAACATATTTCAACAAAAAAAAACCAAAATTTACTTCATTTGCTTGGTTTCTGCACAATATATTGTATTTTCGGAGTAACTATAAAAGCTACAAAAAAAAAAATTTCACTACAATCAATTTTGTCGTTTGTAGTTGTAGGAAAATTACTTTTAGTGCTTTCAAATTGCTGAATTCTGCCTTTTTTTGACATGCGTTCTCGATTACTCCGAAACCTTCGGAGCAAAAAAAAAAATTTTTTTCGGATAAAAAACTACAAACGATTTAAAACATATTTCAACAAAAAAAAACCAAAATTTACTTCATTTGCTTGGTTTCTGCACAATATATTGTATTTTCGGAGTAACTATAAAAGCTACAAAAAAAAAAATTTCACTACAATCAATTTTGTCGTTTGTAGTTGTAGGAAAATTACTTTTAGTGCTTTCAAATTGCTGAATTCTGCCTTTTTTTGACATGCGTTCTCGATTACTCCGAAACCTTCGGAGCAAAAAAAAAATTTTTTTTCGGATAAAAAACTACAAACGATTTAAAACATATTTCAACAAAAAAAAACAAAATTTACTTCATTTGCTTGGTTTCTGCACAATATATTGTATTTTCGGAGTAACTATAAAAGCTACAAAAAAAAAAATTTCACTACAATTAATTTTGTCGTTTGTAGTTGTAGGAAAATTACTTTTAGTGCTTTCAAATTGCTGAATTCTGCCTTTTTTTGACATGCGTTCTTGATTACTCCGAAACCTTCGGAGCAAAAAAAAAAATTTTTTTCGGATAAAAAACTACAAACGATTTAAAACATATTTCAACAAAAAAAAACCAAAATTTACTTCATTTGCTTGGTTTCTGCACAATATATTGTATTTTCGGAGTAACTATAAAAGCTACAAAAAAAAAAATTTCACTACAATTAATTTTGTCGTTTGTAGTTGTAGGAAAATTACTTTTAGTGCTTTCAAATTGCTGAATTCTGCCTTTTTTTGACATGCGTTCTTGATTACTCCGAAACCTTCGGAGCAAAAAAAAAAATTTTTTTCGGATAAAAAACTACAAACGATTTAAAACATATTTCAACAAAAAAAAACCAAAATTTACTTCATTTGCTTGGTTTCTGCACAATATATTGTATTTTCGGAGTAACTATAAAAGCTACAAAAAAAAAAATTTCACTACAATCAATTTTGTCGTTTGTAGTTGTAGGAAAATTACTTTTAGTGCTTTCAAATTGCTGAATTCTGCCTTTTTTTGACATGCGTTCTCGATTACTCCGAAACCTTCGGAGCAAAAAAAAAATTTTTTTTCGGATAAAAAACTACAAACGATTTAAAACATATTTCAACAAAAAAAAAACAAAATTTACTTCATTTGCTTGGTTTCTGCACAATATATTGTATTTTCGGAGTAACTATAAAAGCTACAAAAAAAAAAATTTCACTACAATTAATTTTGTCGTTTGTAGTTGTAGGAAAATTACTTTTAGTGCTTTCAAATTGCTGAATTCTGCATTTTTTTGACATGCGTTCTTGATTACTCCGAAACCTTCGGAGCAAAAAAAAAAATTTTTTTCGGATAAAAAACTACAAACGATTTAAAACATATTTCAACAAAAAAAAACCAAAATTTACTTCATTTGCTTGGTTTCTGCACAATATATTGTATTTTCGGAGTAACTATAAAAGCTACAAAAAAAAAATTTCACTACAATCAATTTTGTCGTTTGTAGTTGTAGGAAAATTACTTTTAGTGCTTTCAAATTGCTGAATTCTGCCTTTTTTTGACATGCGTTCTCGATTACTCCGAAACCTTCGGAGCAAAAAAAAAATTTTTTTTCGGATAAAAAACTACAAACGATTTAAAACATATTTCAACAAAAAAAAAACAAAATTTACTTCATTTGCTTGGTTTCTGCACAATATATTGTATTTTCGGAGTAACTATAAAAGCTACAAAAAAAAAATTTCACTACAATCAATTTTGTCGTTTGTAGTTGTAGGAAAAGTACTTTTAGTGCTTTCAAATTGCTGAATTCTGCCTTTTTTTAACATGCGTTTTCGATATCTCCGAAACCTTTGGAGCAAAAAAAAAAATGAATTTCACTACAATCAATCTCATCGTTTGTAGTTCACAAAAATGCAAAAAAAGTTTGAGTTTTTTCAAAGCGGGTTCCAGCGTGATGTGCATTAGGCCATATCTCCGAAACCTTTGGAGCAAAAAAAAATTTTTTTTTCGTATAAAAAACTACAAACGATTTAAAACATATTTTAACAAAAAAAAACTCAAATTTACTTAGTTTGCTTGGTTTCTGCACAATGTATTATATTTTCGGAGTAACTATAAGAACTACAAAAAAATGAGTTTCACTACAATCAATCTCGTCGTTTGTAGTTGACGAAAGTGCAAAAAAAATTTGAATTTTTTCAAAGCGGGTTCCAACGTGATGGAGCTGCGTAAAAGTCAAGTATTGTTGTTGCCCAACTTATTTAGTACAATTCAAACAGAGCGGCACTCAAAAGAAATACCAAAAGCAGCTGAGGCTCAAAAGAGAATATGTCAGTGTTGTAAAAAAGGGGTTTTTTTTGTATGTAGTGGTTTTGTATGAACAGGTGAGCCGAGCTGTGTATGGATGGTAGTGTAAATATGAAATTGTGTTTGTTTTTGTTTTTATATGAATGGCACGCGCTGGAAACCAACTGGAAACTGTACAAATTTGCTCAAGCAGCATAGTCTTAAGCCCATGTGGACAACTATGTAGTTCGAAGCACAGCTGGCTGTTGTGCCATGTCCAGGTGCCAAAGTGATAACTGCCAGCTCGGCGAGTGGAAACTAAAACTCAACTCTACAAAAGCCTTGCCTTGCCAACACATGCTCTAGCTTGGGCTGCACGAAAATAGGAACAAATCTTTGCTATTACATTTGGGAGTTTTGCGTAAAATAAATGTGAGGAAAAATATACAAAACAAAAACAAATAAACATTTCCAAAAAAAAAAAAAATGTACGTAAAATTTCATCAAGTGTTGCTCTGTGGCAGATAGGCAGTCTGATGTCATTTATGGTAGAAAAGCACCTCTGGCGCACATTTGTTTTTGTTTGTTTAAAAAAGTGTTCTTCTTGTTTTTTTATTGCTGCCTGAATCGGTCCTAAGGTGCCCGAAATTGTGCAACACATTTTGCACTCATACAATTAAAAAAAAAAATTTTGTTGAGCATTTCGCTCCTTTTATATAACCAGATGTGTTTAGAGCACAAAATATAAATAAGGAAAGGAAAGGGGAGGGGATGGAAGAGGAGGAGAATATAAGAGACAAAGGGAAAGAGATGGAAAATGGAATAGGAAAGGTGAGTTGAAACGGAAAGGCAAAAGTGAAAAAGTCAATAAAACTAATGGAAAGAAAAGTGTAGGGAAAGAAAAAGGGAGAGGGAAGGGGAAAGGGGAAGAGAATTTAATAGGGAAAGGAACGAGAACTTAAAGGAGAAAATTAAAATCGAGGAAAAAAAATCTAGCAAAAAGTAAAAAAGGGAAAGTAACCCCCGAAAATGAATCAAAAAAAGAATAGAAAAGGCATTTGTAACGGAAAGGAAATTGAAAAGGAAAAAATTAAAAGGAATCTCAAAGGAAAAGAGAGCAGCAAAAATAAGGAAGATAAAAAGTTGGAGAGACCAAAAATAAAACGAAAACTAAAGTGTTAAGAAAACTAAAACGGAAAGGAAAAGGAAAAGAGAAAAAGAAAGGAGGGCGAAAGCGAAAAGCAAAGCAAAAACAGATCAGAGAATGAGGAAAAAGAAAACTTTCTATAAACAAGGGGAATATTAAGGAAAAAGAAGGGAAAAAAGAAAAAGGAAATGTAAAAGGAAAATTAGAAAAAGAAAAGATAGAGGGAAAAGGAAATTTAATAGGGAAAGGAAAGAGAACTTAAGGGGAAAAGGGAAATTGGAAAAAAAATTCTAGCAAAATATAAAGAGGGAAAGCAAGGAATAAAAAAATAGAAAAGAAATTTGTAACGGAAAAAAAATTTAAAAGGAAAAAAATTAAAGGGAATCTCAAAGAAAAAGGAAAAGAGAACAGCAAAAATAAGGTATGTAGATGAAAAGTTGGAGAAACCAAAAATAAATCGAAAACTAAAAGTAATGAGAAAATTTAAACGGAAAGGAAAAGAGAAAGGAAAGCGAAAGCGAAAGCAAAGGCAAAAACAGAATAGAGAATGTGGAAAAAGAAAACTATATATATATAAGCAAGGGGAATATTAAAGAAAAAAGAGGAAAAGAAAAGGGAAATGAAATAGGGAAATTAGAAAAAGTATCAAGGAAGACAAAAAGAAAAGAGTAATAAATTGAAAATAAAGGAGGAAAGGCAAAATGAGAAAAAGTGAAATTGAATGAGGAAAATTGATAATGGAAAAGGAAACGTGGGGAAATAGGCAAACGAGTTGGATTGGAAAGAAAGAAAATAAGAAAAAAAGCAAAAGGAATTAGAAAACGGAATGAGAGAAATAAAAAAATTTTAAAATAAAAACGACTAATAAAATAAAGAGTGGAATGGGAAAATGACAAGGAGTAAGAAAAAAGAAAAGTGATAAGAGGAATGAGAATAGAGAAAAGAGGAAAGGGAGAATATAATGGGGAATAGAAAAAAAATAAAGAGGAATAATAAGGAACAAGAAAGAAATGATTGGAAACAGAAAAGCAAAATGCATGGGAAAGAGAGAAAGAGGTAAGAGTAAATCAGAAAGAAAAAAGAATAAAAATAACGCCAAGAGAAAGGCAAAAAAATATGGTAACAGAGAAAATAGTAAAGGTATATCGGAAAGAAAAAAGAAGAGAAAAGAAAAGAAAAATGAGGAAAGGAAAATATATAAAAGAGAAAAATGAAAAAGATAAGGAGAAAAAGAAAAAGAAAAAGAAAAAAGAAAGAAGAAAATAATAAAGAAAAGACAAAAAAAAAAGAAAAAAAGAAAAGAGAAAAAATGAAAATAAAAGGGAAGAACAAAAGAGAGAAAAAAGATGAGAAACACTAAAAGCTAAAGAAGGAGAAAATGCAAAAGGGCAAAGAGGGTAGAGGAAAGAGGAAATTAAAAAAGAAAACGGGTGAAAAAGAAGAAGAAAAAACGAGATAAAGAGGCAAAAGAAGAGAAAGTTAAAGCAAAAGGAGAACGTGAAATAAAAGGACTCCGAAATCGAGAATAGAAGAAAAAGAATAAATAAAAGAACTAGTTTACCAAAGGAGCACCTGAAATCGCAAATTGGAAATGGAAGAGAAAAGGAATAAATAAAAAAACTAGGAAACGGAAAAAAGATTAAGTGAAAAGTAAACGTAGAAATAGAAGGATTAAAGAAAAAATGAAAACTAAAAAAAATGTTTAATAAAGGAAGAAATAGGAAAAAGATACATTTACAGAGAAATGTTGAAATGGAAAAGGAGAAAGCTAAACTAACCGAAAAAGAAAGAAAAGTAACTTTAAAAAATTTTATATAAATATGATGAGGAAGAAGAGGCACCAGCAACTTAGTACAGGCCAAGACATAGTTCACCTCACTGGAGACCTGCGTCATTATCTGCTGCCAACATCGGGTGTCGATAGAAATAACTCGATCCAAAGGTAGCTTTCAGTAGCTGAACTCTGTCAAGCCAGCTACTTCAATAGGCTCGCACTGCACTCTTGTCATATTTTAGCAAAGCTGCTACCATCCTTCTTTCGGGTCCTCCAATGCCACGGTTATGGTACGGTACTTATAGAGCAATATCTATGTTGGCCGAAAGTTTTATAGCAATTAAAATTGTAACAAAAAATTCACAACAGGTTATAGAAAACTCACTACCACTCACATTTTGACTATTTCACTTATTATCCATTATACTAAATAAATATATCGCCTTCAAATCCATGTGTGTACCCTAGCATAACTTGCAAGGCGTTTGCATTCGTATTGTACTTCTCTTCCTACCCTCCTACCTTCTTGCATTACCCTTTCACGGCTCACTTAAGGCATTGTAGTCGCTACAATTTTCGTTAATGCATTTCTAAGCTACGGATTATAATTGATTGCATTCGATCCAAGCGTATAATACTTGAAATGTAGCATATCGTAAGGCGCATATGTGCACTCAGGCGCAGTTTGTACTTGTGTGTAATTGTATGGGTGTGTGTGTGTGAGTAGCACAACAGCATGCGCTGCATTTAACTGCAATTGCTTAGACAACTTAACTTCAATTTGTTTGGCTTTTTGTAAGTCAAGTAGATTTAGCTAAGTATTTATGTAGATTACGAGAAAGGAATTAAAATCAATCAATTCCTAGATGGCTTAATCCATGTTAGCTTAATGATTATTTGTGATTGTAATGTCATTTGTAAATTGTAAATTGTGTGCAGGGGTGGGCTATTTTTGGACAAATGGATGACTAATGGCAAAAATAAAAAAATTACAATCGTAAATAATTTAAAACTAATAGATTGCAATCATCTTTCCGAACTATCTCGGGAACCGCTTGACCGATTAGGGCGAAATTTGGCATAGAGAGGGTTTTACAGGGTTACCACCTGTCCGAATTTTCGGTATTTTCGGCAACTTACCAACTACAATATTTTCAAGAAGGGTTGCCACCTAGGGTTGTCACCTTACCGCAATAAATTTTTATGTCCGGTAATATCTCGGGAACCGCCTGACAGATTAGGATGAAATTTGGCATTGAGATAGTATCATGGGGTGTTGCCACTTAGAGCGATTTACAGGATTGCCACCTATCTGGATTTTTTTAAATACTGAGCAAAAACGTATTTTCGCCGACTTACCAAACATAATATTTTCAAATAGAAATTTGGCATAGAGACAGTATGCTTGATTCTGAGACTGTCCACTTGAATGTTGCCACTTGGGGCCGTTTACAGGGCTGCTACCTATCTCTTTGTTTCTAAAAAATTGAGCAAGGTATGTCAATACGGGTATCAAATCAAAGGTACTTTCAACCGCATACCAACCATGATGTCTTAAAAATGAGTTGGTACTTAGGGTTGTCACCTTACTGCATTTTATTTAATTCTTCGTATATTGAACGATTTGGATACAATTTTTGTAAGTATGTGGATAGTATGCTTTATTCTAAGCCTAGAAATATTCCCGAGTTTATCCTAAATTCATCCCTCAATAAACTCATCTCTCAGTTATTAATTTTTCTGATAGCGCCCACCACTGACTGTGTATCTAATTGCTGTCTAGTTTGTACCACGTGCCTAGGTATAGATGTAGATAAAAGTGCGTATTTAATGTGATTGAAAATTAATGATGCATGCGTTTGTAAGAGCTCTTTCTAATGCGACTTACTTTGTACGAATATGCATGAATCCTCGAAATCAGTTATTAACTGCTGAATGTGGCTCAATTTATATTTAATGAAATATCATAATCATTTATCAGCGTTTCACCGAGTTTGAAATTTCGGTCGTTATATATCAAACCACTCCCGTCAATACAAGTAAGTCTTCAACTGTTTCTTCCACCCCACAGTGGCTTCAACCTTACTCTTCTTCCGAATTCTGGCGTCTATAGGAAATCCTTTTGGTTCGAAGAGGGCTTGTTCTATTTCTGACACTGTTCGCGAGTTGGAGCCATATATCAAAACCGCGATGGTGAGAAAGTCATAAATGTTCGCAGAGAGAGGAATTTGCTTTCTCCACTATTTTTGCTTCTTCATTCGGACCAGATAATGCAGAGCTTGTCAAGACCGTTGATATTAATCTTTTAAGAATACACCAGCAATTTCATACTGCTTCTCGAACCATTTGTACTATAGGGACTCGTTTTCACTGACTCGGAGAACTCCACCTAATTCTTACAATACCGTTTATAGAACCGATGTTATAGAAACTGATCGCCAGGCAATTATTACACTGCACAACAGCCGGCTGGGAATTGGACCAAACCAACTTTTTTCAAGAGATTAACATATCGTCGCTCGCTTGCCAGAAGCATGAATGTGCCAAAATTCAAATAGATAGAGTTTTTACGTTAATATTCCTTCAATTCCTCAAGACTCGGCACATTCATCTTTTAAAAATTTCCAAAGACAAATTTTTTTAAATTTTCGTTGTGCCAGAAACATGAATGTGTGAATGTGCACATGTGTAGCACATTCATGTTTCTGGCGCAACAAAAATGTTTAAGAACTGAATTTTCCTTGTACTTCGGAAACCCAGAAAAGAGAGGTTAACCACGTGAGCCTATTAACTCAAATCTGGAAAAATGGCACATTCATGCCTCTGGCAAGCGATCGACGACTTTTTCGAAATAAAGAAGGAAAATGGAAATGAAAGATGAAAGAATGAAAGATAAATAAAATAAACAAATAAAAAAAGTTAATGAAGAAGAAGGGGAAGGAAGGAAAGTGAATCGAAAAAGCAGGAAAAAATTATAAGAAAACAAGTAGACGAAATCGAAAATATAAATAAAATAAAACAGGAAAGGTATTAATAAATGGAAAAGGAAAATAATGAAAAAGAAAGGGAGTGAAAGGAAGTGAAAGGAAAAGAAAAAAAGAGAAAAGGGGTGAAATAAAAAGAAAAAATGGTATAGGGAAAGGGAAAGTAAAAAAAAAGATAAGAGAAAAGATAAAAGAGGAATTGAGAAATGGGGAAAAAGAAATGACAAATGTGAAAAGGAAAAAAACAAAAAAATGAAAAGAGAGAAGAAAAACAGGTTAACTATGGATGAAGAATTATGGCCTCTTGAGCCGCGTTACGGCCTGTTTGTAATGTTACGGGGTAATAGAGATGTAAATAGTATTACTAGTATTAATAAAATTACGAAACAGTAAGGTGTCATGCTATAGGCAAGATAAATCGGAATAAAAAAGAATAAAAAGAATAAAAAAGAAGAATAAAAAAAGAAAAGAGGAAGGGAAAGTAAATAAAAAAGAAAAAGTAAAAATTAAAAAGAACAGGAGAAAAAGAGAGAAAAGGAAAGGAGACAGTAATAGAGAAAAGTGAAAAAGAGAAAACAGAAAAAGGAAAGCGAAAAAGGAAAGAGAAAAAGAAAAGAGAAAAGAAAAGAGAAAAAGAAAAGGGAAAAGACAAAAGAGAATGAAAAGAGAAGAAATGCTAAAACGAGCTTAGACTTTTTATTTTTTTTTCTTGCTTATAAACTTTGAGGCTTATTTAATATTGATTAATTTTTCGCTTTAATTTACACTTGCTAAAATAAAAGAAATGCATAGTATAAAAAAATAATAATTGTTTTCCCCTTTTGTTGCTAATTAAACAATTTAAAAATAATTATATAATTACTTACTACTAATTACTTTTCAATATAAATATTTATACAAAAGGCATATCACACTTCAATCAGCCACTTGTGCTATTTACGTAATTGCCACTGGCTCACTCAATCACTCACTCACAACCTACGTTTGTAGTATTATTTATGCTTTTATGTATGTCAATTCATTTACATAATTACTGATATGCAAATGATGTGTAATCTATTAAGTTTCTTTTGTTTATCGTAAAACGTATAAAGGCAAATTTAAAGTGAACTACAAACAGGTATCAGAGCATATCGTGGGTGGTGTAAGGTAAACGCGCGTACGTACATATTTCATATGAAAATAGACATTATTGACGGTCCCTGCTGTCGAGGAAAAATTATAGCCGCAGTAATGTACAAGTATACATACATACAAACTCATATTGCACGGAATGTGTCATTATCAAGTACATATCCTTAGTAAATGTATTTAATTAAAAACTTAATTGAAATAAAACATATTGGTTGTCAAGTTCCATGAATGTACACAATGTTAATTGAATGATAGACAAGAATAGAGAATTTCATATGAACATGCTTTTATGTATAGATGCGATATTAGTGCGCATAGCTACTCTATGCGTGGTTTTCAATTAATGAACGAATTACATTAAATATCTAGTACATTTTTATCTTTGTTATAGAATATTTTTTTTATATTTAGCATTGCGCTTATTGATTGCCAGCTATTTCACCTTAAAAGACGATGTTTATTGTTTGTAAAAACATTCATTAATCTAGTAACTTTAAAAGAACTAAACTTGTATATTTGTACATTTGTATATAAAACCAATATTCTTGATACGAACAAAATTACAGCAACACTGAAAGCTTTTGAAGTTTGTTTTATTTTTATTTTGAAAAATTAATTGTATATTTGGTAAGATTTTTATGAAAATTTATTATTTTAACTAAATAATAGCAATTTTTCCTGTTCTGTAGCCTTTGTCAGCATTCTTACAAGAAGCACACATTTCACCAAAATGCAGGTTCTGGCCTTGCCCTCCTCGCTAGCTCGAATGAGCTTGAAGCCAATAGTCGCCAATCCGCATATCTTCGAGCTGTTGACCCAGGGTTCTTGGATGAGAACCACATCCATTTCGCATTTAGAAATCCGAGGATACTTTAGATTTGTGCAGATTTATCTGAAGCACCACCAACAGGAGAGCGTTCAGACTTCCCTCACGTACGCATATCGTCGAGGTCTGCCCATCCCGGAGGTTGTCTCTTAACGACGAGTTGCTGACTGAAGCATCAGAGATAATGCGCTCAGGATTGGTTGCTCCCCGTCCAGCAAGCTGTCTTCCATCTCCGAACTGTTCACGTCACTTTGCGAAAGTGCTGTGGCAGATAACATGCTTTTCGCGTCGGACTCCTCCGTTTCCTCTTGCAGTTCTTCGATATCCGAGCCCCCCGTTGCAGCGGAGGTGGCAGCGCGCTCTGCATAGCCACGGTTTACGTGGATAACGATCTGACTTACACTCTAATGCACCAGTCCATTGTAACTTTTAAGGGCCCCCTTATTCATGGTGAAGACCACTTGTATATCAGGCCCCACTGCATCCCCGACCAGAGTGACACGTCAGTCCTGCGTCGGGAGGGACGGATTCATTATCCACAGCATCGTGAAAATTCTCTCAGGCTCTGCAGGGAATGCAGGAATCCATGCCCTTGCCCTTGGCCAAGCCGGAATGTCATTCCAGTCGACGAACTCGATTTTTGCACCTTTGTAGGCTTCACCCAGTCTTGCAGCTGCTGCCTTGAACAGTGCAACAGTTCATGCGTCGTCACACGCGACTATTTTAATCTGTCCCTGGTACCAACGCGCATCCGTGACCGCCGCTGTACCACCCGGAGTTTTCAAATAAACTTCAATAAGAGCGTTAGCGAGTTCGTTCCGGAAGTGTCGCCACTGGTCTTTGGGGATGGCCAAACGGTCGTTGCCTCGGTCAAGAATGCCTATAAGGATCCTGTCCTTAGTTACTTCGGCAAAGCTTGGTTTTCCCACTCCGGGGTAAGGTTTTAACTCCACGTCCGATCTCTTGCGTTTGAAAGGTTTACCCTCTTTGGCACATATGTGGTTTGGAAATCCGGTATCAGAGATTGCACCAATTCCACCGACTTCCTGGAGCTCGGCGACTCCTGGGAGTCCGGACCCGTAATTGCCAACGCGGTCGCTCCCTTTGCTGAAAGCTCAGGTGCAGTTTTTTTCTCCTTTGGATATCCGAGGCCAGTTCGCGAGACCGCTGCCTGCAGACTTTAAGAGATTGGTTTTCATACCGGCGATTGATGAAAGTTATTAAAAAAGGATCCAATTATAAACATTGCCGTTTTATAAGCTTATTTCGTACATGTTTACTGCTAAGTGTTAAAAAGACAGATTTCCGGAAAAAAACCTTCCATTTCTACTACAAATTTCCTAAAGGAGGATTTTTTTACCCTTTTTTGCATCCTTCGTAAATGCAGCTCTAATAAGGAAGCTATGCCTTGGCAAATGTCAAAATCTGCTTAACCTTATATAATTTAACAATGGATAGTATGATTGATTCTGAGACTATCCACTTTGGGGTTGCCATTTGGAGCGTTTTACAGGGTTGCCACCTATCTCAATTTTTTTAAATTATGGAGCAAGATATGCCAAAATGGGTATCAAATGAAAGGTGCTTTGGCCGATATACCAACTAAAATATTTTCAAGTCGAGTTGCCGCCCAGGGTTAGCATTTTACCATAATGTATTTATATATTTTGGAGTAATTTTGGGATCATATTTGGATTATTTTGGGATCATTTATGGGTCACTTTAGGATAGTTTTGGGGATATTTTGAAACCATTTTGGGACAATTTTGGGGCAACATTCGGATCATTTTGAGATCATTTTAGGGTAATTTGTGGGTAATTTTGGGTTCAAGTTTGGATGATTTTGGGGACATTTAAGGGTCTTTTTTTGGGTGATTTTGGGATTATTTTAAGACTACATATTTTTGGGTTATTTCAGGGTAATTTTGGGATCATTTTGGGTTAATCTTGGGGTAATTTTCGGATCATTTTGGGTACATTTTTGGAGTCATTTTGGAATCATTTTGGTGCCATTTTGAGATAATTTTTAGGTCGTTTTGGGTTCAATTTCGGTTCATTTTGAGAACATTTAAGGGTCTTTTTGGGATCATTTTAGAATTATTTTGGGATTATTTTAGGTTCATTTTGGGATCAATTTGGGTAAGTAAAGTTAGTTCTTAATTGATGGCACCGAGCAAGCTCGGTCACCCATGTACTAGATATAATATAATATCAATA
The DNA here is from genome assembly GCA_964058755.1 of Campiglossa producta. Classification (NCBI taxonomy): domain Eukaryota; kingdom Metazoa; phylum Arthropoda; class Insecta; order Diptera; family Tephritidae; genus Campiglossa; species Campiglossa producta. The sequence continues at coordinate 25,328,023 of CAXKVI010000003.1, forward strand.
TTGAATAGATCAAAGAGAAAATTCCAGTGATTCATTATCGAAAGGTTTCAATTCGGAGTCCTTAATACTTATACTTATACTTATACTTATACTTATACTTATACTTATACTTATACTTATACTTATACTTATACTTATACTTATACTTATACTTATACTTATACTTATACTTATACTTATACTTATACTTATACTTATACTTATACTTATACTTATACTTATACTTATACTTATACTTATACTTATACTTATACTTATACTTATACTTATACTTATACTTATACTTATACTTATACTTATACTTATCGTATACGAAGTGTATTTGCACTGAAGATAATTCTCATAACGGTTACATGCTACGACATATATTCATATAAGTATTATTATCCATCAATTCTTCCTCCTCCCCCCAACCAATTTAAACCATGAACCATTTTATCCCAGCAATCCCTTTAGATTTTCTCAAATTAAACCACAAAAATTCCAACGGCGACAGCTTTGATACACTTTTCCCAGCATCGAGATTAAATACCTACACAAATGCCAATGATGTCTGTATGAGGGTGGGCATATTTTATATTAAAGTATTTCCTCATGGGGCGTAATTACGAAAATCACACAGCAATTGAAACAACTGACTGCTTTTTTACTCCATTTTCGTCTTTGATGATGCGAAAAATGATAAAACTTAATAATAATTTGTAATCATTGTAATCATTTGGGGTTTATGTTCTTATGATATTTGTCGCAAAAATTTTTGCTATACTTTTCTTAAATACTTTACATATATTTCATTCAGCGAATTGTTTTGCTTTGGAATGAGGGTATCAGATAGCAAAGGGTAAAAATATTAATATATGAAAAAATGTAATGCTACAAAATAAAGCAAAATAAAATCAAATAGGTTAGGTTAGGTCAAGTATCTTCTGCAGAGGCACAGTTAGGACATTTTTGAAAGGCACGTTGTGATACCACCAACACTAGGATAGTCAGTCCCGGGACTTGCCCCTATGGAAAGTCGTTAAGTTGTCGGGATTGTCCTGACACTCCTAAACCGATACCCTTAGTCCGAAAGTTCGTCTGCCCTACAGTGTCCCTCAATGTCCCTGTTTCTCGGTACAGGTTCACGCGATTCTTTTGGGCCACCTCTTGCAGAGAGTGTCAGCTCAGAGTTGATTGCCGCTTGACTGTCACTGAAAGTAACGGTATCCTCTCCGATAGCGCGTTAACATATCCAAGCCGCGGCGTCCATGCTAAGACTTTAGCCTGGAAGACGCTGTAATGATCAGGTAGTCTGAAGGAGAGCTCGAGGTCCAGATCCCTTGAAGAAACCCCTTCTTCAACACTGCCATCTAGCTTCGAGTCGTCGGTGTATATAGAAGTGCCGCCATTAGTAGCGGGACACCGATCAGTCCTCTCTACTGGGAATGTTTATTTTGAAGCAGCTATCCCCGACTGTTGTGGTTGTCGTTGTTGTTGTAACGAGGTGCAGCCCTGCCCAAATGTCAGACAGGGTCATGACGCGGTGTATTGCTTTTGGCCGGGTCGATTATAAAAGAAAACGGCCCGGGTCGTTTCGGTGCGATGGGTACAGCACAAGTACTGGTACCGTTCTCGTAGAACCGGCAATACGTAGAAACTAGCCGTGTAGGCGTATGTAGATCATTTACCGTTACCCAGGGTGCAACAACGGGCAGGCGACCTACTCTGCACCCTTTGTGGTCGCACAACAGTCTGTGCTCAGAGTGAGAAAACTGTAGGATCCCATAATACTGGAGTAGTTCTTGCGTCTTAGCTAGACGTTTCTCTTCGGCGCAGAGGCGATGCTCCTTCTGCCCAGTAACCTTCCACATCGAGTGACAAAATGCCTAGAAGGAGAGCCTTGTTAGGCGTTGTACTAAGCGCACCGTTTCTATAGATCATATTGCATCTGTGGACTTTACCTAACAGATTCGTGTTTGTGGCCTTACCATACCACGACTCCATACAACATATTTGGCTCCTTAAAGTATGCAACAATTACTGCAATACGCATCTTCTCTACGTAGATAATGTTTTTCTAGAACTTCAGTCCAGCTTCAAATAGCATTCTGTTGGGGGTAGAAGAAAATAGAGGCATACAAAAAAATTGCGCCGTTTAAAACGCCACACCCTATGCCCACATACATTCATAGATACATATTTTATGATTATTTGCTCCTTAATTTGTGCACGCGCATTGTGTGTATTTGGGCGCTAAAATAAATAACTGTGAAAATAATGTTAATATTGTTTGAATAGTAAAAAGCCTGTTGAGAGCTACACAAAAGGCGAAACGGAACGACAAAAACATATACAAACACAAACCAATACACCCACAATCACACATAGGCCTTACACAAGCACAACTGGTATCTGGAAAGTTGAAGAAAGAAAGAAATAAAAAAGCAAATATTAAACTTACACATTCATAATTAACAAAACACAAAAAGGAACGCACACACACACATGCATATACACCTACATCACCACATATGCCTGCCATAACGCATACTCTCGGATTCTCTGTGGTGTGAATTTGGCTAACCACATTTCCTCGACTTTACTGCTCTACTTGCGAAATATGAAATATGTTGGATTGTTTTGTGTGTACATATGTATGTGAGTGTGTGTGCTTTTATAAGCACCACATGCGTATGTTTCTATGTGCATCACAATAATCTTACTTTTGCTATAGCCACCAAACTAACTCCTCACCAGCCACAGCTTGGATACCGTCAAGCGGAATATTAAAACGCTGCTAGGCACTTGTGGGATCAAAAGTAAAACAAAAAAAAAACAAGCCACTGAGAAACTCACATATGTGCTGTACGCGGATGTGCCCTATATTAGACTTGGTTTGCGCGAGGAAGATGCACCCACAAAAAATATGTGAGTTCATCCAAGTTCGTGAAATAGTTTTTCGAAATCGAATCATGGGTCTTCTCTAGGAGCTGGCGGATAGTGAAGATCTGGTTCTGAACTTAACGATGGGATTCAGAATTTGTAGGATCGCCCTTCTTATGGAATGGAATTTCTTTCTTCTCCTCCATCTGCGTTTTATAATTTTCGATCCCCGAAAAAAAGCTTCAATATTTTGGTGGGTGTGGACATTCGGCAGAAAAAATTTGAAAAAAAAAAAACAAGCCAACTAATACCATTACAACCAGATACTTTTCCGCACATAAACTTTTGCCGCTACGTAATTCAGACTGAATTTTTTTGCGCTTTTTAGCAGAGCAGCAATTTTCATTGAGAAATTCCAGCGAAAATCTTTGCATCAAAAAAAAATGTGTGCCATAAAAAATGAAAATTTTGCTATAATATAAACTCGTATAGGTTCTTATAAGCCACATATGTACATTAGACTGTGCCAAAAATGTATGGAAAAAAATAAAGGTACGAAATTTGATATGCATACCCTCTATATCGATGCATTTTAGCCTAAATAACATGTGTGCAAAGTTTCATTGTTTTAGGATAACGGCAACCCGTGCCGATTTTTACTTAAAGTTCGCAAAAAAGTCCATTTAGTCTTCGAAAATTATATAATTGTAATATTTGGCTCATATTTAAAAGCATGTGTAAGAAATTCCCACATTTGAATTTTTAAAAGGATAACAGGATTCATTGCAAGGATATTGAAAAAACGTATTCACGAGAAAAGGACATTGGAATTTCAAAAATATTTTAGAATATTGCATAACAATATCTTTTCTATCTTTTCTAGCAAAAATAATTGAGTGCATCTTCAAACTTGGCAATTAAAGTGCACTTTTTATAGGTCCTACACGGCGTATGAGTAACATTTTGTAAATTGTAATAATTGTATTAATTTTTTTGTTCGTTCTCTCCGAAACGGATTGAGATATCGAAATAAAACTTACACTACTTTCCGGCCCGCATGAACACCTTTCATCTGATACCAATATTGTAAAATCAATTTCTGGGGTATGTCCTGCTCATCTCCTGTGCATCCTTAAATATTTGTATACACATTTTCAGAACTTTTATTACAACACAATTTTTTAAAGCACACAGAATTTTGAAAAAGTTGAAGGATACTAATTAAAAGTTGAAGGAATCATTTTAAAAAAATATTTCGGGAGGTGCTACAATATTTGATCCTTTAAAGGATATCCTGAGCATCTGGTACAGAAAAAAAAACCGATCGCATACAACTTTGTCAGAATACTTTTTGATGAATAATGGTCAATAAGGGGGTATGCGTTTAAATAAAGCAACTTTGAAATTTTGAGACCTTCTAATGTACGTATATTCTCATAAGCTTATCAATGTAAAGTGGGGCGTGTCACGATGTCTAGCAAAGAGACCGGTGACTTTTTTTTTGAAGACTCCGTTTTAAGATCAGTGAATGTTTTTTTGGAACTAATGGCCTCATTATGTATGGCGAACGATAGCTCAGACGAATATTACGACGGTATTTATATCAAGGAAAAGTCGAAAAATTAAAAAAAAAAAAAATCTGTGGAGCGTACGAAAATGATAGATAATGCGATAGCTAGGCGATATTGTGAGCAGACGAATCGTTCGTCTGAGCTAGCGTTCGCTATACATAATGAGGCCATAAATACTTTTTCCAAACATTTCTCTTAATAGCGACTGTTTGACTTTATTCAAGTTTTTGGAATCATTAATTTTTTAGGCAGTGACTTTTTGGAACCAGTGACTTTTCCTAGTGACTTCTGGGATCGAGTTCCTTTTTCGAATCTACGACTTTTTCGAAAGCATTGCAAATCGACTCTTTCGAAACGAAGACCTTTTCAAAATGCAATGATTTTTTTTTTTAACCATTGAATTTTTTAAACCTGTGACCTTTCCTTGAAACCATTGACCTTTTAAACACAGTGACTTTTGGAATCAACGGATTTTGTGGAACCATTTAACTTTTTAGTTATGACTTTTTGGAACCAGTGATTTATTTTGGAACAGTGATTTTTGATTTTTTTTTTTTCTTTCTTATACCAGTGACTTTTCGAAGGGAAGTACTGCTATTTCCGAGCCACTGTCTTTTTTGAACTGCAGGAGTTTCGGTAACGTAATGACCATAAAGTAGTGTAGCAATGATTCCAATAATTTGAGAATAATCCCGAAAGAGTAATTTTTCAAACACACTCCAAATATAATTATAATAATTATAATATAATTATATGTATGAATTGGTTCCAAAACTTCTGAATCGTTTTTATGATACGCTCTAATGTACAACAATATTACAGCTATACATAAGTACTCGTATATACATTTTTAGTGAACTCGTAACGCAGTAGATTTAGCTTTTTGCCGCAGTTAAGGTGCCAAACGAAATCCTACATTGAGTTCATATTTGTACGATTGAGATTGCGTTGATTTGTTGGATTTGGTTTGTGAAAAAGCCACTCGTATACAGTAATTTTTTTTACGACTCACATTATTAATGCAAATGATCCCAAGAAAAGTGGGGAGATTTTATGCTCACTCAATCAGGCGTTATATTCTCGGAACTGCTACGTACACACATACATACATGTTAAATATATTACTGCCCGGCCTTAAGCGGAGCGAGAAGGCGCTCTCTGGGAGTTCCCTTCCTGGTTAGCTTAAGCCAGGTCGCGGAGCTAGACATAAAGGACTTGATGGCCTTCATCAAGTTATCAAAATGGTTCGAGGAGGGGTAGCGGTGTCGGTTAGGAGTGTCAGTCCCGGGTTTCGGCTATATGGAGAGTCCCAACAGCACTGGGATTTTCCATATGGCCGGGCCCCGGGACTGACTTTCCTAGTGTTTGGTGGTATCACAACGGGCCTTTTATTACTGGCCTAGGTGTGCCTTTGCGGCAGCCACTTCTACCTACCTACCTAAATATATTACTCGCAACGATGAGAGTCGCTTATAGGATAACAGAATGAAGTTTTATAGATTAAAACATTTTAGAATTTGAAGATTAAGTCACTGCTTTGACTTCAGTAGATTTATATTAACTAGGCTTGGGTGGCTCTAAATCAGTGTTAGTGAAGATATAACTTTCTTCTTCCCATTTCTCTTTATTTTATTATCTGTTTTTATTTGATTTTTTTCGACCAATGCCTTTTTATAATACAGTGACTTTTTGGCACCAGCGACTTTTTTGAACGAATGAATTTTTCTTCAAATAAATTACTTTTTGGAACCATCGACTTTTTATAAGCAATTACTTTCTGAAACTAATGCATTTTTTGAAAGCAGTGACTTTTTGGAACCAGTGACTTAAAAACACCGTGACTTTTTAAAATACAGTGACTTTTTAAAATACAGTGAATTTTTAAAATACAGTGACCTTTTAAAATACAGTGACTTTTAAAAATACAGTGACTTTTAAAAAATACCGTGACTTTTTAAAATACAGTGACTTTTTAAAATACAGTGACTTCTTAAAATACAGTCACATTTTAAAATACAGTGACTATTTAAAATACAGAGACTTTTTAAAATACAATCACTTTTTAAAATACCGTGACTTTTTAAAATACAGTGACTTTTTAAAATACAGTGACTTTTTAAAATACAGTGACTTTTTAAAATACAGTGACTTTTTAAAATACAGTGACTTTTTAAAATACAGTGAATTTTTAAAATACAGTGACTTTTTAAAATACAATACAGTGACTTTTTAAAATACAGTGAATTTTTAAAATACAATACAGTGACTTTTAAAAATACCGTGACTTTTTAAAATACCGTGACTTTTTAAAATACAGTGACTTTTTACAATACAGTGACTTTTTAAAATACAGTGACTTTTTAAAATACAGTGACTTTTTAAAATACAATGACTTTTTAAAATACAGTGACCTTTTAAAATACCGTGACTTTTTAAAATACCGTGACTTTTTAAAATACAGTGACATTTTAAAATACAGTGACTTTTTAAAATACCGTGACTTTTTAAAATACAGTGACTTTTTAAAATACAGTCACTTTTTAAAATACAGTGACTTTTTAAAATACAGTGACTTTTTAAAATACCGTGACTTTTTAAAATGCCGTGACTTTTTAAAATACAGTGACTTTTAAAAATACAGTGACTTTTTAAAATACAGTGACTTTTTAAAATACAGTGACTTTTTAAAATACAGTGACTTTTTAAAATACAGTGACTTCTTAAAATACAGTGACTTTTTAAAAGACAGTGACTTTTTAAAATACAGTGACTTTTTAAAATACAGTGTCTTTTTAAAATACAGTGACTTTTTAAAATACAGTGACTTTGTAAAATACAGTGACTTTTTAAAATACAGTGTCTTTTTAAAATACAGTGACTTTTTAAAATACAGTGACTTTTTAAAATACAGTGACTTTTTAAAATACAGTGAATTTTTTACCAATTTAATTTTTTGAAACAGTGAATTTTTTGAAACCATTTGCTTTTTGGACCCAGTGACATTTTAAGATACAGTTTTGAACCAATTTCAGTTTTTTAAAAAGTGACTCTTTGGAACCAGTGACTTTTTGGAGCCAATGACTTTTTGGACCTAGTGACTTTCTGGAACAAGTGACTTTTTAAAACACCGTGACTTTGTTGAAGCAATTTTATTTTTTTTTTTTAAGAAATTAACTTGATTAAATTTTTAACACAGACAAAACCTATCCACCTTCCTCACTTTTATTCACGGTGGGGTAATGAAAACTCCCTAAAGTACCGCAAATTATTTAAAATCTTCAAAACAACACCAAAGCACTTAAAAACTTAAAATGGTCTTAGCAGGCTAATAAAGAGACAGCCTCAATTGGTATTCAGTACTTAATTAAAATTTTGCATAATTTCATTTTAGGCCAAAAGGGCAATTCAAATTCAACTACAATAAATTCCACAAAATTAATTCATAACTAAAAAAAGCTAATTTCTGTTAGAATAATATTTGCACTCAATTTAGATTCAATAGATTCTTACAAACCGCTTAAAATTTCGATTGCATTTTAATTGGCAGTTGAAAAGCTCAGTGTGGAGAGCAAATATTTTTTTTATTTCTCACAAAAAAAAATTTCCTTTGTAGGAAAAAATAAAAAGAAGTTGATAGTTACCTCTAGTTAGTAGCAAAATTGAAAAGGGTGAAAAATGAAAGAGCATAGAAGTAATAAAAAGACAAATCGAATACGCCAGAGAATTAAGTGCGCACCGTGAGGAAAAAGAAAATTCGAAAAGAAAAGCGCAACGTACAAGCAAAAGGGTAGCGCGAATGCAGCGCACAAAAAGTTTCAATTGCAGCAGGGATCGAATTTTATATTTTATTTTATTTAGCTTTATTCCATTTTATTTAAGTTAAATTTAAAAAAAAATTTTTTTTTTGTTTATTTAATTTCACTTTATGTTGTTTATTTTTAAATTTATTTAATTTTTTTTTTGTTTTTTTTATTTTTTTTTTCTTTTATTATTTTTTTCTTTTTTATTTTTTTTTTTATTTTTTTTTTTTATTTTTACAATAACATCGCCTCAAGCAATCAGCATCTGCATAATAAATAAATACGTGTTTTTGCCTTCGTATTGGTGCCTCTTTGTGAGACCTTCGGAACTTTCTAGTGGATAGCCAGCAACCATTACGATCCCTGTGCTTGCACTCCTTTGGCCATTCTATTGCAGTTGGTTGCAATTTATGAGTAAATCGTGTGAATATAAATCATTTTGAAAAATTCTTCACACCACGTTGATTGTGCGCAGAAAGGCCAGCTGCCAGTTACTTTCCTACATTATGTGTAGTATGTGTGTCTGTGCGTGTTTGCAATTGTGAGTTGTTGACGGCAATTGAATGCCTCGGACCAACAAATGCTGTAAGCGCTGCAGTCGTACGTTTGACTTAAATTATGCGCTATGAGTGGTCGTAAGTACTGAAAGTAAGTAAATAGAAGCTCGGAGTAGAGCTACTTTGCTCGAAGGCCTTTATATATGTGTGTACTTAGTATATAGACCTATGTACAAAAGATATTGTATGATATTAACTTCCATTAGCCAGTTTATAAGCATTGTCAACTGCTGAGTCAAGCGAAAGCTGCAAGTCATTGAAGCTTTTCATCTTTTCTGCTTGGAAGATTTTATCACAGAAATAAGTTGAATATTTACGTAATTAAATAGGTAGAATAACAACAATTTTCGACAGTGTGCACTGGCACAGTGGGTTAAAATAAAATAAAATTAAATCAAATGAAATGAAATAGAATAAAATAAAAAATAAGTAAAATAAAATAAAATAAAATAAAATAAAATGAAATAAAATAAAATAAAATAAAATGAAAATAAAATAAAATAAAATAAAATAAAATAAAATAAAATAAAATAAAATAAAGTAAAATAAAATAAAATAAAGTAAAATAAAATAAAATAAAATCAAATAAAATAAAATAAAATAAAATAAAATAAAATAAAATAAAATAAAATAAAATAAAATAAAATAAAATAAAATAAAATAAAATAAAATAAAATAAAATAAAATAAAATAAAATAAAATAAAATAAAATAAAATAAAATAAAATAAAATAAAATAAAATAAAATAAAATAAAATAAAATAAAATAAAATAAAATAAAATAAAATAAAATAAAATAAAATAAAATAAAATAAAATAAAATAAAATAAAATAAAATAAAATAAAATAAAATAAAATAAAATAAAATAAAATAAAATAAAATAAAATAAAATAAAATAAAATAAAATAAAATAAAATAAAATAAAATAAAATAAAATAAAATAAAATAAAATAAAATAAATTAAAATAAAATAAAATAAATAAAATAAAATGAAATGAAATGAAATAAAATAAAATAAACTAAAAAAACAAAAATTAAATTAAATAAAATAAAATAAACTAAAAAAAAATAAATAAAATAAAATAAAATAAAATAAAATAAAATAAAATAAAATAAAATAAAATAAAATAAAATAAAATAAAATAAAATAAAATAAAATAAAATAAAATAAAATAAAATAAAATAAAATAAAATAAAATAAAATAAAATAAAATAAAATAAAATAAAATAAAATAAAATAAAATAAAATAAAATAAAATAAAATAAAATAAAATAAAATAAAATAAAATAAAATAAAATAAAATAAAATAAAATAAAATAAAATAAAATAAAATAAAATAAAATAAATTAAAATAAAATAAAATAAATAAAATAAAATGAAATGAAATAAAATAAAATAAACTAAAAAAACAAAAATTAAATTAAATAAAATAAAATAAACTAAAAAAAAATAAATAAAATAAAATAAAATAAAATAAAATAAAATGAAATAAAATAAAATAAAATAAAATAAAATAAAATTAACTAAAAAAAAATAAAATAAAATAAAATAAAATAAAATGAAAATAAAATAAAATAAAATAAAATAAAATAAAATAAAATAAAATAAAATAAAATAAAATAAAATAAAATAAAATAAAATAAAATAAAATAAAATAAAATAAAATAAAATAAAATAAAATAAAATAAAATAAAATAAAATAAAATAAAATAAAATAAAATAAAATAAAATAAATTAAAATAAAATAAAATAAAATGAAATAAAATAAAATAAAATAAAATGAAAATAAAATAAAATGAAAATAAAATAAAATAAAATAAAATAAAATAAAATAAAATAAAATAAAATAAAATGAAAAGAAATATAAAAAAAGCAAGTAAAATAAAACAAGATAAATAAAGTTAAACAAAATAAAATGAAATAATAAATATTGTTGTGAGCCATAGCGGGTTAAAAGAGCCACCACTTATTAATTTAAGATCTACTAAATTCATTAATTTTTAGTTAGAAAATTACTCCTGAAAGGCTGTCACACCCTGCACCAGCCCAAAATGCTTATTTTTCAATAAAGTCTACGTGTGAATGATATGAAAAGCTTAAGCATTAAAGCATACTTTACGGCGTAATAATGGCAATTTTAATGAACAAAATAATAAAAGCAACAACAATGCCTAGATAGTAAGGCAAAGTGAAAACCAAAAGATAACAAAATGAGAAAAAAAGCACAACAGAAAAAAGGAACTAGCTAGAACGAAAGCGTAGAGCAGCTACAACAACTTCATAGGTCCAACTTACAACAACAAATCTCACCATACTCAGCACTCTAGGCTATTGGGAAGATAATCAAACTAAAGCTGATGCTAGCTACTTTGTAGCGATAAATGAGTTGGATAGTGAAGAATAATGGCAAAACATACATTGTGACATACAGGAACAATTTACAGTTATTTATAAAGAAGAGCACACAAGTTCACATAACTAGTTACAAGCAGCTTTCGTTTACTTCATTCTTTAGTATAGATAGTCAGCGTAGATGATGAAGGATCAAGAATTGCAAAAGCATTTCAACAAAGTGACTAAAGACTGGCAAGCATTGGTATGCGCTGCTTTTGGTGTTATTGCTTTTTTGTGTCTTCTTAAGCTCACATAGCACGCAACAAAATGTTGACGTTTACCAGAGAACGCTTGGGAATGCTATCATAAAGCCGCCTGAAGCAAGGACCTGACACTATTCGGTATATATAGTATGAATGTAGTAGGTTGGTTGATAGATATATGAGCATACAAACAGCTGTGGGAGCACAGCTGCTGTGTGGTAGCCAGTTGCCTTGGTAGCCACAAAAACCTCTGTCACGCTTTGCCTTCAACTTATGTATAAGTTTCATTGGTTTTTTCTTCTTATACAACCTGCTCTTTTGTTCGTTTGATGCCCGTTATCCGGCCCCTTGGCGCTGGTGGCTTGTGTGTTTGTAGTTGTGTGTGTGTGTGGGAGTCCCTTCTTCACTGTCTTTTGTTTTGATTAATGATGCTTGTTATGGTAACGCACATCGTTTGTACCACACACTTTTTTCTTTCGTTTTCACTGTGAACACATAAAGAAATTTGTATGAAGGCACAAACTGTGCCCTACATACAAATATGCAGGGGTGGATTCTGAGTCCAGGATTGTAAGTCCATGAAGTCAAGAGTAGATTGGGCGTTCAAAATGTTTCAATGTGGAAACGGCTTTACTCATCGTAGATATAGGTGAATTCAACCAGTGATGAAATTATATTTTATTTTAATTTTAGTTTACCATATTTCACTTTATTAACTTTCATTTTATTTCTTATCATTATTTTTTATTTCAATTTAACTTAGTTGATTTTATTTTATTATACTCCGTTTAAATAATTTTATTTTTTTTTGTTATCTTCTTTTATTTTTTTTTATTTTATTTATTTATTTTATTTTATTTTATTTTATTTTTTTTATTTTATTTTATTTTATTTTATTTTATTTTATTTTATTTTATTTTATTTTATTTTATTTTATTTTATTTTATTTTATTTTATTTTATTTTATTTTATTCTATTTTATTTTATTTTATTTTATTTTATTTTATTTTATTTTATTTTATTTTATTTTATTTTATTTTATTTTATTTTATTTTATTTTATTTTATTTTATTTTACTTTATTTTATTTTATTTTATTTTATTTTATTTTATTTTATTTTATTTTATTTTACTTTATTTTATTTTATTTAATTTAATTTTATTTTATTTAATTTTATTTTATTTTATTTTATTTTATTTTATTTTATTTTATTTTATTTTATTTTATTTTATTTTATTTTATTTTATTTTATTTTATTTTATTTTATTTTATTTTATTTTATTTTATTTTATTTTATTTATTTTATTTTATTTTATTTTATTTTTTTTATTTTATTTTATTTTATTTTTTTTATTTTATTTTATTTTATTTTATTTTATTTTATTTTATTCTATTTTATTTTATTTTATCTTATTTTATTTTATTTTATTTTATTTTAGTTTATTTTATTTTATTTTATTTTATTTTATTTTATTTTATTTTATTTTATTTTATTTTATTTTATTTTATTTTATTTTATTTTATTTTATTTTATTATATTTTCTTATTTTATTTTATTTTATTTTATTTTATTTTATTTTATTTTATTTTATTTTATTTTATTTTATTTTATTTTATTTTATTTTATTTTATTTTATTTTATTTTATTTTATTTTATTTTATTTTATTTTATTTTATTTTATTTTATTTTATTTTATTTTATTTTATTTTATTTTATTTTATTTTATTTTATTTTATTTTATTTTATTTTATTTTTTTATTTTATTTTATTTTATTTTATTTTATTTTATTTTATTTTATTTTATTTTATTTTATTTTATTATTTTATTTAATTTTATTTTATTTTATTTTTTTTATTTTATTTTTTATTTTTTTTTATTTTATGTTTTTTTTTATTAATTTATTTTTTTATTTTTTTTATTTGTGTTTCTTTTTTTTTACTTTTTTATTATTATTATAATTTTTTTTTGGGTTCATTGTATTTTGTAATTTTTTTGGTTTATTTTCCTTTACTGAATCCGGTCCTGCTTCAAATGCATGTATTTATATCTACCAGCTGGTCCACATTTGTTATCCATACAAGCTTACGTGCTGCGGCCACCCTTGCTGACGTAAAAATCATCGCTCCAAGGCAGGCAGTGATGTTTTTCTTAATGGTTCTTTCCATAATGACATATGTTGACAATTTCCATATGAAAAAGACAACTCAATAAAACAAACAAACAAAAAAAATTACAAAAATAAATAAAACAAAATATCACCACTCGAAAAAATGAAATATGCGCAAAAAAATTACATATGTAACGTCAATTCATTACGTAAGCTTTTGTCATTAGAAAAAATTTCAGCATACAAAAAAAAACCATTTCGATGAAATTCCCATCACATTTAGCATATTTTAAGGCGCTCGACATCCCCTTCATCGCAGCATTAGCTGTGTTTCTCGCTATCAATCTACATTTAAGTGCCTTTTGTCACACTTTCACGTGTGTCTTACATTGGGTTTTACACTAATTTTTTAATACCATTTTTTGGTTTGCCTCCACTCTTTACAGCCTAATGCTAATTCTATTGCCAACTGATTACTCATACGCCCCGTATGTTCGCATAATTTTTTTTTTTTTTTTTTTGTTTTGTGAAGCATTTTCACATTAATATCGCATGTTTGTCGTATATTTATATGTGCTTAGATGATTTATGGCTCACGAATTAATAGAAAAAATTGCCCACAATAAAACAATCTGGCAGCATTGTTATTTGTCATGTCAATGAGAATGGGGACCTTTGAAATTTGGCATGAATCGCGGATTTAGTTGCTTTGTTGGTTTCGATATGTTTTTAGAGAGTACTTTTGTTGCGAATACATACTAATTCGGTAAAACACTTAAAAATCACATAATCGCAATGTTTTTATATGATATGACATGCCATAAGATTGTACATTATTTTATCACGCGCATTGGTCTTTACCAGTAAACATATAATGATTCAAAATATGCATATCCATAGCATTGCAATAAAGCCTGACATTTATTTTGGCATTATTTGCAAATCATTATGGGTCTTTTAGACAAAATTACGGCATGATATGACATCATATGATTGTACTGCAAAATATCACATACCGAAATGTCAATATTTATGATGTGTTAATTCACATAAAAGCATTACGGTGTATACTAATTTCTTATTAGAACTATTACACTTACAGATATGTATGAATTATATTATAACGCGCAGCTACATCTACATCACCTAAAATAACGTTTTGCATGCTATCATACGATATATCATATCGCATCATCTTTTCATCATAGCTTATGTCGTATCGCATCACTTTAACGCATTGCCTAATATTTATTTTGATCTTGTTTATAAAATGATATCTCATACTTTCAGAAGATATGATTGTGACATGTGATATGGCATCATGTGATTGTGGTGCGATACATCACATGCCGATATATCACTAGTTTTCATATCTTAATTCGCATCTAAATCTATAACATGAAATCACGGCATCTCATGAAATAACAAATAACACAAGCAACCTCTAGGTAGAAGCTCACTTTGGATGGTCACGGCTAGACCAACCAATACTCTACTAACTCCTTATATTTAGCTGCTTGCGTTACGAAACCCCAAATCATAAGTGCGGTCACGTCGCCACCTTTTTAAATCTTTATTTGTTACGCATTAAATATTGGCAAATCATGCGCCAACAAATTTCAAGCGAAATTCATTTTAAATCTAAAACAAAGAATTGAAGTAAAAACAAATACGTGATTTCAATTGTGGCATGATTTCTAAGCACTAGAGAATGAATTTATTAAAAAGCGATTCGTGGGTCAAAAACTTTTGCACAGTTTGAAAGGGCAGCTGGAAATATATGTCGACCCACTTTAGATGCTGCGCATTTTGCGACAGGTTGGCCATTTTTTTCAGACTCGTTTTGGTTTTCTTTTTTTTCCCTGTTCAATACGCAAAACAAGCTCATAACTATGCAGTAACACGAAGCTTTCAACCAGAGTAGCAAACAAACCATTTTAAACGGAAACCAAAACGAACCGAAAAAAACAGTGAACACAGCAGGTGGCATCGGCAGGCAAAGCATCACAGCCAGAGGACACAAGGCACAGATCAACAATTGTTGTAAAAATGCTAATGGCATTTTATGATACCAACGGCATTTCGTATGAATACTGAGTGATGCGGCATATACATATGTAGGCGGTGGGG
Organism: Campiglossa producta; assembly: GCA_964058755.1. Taxonomy (NCBI): domain Eukaryota; kingdom Metazoa; phylum Arthropoda; class Insecta; order Diptera; family Tephritidae; genus Campiglossa; species Campiglossa producta. The sequence continues at coordinate 25,343,653 of CAXKVI010000003.1, forward strand.
CGGGTGGGCGCGTGTGGTTGAATTGCACGGCTGCAAGCGAAAAAGCGCAAGTGAAGCACCCGAAATGGCTAAAGGGCAGTCAAATGAAATCGAGCGAAAAAAGTGCGAAGAAAAAATGGGATTTTAAAACGACAATGATTGCGTGTGATGATTTTCATATTAAATGGGTATGAAATTGGTAATTTAATATTGCAAAAAATAGTTTTTTTACTAGTGGCTGCGGTAGAGAGAGAAAATGCGTTTTAATTTATGATTTCGAACGAAATTTCAAACAATTTAACACACTAGCTCAATTGACTGCTACAAAGAGGATCTGGCTCTGACACGAAGAGAGAAAAGAGTTGATTATTCACCAGCAAGGAAAGGGGCTTCCATTTAATGTCCCCTTTTTCCCGTTCTTTCCTTTTATTTTTTTTTTATTTAATTAAATTTTTTCGTAAAAATTTTTTTTAGTTTAATTTATTTTACTTAAACATACTTTAATTTAATTTAATTTAATTTAATTTAATTTAATTTAATTTAGATTAATTTAATTTAATTTAATTTAATTAAATTTAATTTAATTTTATTTTAATTTAGTTTAATTTAATTTAATTTAATTTAATATAATTTAATTTAACTTAATTTAATTTAATTTAATTTAATTTAATTTTATTTTATTTAATTTAATTTAATTTTAGTTAATTTAATTTAATTTAATTTAATTTAATTTAATTTAATTTAATTTAATTTAATTTAATTTAATTTAATTTAATTTAATTTAATTTAATTTAATTTAATTTCATTTCATTTCATTTCATTTCATTTCATTTCATTTATGAAGTTTATTTAACGCTTTCCTGTGCTCTGTGTGCAACTTGAATTTATATTCCTACTAATGTGCGCTGTGTTCTCTCACTTTTATATAGTCTTCTTGACCACCTTGTGTTTTTTCCTTAAATTTGCTACAGACATCCATTTCCGTTCACTCTACAAACATTAGCAATTTTATTTTTCTTTACCAATAAAAATTGAACAAACAATTGATGAGCTGTGCAGTTGAACTTCTATTTTCTTTGATTTGCTTTGCTATGCCACCTCTGCAGTACTTAAGCTCTTGTGCGTACAACAACAATAACATTTTTGTGTATGTCAGTGCATAAATTTCGGACATTTCGCATTTAACCAGAATAAATCATGAACACCTACAAACCATTGGAGCGTCACTTACCCACACAGCAAACTACAATCACATCAAATCCTCTCTGGACTTGCCTTCTCGTTTTGAGGTTATGTAAAACGTGTGATTAAAATGCATTTCCTGGCCAAATCACGCACTTGCATCATATCCTGCTGTGCTCAGCACTAACACTTTCAGTATGCAATTACGTATTTATTTTCATTTGGAATGTGCTTTTCTGCCCTACGGTGGTCCCTGACAATGATTGCTTTCATTTAGCTAAATGTATGTAGAGTTTTTTATCGGCTTTTACTTCGGTCCTAACTGAGTTGAAGTTGATGTTGTTTTTTTTTTTTTCAAACAAACGTCCTTTGAAATGATATGCATAATTGCTTTGGCTATTTCGTATGGTAATTATCTGCAGAATATGCCGTTAAGTGCAGTTTTCTGTCATTTTGGTGGCTTTCATGCTGCTTAGCTAAGTACGAGTGGCACATGATTTTAATATAACGAAATTTTAATTAGATGTGATTTGGGTTAGAAGGAGTGTTGCAGCAGTTCTGCTGTCATTGATGTGGGACTTATGTATGGAAATCCAACAAATGTCACTTGCGGGACTTGGTAGTGAGCGTAGGTGATGTCGTTAATTTCAGTATGATGCGAGTTAGTAACTAAATCAGGCAAATAAGCATTAAATTGACAAGGGATAGCAAGATTTACTTTGTTTTTTATTTAATTAACCTGAATTTAATTTTATTTTATTTTATTTAATTTTATTTTATTTTGTTTTGTTTTATTTTATTTTATTTTATTTTATTTTATTTTATTTTATTTTATTTTATTTTATTTTATTTTATTTTATTTTATTTTATTTTTTTTATTTTATTTTATTTTATTTTATTTTATTTTATTTTATTTTATTTTATTTTATTTTATTTTATTTTATTTTATTTTATTTTATTTTATTTTATTTTATTTTATTTTATTTTATTTTATTTTATTCTATTTTATTTTATTTTATTTTATTTTTTATTTTATTTTATTTTATTTTATTTTATTTTATTTTATTTTATTTTATTTTATTTTATTTTATTTTATTTTATTTTAATTTTTTTATTTTATTTTATTTTTTTTTATTTTTTTTATTTTATTTTTTTTTTATTTTATTTCATTTTATTTTATTTTATTTTATTTTATTTTAATTTATTTTATTTTGTTTTATTTTATTTCATTTTATTTTATTTTATTTTATTTTTTTATTTTATTTTATTTAAGTTTTTTTTCTATTATATCTTATTTTGAAATGTCTCAGTTTTTTTATTTTTTTTATTTTGTTCATTTTGTAATTATTAGCATTAGAAGGAACTCAATGCAACATTTTACACAGCGGAATGGCAATTCACTGACTAGTTTCTATGCTTCCAAGCATGTCCGATCTTTCTGGTATCGAACCCCAGCAGACTGTGTTCGCACTGCGTCTACTTCACGCTTTCAGTCATGTGCCCTATATGCAATCTTGCATTTATATTCCTACTAATGTGCCCTGTGTTCTCTCACTTTATAGACTTCTTGAACACCTTGTGTTTTTATTATATTATTTTATTATTGTTGTGCTAGAGTCTTCAAATTTTCACCATAGTTCAGGTCGCGATGACAATGGAATATTATGGAAAAAATCCGATAGGTGGAGCATGGGTTTCTATAAAAATTTCCGTTTACGATGAAGATTTTGCCAGGAAAAATTCATTTTCAAATACGAAAATAAAGTTACAAAAAGTTTGAATTCGAACAAATTTACTTTCGAATCGAATAAACAGATTATCGTTTTAGAATTGAATTATTACCGAATTATAAAAGATCAGGGGCCTTATCATGTAATCCTATCAGAAAGGAAATGCGATTCGAAAGCTGTCAAATCACATATTTTTTTTTTAATTCGAAAGAAATTTCTTTCGGATCGGATTACCCCCCTAGCTTTTGGCCTATTTTGTAAATCGATTCGAAAATTTGTTTCTAATGGAATTTAAAATTCGACTCGAATTTATGCTAGGACTCTGCAAGCTTTTCCGACTAGATGAAGATTTTCAAATATAAAAGCAAAGCTACAAAATACAAAAAATTCAAATTCCAACAAATTTATATATATATTTTCAAAAATCCAATTATGTTCCGATTTTGCTGAAATTCGGAACATGTATTACTACCATGCAAATAAATATTTTCCTAAAAAAAAATTCCGCTAAGTGGAGCTGAGATCGAAGTAACAAAAATCGGAAAATCCTGATTATAGACCGATTTGGCTGATATTTAGCATGTGTATTACTTAATTAATTTTCAACTGTTTGAACAAAATTTGGACCCGCTAGGTGGCGCCTGAGTCGCTCTATTTAAGAAATGCGAAGATCTGATTTCGGTGTCGTTGTATTCGTTTTTCAACCAGCTTCCCCCAACGCAATATAACATAAAAATATTTCCGATAGGTGACGCACTGGAAGCGATATTTGAAAAATTTGAATTTTGAACTAACTTCTCTTTGAGCTGGGGATTTGAAATTTTCACCATCGTTCAGGCTTCTCTGACAAGGCATTATACGAAAAATATTGCTTTATTTGCAAAAGTCCCAATTATCGTCTCCTATCTTAATTTTAGTCCTTATTGCTAGCTGAATATGTATCAATAGCACAGTTACACTCTTTCTCCAATAGCACAGTTTCACTTTCGCGCCATCTGTATGTCAATGCCAGTGAAATTTCGAATATCCGGGTTTCACTTATTCGAAATGAGTTTGAAAACGTTGCTTACATTTAGGCGCAGTCATCGTTAAAGTTGCTTACATCCGGTTCGAAAAATTGCCACAGAATATCCGATTACATTCTTAGACAATTTTCACAGACTCAAAACTAAAAATTATAAAATAAAAAATAGATTAAAAAAATATTTTTAATTTAAAATAAAATAATTTGCAGTTTTTAGTTAATTTTAAAAACATTTTAAATTAAAAATATATTTTTTTTTTAATCGCGCTTATCAAAGCTATTTCCATTTCTATTTCTATTTGTCCATTTTATTTTATTTTATTTTTTTTATATTTTATTAAATTTTTTTTATTTCCCCTCTTACAAAATAAATAATTTCCGAACAAAAACATTTTCGAAATTGTTCCAAGAAACAGCAGCTTCTGACATAGTTTCTTTTACCTGCATTCCAATTTCCGCTCAGTGCAAAAACTATCCGCATTTTTAATTTTGTTCCCACCACCCGCAGCGCAGCTCGCATTGTCGTTGGATATTATTTGCACCAGCTGTGTCTGCTGTTTTTACCATTATTGCTATGTCTTGCCACCCCACCTTTTAACCATTAGCTACATCTTTCTGGTTGTCTTCATCCGGTTACGTTTTTCGCATGTCTTCTTCAGAGCATTGCTCTTAATTAGTTTTGTAGATGCTCCGAAATGGCGTGCTGGCGCTTTTTATGTGCTGTCCATTTTTTCTTCGCTTCACACTTCACTCCAGATGAAGATAGAAGATGTTGATTTAGATGCTAGAAGAGGAAGAAGAAGAAGGAAACACGTAATACGAAAGCAATTAATTTGTGTCACGTTCACATTTAGTCGTTCCTAATACACAGCTGAGCAGTCACTGCTGGTGGCACAACACACAAAAAGTCCGGTCAAATCAACTTTCAAAATCAGAGATAAGCTTTTATTCTATACTTTATTGTGAACAAAAAAAAAAATATAAACACAATCCAGGCTGTAAACCGATTATTTATAATAACCTGGTCTCTAATAATAATACAAAATGATCCCGGAGTGGTACAGAAGTAATCCATAGTCAACCCAAAAACATTCTAAAGCTATCCTTTGAAATTCGCACTGGTTTGTGCCTTGAATCAAATACAAAACCATTGACCAACTGAACGCAAAACTGTGGTAGATTGGTCAATACAGAAACATTTTTCTGCTAAATAGAGAGACAGAAAATTACAAAACCACCATTGGTTTAGCTTGAATCGCTTGAGGATGCAATAACGTCTGTCAGGATGCGCATAAATAACCTTTATGTAATTTATTTATTTTATTTTTGAGCAAATAAGAATACGAATGATTTTCATATAATTTTCCACATTTAGTGGTATTTTAGTTTGAATTTTTTGCGGGCATTTCTTGAATTTGTCAATTATTATGTAAATAAGAAATTATTCCAAATAAATGCTTTAAATGCAAATG
>CAXKVI010000003.1:25351539-25354039 GCA_964058755.1 Campiglossa producta
GATTTTATTTTATTTTATTTTCGTTTTTTTTTAATTTTATTTATTTCGTTTATTTCTTTTACAATTCATCACGTAAAAAGTCATATTTAAAATAGAATATGCAATTTTATTTTATTTTTTTATTTAATTTTATTTCTTTTTTTATTATTTTTTTATTTACTTTATTTCTTATTCAATTCATCCCGGCAAAGGAAGTCAAATTTATCATAGAAAATGCAATCAGCATTTACGGACTTGAGCAGTTCCTCTCAGATTTAGCCCTTAATCACTCACAACTCATAATTTCAATAATAACTCTTCATTTATTATTCGAATCACAGCAAAGCTTCATACAAACTTCCTACTAGAGATGGGCGCGTGCATGATTTTTGCACTAAAGCGATTTTTCGCATTTTTTTCTCTTCTTCAAATCAATCCTTGTTTCAAAAACAATTTATCTCAGCACTAAAAATGTATTGAATTTTCGTATTTTTTTATTTTGGACTCAGCGCGAACATCCAAGCAACTTCAACTTTCCTCAACTTCCTCCCCATTTTCTATTATATAATCTCATTATTCACACTTCACACCAAATGTTAATTCTCGTATACAAAACAGATATAAATCTTTTCTATTGTCAGTATTTATTCGTTGTAACATTTCTCACTTGATCTGCTTTGAAAGCAATTTAGATTTAAAACAACTCATCATTTTGACTTGACATCGATGACCTCATAACTAAACATCCATACACACATTTATCTTGTTGAAGAGGCAGACCGACATAGACATATTTCAATATTATCGAGTTGTCAAGTTGTCAAAGCATAAACCAACAAACAGTCATAAAAGTTAAATAACAAATGCGAGCATAAAAAAATGAATCACAGCAATATGCAATGACTTTCGTCCTTCAGCTGCACTCTTTGTTATTTTTTTGAATTACTCGTATTTGTATTTTTCTTTTATTTTTTGCTTTCTATTTTAAAATTTCAAAAGCAATAACAGTTTGTTTGTTATCTTCTGCTTGATGAAAAGCTTGAATGAATGTGAAAAAAAAACAATTCGCATACCACCACATATTTTATCCACAAAGGCTCCAACTAGAGATGGGCGTCGGGAGTGTTTTTGACCGTGACACGTGTGCCCATGTGCTCGTATTCGAAAATGCGATTTCGTGCCGTGCTCGTGCGTGCTCGCGCTGTGTCCGAAATCCTAAAAAAAATGAAAACAATACCGTACCGTACATACGTAGGTTGTTTTTTAAAAAAAATTCTCAGATAGAGCATTGCTGAAAAAAATTCTGAAAGATATTAAAGTGGGTTGATTCGTAGGTGAGGGAAAAATCGCCAGAGTGCAAAATGTTCTACATGTTAGTGTATACATTCGAAGGTCTGTTTCGGGATCGTGTCGTGCAGCAAAAATCATGCATGCGCCCATTTGCAGCCACAACCGCCGCTAGCTGCTTTCGAAACTGCGTATAATATAAATAGGATTAAAAGGAAATTAGTTTTTTTGCCTCTCCTGTAAAATTTGATTCCTTCCACATAGGTGGTTTTGCATCTGGGAGATAGGTCGTTTTGCATAGGCATCGACAATATGACATCTCTGCTAGTACATATTTCCAGGAATTGTTTGTATGTGTTAGTGGAAATTCACCAAACACATGCGGTTTATCAATTTTTCGAAAATCATTGAAACGTGAGTGACATAAAGAGAATGTAATCAAAGAAAACAAATTTGCTTTTTGTTGCTTTTCCATGTGCATATTTAACAAGCGATAACTTTAAAATAATTGGTTGAGTGGACTTAAATTTATTATAAAGGCAGATAATATTCACTGCAAAAAGTTACATAAATGATAACTAAAATTTAATGGATGGGTTTATGGGGGTGCATGGAACTGATAAACAGGCTGAAGTCATATGAAAATGGAGGAAAATAAAAATAAAATAATATTAAATTAAATAACTAAACTACAGTTAACCGAGTACTGAAAGAAGTTAAAACAAAATTTGAAAAATTACTCCACACAATAAATCAGCCAACTACCCCCCCCCCCCCCCTCCCCCCACTTGCCGATCACATTAGTTGCAATTAAGCTAAATACAGGTTAAATGAGTATGTAAAACGATATGGATGCATTTTTATCGCATAAACCTGCAATTACGTCTGCACACACGCATAAATGTTTATAATTTCAAACAGAGAAAAAAAACAACAAATTTACATAACAATTTGCCACCTGTGGCAGTAATACCCAGCTCCGTTTATGCGATTGTCCCATTGGAATGTCAACTTGTTTTGTTGACATCAAAGCGATGTCATGCAGAATAATGACACCAAATGACAGCCAGCGAGTGAGCAAGTAAATGACTGACTGAGTAAACGGGCGAATGAGTGTGATTATGCAAAAAGCGTGGAAGAGGTCAAAGCTGAAGGCAAACAAATGCCAGTGAGATGATAGGTAAAAACATCATTGAACAAGATGGGTGATGTACTCTTGTATATACCAACGTAG
>CAXKVI010000003.1:25359039-25386539 GCA_964058755.1 Campiglossa producta
AAACACACACACACACACACACACACACACACACAGGCACATAGCGAGCTTAAATCCTTTATCGACACTGAACACAACGTGTGAGGTGATGAAGCCGCAGGAGTGGCACATTTTTTTCCCCTTTGTGCAACTTGAAGGACTTTCAAAAATATTTTTCCAAGCACATGTGCAAAAAAAAATAAAAATAAAAATTTAATAAAAACAACAAAACAATACAAAAAAATTTTCTGGTGGTATGTGTTAACATACGCATCAGAGCCTTCACTTTTTGTTTTGCTGTGGTGTAGGTGTTGAATGAAAGCTTTACATTTGCTGCGAAGCGCACAAAATTCGTCTGGGGAACTGTTGAGTTGAGTGCCGCAAACAGAGCAGTTAAATCAAAAAGCAGCCGTCAGTGAGTTTTCCTTGCATTTCCTCGCCGTTTCTCGTTCAACGCCCTTTGTTTCATTTGCATGAATGTGGAAATGAATGGCGCGTCGTCGCCTTCTAAAAATGTTTAACTTTTTGTGGTCTACAAGCGTTTGTGTGCACGTGTAAAAGCTTCGCGTGTTGTATAACATTGCAAAGCTTAGTTAGATAGCACTTTTTAGTCTTTCACTAAAACCAAAGCGATTTGGGATTTTGTGTTGCCTTATTGTGTTTATTTGGCGGTTAAAGTAGATTACACTTACTTACAAATACTTTTTGGGGAAAATTATATCTCTGGTTTAGAGTTCGGAAAATAGGTCAAAATCAAACGCCTAAAATTATGCTAACCACTAATGGCCACAGCCATTTTTTTTTTTTAATTTACAAAGTTTTTTCAAACGCTTGATTTGACCTATTTTTCCGTTCTCTATTTAAATTGTTAACAATTTAAATTCATTTTATTTTTCTTTTTCCGTTTATTTTATCTTATTTTTTCAATTTTTTTAAATTAAATTTTATTTTAATTGTGCTTGTTTTAATTGTTTATATATATTTTTTATATTTTTGGTTCATTTTTTATTTTTTTATTCTATTACATTTTAATGTTTTATATTTTATTTTACTTCCTTAATTTTTTTATTTTATTTTATTTAATTTTATTTTATTTTATTTTATTTTATTTTATTTTTTTTATTTTTTTTTTATTTTTTTATTTTTTTTCATTTTACTTTTTTATTTTATTTTTTTTATTTTTTTTATTTTATTCAATTTTATTTATTTTTTTATTTTTTCCTTTTTTTTTAATATTTTGTTATTATTTTTTTATTTTAGTTTGTTTTTTTAGTTACTTTTTTATTATTTTTTTTTATTTTATTAATTTTATTTTTTTTTTTTTATAATTTGTTTTTTTTTTTTATTTTATTTTTTTTTTTTATTTTATTCTATTCGATTTTATTTTATTTTATTTTATTTTTTTTATTTTTTTTATTTTATTTTATTTTATTTTATTTTATTTTATTTTATTTTATTTTATTTTATTTTATTTTATTTTATTTTATTTTATTTTATTTTATTTTATTTTATTTTATTTTATTTTATTTTATTTTATTTTATTTTATTTTATTTTATTTTATTTTATTTTATTTTATTTTATTTTATTTTATTTTATTATTGGTCATTATATTCTGAACTTTGAAAATTTTTGTGGACTTTTGACCTGTCGAATAATTTTTATCAAATTATTCTTCTGAGTTTTTTGGCGAAAACAAGTTGAAAAATGCTACATACAATACCAACTACGATGATTGCAATCTTGACAAGATCCTTCAACAAGATCGAAATTGCAATCATCGTAGTTGGTATTGTATGTAGCATTTTTTAACTTGTTTTCGCCAAAAAACTCAGAAGAATAATTTGATAAAAATTATTCGACAGGTCAAAAGTCCACAAAAATTTTCATTGTTTTATTTTATTTTATGTTATTTTATTTTATTTTATTTTATTTTATTTTATTTTATTATATTTTATTTTATTTTATTTTATTTTATTTTATCTTATTTTATTTTATTTTTTAGTTTTAGTTATTTTTATTTTATTTTTTTAATTTTATTTTATTTTTTATTTTTTTCTACTTTATTTTATTTTCTTTTTTTTTGTTTTATTTATTATATTATTTTATTAAATTAATTTTTTATGGATTTTTTTATTTTATTATTTTTTTATATATTCATAGAATTTTATTTTATTTTACTTATTTTTTGTTTGCTTTATTTTATTTTGTTTAATTATTTTTTTTTTTAATTTTGTGTTTTTTTTTTATTTTTTCTATTTCATTTTATTTATTTAAATTTTTTCATTTGTGTTTCAAATTCTTCTTTTATAGTCTTCCTAAAGTGTTTATATTTCATACATAAACTAAAAACACAAATTACTATAATTATAAAATTTTATATATAATTCTAAATGAAACCGTTTTTTAATGCGATTTATTTTTTTTTTCATTGCAGGCTGTCACTTTGTACGGACGCTTTGCCTTCAGGGTAGCGAAGTCTGTTTTGATGGTAAGTCAAATTCTTATGAACGAAAATAGGGCCTAGCTACTTACTTTTTTAAATGGTAATCTAATCGCCTAGGTCCTAGTCCATTTTGACGGTCCAGCATAGCCGTTGTTAAATAGTTTAGGATATAAAGCCAGCTTCAACGTTTCCATTACGGAAATCATATTTGAGAATGTTTTTGCAGAACCAATATTTATTTTTGGTATTATGTTCAGTATTTTAGAACTGGTTGTCCCAACTAGTGAATCAATTTTCAAAAGCTTAGAGCAATGAAATTCACACAGATTATTCCACTCTTTGCTTGGCCTCGCCAACAATGAAATTGTTGTTGTGCTAGTGAGAGCGCGATGATCGTACTGACCAATCAATGGATGGCGTTTGTTATTTTAACATCATTTAATTGTTGCGATGACTGCTCTCTCACTAACACAACCTCACTTATATTTTCGGGGAGATCTGGTTTAGAAGCTTAGAAGTTGAAATTTCTCCAACTCACTTGTTTCGGTAAAGCTTCGCATCAGCACAATCTAGGAATAATAGTTCACTGAACTATACCTATGGCACTCTCTTAAGGTAGGGGTCCTAAATAGAATAAACCCGCAGAGAGGTATTCTTGTGGTAAGAGTCGACTAAAATCCATAAGATGCGAATTAATTTCGGCAAGGGATTGTTCATATTTTAAATACTTCCGAAACTTGAGAAACAAATGCACCAACTTCAACTTCAAGTTAAAGAAATGAGTCTCCTCGACTAAAATCTTGGTTAGACCCACTAGCGAAGGGTCTTTTTAGAGGGATAAATTTGTGGATAGTGGAAAGTGAACTTGACAAGTTCCAATCAGATCGCTAAAGGGAATAGTCACTCTTTTGCAAGCTAGTTAAAAACTTTTAAGCGACATTAACTACTCGAATTTCGCGGATCTTGTCTTTCCCTTCTTATTTTCATTTTATTTTATTTCTACAGATAACATTTTCGGGAAATGCATACCAACGACCGGTGTCGATGTGGAAGATATCGAAAAGTGAGTATCGATTAACGAATCCCATTTCTAAATAAATACTTACCTCTATCATTACTCGAAATCCTTTATTTTGCATCTTTCAGAACACCCCTCACCGAGGAGCAATCCACCGCGCTCGCCACAATGTTGGAAGAGTTACAGGGCGCCGGACTTGGCTGGGATCATCCCTATGTACAGTGTCGCATACAAGGTGCACTCTACTCTTTGCAGAAGAAGACACAGCTACCACCGAATCTGTGCGCTAATCTAGCACCAGCACCAACTGATATCGACCCTGCAGGCGCGATGGCATTCGTACGCTTCAAACCACCCGAAGAAGACTATATTGACGCGAGCTTTTACTATCCTCCGTTAAAGAAACAGCAACCAAGTGCTGAAAGCAACAGTCTCAATACGATACTACATCAGCTGCAATTACAAGATCGCCAATCGCGTCATGACCCCATGGAATTGGAGCACTTTGGCAAATTGGATGCACAATACCCACCACAAGTAGCGCCGAATGTAATGAATGCCTTCTTGGATAATGCGCGTGCGCGCATACAACAGGAGCAGCTGGAGCGTGCGATGGAACTCGAGGCAGCACAAGCGAATGCGGCGCGTAATCGTTTGGAACTCTATCAGATGTTGGCTGCCTCTGAACCGGATCCACAGCCTTATCAACGTAATCCGAGTAGCGCAATTGAAAAGTTGGAGCAAGTGGTTGAACGTGAACGTGCGGCGGCGGCGGCAAAGGTGCAACCACCTGCACCGCCACACCTAGCACCAGTGCAACTACCACAGCCGCTCCCACAGCTACCGATATTGGCGCCTGATGAGTTGGCGAACGAATCGAGTGATCTCTATCTTCCCGATCATTTTGCAACGTTCAAACGAATCGCGAATAAAGAAGCGTCTGTACCAGCTGTTGCTAAACCGGTGGTGCCACGTTCATTCTTTCGCGAATTGGCCGCAGAGCAGGGTTTGAAGCAGGAACCGCCATTGGCGCACCAACTCGATGAAAATGAGATTGATGAAACCGATCTAACGCTTTTGCCTGCAGAGAAACGTGCAAGCGCCGACGACGATTATGCCGACGAGTCGGAACGTAAGCAGAAACAATTCGAGGATAGCCTCATACGCAACTCGTTGACACCATTCGAAGAGGAAGCGATGCTTTCCTCGAATACGTATTCGCGCAATGCTCAAAAACCCCGACCGGTCTTCACCGAGGGCGGTTTGGTATATGTGCCCGAAGATGAGGAGGAGGTGCGCAAAGCTAAAGCGCGTGAAATACTTGCAAGCATGTTTGGTTTTACGAGGCACGAACGTTTGGATGTGAAAAAGCCCGGTCCAATGATCGGACCACCGCCAAATGCAGTGCAAGCAGGCGAAGAGCAAAATAAGACCGCCGAAGGCAATAAGGAGGTGCTTCCAGCGCATATCAAAGGCAGCAAAGAGGGTAACAAGAAGAAGAAAGTGCTGAAGGAACATTCCGATGAAGATCATGCTCCGCACACTGTCGATACCGAATATGCGCATGTGCTCGTCAAAAATCCGTAAGTTTTAGTTGTTACACAAATATACTTTTACGAATACTCAAAAACCTTCCTGTTACGAGTTTACACGCCAAAGTGCTTGAACTAAAAAATGGTTTTTGTCGAGATTACTTAGTTTTATTCGGGAACTTGGGAGGTTCCTTTTTAAACCCGTTCGGAAATAATTCGGGACCTTTTCGAGATGATTTCGGGACTGATTTCCGTACTTTTTTGGGATTATTTTTGAAACCATTTCGGGGCTATTTACGAGACCATTTAGGTCTTTTATGGGATTGTTTGTGGGATTATTTCGAAACCAATTCGGGACCATATTCGGGGCCGATTAGGAATTTTTCGGGATGATTTCGGGCTCTTTCGCGCCTTTTCCGGGATCATTTCGAGACCATGTCATAATAAGTTCGAATTTTTTGGTATCATTTTGGGGTTGTTTCGGGTATTTTGGAGATCATATCTCAATCATTTCGAAGTGTTTTCAAGGCCGTTTTCGTGATTTTTTAGCGCTTGTTTTCGGGATAGTTTCGAAACGATTTTGGTATTGATTTCGAGACCATTTCAGGATTTTTTGGCAACATTTCGGGTCTTTTAAGGGATCATGTCATACTCTTTTCGAAATATTTTCGGTATTATTTTCGGGTCTATTTCGTAATTATTTCAGATTTATTTCGAAGTGTTTTCGGGATCATTTTTGAAGTATTCGGGATTGTTCAGAAAACAATCTCGAAATGATCTGTAAAATAATGTCAGAGACAATACCGAAATTTTTAAAAAAAATTCGCAAAAAATGCTGAAACGGTGCCGAAATAAACAATTTGAGAACTGACCCCGAAAAGCCACGAAGTGATCCCGATTCATCAAAGAACGTACATATAAGCATTTATACATTAATACATTTTTATTCGCGAAACTGAACTATGAAGGTTTTTTCATAGTTCTAACTCACAAATACGAACGAAATGAATTTTATATGCAAAATATTTTATTTTATGTTGAACCTTGCGAATGCGAACAATGGAGAGTGAATTTTTCCGAAACCCTGCTTTATAGTTTGATTTGCGGTTACTAACAAAACTTTTTTTGGATAACTTTACAGCATCGACAGCTGGAACGACGGTGTGCGCATCATGACCGAATTGGCCAACATATTACACATGCAAGGATACTTTACCTATTTAACGTAAGTCAGGAGAACTCTAAAGATAACAATAGTCTGTTAACTAAACTAACTTCCCTTTCTCTCCCTTATTCTCCTTTTCTCTTTCACCACACCACAGCGTTCAACCGCACGAAGTTTCGTTCAGGGTGAACTCGAACAATCCCGAACACAAAACCGCCGCCGATATCGTGCGCGTCATCAATGACAATCGCGGTGTCAAGAATAATATACTACGCCGTCTCGGCGTTACAGTGGTGGGCGCCGGTGTCGGTGATAAGATCAAAGATGATACGGATGGCGTATCGGCGTCACGAATTGAACTTGCCGAACAGGGACCCGATGTCACGCATATTATGGCTTATATGTTTGCTGGCGCGGGTGCTGCTGCTGTGATCGTCATCTTTATTACGCTCATACTGATCAAGCGTCACGATAAGAAACGCGACAAATTGAGTGGTCTACAACCGGGTGTTGCGGGCGCTGAGAGTTGCAGCAAAGATTATCAGGATTTATGTCGTGCACGTATGGCTGGTAAGGGAAGCGCTCCCGAACCGGCTGCAAGTGGACGTATTACATCGTTGAGCAAGGAAAATGATCGTCCGCCATCATCGCGCTCGAGCACCTCATCGTGGAGTGAGGAGCCCGCTTTGACGAATATGGATATCTCTACCGGACACATGGTGTTGGTAAGTTGAATGCAAAGCGTGTTTGTTTGGAGTGGTCCTAATATGTACCTTCTATTTCCTATTAGTCTTACATGGAGGATCACTTGCGCAACAAGGGTCGTTTGCAGCGCGAATGGGAAGCCCTGTGCCGCTATGAAGCTGAGCCAAGTGCGCGCGATGCTGCTCAACAACCGCAGTGTGCTAACTTGAATAGGCCGGGCGCTCCGCTACCCTATGACCATTCGCGGGTCGTGCTCAATCACTTAGCAAATGCCGAGGGATTGGATTACATTAACGCTTCGACAATTGTAAGTATCTATTGGGTTCAGATTTAAGTTAAAAAATAAATGGAAAAAATAATAGTAATTAAATTAAATTAAAAAATCAAACAATCAAATATCTCCTTTTTTGCACTTTCAGACCGACCATGATCCACGCGCCCCAGCCTATGTTGCCGCACAAGGACCTCTACCGACAACTCTGGCACATTTCTGGCAAATGATTTGGGAGCAAGGTGCGGTTGTTATTGTGTCACTGTGTCGCTTGCAGGAGAATGGCGAAATCGCATGTGCACGTTATTGGCCTGAAGAGGGTGCCGAGGTGTACCACATCTATGAGGTAAGTACAGGGTGAAATAATAGGGAATTTGTGCAATAAAACCTATTTGAAAATTTTCCAGGTTCACTTGGTAAGCGAGCACATTTGGTGTGACGACTATTTGGTGCGCTCTTTCTACCTGAAAAATTTGCGAACCAGCGAAACGCGTACAGTGACACAATTTCATTTCCTCTCGTGGCCACAGGGTGGTGTGCCAGCGCAAGCGAAGGCATTACTCGATTTCCGAAGGTGAGTGGGGAGAGACTATTTTTTAAAGACAGTTAAAAATTGAAGAGAAATATGTGAAAACTGAGTAGTTGAAAAAAATCGTATTTCTATTTTACGGAAAAGTAAACAAAGCCTTTCCCTGTAAGCTTAAAACACCAAAGAATTAAATCCTAAAAATAATTTGTTCAAAAGCTTCGTCTAAAAGTTTAGTATGTATGAGCTTTCATATATTACCTATAAACAGAAAATTTTATTCAAAAGTTGAGCTATATTTTAAAAGAAAAATTGAGTCTAAAAGGTTATCGCGAGCTTTCATGTATTACCTAAAAACAAAAAATTTCAATCAACATTGTTGCTTCCTTTAAAACAAGCTTTACTTAAAGCTTGGGCTTTCTTTTAATTTTTTCTTTACAAAGTGTTGATTTTCGTCTTACAAATTTGAACTTTGACCATAAAGCCTTTTTAAAGCTTTTACTCAATCCTGAAGCCCTTTTTTGTTCTTCACAAAATGTTGAGCTTCTTTTCACAAATTTGAGCGGTCACTATAAAATGTGGGATTTTGCAAAAACAGAAGAGCTTTCGCTTAGGTTAGGTTAGGTTCAAACAGCTGCCGTAGAGGCACACTAAGAGCAATTTTGGTAGGCCCGCTTAAAAATTGCACCACAAAAGAAGGAAAAGAGAAGCGACCGAAAAAATAAGGCGTCTCCTCTTTCTCTTAAAAGCTTATAGCACCAAAGAAAGAACTCCATAAAATACTTAGTTCAAAAGCTCAGTCTAAAAGTTCACTCTAAGCTTTCCCATAAAACACAAATTTTCGAATTGAGCTTTCTTAAAAAAATTGAGCTTTCACCCAAAGGTTTAGCTTTTACTCAAAGATGAGCCTTCTGTTAAAATAATCTACACAATTTTGAGCCCCTTTTCCCAAATCTGATCTTTCACTAGAAAAAAGGTGGGCTTTCACTTCAAATGGAGAGCTTTCACTTAAAAAAGAGAGAAATTAGAAACTACCAAAATAATATAAATAAATTTAGACTTGGAAATCATCAAACAGAAAACTCTTTTTAAACTCAAACTAACCGAAAAAAACTTTCTACATTTCATCCTTACAGAAAAGTCAACAAATCATATCGCGGTCGCTCCTGTCCCATCGTTGTACATGGTAGCGCTGGCGCTGGACGCACTGGCGCCTACATACTGCTAGACCTCGTGTTGGGACGCATGAATAAGGGAGCACGTGAAATTGATATCGCTGCGACTTTAGAACATTTACGTGATCAACGTGCTGGCCTGGTGGCGACACGACAACAATTCGAATTCGTACTCATGGCTGTGGCGGAAGAAGTGCATGCAATTTTAAAAGCGCTACCAGCAAACCAATCCAATGAGAAACGCGAGCTCGATGGTGTAGCCAAAGAACAAACGACCACTGGCACACTAAAAGAAGAAGAAACAGGCAGTGAGGAAGTGGTAGCGGACGTAGCAACAACATCCAAATCGGCGAAAGAGAGTACAGGGAAAGGAACAACAACAACACAAGCGGCAGTGAAAGACGAGAAGAAACACAAGGAGGGTGAGAAACCAGCGCGTCCAGAGAAGAGTGGAAAGAGTGGCGAGGCGAAAGAATCCAAGGCAGCAGCAGCGGGAGCAACAGCCACAGCGACACCTACCAAAAGTGCTGCGGCGGTGAAGAAAAAGTAAGCAGCGTTGTAGGCGGCTGCGGCGGCTCTAGTGTTGGCGGTCTAGTGTGAGCCGTGCGTGTTTAGGGCGCGCATGTGCGGGAGAGGTTCTTTTTATGATTATTTTTTAATTTTTAAATAAAGTTATATAA
The DNA here is from genome assembly GCA_964058755.1 of Campiglossa producta. Classification (NCBI taxonomy): domain Eukaryota; kingdom Metazoa; phylum Arthropoda; class Insecta; order Diptera; family Tephritidae; genus Campiglossa; species Campiglossa producta. The sequence continues at coordinate 25,368,535 of CAXKVI010000003.1, forward strand.
TTGTAATTTGTTTTTATTTGTTTTTTTTTTTTTCTTAATTTTGTAATTTTTTTGTAATTTTGTAGTTTTTTGTTTGTAAAAGCGTTTAAGCGAAACTTTTTTTGGAGTGCGTAGCAAACTGGTAGGTTCGAAACAGGCTAAATTTGGATGGCAAGAAGCAAGGTTTTATTTTTTCCTATTTTTTTTTATTTTATATAATTTTTTATCAATTTTTTTTTCTGATTAAAAAAAATATCTTTCATTAAAAACCTAAAATTAAAGTAAAAAAGTTTAGATGCAAAATTTATTCTCTGCTTTTGTAAATTGTGCATAAACAGTTCACACAACAACAAACACACGACTTAATTCAGCCGCGCATGCGCTTTGTGTTTGCTTTTTTAATAACGCGTTGCTGCTTCAATAAACCAATACAATCCAGCCCATTGAAGCGGTATGTCTTATAAAAGTAAAAGGGCGCATGTGTGGCGCTAATACATATACAACACACTCGCACACACATAACTACAAATAAATATGTATGTGTAATTTAAGACAGCATGCAACAAAGGGCATAAAAATATTTGTTTGTTAAAAAAAAGAAAATTTTAGAAAAAAAAATATATTAAAAATATTATGATAAAAAAATATTATTACATATACTATTAAATGTTTATTTGAAGTGAGTAAAAGCTACATATATATAAATTAATTAACTACATATATACATATACATACATATTCAAAAAATATGCTAAATTAATACATACTATAAAGTAAGCAAAAGCATAGCTGTTAAATCGATGTGCATAGTAGAAAGAAAACAACAAAATTGAAATAACCGTATATTTATGTACTACAAGTGCCAAGAAACAATTACCAACAACAATTGCACACTTGCCAAAGCTTTTTTCGGAGCTTTTCGTTAAATATCAACAATCAAAATTTTAGAAGAAAAAAATGTTTCCCCAAAAGCTTTAAAAAAAAGCTCACCACTAAACCCCACCCCTATGACTGATAAACGCCACCACCTAACACTTCTAACAAGCAATTAATTAAATTAAAATTTAATTAAAAAAATGTATGATATATGTTTTTAAGTGTTGAAACAACTAATGTCTGTTAGTTCAAAAAAAAATATTTTATAACATTTTATTGTGATGTGCAAAGAATTTTATCAAAATATTTATTCAAATTCCAAAGTATTTCCAAGCAAACCAATAAACACAAACAATTTGATGCAAGTTCACAGATATGCTAAGCTCATACATAAAACATAATTACTGACACATTTATAATAAATATATCAGTGTAATGTGTACCTAAGGAAAAAGCTAAAAAAAAAGCTCTTTAAATTCTATAAATTTTTGTGTCACACAAATATTTACAATGTATACTAAACCATTTGAAAATACATATTTACATAAATATATAAAAATATCCAATTATATACCATAATTATTTCTATTAATTGTATGTATGTATATTTAAAAAAAATACCACATCATATGCATTCCAAGCTTTAAGTAAAGAAAAGGCTCTTTTATTCTAAATCAACTTAAAATTAAACTCTAATTTTAATAGTCGTATGTGTTTTTGATGTTCTATTACTTACTATTCGATGTAATGTAAGCTTAAAGCGCCAACAAATTTAATCGCAAAATTATTTCGTTCAAAATCTCAGTCTAAAAGGTTAGTGTGAGCTTTCATATATTAGCCAAAAAGAAAGAATGTCACTAAAAAATTTAGCTTCTTTAAAAGTAGTTGAACTTTCAGTTAAAGCTGCTCTTAAGTTAGAGCTTTCACTAAAAATGTGCTGTTTTACTCAAAAAGAAGAGCTTTTAAGATTTAACTGTGCTTTTCCAGAGCTTTCACCCGGAAGCAAAATTTGTTCCTAAGATGTGAACCTTTTACTTTGAATAACGAAAATAGTTATGCTTTAATATTAAAGCTTTCGCTATAAACTGTGAGCTTCTGGTTTTCATAATTCATAAAAATCTCTCTTATCTGAGCTTTGACTCACACTAACTTTTTGGTTACACTGAAATAAAAAATACAAGCAAGCTTTCACCAAATCTATGAGCTTTCATCACAAAAATGTAAGAGCTTTCGCTCCAACGCATGATCTTAAAGAAAAGAAAATCATTAAAAAAGCACCCTTTATTCTTTACATATATACATGTTTAGGTGCACATTTATCAACGCATAATTTTCACAAAGCTTCATTGCACATGCGCATACTTCGAAATATCATTATTTGCAAAATTACGAAATATATACAATTTTACATAACTTTTCTACGTGGGCAGCTAAAAAATTGTAGAATTTTGCAAATTTGTTATTTTGATGTAGCTAAATATAAAATCAAGAGCACAAGCTTTCATAAAGATCAAATGTCACTAAAAAATATGGGCTATGCCTTAAAAAATTCTCAAAATCTAAATGAAACTTAAATTCTTATAAAACCAAAGGAAAATTGTATTGATTAACTAAAAAAAATGCTACCGATAAAATATTCATTAAAAAATTATGTCAAGAACAACAATAATAACTGGAATGGAAGTGAAATTTATCAGAAATTATCTTAAATCTTAATAGTCTTAAAACGCACAGTAAAAAACGAGACACAAAATATTCTTTTCTTATAATTTTAGTTACAATTAATAAATTAATGACAGAACCGAAAAAAGGTGTAATTTCCTAACAACGTCTCACTATACAGCTCTCATAGAAGATCCCAGAGATTGATTTCAGATAGTTAGAGAATTCTCTCAATGTTTTGAACCAAAGTTTACTTTGTTTTACTCATGATTTTTGATATGCTGATTTGGCATAACCTTTTCGTGTTAAACATATTTTAGACACACGCTTTTTGTAAAAGGCTGCAAAAAGTGTCAAAAGATAGGTACATTGCCATAGCTCTTTTGACGTTATTTTACTTTTATTTCCTCAATATGTTTTTTTTTTTTTAATTGACTCAGAAGACTACAGTGTCACAATAGAAATTTAATTAAGCATACGATGGAAACTTGAGCTTGAGTTATCTATAACAAGTTGACTCTCTGCTAAAAAAAACTCCGAAATTTTAAAATACGGAGAGTTACAGCACTCATAACTAATTGCATGCAAATTTCCAAAAAAAAAAAATTTTAAATTTTTATTTGCCTGATCAGTGTAATTCATTGGCAAATTGAGATGAACTTTTTTTGGCTGCCACTTCTGTTAAAAAAGTGGAGGTGGTCTCTCCAAAACTGCCGTTGTCTGACGATAATTAGGAGACAAAAGTCATTCTTTTTATGTCATGTGTCTTTTCGATATGATCGATTTTTTGTATATGCTAATTACAACCATTTCGTTCGATGAACTTTTTGTCGATATCTTTTATTTTACAAAAGTAAAGTTTATGCCATGAAATCATTGACTTTTGGACATCGTTTTACGACTACACTCATTTTGTTCGCATGTTATGTTTTTCCAAAAAGTTATCTATTAGAAATTTCACATCTGAGGTTCTCCAAAGCTTATATTCAGACCAATACAAATTTTCAGTTCCTACGTTTTTCTTGCAACCACAAAACACTCTGTTACACTAAAATACACTAGAATACACTAAAAACAATGGTACAAACAACAAAATACACCTCATACACAATACTTAACAAACACTTTTTTTGTGCAAAGGTTGAGAGAAGTTACTTTGCTGACAAAATGAACACAATACAATCATAAAACATGCATGTCATCTTCTAGAAGAAACACAAAAAATACAGATATCTGTTAACAAATCAACAACAAAAAATTATAACGAAAATAATAGTAATTAATAATCACATTATTAATTTCAATAAAAATAATAGTAGTATCACATAATAATAATAAAAATATTAAAAACCAAAAACAAATTTTGAAATATATAGGAACTTTATTTGAAAATAAATATTTCAAGTGTGCTGATCTCAGACATGAGCCAAAATAAGCGAAAGAAGTATGAAATAGGAGGGAAGTACAGAGTACGAAATATTGAAAGATCGGTTTTGTTTATTGTCATGGAAACTAACTAAAGCCAAAAGCAGTATTGCAACCAAATAACATATTTTAAATGTGCTTGGTCAGAGGCTGGAATTAAATACACCAACTGAAAAACAAACTATTTCTGCAATTCCAGGCGAGAACTTGTAAAACTAAAATTTTATAAAAGTGCTCCAACACCGCATTTGAAATTAATTGGGTTCCATAACAGGACCACATCAAAACAGCAGCAATTGACAGCTCGAAAGCTCAAAAGAATTCACGAATAAAAATTACACAAAAAAATAAAAGCATTTCGACATTTCATTAAAAATCAAGTACAATAAAAAATTTGCATATATTGAAAAAAAGAATTTGCGCAATGCTATCAAGGCATAGAAAAAATAGCAATCATGATTACTGCAAACCATAAACGTTACGCATAAAATTAAATATGCATCATCCATAATAAACATTAAAAAAAATTTAAATTCATATACAAAATAAATGAAAAAAAAAGTCATTAACGTAGCATGCATACTACATAGTAAAATAAAAATTAGCGTTCTCTTTTCGAAAGATGTTATCAAGCGTTGGTATAATGTATGAAGCATACCATTAATACATATACTATTTATGTTATAAAGGTAAAAAGTTCGTTAAACTTATACGCAAAATGTATTTACAAGAACAGAACAGAAGTTTGAAAACAGAATTTAAAAAATCATTAGTAACAAAACATGCATATAAATATGAAACATATATACATTACATTAACGACAAATTGAAGTTAGAACAAAAACATATATATATATAATAACCAGAGCACTTTCACGCTCCTAAGCTTAAGATTATTCAACTTCTACTTAAAAATTTTTAGTTGAAAAATATTTAAAAAGAAATTTTAATTTTTGTTGTGTGCGTTTCTTCTATAATACGCAAAACAACAAACACTACACTTTTCTAAAATCAAATACAAACCATTTATTCGCAAAACAAATAATTCAAAACAATATTACAATAACTGTGGGGATCTCGAAACACCAACACCAACTGAGATCCCAAAAAAAGAAAAAAAATTATTTAAATTAAAAAAAAAAGCATAAAAAACGTGGTAGAAAAAAACTTAGTATGTTATCAAATAAAAAACAAAAACATAAATATATATATATACAAAACAATATGTTACAAAAACAAAATATTAAAAATTCGTAAATCAAAGTTTATAGATGTACGTTTCAAGCAGAATTCATATTAATTCATGCGATTTCAATGTCGTTTCTTGAAACATTTCCATAAAAATTGATAATCTACAACATAAAACAAAATATGTATTAAAAAAAAAAATAATTATTAAAAGTTAAGCGTTAAATATTTCTGCATCTTTCGAATTATAGCAAACGTTTAGTAAGTAAAAGTTATATATACAACAAAAAATACAAAGGTTTAGCGTTATCGTGTACAGGTGTTTTATCAATACATGAAAAAAATTTCCGATTTCCGTAACTGTCCTGAAAAAATTTTCAAAATTTTCACTGTCCTCTGTGTATGTAATTGGTACAAAAAAGGAAAAAAAAAAAACAAAAACCCAAATTACCTTAACCCTTACAGCAAAATAGCAAACAAAAACAAAAAAATAAAATAAAATTATAAAAACGTTCAACTTGTTTGATTTCATAAAACAAACAAAAATTATATTAAAGCTGAAACGACAAAACAATAATTATAATTTGGAACAAACTTAAAGTTGTCTGCTATAAAAACATTTTCATGATGGTGTAAATGAAAAAAAATATTAAGTTCATTTATAAAAAAAAAGTTAAATAAAATTATTTAAATAAATTACTCAGAAAAGTAAAAAAATATACTATAATATGAAATTGAACGAAATGAAAAAATGGAGGAAAACAACATAGAAAGATTAGAAGTGGTGGAAAAACTCCAAAATCTCTCAGACATCACGCAGCAAACAATTTAAGCAAAGCTTTTAAGGGAAATATAGCGAAAAGAGCTTAAAGCTTAAAAAGAGCTTTCAAAATAGCAAGGAGGAATATGAAAAGTTTCAAAATGCTCGAAACGGCAACAAGAAACACAATGATGTTTTAAGCGATGATTTTCATAAATAGTTCACCCTTCGGTGAATAAACTTTGTTTAACATAGATTGTTTAACAAAGTTTATTCACCACATGGAGAATTGGTGCATTCGTTGCGAGATTATGAAACTTGGGTGGTATCTTATTCAAAATTTCCTACAATACGAAGCTGTAGGAGCTTTTTGGAGCAGGTAATTAAGTTTATTAAAAAATTTATAAACAAATTAAAAAAATTAAAGCTTAAAGCTTAAAGCTTGCAGAAAAGCTCGAATTGAATAGTAGAATTTCAATAATACGAACAAAAAACACGAGTACAAACAATAATTAACACAGGGGAACAATGCACCGAGATTACTCAACAAAAATTTGTAAGGTTTTGAACATAACGTACGAAAATTTTGAAACCAATAAGCAGATGATTGAAACTTACTTCAGTGCATGAGATCCCGAAAAAGCTCAATAAACGAGCTAATAGCTGCGGTAAGAGCAAAAAGATATTCAGAACCTGAGTAAGCGTGCAGAAACTACCCAAAAGCTTTAACAAGAACTACAAGCTAAGCAAAAGTCGTTGGACCAAAAAAAGAGCTTTTCAAGTTAAACTCTTCAAAGGCATAAGCTACTACTACAAGAATGGAAAAAAAGATCAACGAAAGGTGAACTCTACTTAACAATTAAATATGAAAGCACACGATAGGAAAAGTTTCAAGAGGAAAGTATCCGAAAGCTTTTAAGCTCGGCAGCTATCCGCTATCAAAACTTACACTGAAACTCTACTTCAAACAGCCACTGAGAATGTCTTCAGTCCATAGTTTCGTCAGTAATTTGAGAAGCAGCATAATAAAAAAAAAGCTTTAAGTGGATTCATCATAACCTTTGACAGTTAAAAAACCTGCGTAAGATGGAAACCAATACAAAATCAGACACCCTCATAAAAAAAGAACTAATCAAACCAAAAAGGGGAAAACATATATAAAAACCAATAGACAAACCAACCAACCAAAAAACAATAATAATAATTTCAAACTTCTACCTCGATGAGTATAAATATGGTATTGTATGGTACATGGATTTGAGTAGTTGAAAAGAAGATATGGTATTATAAGTTCCTAACAAACAAAAAAAAAAAACAACATAAAAAACGAACAAGACGGAAATTTAAAAAATTACGCACAAAAATACAGGAAAACCAGGGAAACAAAAAAAAAACACACAACTTAAAAAACACGAAAGACGCAATACCAGAAACAAAAACAAAGTTTAATATATGACGACAAAACCAAACAGAGTAAATATTGTAGAGTAGTTCTTAATTAGAACATGAAAAGCGAGGTGCTAGTAGACTGCTTTGAGGTGAACTCTTGAAGGGAACGCACTCTGAATGAACTTTGGTGAATTTTTGGGTGAAAAACTTTCGTGAGAACACAAATCGGTTTGAAATTTTGCACAATACAAAAGCCAGCCCTCTACATATTTTTACGCTCTGAGACTTGACGAAAATTAACATAGACTCTCACCCTAACTTCCCTAAACTTCCACCACAAAAACCCACTAAATATACATAAATTTTGGCATGACATGTTTTACAAGACCTAGAAAACTTATCGTTTGTGCTGTGCGGGTGGGTGTTAAGTAGGTTATATAGTACAAAAAATATATATATATTTTTATTTAAAAAATAATAATAAAATAAAAACAAAAAACGTAGTTTTAAGACAGGGAAAGCTAAATATGGAAAGTAAAAAAAAAAAAACAATTCTTGGCAAAGGGGGGAAACTATAAATGATGGTTTGGGGTTTTGATGGAGTAAGATAAAATGCAGAGAGTGTAGTGAGAAATAAACTTATCAATAGTCGAAGAAGAGAAGGAGATAGTGGAATAGAGAATGCAAACGTGTTTGTTACAAATCACTGGGGGTAACTCTAAGTAGGATTTCATATGCAATGAAGAGATAATCTTTTTGTAAGCTGAAATTTTTCTTTGGGCTCTTCCGTGTGGTTTGAAACTCGGCTGTATCTTTTTCACCAACCTCTTCTTTATGAGCAAATCTACAACGCTATAAATAAATTGAGCAGACTTTTAATGCAGCAAAATAAAATAAATGGTTTCTTAGGAACTAAACAGGGTGGATGAAAAGAAATTTAAAAAACTGCTTAGAGCTTTCGACTGCTTGAAAAGCTTTTTTATTGCATGCCTCAAACTAGGCAAAGCCAAACTGAAGCTATTTTCAACTACTTTTTGCAGTGGATCAGTGAAAGCTGTTAAAGGTCCTAGAGAGCTTTTTTCTACAAATGTGAAGCTTTCAACTGCTTGAAAAGTTTTGTTCGTAAATTTCGCGCCTAAAATTAGGCAAAGCTATTGTCAGCTACTTTTTGAAGTGAATCAGTGAACACATTTAGGAGTCTAAGAAAGTTTTTTTGCATCATCTTTCTTCAAAGATTTTTTAGTCTAAAAATATGCCCAAGTTTTTAACTTAACCTTAGATATATGATTGACAACTATATACTTTTTGAATAGCTTAATTCAAGAATTTTAAGCTTTACAGAGCTTTTGGGTACACACACGTTTGTTTGCGATGACTCAAAGTATGCAAATACTTATTCATATTTTTTTTGACACTACTTTAGCTAAAAAGCATTGATTTCTTATTTTACCGAAGCTTTCGAAATCTAGAGGAGCTTTTCATGAATTTGAAGCCTAAATGTATGCTGTCATTACAATACGCAGCTCGGGATGTTGTTACCACAATTAGAGCCTAAAAGTATGCACTACTTTCGGTTGTTTCGGTTGGGTACCTGCTGACGTACTGCCTGAGTAGCAAAATTTCTTGAACTAAAGCCTAAAAGTAGGCAGCAGACAAAAGCTATTGTAACTTATGTAGTTGAAGAGTTCAACTAGTTTGAGCAAATTTGATAAAAACAAAAAAACTTCAAAACGAAAGAAATATAAATTCAGGAAAAATAAAATTCAGAGAAAAATAAAAAATACTGGAAAGATGGGATGAAAAATATATGGAGAAAATATAATTGAGTGTAATTAATCTAGTGGGAGTATTCACGAAAAAGAATAATTATGCATAACGTACAAATATGTGTGAGTAATAAAAAAAAAAAAAACTTCTAAAAAAATAATAAGAAAAAAGTACTGCTGGGTATAATTATTAGCTACGTATTCAAGAAAAAAAAATTAATTGTACAAGTATATAACATTATAAAAATATAGATATATATTCAATTATTTACTAGTTATAGAAAATGACGTTCAACAGTTGTTACATGCTTACATAAATTTTGTTTCAAAATAAGAAAATATAATAAAGAAATATGCTTAGAAAATATTAATGTTGTGTTAATGGGTCAAATATTATACATATATATGAAAATGTTTAAAAAAAAATGTTTAAGAAAAGTGTTAAACAAATCAAACAAAAAATAATTATAATAATAAAAGTATCTGTCCTGGGTGTAAAATTTCCAACAAGGTGTGACGACTCTACCAAACTCCAACTATCTAAATTCATATATCTATCTATGTATGTATCTGTGTATAAATGTGTAGTAAAATCTAAAGACACATAAACAACAACAACTGAATTAAGACGAAGAGAAACAACAACAACTAACAAAACACCGAACAAGACACCTTTAAAAAAAAAAAAAACACCTATAAAAAAATACAACTGAGCTTGAATGAATACATTCAACAACACTTTCTTATAAGTATAAGAAAAAGTATGTTTTGTCTAAGTATACCAAAGATAGCTTAGACACATGCTATTTCTATATATTTAAATATATATAAATAAATGTTAAATAGCAAATCTTTACAAAAAAAGGCTTTCATGCATATTTGGTAAAAAAAAAAAAAAAAAATTGTTATAAAAAATGTTCATGAAAAAAAATTGTCTTTGAAAAAAACAGGTTTTTCAGAAGTTTGACAAGCTTCAATAGCTTAAGTTTAAAAACAAAAAAAAATATATAAACGTATTGTAAAACTATTAAACACACTTGTGTTTTACTAGCTGTGTTGTATTTCAAAAAAATAAAAATAAATATTGAATAAAAAAAGTATATGCTTCATTAAAAAAAAAATCATTTTGCTTCTATTATATATATATCGAACATATTCAAGCGTTAAAAAAATGAAAACAAAGTTCATAAATGCAAAAAACATAATTAAGTAATCATTATACTGGCTGAGTGCACAGTTTGTTATAAAGTTGGAAATAAAATTAAAAGTACAACTAATATTATTTTAGGAATATAATGGTAGCTAACAACGAGAGATATGATAACACTTGACATAGCACGCGAAACAAACAGACACAAAAAACACATACTTAACCTACATACCTACAAAAAAAAAATGTTTCGTTAAAAAGATAATTGAAGGTTATAAAAAATAATAATGTTAAAATATTGAGTTAAAATTTAAAAAAATAAAAAAAAAATTTAGAGTTAAAATATAAAAAACTTAAAGAAAAGAAAAATTAAAAAGTATAAAAATTCAACACTGCAAACACACTCAGCACATTAAAGAAAGAGAAGAGAGAACTGGAGAATTCATGTGAGCAAAATAGCAAATTAATACTGGATAAAAAATATAGAAGAAGAAAAAAGGAGAGCAAGGAAACGATAGTTTCAAACATCAACAGTAGAAGCATTTCTAGTGAAAACCAGTCTCGAATTCAAGTAGCAAAATAAAACAATAGCAACAACACTTTGTTTAATGAGTGAACAAAAAAAAACACAAAAACCTAACCTAAAAAAAATAAAAGTTTCAAACATCTAGAGCAGGAGCTTTGCAAATATAGATCAATTGCATTTAAAAGCACAATTTTAAACAAAACTCTGAGGTAAACATTATCGATTGGTAAAATATAATCGATAAATAAATAAAAAATAATCGATAAATGAATAAAAAATAATCGATAAATAAATAAAAAGTCTCTTATGAAAATGTGTATGTCAAACAAAAAGTATAACAAATTCGAATATAAAAAGAATTAAAGAAATAAAAATTTCAAATACTTAAAATTAAAAAAAAAAAAAAAAAAAAATTCACAATACAAAAAAATAAAGAATAACAAAATAAAAATTTCAAAATTCTCGGGAGAAAAACTGAGCATAATCACAATAAAAGAATATACAATAAATCATAAAAAACCCCATAACAAGAGCAGAAAACAAAAACAACAACAACAAAAAGATTGGCAGCGAATTTAATCACAATAAACCTTAAAACATCTCAACCACGCGAAAACATTAAAAATAACTCTTTTCTAAAGCTGATGGTTCCGACGAAGTGAAATCTTTGGAACATCATACTCGTTCCAGTTTGGTTTGGAAACAAGAAGTTTTCACACAGATGTTTCAACTTGAGTACCAAAAAGGGCGCTGAAGATGGCACAGCACAGAAACTTTTTGTGCTTTAAACCATAATAATTGAGAAGTGACGACGAAAAACCGCACCAAAAAATTTTCAAAAGACCTTACACAAAAAAAAAAAGAAACCAATTAAATTTGACTACAGAAGATATAAAATAAAAAATTGATAAAAATAAGAGAAGAGTTTCAAAATTTAAAAAAAAATATAGAGAAGAATTACAAAAGAAAACAAATTTAAATACACTAAAATGCATCCAAATCAAGACAAAAAAAGTACTAATAAAAATAAAAGAAGAAAACAAAAAATTTAAATCAGATTAAAATAAAATAAAAAATTAAAATTCATACATTAAAACAAAAGAACTCAATGGAAGAGGGATTCAAAAACCAGAAAAAGAAGTGAAAAATTAAAAAAAAAAAAATATCATCACCAAAAACTCCTATAACCTTCGCCGCTTTCCCCTTTCTCCACACCGCTGGTAAGCACAGACTCAAACCATGCGTTAATAGAGCATTGAGATATCGCTCAAACTTTCTCCAAACGCAGCGCGGTCACACAAGCGAATAACGGTAAAAGCGCGCTCTCATGCTTAGAACTCAAAATAACTGCACAGGTCTAAGCGAAATAACGCCATTTCAAGCACCAAACTTTCATACAAAATATAATCACACTCATATCGCATAAAGCAGTCTACTCCATATCATAACAACACTCTCAGTAAATACGGAAAAAAAATAGTGTATTGCAACTTTAGACGATTTTACAAAGAATGTAGTATTAAAAAAAAGCTCTAAAAAGCACATCACAAATTTTAAAAATTCAATAATATGTACTATTTGTAGAATAGTCAACCTTATAACCGATGAATTAGAAATGCTTTTTAAGCTTTTATTTTATAGGTACGATTTTATCATAAAAACTGATTTTAAAAAGCTTTTTCTTCAATTGTAAACTTTAAAGACTCTAAAGCTTTAGCGAGTTGAAGCTTTTGTTAAATAACTGCTCGATGACAAGGAGTTTCCTACAAATGTTAAGTAGTAAGACTTAAAACTATATTTATGGTTGAGCTTTCAATTGAAACCCTGAGCTTTTTCGAGAATTAAGTTCATTTCGAAGTAAGTGAAACATTGTTTTAATCAATACAAAGTTGAAAGCTCGGTAGATATCGCTTCAGAGCTTTTTTAGCTAGAACACTCAAGCTCTACAGAGTTTCACTCATTATAGAGCTTTTGAGTATTTTTTTTTTTAGTTAAATTTTGTATTTTAAATCACTTTAATTTTGCCATATTAGACACCCCACACTTTTCCTATGCATAAAATCACTCAAGATCCCGAGCTTATATCCCATCACACTCACACACTTTCACTAGGCACTCACACAATACAACAGTATACGGTTATTTCAAAAAGGCAGCAACAACAATTTACGCTATGAAAAGAAGATAAAAAATAAGAAAAATTAAATATTGAAAATTATGAGCAGGCGAATTAAAACAATTACAATTACTATAAACAACAAAAAACAATCAAGCAAAAAAGCATGCAATTATTTAATAAAACAAAAAAAACCAAAAACAAGTGACAACAAATTTCCTATCTAAATGTGTAAAAGAAATACGTATAAATGAAATTTAGAAAAACCAACAACAACAACATTGTAGTACTACATTTAAGAGGAAAACACACATAAAAAAATTGCAAACAAATTGTATAATAAAAAATTTTAAAATAAAAACAAATTTCAAATAAAAAGTACAACTTTAGAGCGGGTTTTGTATTTTGTTTTTTTTTTTATTTTTTTTTTTTTAAACACTCCCCAAATTTTTAAGTTTAAAATTCAGCGAAAAATAATTTGAGAATGATAAAAAAAAATCAAAACAAAAATTTTTTTTGACAGAAAAAGAATTTAAAAAATTTATTAAATTTTTTTTTTTGTCAGAAAAAAACTTTTTGAAGGTATAAATAAATATATAACTTAAGATAAAAACTATCATTTTCATTGCTCTGACAAATTTATAAAAAATCTCAAAAAAAAAATATTTGTTAAAAAACACAAACAAAAAATTAAAAAAAAAATTTATTTGAAAAATAAATATTATTTCAAAAACTTTATTTAAAAAAAAATTGTTTCAAAAACCAATTTAAATTGTTTTAAAAAATAAAAAAAAAATAAATCCAACAAAACTAAAATTCCAAATCATGCTACAAAAACTACAATAAACACATAATTTAAAATGTAAAAAACAGCTAAAACAACAAATGTTATGTATGTGAAATAATAAGAAAAAAAATGTTTTTGCTAACTAGCTATTTACCCACATACATAAAAAATATATATGTATGTATATCTATTATGTATATTGTAAACGTATGTATTTATTATTAAAAGTGAAACCAAAAAACAAAACAAAAACTAAAAACCAAAACTATCACAACAACAATTATTCATGTTAATTTTAATTAAAACAAATATTCAATTACACAAAAAAATTAACATTTTAAAACTTAAAAATATTTATGTATGTGTAAACTTAACCATCTTAATATTTATGTGTGTATACATTATTATATATACTTATCATATATACAAAATGTATAACAAAACGTAATCATATGTAAAGCATGAAAAATTGCTTACTGAGTTTCATACAAATAACTCCACTTACCTACTTAAAAATTAAGTTTTTTAAGTTTTTCTTTTTTTTTTGTAAGTTTTCATACATACAATTTAGTTTTCTCAATTTTTTTTTGTATTTCTCCAAACTTGAAGTAAAGCTTAAAAATAATATTGATAATGAAGGAATGGAAAAGACTTGAAGAAAACAAAAAAAAAAACCAAAAACACTAAAACAAAACACAAAACAAAAAACCAAAAAAAAAAAAACTAAAAAAAAAACAAAAAACTAAAAACAAAAAAATGGCTTTCTGTGTGTGCATTATTTCTGATTTTTTCTTTAATAAAGGAGGTAGTTAGAGGCAGTTTGAGAAATTTAATTAAACGTAAGTATAAAGCAGACCTAGTGGAACAATTGTCCGAAAACCTGAGAACCAAATTCACACAGATTATTATGCTCTTTGCTTGGCCTCTCTAACAATGAAATTGTTGCTGCGCTTGTGAGAGCGCTACGATCGCGCTGGCCAATCAGTGCATGCTCTTTGTTATGCAACGACTCAGCAACATACGCTATTGCTTCGTTGCTGAGCCAGTGAGCGAAAGAGCAAAATGCACAGAGAAAAATGAGCTTGGAATGGATAAGAATTGACCAACCCATATTTTGGTTGAATCAACCGATATTTTGGTTGATATAACTATATTTAGGATGATATGAACAAATCAGTGTCAATTCTTATCCATCACCAGCTCAATTTTCTCTGTGTGTGAGATAACAAAATTTGATTAGTGTGGTGACTGCTCTTTCACTAATGCACCCCATCACTTCTAACTCTGCCGGGCCCTGGTATAAAATTTAAAGCTTTAGGACACTATCAAAAACAATGTATGCTAAATTTCGAAGTGCTTTAGGTCACTACTGGAAGTAGAGGAAGAGGTTGACCTGAACCCCTTTAGAAGAATCAAGTTTAAAACGATTTGAGATCGCCAAATGTTTCCGATTAAAGAAGCAAGTGACGCTCGCTCTTGTACAGTGCATGGAAACTACTTCGGTAAAGTATCAGTTCATTCGTTCAACCAGAGATATGACTTATAATTTAAGTCTCTCGATTCTAAGATCGTCTAGATTTTCAGAACTTTTCTCTGGCACTTATGGCCCGAATCGTGGACTGTTACGTTACACAATTTGTGTAGGACAACAACGCTATTGAGTTATGCCTATAACTAACAATATGCTATAACTAAATATTTTGATGACGTTATTTTGACATATTTGGGTCGTCGGACCCACTTTATGTCTTACTCTATTTATAGGACACATAGATTCCTGAGCTGGTTAATGAATTAAAAATAAAACTGTTACTCCCCCGGCACCAAAGGCCGGACTTTCCAGAATTTTCGAGGATAAACAAGTTCGGCGTCTCGGGGAAAGGAAGTCGGTCACAAGGCAATGTAATCAACAAGCATATGCCAGTGGGGGGGCTCTCGTAATACTACTTCTGCTGTGATTAAAAGGAAGTAATAAACGAATATCTCCACTTATTGAGCCCTCTCTCCGTGCTGATCACTGCTGTACATTTTGGATCCTCTCTTCAGTCCCTACTCGGGTATAAGGTCACCTTTTTGTAGACCATGAAGTGCTACCATTAGACCTACATGAAGCAGTATCAGTCTTAATAACTAGCGGAATTACACAGATACAGCAACGAACAAGTAAGTATTCAAAACCGAACGAAACAGTTTCTAGCTGAGCTCAGAATTCAAATTAGCCAAATTAGCAGACTTCTCGACGAACACTCCTCTGATCTGCAAATAATTTCGTCCTAAGAGCTTTCGAGAGTTAAGTTCTTCGATATACTTATGGACAGCTGAGCGGTGCCGACGGTAAGTATTGAAAAGTTTTATTGATGAGCTTTACGATCTCTATAAAACCGTTCGCAATATAGACACAATAAAATAGGAGATACATCAACTACATCAATTAGAGGTGTTTCCAAATAGTATTCTGAAGACGTTTACTTTTTAGCTGAAAGACCTTAAAACCCACAAAGTATGTAATCGAAGGTAAGTATTAGAGTTCGGCGATTTCGTTCATTTGTTTAACTGTACTACCTGGTTTTTTTTTTCAAACGTGAACTAGTTCTTTCACTTAGCTCAGTGGGTCGGTCCTTCAAAACCAATTTTTCTCTTATTAAACAAAATTAATAAAAGCGTGGACACAAACTGCGATGGGCTCCTCGGATAGGAATCGCCGTTCAGTAAGTAAAATTTATTGTGTAAATTCTACCAAGACTTTGGCTGCATTTTTGTTGGCGTAAGAGCAATTGAACCACGTAGGTACGTTAAAATTATTCACAAACAACGTTGTATTTCTTGATGTTTTAATTTTAATAAAACCAGGTGGCTTCCTTTTCTAAAAGACCAACTTACTATCTTCTCTCTCACAACGTTTTCGACGAATCTTCGCGTTAGGAATGATTCGGAAGAGTCGATAGAAAATTCTTTGACTTAATCGAAATCCTCTAATAAATTTCCCAACGGAAAGCTCCGTCGGAATGCTAATAAACCCCATTATCTCGGAAATTATTTTTAACACTTCTATGAAGGTTTGTATATTACCCTGCTGTAAACTGGACTAGCTCAGTAGTGTCCTAGGGCTATACCTTTTAACGACAGTACTAGTTCCAGCTCAATGCTAAACTACCCACTTTTAAATGGCGTTGTCATTGGCAGTGGCAATTGTCATCCAGTGTATTACTTGGTAAATAGGTTTACATTTGGACCGTCCTAAGGTAGCTTCTCTCCAATTTTATTGCAGGGTGGTTACATGCTTCAATATAAGCTACATACATATGTTGCATAAGCGTTCCCAAATACGATGTGTAACAATGTTGCCACCTATCTGAAAATTTTGCTTGAATGAAGTTAGACATGCCAATTTGAGTATCAAAGGACGAAAAAAAATAAAAATAAAAAATTATTCATTATTTTAAAAATTTTGAGTGGAGCCTTGGGGAACTCTTGCAGTAGTGCAAGAGTAAATAATTTTTTGGAAAAGGGTTGCCACCTGTTTAAAAATAAATTTTCCTGTATAGGTAGTTTGGTTGGTTTTGAAAGTTGAGGTGTCAAATTAAATGGCTCAGCGTGTAAATGTGCAGGAAGGTTAGTCTTTTTTTGTAGGGTTGCCACTAGTTTGGAATTTTTTTCCTGTGTACCTATTTTGCTTGATTTTTTAAGTTGAGAGGTCAAATGAAATGGCTTGGCCTATAGATGTGTAAGAGGGCAAATTTTTTTTAAAAGGGTTGCTACCTGTTTTAAGAAAAGTTTCTTCTTAGTTAGTTTCTTTGTTTTTTTTTTTAACTTTGGGTAACATGTGAAATGCGTTGGTCTAAAGGCAAGTATGTAATTCTTATTTTTTTTTTAAGGGTTGCCATCTCTTCAAAAGAGCATCAGATACTAGAATCATTTATTCTTCGATTAGCTTTTTACATTTGTATTGGATTCTAAAAAATCTTTGATACACAATTGGCTTCCTTTCCATTCAATTTCAGGTCTTCACTTCTTCAAGTACCTCAGAACATTTACAAATGCAACTAACGTTAAAGTGATTCCCAATTGTTTTCTAACCACAAAAGTATTGCACGAATTTGCCGCTCTGTTTCAAAAATATACTTTAAGTGCTCAAATAACCCTTCTAATGCACAATTTTTATTGTATTTGGGATTTCGAGTACACACTTCAAGTTTTGCTTAGAAGTTTTCCGCCAACTCGTACACGCACAAACACACTCACACACACATATCCAACCCATATCATTCACCAAACCAAGAGATGTTGTCATCTAGAAATAAAATTATAAACTAAAACTGCAATTCCCATGCGAAGCAACCAACCAGCCAACCAACGGACCGAGCAACCGACGACCACCAAC
>CAXKVI010000003.1:25393835-25408835 GCA_964058755.1 Campiglossa producta
TGTACCTATAGACATACAAAGATACTTATATAATGTTGTATGCATTTTTAAATTTGCTTACTCCTGCAATAAGAAACTTATAAAAGTATATTTGCATAATACAAAATGTAAAAATGTGGGGCATTCCATGAAAACTTGGTCGGGGATCGATTTGTAATAAGCAATTGTCCAGGTTGATTTATGAGAAGTGTTGTTGTTGAACTAGAACCTCTCATGATCATATCTTATAATTAAATTTGTATAAACAGCGTTAAAATGAAGTAAATTTCTATAATTTATTCTTATAGAAAAAAATTTTATTTTATCTATTTAATTTATTTTTGATTTCTCTTGTTTTATTTAATTTTATTTTATTTTATTTTTTTGTTTTATTTTATTTTATTTTATTTATTGTTTGATTTATTTTATTTTATTTTATTTTTTTCGTTTATTTTACTTTATTTTATTTTATTTTATTTCATTTTTTTGTTTTTATTTATTTTATTTTATGTTATTTTATTTTATTTTATTTAATTTAATTTTATTTTATTTTATTTTTTTTGTTTTATTTTTTTATTTTATTTTTTTTTTGTTTTATTTTATTTTATTTTACTTTATTTTAATTTATTTTATTTTATTTTATTTTATTTTATTTAATTTAATTTAATTTTATTTTATTTTATTTTTTTATTTTATTTTTTTTTGTTTTATTTTATTTTATTTTACTTTATTTTAATTTATTTTATTTTATTTTATTTTATTTTATTTAATTTAATTTTATTTTATTTTATTTTTTTATTTTATTTTTTTTTGTTTTATTTTATTTTATTTTACTTTATTTTAATTTATTTTATTTTATTTTATTTTATTTTATTTTATTTTATTTTATTTTATTTTATTTTATTTTATTTAATTTAATTTTATTTTATTTTTTTATTTTATTTTTTTTTTGTTTTATTTTATTTTATTTTACTTTATTTTAATTTATTTTATTTTATTTTATTTTATTTTATTTTATTTTATTTTATTTTATTTTATTTTATTTAATTTAATTTTATTTTATTTTATTTTTTTATTTTATTTTTTTTTTGTTTTATTTTATTTTATTTTACTTTATTTTAATTTATTTTATTTTATTTTATTTTATTTTATTTTATTTTATTTTATTTTATTTTATTTTATTTTATTTTATTTTATTTTATTTTATTTTATTTTATTTTATTTTATTTTATTTAATTTTATTTTATTTTATTTTATTTTTTTTTGTTTTATTTTTTTATTTTATTTTTTTTTTGTTTTATTTTATTTTATTTTACTTTATTTTAATTTATTTTATTTTATTTCATTTAAATTATTTCATTTTCTTGGTTTTATTTCACATTGTTTTATTTTATTTTATAATATTTTACTTTATCTTTCTCTCTTTTATTTTGCTTCTATTTTGTTTTATTTAGTTTTTTTTTTTTAATTTTTCTTACTTTGTTTTATTTTTTTACTTTACTTTATTTTGTGTTAATTCATTTAATTTTAGTTAATTTTTTTTTCTCTTTATGCATTTTATTTTATTTTGTTCTTTTTTATTTTAACTTATTTTTTATTCTCTTTTGATTTATTTTCTTATATTTTTATTTAATTTTTAAAATAACTCAGTTTAGTTTTATTTAAATGTAAATTAATATCTTTTCTTTTTCTTTTTTTTTTAAAACAAATTTTTTTCTAGTCAACAAGAAGTCCAAACCGAAATGGAATGCCCCATGGCCATATGAAGAGCTACACATACGTTGGTAAGCAAATAAAAATGGACGGTTGGTACATGCTACCAGAACAAATTTTGTATATTTTCTTGAACGTTCGCTGCATGCACCTCTCCAACGAAGTTGAGTTGGTTGCAGTGCTTATGGTAAATAACGGTACAATAATTTACATTTGGATAATTGATGCATTGCAGTAGTTGAAAATTTCACTTTCTTGCTATTGGCAGGTGTTACATAATTACATTGACATATGTACATAAATATAGCTGCACAAAGTAGACATGATTAAAGGAAATTGCAGCTGCCGAAAATTGTAAGCCATTAATGTTCATTAAGAAACGGCCAGCATGATTAAGTAAGAGAAGTGTGATTGACTTTAAACTATTTACAAAAATTAACTTTCGACTTAATAAGTTATGGCTAGAGTTGAAATTTTATATTCTACAATATTTGAAATACATAATACCAAACAAAATTAATGTTTATTTTAGTTAATTTTATTTGATTGCTTTTTATTTTAGTTTATTTAATTTAAGTTCATTTTATTTTAATGTGTTTTTGCATTATTTTATTTTATTTTATTTTATTTTATTTTATTTTATTTTATTTCATTTTATTTTATTTTATTTTATTTTATTTTATTTTATTTTATTTTATTTTATTTTTATTTTATTTTTTTATTTTATTTTATTTTATTTTATTTTATTTTACTTTATTTTATTTTATTTTATTTTATTTTATTTTATTTTATTTTATTTTATTTTAAAATTAAATTTTTAGCGACCTTTTGATTATAAATATTTTTGATTTTTTAGCTGGCTCGCAATTATTCTAGCAACCACAAAACAGCACTTATGGCCCACTGTGCTAATACCGGCCACACTCCTAACTTTGAAGGGGTATCTATTTTACAACAAGAACAACACTACAATAAACGCCTAACATTGGAAATGTTACATATTATAAATACCCCACCAACAACAAGACTTAACTACCGAACTGATACCGATGGTGTTGCTCACCTGTTCCGTCATTTACTCACGAACAGATCAACAGTACAAAACTACACGCCAAGCTAAACAGACGTGTTGAATAATGTATGTATGAACAGTTTGTGATTATTATTTGTTGTTGTTTATGTAAAATTGTTTATTTTCTTTTTTATACCCAGTTGTCCTGAAGACGGTTACCGTTGAGTAACCGAAATATATCGATAAAAAAAGTGGAAAATCTTGTGTTTTATTTTTCCACAAATTGAATCTGACCTCGAGCCAGCTAAAAAATCAAAAATATTTATTTTATTTTATTTTATTTTATTTTATTTCATTTTATTTATTTTATTTTATTTAATTTTATTTTATTTAATTTTATTTAATTTTATTTTATTTTATTTTATTTTATTTTATTTTATTTTATTTTATTTTATTTTATTTTATTTTATTTTATTTTATTTTATTTTATTTTATTTTATTTTATTTTATTTTATTTTATTTTATTTTATTTTATTTTATTTTATTTTATTTTATTTTATTTTATTTTATTTTATTTTATTTTATTTTATTTTATTTTATTTTATTTTATTTTATTTTATTTTATTTTATTTTATTTTATTTTATTTTATTTTATTTTATTTTATTTTATTTTATTTTATTTATTTTATTTTATTTTATTTTATTTTATTTTATTTTATTTTATTGGTTTTATTTATTTTTTTATTATACTGAAGTTAAGTGATAAATCACAAAACTACATTTAATTACGAGCACTAGTATCTAAGACCTTCAGATTTTTTTTTGCTCCTCTACTAAGAAAACATGCTATTTAAAACAATAAAAATTCACTTCCTGCTCAAAACATCAGTCAAGTTTTCAATTTACAAAATTGTGAAAAATGCAATTAGTTACCTCAGATTCCCTTCATAATGTTTCTTCTATTAAATTTTACACGTTAACTGTAAAATACATTTTCATAAACTCCAAACCACTACATACAAAGTAATTCAATTCACTTTTCAACACTCATAAAATTGTAATTTTTACCATGGGAAATATTTTGGTAGCTCATTAAATTGTTCTTTCAGATTTGACCTGATTTCGTTATATTGTCTGCACCAGTTAGGGGTACCTATGTACGTGCTGTGTTGCTTCCACACACACTCACACAAAAACTTCTCTGCAGCTGACTGCACGTTCTAACTATGGCCACATCGTAAATCAAATATATGAATAGTCTCCTATGATGTTCGCCCCTCACAGTTCCCTGTAACTACTCTCTTGATTTACCTATTCTCTTTGATCCAACAACATTTATTATAGCAGTGCTGCTATGGTATTATTCCCACCGCACCCCACGATTGCTATTTGAGCGTACAGTTGGGCATACTGCGGAAAAGTTGAAAATCAGGAAAAAAGTGAAAATTTGAGTTTGCATTACTCTTGAAT
Source organism: Campiglossa producta (assembly GCA_964058755.1). Taxonomy (NCBI): domain Eukaryota; kingdom Metazoa; phylum Arthropoda; class Insecta; order Diptera; family Tephritidae; genus Campiglossa; species Campiglossa producta. The sequence continues at coordinate 25,398,010 of CAXKVI010000003.1, forward strand.
AAAAAAATATTTCTTTTCTTTGGCAGAACTTCGTTTAGTGATAAAATAACTTCTGACGATTTTAGCAGTGTTGCCACATATTGATATTATATGTATGTTTTTTTGCGTTATTTACATCCAAAAAAATTTACCCACATTTGCCAAATTTTACAAATTATGTTAGTATTAGTATCGTTAGTCCACGTGCCCATCTCTGATTTTTTGTATATTCTCCACCACTGGTGTTAGATGCGGTTTGCTTAATGTTTCCAACGAACTGACTCACCTTTTGTACCATTTACCCTCCCCCCTTTCGGTTCTCTGGTCAGTTGGTTCCCTTTCATTTGAATTTGGTGCAGTCGAACTCAGTTGAAAATGTTGTTATTGCTCGTATAATTTGGTTAAATTTAATGCAGGACTCCCAGTTCGGTTGTTATTTGATCATTTGTAATTGTATGAGGATTCCTGTGTGTGTCACTCCTGTTTGGTTTTGGGTTAATATTATACTACATCTATATGTTTGTGTGGGTTGGTATATTTACTCATTGGTATATTTGCAAGTATAATTGCACATGACTATATAAATAGTCAGTTGCCCCACCACTAAGTAAACCTTATTACGAAAGTAATTCTATACTGTTTGCCACATCATACATTCACATAAACATATTTACATACCTATGTACATATCTACAAATATGTATTTACCTAAATATATATTCTATGATTAAGTCATAGCCATTTTTTATATTTAAAATGAAAACAAATACTTTTGATGTACAAATTATAAAATGAGCGTAAAAGGATTTTATCGTAATGAGCATGAGTTTATTTGTATTTCATTTGCAATGTTTTGAATTCATTTGATATTTGTTTGTTTTTCCTTTATTTAATCTTATGAAAGGGGGATTAATGTCTATTGAGGTTTATAAAGGCAGTCTGGAGTGTTGTGGCGCATATATGTATGCACATTTGTATGGATAAACGGTTATTGATGAGCCAAAATGTAATCTAATTTAACTTAGTTTAATTTAAATTTATTTTATTTTATTTTATTTTATATTATTTTATTATTTTTTTTAATCATTTTTTTTATTATATTTCATTTTAATAATTTTTTTAATTTAAATTTATTATGATTATCTTATTTTATTTATTTTTTTTATTTTGTTTTATTTTATTTTTTTTAATTTTATTTATTTTTTTTTTATTTTTTTTTTGTTTTATTTTATTTTTTTATTTTTTTTATTTTTTGATTTATTATATTTTATTTTTCTTATCTTATTTTATTTAATTTAATTTTATTTTTTTTTATTTTTTTTATTTTATTTTATTTTATTTTTTTTTTAATTTTATTTATTTTTTATTTTATTTTTTTTTTGTTTTATTTTATTTTATTTTATTTTATTTTATTTTATTTTATCTTATCTTATTTTATTTTATTTTATTTTATTTTTTTTTATTTTTTTTTATTTTATTTTATTTTATTTTATTTTATTTTATTTTATTTTATTTTATCTTATCTTATTTTATTTTATTTTATTTAATTTTATTTTTTTTATTTTTTTATTTTATTTTATTTTATTTTATTTTGTTTTATTTTTTTATTTTATTTTATTTTATTTTATTTTGTTTTATTTTATTTTATTTTATTTTATTTTATTTTATTTTATTTTATTTTATTTTGTTTTATTTTATTTTATTTTATTTTATTTTATTTTATTTTATTTTATTTTATTTTATTTTATTTTATTTTATTTTATTTTATTTTATTTTATTTTATTTTATTTTATTTTATTTTATTTTATTTTATTTTATTTTATTTTATTTTATTTTATTTTATTTTATTTTATTTTATTTTATTTTATTTTATTTTATTTTATTTTATTTTATTTTATTTTATTTTATTTTATTTTATTTTATCTTATTTTATTTTATTTTATTTTATTTTATTTTATTATTTTTTTTAATCATTTTTTTTATTATATTTCATTTTATTCATTTTTTTAATTTAAATTTATTATATTTATCTTATTTTATTTATTTTTTATACCCAGCTGTACTTGTACACAGGGTATTATAACTTTGTTAGGATAACGGTTGGTTGTACAGGTATAAAGGAATCGAGATAGATATAGACTTCCATATATCAATATGATCAGGATCGAAAAAAAATTGATTGAGCCATGTCCGTCCGTCTGTCCGTCCGTCCGTCCGTCCGTCCGTCCGTCCGTCCGTCCGTCCGTCCGTCCGTCCGTCCGTCTGTCCGTTAACACGATAACTTGAGCAAATAATGAGATATCTTCACCAAATTTGGCATGCGTACTTATTTGGGTTCAGAATAGATTGCTATTGAAAATGGGTAAAATCGGACCATAACCACGCCCCTTTTTCGATATCGAAAATTTCGAAAAATGTATAAAATGGGTTAATTCAATATTAGAAGCAGCTACAATGATAAAATTTGCAATATGTATTGATTTAGATGTTCTAAGGCCGATTTTATAAAAAAATTTGAAAAGGGGGCGTGGTACCGCCCACGTATATTTGAAGAAATTTTAAAATTTTGACTCTTAATAACTTCAGAACAGTTTATGCTAGTATAACGAAATTTCGTAGAGGACATACTATTGTTGTGGTAAATTCAGCTATAGAAAATAAACGAAATCGCTTCGCGACCACGCCTACTTTTTCACAAAAGTTATATTGAAAGGAGGTGGAAATATTGAAAAGTCCATATCTAATTAACTGATTTCGCTATAATAATATAATTTGGTACATACATCAACTTTCATATTCTTTACATAATTTTTTCAAAATTGTGGAAAAGGGCGTGGCACCGCCCACTTATGAGTCAAGCAATTTTTATTAATTTTAACACCATTAACTATACAAAACAAAGAATAACAGCATTTTATGTGCACAGCTGGGTATGTAATGTTCGGTTTCACCCGAAGTTAGACTTCCTTACTTGTTTTTATTTTGTTTTATTTTATTTTGTTTTGTTTTATATTTTTATTTTATTTTATTTGATATTATTTTACTTTATTTTATTATTTTTTTTAATCATTTTTTTTTATTATATTTCATTTTATTAATTTTTTTAATTTAAATTTATTATATTTATCTTATTTTATTTATTTTTTTTTATTTTGTTTTATTTTTTTTTTTTTAAATTTTATTTTTATTTTTTTTTGTTTTATTTTATTTTGTTTTGTTTTATTTTTTTATTTTATTTTTAGTTTTTGATTTATTTTATTTTATTTAATTTTGTTTTATTTTATTTTTTTATTTTATTTTGTTTTATTTTATTTTATTTTTTTTTTTTAATTTTATTTATTTTTATTTATTTTTTTTTGTTTTATTTTGTTTTGTTTTATTTTATTTTTTTATTTTATTTTTATTTTTTGATTTATTTTATTTTATTTTATTTTATTTATTTTATTTTATTTTATTTTATTTTATTTTATTTTATTTTATTTTATTTTATTTTATTTTATTTTATTTTATTTTATTTTATTTATTTTATTTTATTTTATTTTATTTTATTTTATTTTATTTTATTTTATTTTATTTTATTTTATTTTATTTTATTTTATTTTATTTTATTTTATTTTATTTTATTTTATTTTATTTTATTTTATTTTATTTTATTTTATTTTATTTTATTTTATTTTATTTTATTTTATTTTATTTTATTTTATTTTATTTTATTTTATTTTATTTTATTTTATTTTATTTTATTTTATTTTATTTTATTTTATTTTATTTTATTTTATTTTATTTTATTTTATTTTATTTTATTTTATTTAATTTAATTTTTTTTATTTTTTTTGTTTTATTTTATTTTTATTTTTTTATTTATTTTATTTTATTTTATCTTATCTTATTTTATTTTATTTTATTTTATTTTATTTTATTTTATTTTATTTTATTTTATTTTATTTTATTTTATTTTATTTTATTTTATTTTATTTTATTTTATTTTATTTTATTTTATTTTATTTTATTTTATTTTATTTTATTTTATTTTATTTTATTTTATTTTATTTTATTTTATTTTATTTTATTTTATTTTATTTTATTTTATTTTATTTTATTTTATTTTGTTTTATTTGTTGCTCTTCTTTTTATTGGAAGACGGGCTCTTGAAGAAGTTTTTAGTTCGACAATGATACCATAAGGGATGGTACTAATAATAATTTAGTTTTTAAAATAATTTTATAAAATCAAAACTTATCACCCCTGAGGAAGCTAGGGAGCCTAGCGAAACGTCGGGTTGGAACGATGAGATAAAAGTTTGTTTTTATTTCGTATCAACTTACAATGGTCAAAAAAGCCTAACAAAAATCAAAATTGTTTTATTTTATTTTATTTTATTTTATTTTATTTTATTTTATTTTATTTTATTTTTTTATTTTATTTTATTTTATTTTATTTATTTTATTTTATTTTATTTTATTTTATTTTATTTTATTTTATTTTATTTTATTTTATTTTATTTTATTTTATTTTATTTTATTTTATTTTATTTTATTTTATTTTATTTTATTTTATTTTATTTTATTTTATTTTATTTTATTTTATTTTATTTTATTTATTTTATTTTATTTTATTTTATTTTATTTTATTTTATTTTATTTTATTTTATTTTATTTTATTTTATTTTATTTTATTTTATTTTATTTTATTTTATTTTATTTTATTTTATTTTATTTTATTTTATTTTATTTTATTTTATTTTATTTTGTTTTATTTGTTGCTCTTCTTTTTATTGGAAGACGGGCTCTTGAAGAAGTTTTTAGTTCGACAATGATACCATAAGGGATGGTACTAATAATAATTTAGTTTTTAAAATAATTTTATAAAATCAAAACTTATCACCCCTGAGGAAGCTAGGGAGCCTAGCGAAACGTCGGGTTGGAACGATGAGATAAAAGTTTGTTTTTATTTCGTATCAACTTACAATGGTCAAAAAAGCCTAACAAAAATCAAAATTGTTTTATTTTATTTTATTTTATTTTATTTTATTTATTTTATTTTATTTTATTTTATTTTATTTTATTTTGTTTTGTTTTATTTTATTTTATTTTATTTTATTTTATTTTATTTTATTTTATTTTATTTTATTTTATTTTATTTTATTTTATTTTATTTTATTTTATTTTATTTTATTTTATTTTATTTTATTTTATTTTATTTTATTTTATTTTATTTTATTTTATTTTATTTTATTTTATTTTATTTTATTTTATTTTATTTTATTTTACTTTATTTTATTTGTTTCTCTTCTTTTTATTGGAAGACGAGCTCTTGAAGAAGTTTTTAGTTCGACAATGATACCATAAGGGATGGTACTAATAATAATTTAGTTTTTAAAATAATTTTATAAAATCAAAACTTATCACCCCTGAGGAAGCTAGGGAGCCTAGCGAAACGTCGGGTTGGAACGATGAGATAAAAGTTTGTTTTTATTTCGTATCAACTTACAATGGTCAAAAAAGCCTAACAAAAATCAAAATTGTTTTATTTTATTTTATTTTATTTTATTTTATTTTTTTATTTTATTTTTATTTTTTGATTTATTTTATTTTGTTTTATTTTATTTTATTTTATTTTATTTTATTTTATTTTATTTTATTTTATTTTATTTTATTTTATTTTATTTTATTTTATTTTATTTTATTTTATTTTATTTTATTTTATTTTATTTTATTTTATTTTATTTTATTTTATTTTATTTTATTTTATTTTATTTTATTTTATTTTATTTTATTTTATTTTATTTTATTTTATTTTATTTTATTTTATTTTATTTTATTTTATTTTATTTTATTTTATTTTATTTTATTTTATTTTATTTTATTTTATTTTATTTTATTTTATTTTATTTTTTATTTTATTTTATTTTATTTTATTTTATTTTATTTTATTTTATTTTATTTTATTTTATTTTATTTTATTTTATTTTATTTTATTTTATTTTATTTTATTTTATTTTATTTTATTTTATTTTATTTTATTTTATTTTATTTTATTTTATTTTATTTTATTTTAGTTTATTTTATTTTATTTTATTTTATTTTTTTTAATTTTATTTAATTTAATTTAATTTAATTTAATTTTATTTTATTTTATTTTCTTTTATATTATTTTTTTTTATTTTATTTTATTTTATTTTATTTTGTTGTCTTCTTTTTATTGGAAGACGGGCTCTTGAAAAGAACTAACAATTTCCGATACATTTTAATTTCTGAGACGGAAAAATTAATTACCTCGAGAAACAACCCAGCACATTAAAACAAAGTAAATACTTTGCCAGAAATGCTTTTGAGTTAGTCACGAAAATTCGAAGCAACTGAAAATTGAATACCAAACCAAATTCCGAGAGGTGATTTAGACTGAAAACGATTTTCTGTTGCATTTTAAACCCAATTCATTTACTATTGTAAGTAATGAAAAGGTAGATTTTCAAAAGCCACATACTTTTTCTCATAAGTTGGCTTCAGCCGCAGCTTTCGATGTAAATTGAAATTTTTCGTTTTAATTTCCCAAAACCTCAATGCCACTTTGAGCGCTCAACCGTGAGGAGCTTCATTGTAACTAAAGCTTTATGCCGTGCACACATACATACTTGTCTACATACAAATGCCGTTACACCAACGCACATACATGCAATCAATTGAAGCTTCTGCTCTGTGCTGTGTTTGGGTGGTGGGCGAAGCAAATTAATTTCGAATTTTAACAAAGAGCCAAAGCAAAAAGTCAAATTTACAAATGCGGTTAGTAATTTTGGGCGCCAAATAAGTGCCAACAACAACAAGAACAAAAGTGTACATAGTTTTAGTTGACATGAGTGTGCGAGGTAAGGGAATTGCATTGTTGTAAAGGCCAAATAGTCGTAATGTTCCTTGGGATTAAAACTCATCGTTTTGTGCTTTCGATTTGCCCGCTCGTCTCACTTATGAAAAGCAATTCCAATCAGCACACAATAGATATTGCACTTACATGCCAACGTACGACGTTCGACGAGGGCACTTGTGTTGAGTGGAGCAAATGCATGTGTAGGTGTATGGGGGGCATTCCATGATATCGTAAGGATGTGTTTGAGATGAGGATTGTACAGGCGCAGAATATAATGTAAATAGGTCTATTACCCTTTCTTAGAAGGGCAATCCAATTTTGCAAATTTTATGCCATTTAAAAATAATACAAAATCGATATGAGTGGCAACCCTCTGAAAATAACCTTAGAGCAGTTTGAATAGGAGAGTCAAAAGTTTATCGAAACAGTTGCAAATATTTTTAATGGAATACAACGTAATATACCTTTCGTCTGATTACCCTTATGGCATATATCATTCTAATAAAAAAATCAGGAATCTGGCAGCTCCGGGATTGCAGCAAACAATTTATATACGAGAAATTTATGGAAATATATCAATAAAATAAATAAATATGGAATTAGGTGGTAACCCAACGAAGAGATTTTTTTTATTCAAACACTCTACAAAGAAATATTTTGATTGAAATGCGACTTGAAATAACTTTGATTCAATATCCATATTCAAACATGTGGCAACTCCGTTAAGACAACCTAAGTGGCAATAACAGGAGAACTAGGATTTTGGCATACATTCTGTATACGAGCTGTCATTGAAATATGTCAGGCCGTTTTCAAGATATCAGAGGATATAGGAAAGGATTAGGAGGCAACACTACACAGAAATTTTGGGTTTGAAGGCGGTTTGGCTTCAACAAAATATTTTACTGAAATGGGACTGACATACCATTCTTTTAAAATCAATGTTGGCATATCTCATTTAATTTTTTTTATATAAAATATGTGGCAACCCCGTGAAGACATCCTAGTGGCAGACCCCCTTAGATAGGAAAGCTAGAACTGTAGCAAAAAAATCTTTTTATTAAAACACTTTCTTAAAAATATTCCTGGTCGTTTTTAAGATAACAAAAGATAAAGAGCAGAGTATATATATCTAATGTAATTAGGTAGCAACACTACGTAAACACCGCTGTTTTGAAAAAGTAAAAAAAATTCCTCCGCCAAGAAGTAAGCTCGTACACGTCCCTTAATACCAAACCAAATCTTTGAAATTTTAAGGGTGCCTTACAAGGCGAGATCACCTCGAGTCATAAGAGCTATTCGGAATGATTAAAAAGCTCCACAGAACTCCTAAGAGTCCATCTCATTTTTGATATAAAGAGAAAAGTCCGTAAAACTGTCAGTTTTTTTACGTAGGATACCCCTTCGTAGCTGAGTCACAGAAGATCTAACGGTAGGTCGGCTAGTGGACTCTGAAAAAGTAGATCACAGATACGCCGATGGATTAGTGCAACTAGGTACACTCCGCTACAAATTATCCAGTATGATAAATTATCTATCAGGTAGAACCCTGTCTTACAATTCATCAACTGTATGCAGACATAGCTGGTAATGGGCTAGCATTTTTTATGATACCGAGCCTGCTCTTTGAGAACTCAGGTCAGAAACGATAACGTTCGGTGTGGTGTTTAGTGCACACACCGGACCTGGTGAGTCGTTTCGTTTCCTTAATAAGGGGCCGGATTATCGTAACACAAGTATCTTAAGACGAGAGGGTCGATGAGCTAGCTCGTCGTGGTTCTTTATGTCTCAGAAGAAGTGAAGACGATCCCATAAAGCGTTCAGCAGAATCAGTCCGTCAGCACGTCGAAATAACTGACAGCAAAGTATACTGCGGGTGTTTGTATGAGTAACGCCAGATACGACGGATACGTCAAAATAGAATTTTCTCAAAAATTGACGTACGTCACGCAACTGACGTATTGGCGGACTGATTCTGTTTCCCGCTTAACCACTGGGACCCTTCAAAGACCGTATCTCTCAGCCCTACCTTAAGGAGACTGTCCTGCAGAGTTTCTAAAATTCTGCGGAGCCTTTAATTGAGCTTTAATCAAGATTAATATAAAGGGGTTGGTTATTCAAGTTTGTTGCGGCCCTAATCGGAGCCGGACTGTTATATAATAGCTCATGTCGCATCCGCAACCATCCGCTGGCGGAAGGCACTGGCGAAGAAGAGTCAATATTTCTAGGGGTAGAAGAGTAGGTCGCCTCCCCGTTGGTGCACCCTGGGTAACGCTAAATGACCTACATGGCCTACACGGCTAGTTTCTTGTATTGTCGGTTCTACGAGAACGGTACCAATACTTGTGCTGTCTTATATCGTCCCGGCGAAGAGCAATACACTCGAGGTAACCCTGCGTGACATTTAGGCAGGGCTACACCTCGTTACAACAACAACAACAACAACAACAACAACAACAAGAATCAAAACGCATTTTTGTAGAACCTCTTCGAGCTCAAGGATTTTAAGACCAGGTATGTCAGTTTTCTTATAATGCCTTTAATGACCATTAATTGAGGCAGGGTGTAATCAAGGGAAGTGCATCGTAAAAAAGGGCCCTTCGTTACTCATAGCCAAGCGTCATAGCTCCCCTTTTAATAACTTAAAATGTTAGTAAACTCCCCGGAAGCCTTAAACTGGATAAGGCACGTCAACAACGTATTTGAATGTCATAAAAGTCGCCGAATAGACATGGAATTGCCCAAATATATATAAATCTATGATTTGGTGTATATTGTGTCAGCTTATTGTCTTTTCCCCAGCATGAATACTTCATTCTCGTTATACTTATGTGTGTGTGTGTGTATGTGGCTGTGTATCTACATAGAGAAGAGCTTGATTAGGTACTCACCGACATTGCCTTCGCCACGTGCCGTTGCACTCACAGCAAGCAACACCAGCAATTGCAACAACAACACGCCATGCTTTGCTGTTTTTGTTGTTGGTTGATGCAACAATTTAAGCTTTGCAAGCAAGTAGCAGCGCCAGCTGGAGGTTACATCCACCTGCTGTTGCTGCTTCCGCTCTTCCGCCCAACGCCTTAGTTGCTGTTGGGGTAATTGCTGGCATTGTGCCGATATTTTCAGTGCTTCAAGTGCTAGTGGTTGTTGTTGTTGTGGCTGCTGCTGCTCTTCTTCTACCACCTTCTCTTTCTGCTGCTGATGCTTTGGATGACTTTGTTGTTGTTGTGATTGTTGTTGTTGCTGTCGTTGTAGTTGCTTAAAACATTGTTGATTTAATGAGTGCTGCTGCTCAGTTTGCCCCCACTGCTGTTCTGGTTGTTGTTGTTGTTGTCGTTGTGGTTGTACATTGCATGCCATCATAATGGGCCCACCTAGTAAGAGTACAAAAAAAAAACAAAAAGAATGTGTTAAAGATGGTATATGCGCCAAATGTGCTAGATAAGCTTAAATTAAGATGCAAGAAATAATGCATTGGCATGTGAAGGCAGCATCTGAGGGAGGTGGGAGACAGAAGAATCACTGCACAGCTAATGTGCGAATTCGTTGAAAAAAGCTCAAATGCCTGTAAGCAGGCTATAAAATATTCCCAGTAAATGAGTTTTTATTGCTGCTAGCGTAGCACTCCTTGATGTGTGGGAAAGTATTCGTGGACTGTTACATATTTGTGGGAGTTTTATGTTTACTAAGATAAGTGTTCAAATAAAAAGGAATAAAAAAAAAATTAAATTAAAAAAATAAAATAAAGCAAAAAAATAAAGTGAAATAAAATAAAATAAAATAAAACAAAATAAAATAAAATAACATAAAATAAAAATAAAATAAAATAAAATAAAATAAAATAAAATAAAATAAAATAAAATAAAATAAATAAAATAAAATAAAATAAAATAAAATAAAATAAAAAATAAAATAAAATAAAATAAAATAAAATAAAATAAAATAAAATAAAATAAAATAAAATAAAATAAAAATAAAATAAA
>CAXKVI010000003.1:25411335-25413835 GCA_964058755.1 Campiglossa producta
TATTTTATTTTATTTTATTTTATTTTATTTTATTTTATTTTATTTTATTTTATTTTATTTTATTTTATTTTATTTTATTTTATTTTATTTTATTTTATTTTATTTTATTTTATTTTATTTTATTTTATTTTATTTTATTTTATTTTATTTTATTTTATTTTATTTTATTTTATTTTATTTTATTCCAATGAAGGGTCCATACACATGTGTATGTGTGTGCGCATGTAGGACGCAATATTGCGCACAAGGACACAGCACATATGAGAACATTGTTGAATCGTGGGCGAACTGGCTACTTAAGAAATTTCAAATAGCCAGAAACGATTATCGAGGCCATGATAACAATTGGCGAATTTCGCATTGTTAGCCAAAAAGGGATGCAAAAATCTGAGTTCGAACAACTAGAAAAATTCGAGATATGTACTGGTGAAAGTTTATTTTGTATGACTAAATATATAGCTTGAAACTATGATAGCTGAAACTGGCTGACATCAGAATTCCTATCTTAGTTCTCGAATGTTCACTTTCAGACATCCCTATCCGCAACCCATCCTGTATGTCCCAACTCCACATTCGCAACAGCCCAATTCTTCTTAGATATATGTATGAGCGTTTGAATGCATATTTATTTCACTGAAGAAACTATCTTATATATTTTTCCTCCAGCCGTATGTGCCTGTAGCGGTTTTATTATTCACAGCATCCGTTTCTTTTGTTAAATTTATATTTCCTAGCTGGTTGCACAATTAAGTGACGTTATTTGTTATTATTATCATATGTTTAACTTTAACTGTTATTGCTCACATCTGTTGTTCTAATATGTTTGTATAAGCTCAGCACTTGATTTTATTGCAGGATGCTTACATACATATATCTCTGTCTGCAAGAAACAACAGCTAAAGTCTATTTTGGATATTTTAGCACAGACTTATACATAAGTCAAAATATGAGCACTGATGTTAGAATAACTGTACATTTTAACTTGGTATACCCAGCGTACTAGTACTAATACAAGAGTAGATATTAGAATTTTGTCCACGTAACGGTACTACGTAACGGCCCAAAATAATCGAGATAGATAAAGAGTTCCATATATGAACGTCCTTAGGTTGAAAAGAGGAGTTCATTATGGCATGTCCGTCTGTCTGTCCGTCCGTGTACACGACAACTTGAGTAAAAATTTAGACATTTCCATGAAATTTGGTATACAGGTCACTTTCTGGCCAAGGTAGGTTGCTATTGAAAATGGGCGAAATGGGATGATAACCGAAAACCGAAAATTTCGAAAATCATATAAATTGACATAATTCGGTAACGGTAATGGCTAAAATGTTATAATTTTATAGGTGAATCCCCCTGGTCATTCTCTTATGATTTTTCCATACAATTTTTATAGCAAGCGTGGCACCGCCCACTTTTAGAGGAGGCTTTTTTTTAAATTTGACTGGTCGTAACTTTGAAACTGATTACGATAGAATGATGGAATTTGGCACAAAGCATACTAGCATCGTTGGGAGTATACCTGATGAAATTGGATAAAATTGCTCTCCATCCACGCCCACTTTCGATATCGAAAGCTTCGAAAATTCGAAATCAATTGATATAATTCGGGAACGGAAATGGCTAAAATGATATAGTTTGGTAGGAAAACCCCGTAGTCAGAATTTAATGTTCGGTTTACCCGAACTTATTATTTGTTTTATTTTATCTTATTTTATTTTATTTTTCTAATTTTTTTTACTTAATTATTTTTTTATTACATTTTATTAAATGTAGTTTAAATTAGTTTGATTAAATTAAATTTTAAGTATTTAATTTCATTTAATTATTTTAATTTAATTTAATGTTATTTTATTAAAGCTTGATGTTATGGTCATTTTAGTTATACAGTAGAAAATTTCATGGACTATTTGACCGATCGAATAATTTATTTAAATTATTCTATTTTGTTATTAACGAACAAATTTATTTTATTTTATTTCGTTTTTTTTTTAATTTTTATTTCATTTAATTTAATTTCATTTAATTCGGTTTTATTTAAATTTAAATTAATTTTATTTTATTTTATTTTATTTTATTTTATTTTATTTTATTTTATTTTATTTTATTTTATTTTATTTTATTTTATTTTATTTTATTTTATTTTATTTTATTTTATTTTATTTTATTTTATTTTATTTTATTGTATTTTATTTTATTTTATTATATTTTATTTTATTTTATTTTATTTTATTTTATTGTATTTTATTTTATTTTATTTTTATTTTATTTCATTTTATTTTTTTTAAATTTATTTAATTTGATTTTATTTAAATTTAAATTTCTTTTATTTTATTTCATCTAATTTTATTTTTTTAATTTTATTTTATTTTATTTTTATTTTATTTCATTTTATTTTTTGTTTTATTATATTTTTTTTATTTCATTTTATTTTTTTTAATTTAAATTTATTTAATTTGATTTTATTTAAATTTAAATTTCTTTTATTTTATTTCATCTA
>CAXKVI010000003.1:25423835-25438835 GCA_964058755.1 Campiglossa producta
ACCCTGGTCCACATTTTGAGCGATATCTCCAAAACCTTTTCAAATGCATTTATTTTCTAAGTTCCAAATTTAATTTTATTATGTCCAGCCGTTATCAAAATAGATGCTAGCATAGATGAAGCAAAGTCCAAATGACGTGTGGCCTTCCCCTTTCGTTTGATACCAATATTGTGCGAATATTCCAAATTTTACCCGAAAACACATTTGTCCGATAACTTTGTTATCGATATATATATCGAAATGAACCAAAGCGTAAATGGAAGCTGTGGTCTTTCTCTTTCGTTTGATACCAATTTTGTGCGAATATTTCAAAGTTAACCCGAAACCACATTTCGACCGATAAATCTGTTATCGATAAATATATCGAATTGAACCAAAGTCCAAATATATTTTTACTACATTTTGACCGGTAACTCTGTTATCGATAAATATATCGCAATTTTATGATGCCTGTTACCGATTTTATACTACTAAGAATTTGTCTGCAAAATTTCGTAAAGATCGGGAAATTGGTTCTGACGTTAAAGAACCGCAAATATCCGTAGTCCCTCACAAACTTACGTTTTTAAATATTAGCAACAGTAAGATGAAGTTGGATTTTTGTTCGTATCTCTCTAACTAAGTAAATTCCTAACCGATTTTAATTATTTTTATTTTAAAATATCAATAACAACCGTCGTTCATATGCGTTTGCGTTCCGAGCAACTATGCTCTCACGCAATGGAACATCTACGTATATGCCGCCAAACATAAAAAGCAATATTGAATTATGGTTCCTTGAGGCCAGAAAAATGGGTGAATTTTAAGGAACATTTTTTTTTTTGTTACATCTGCCCATCTCTTTACGAATCACCCTCTGGAGAGAGAGCCTAGCATGACCCTAAAAATCTGATTTCAGATTCGAATTCAGCACAGCCAAAAGCTTCTGAAACAGTTGAGAAACCCCTTGGGATTTTCAAAAACTTCAATTTTGTTGTACAGTGTAATTTGCTGTGTATTTTTCTTCACTGTGAGAAAGTACTCTGACCACTAATTCTAAGAGAAAATATAACCAAACCTGGATCAAGACCCTCATTGGAAGGTGAAATTAGAGCAAAGACTGAACTTGAGGTCAAAAACTATTTCAAGTGCAAACCTCAAAACTGGAGTCGTGCCTAAACCGAAACCAAACATACAACCACAACTGAATTGAATTCCAGAACCCCTAACGGAACGACACTGGCACCAAACAATGGGAGCAAAAATGAATTATGGACCAAAACTATTACTGATACACAATGACGGGCCAAACCTCAAGCTGGATCACGAGCTGAAGCCATAACAGAAACTAAGACAAACGGGTCGTCCCTCGCAAACTCTCCGAGTGTATTTCTGCAAAAACAAAGCTTCTCAGCGAAAATTCAAATGCTTACACGTGCCGTTAGGAGTCGGCAAATTGAAAAGCAGCACACAACAAATTGGAGGATCCAAAATCCAAAACCTCCCGTAGCTTAAGCTCATACGAATATCCAAACTATAGCCCAAAGGGTAAAGAAAACCAAATCAATAAGACCGAAACTAAGAGATAAACTGAAACCACAACCAAAAATGGATCACAAATTTCAAATGAACTACTTGAACTATGGAAAATTTTCATCAAATTTATAGGGTTTATTGAGAATGAAAAAATACTGAGAAACCAAAACGAGTACTAAAGTAAAGTCACTGCCAACCAGAGCTAGCCATGGTGAACACACAATCACAAATTAGTGCTGTGCAATACCAAAAATGACTATGGGTTAGAGTAGGCAGAAAAATAACAACGCATTTCGACACAAATTAACACCTCAACATGGGTAGAAAAAAAACAACGCTGAATAAAATTGCCCACTTTTTTACCCACTTTTTTGGTAAGCGTGACCCAGTAATTTCCCAATATTTTATGCGCTGCTGGTTAGCAGGCTTTGTACTTCCGAACATAAGGTGGTATTTGTTTCCTTTAAGAATCAAATGTAAGAACACGTCTTTTGAATCCCTTCCCAACATTTTTGGACTAAAACAAACTATTTAAACTACTTCATTTTGGTGAGCTAGTTCGAAATCTCTGATCACTTCAATGAACTAAAATTCTCAACTTCAGCTTAGCCGACAATATCTTCAAACAGAATAAAATTCAATTTTAGAAAAGGAATAACTGTTGCGGATCCTGAAGAAGCAATCAAAGGTAGAGAACCGAAAGACAATAGGTAATGAGAAAAATATAAACTTAACAGCCAAACTACGCAACGAAGGTATTGGGGCGGAAGAGACAATCTGAATCTGTAAGTACTTTAATAAAAGGGTGGGAAAGATCGAACGGCTACAGAAACTGTCCTTACCTCCTGATAGCCGAAGCACTGAGTTTTATTCAGTTATAAAGGAAACACTTCTGGAAATGGTAAAGCTTTGAGGGATGATTGATTTCCAGCCGACGAAACATTAGATAAAGTCATAGTTAAAAACATGATCTGCTACTGACACTTGACCCCAAAAACGACTTTTTACCCATAGTGTAACGACAATATGAAAAATATGCCGCTTAGGTAAATGCATTGAATGCATTTTTTGTGCAAAATTTCGCTAATAGCGGACAACTGCGTTGGTGTTTGTCGAGCTTCTAATTGTCCAAATTAAAACAACAACAACAGCAGCAATGATAAAACGAACAACAAAAAAATATTCCCAGTAAATGCGTGCGTTGCTTTTATTTGCAGATGCAGCAGTTTTCTAAAGTTTCTAGGCAGAGATGGGCGCGTGCATGATTTTTGCTGCACGACACCACACGGTCACGAAACAGAATTTCGAAAGTAGGCACTAACATGCACGGGAAAAAACAGTAACATACGCACGAAAAAAATTAAACTTTATTGTTTCTTTATGAAAATTTATCACATTGGTCCGTAGAACATTTTCCACACTGGCGATTTTGATTAAAAAAGAACATATCTTAGCTAAAAATGGAATTTTCGTTTATGTTTTTTTTTTTTTTTGGATTCCAGACTCAGCACGATCACGACACGAAATCGCATTTTCGAACACGATCACATGGGCACACGCGTACGTGTTTCGTGTCACGCCCAAAAACACGCACGACTCCCATCTCTATTTCCAAGTACTGTTGGCTAAGCTAAAAAAGTAAAGTGCACAACTACTGTCAGTTGACAGTTCTGCAATTGCTGCCACTATCGCAGCAACTTTAAGCAAACAAAAAATAGAAAAACTCTCGACGCTGTCATTTGCTTGTCGCCTGCAGGCTAACTTGGCGCGTATTTGTTACTGTCTAGCGAAAAGGAATAATATTTTTTTTTTTATATATTTACAATTTTTTGCCGTTCATTTTTTTATGGTCGCAATGATAGTGACAATTTTTTGCTGATTTTTCCTATAATTTTAAAATATGTATTTTTTTATACATTTCATGAACATGAAATGGTATTATAACTTTGGTCCGATGTTTGTAAGTATGAGAAGAAGAAGAGATAGACCCACTAATAAGTATACCGTTATGATCAGGACGATGAGCTGATTCCATTTAGCCATGTCTCTCTGAAATTAGGTATGGAGGCGTTATTTTATATGAGAATACTCATTTGTCGGAACCAGCAAGATCGGACCAAAACTACTCATTGCTCCCATACAATCGATTGTTCCGATAAACGGATTTTGGGCTATAACTCCTGTAATTAAACAGGTAGGACCGTGAAATTTGGTAAGTATTTCTCTTTTAGAATGTGGAATGTCGATGTTAAAAATCAATGAGATTGGACCAATATAACACACCGCCCCATACAATCGATAGTTGCGATAATTTCGGTATGACCTAATGTTAAATTCACACAGGCTGTACTGTGGATCGAAAAGTGTAAATCGTGACGCTTATTCATGAAAGGTATATAGCCTTCGGCACAGCCGAAGACAGCTTTCCTCACTTGTTTTTATTCATAATTTATCTCCTATTAATTTTTACTTCCTCACATTTATTACAGTTTTATCGTTGATTCATTAATATTGTTCTTCTTATTTTGCTCTGTAATTAATTTCCAGGTAATGTTTTTTTACCCGCTTATATTTTATTTTTTTTACAATTTCCTTTTTATCAAATGTGCCACATCAGTGATGGAAAAAACCAACTTTATCCTCAGTAGCGTGAAAAATCTTAAAATTTCTTGGCCGGAAACAATTTGCTTGAGTTTCCGGTAGCGCATTGGCATCGAGCTGGCTGCTGCAGGGTTGCCACTTTGCTTCTCTACAAAACATTGTGCGCTTAATCTGTAAAGAGAGTTGTCCTCGAATAATCTCTTTTGGATACAAATGGTCTACAATTGTGCCCAACACATGCCTTACGGGTAGAGTTGGAGATTAGTCAGACTAATATCCACAATTGCCTCATTTAGAACAACGCTGTAATTAGACGCTGGCAAGTATATGTAAGTAGTTGCTGGGATCTTGGTAGACACCTGAGCGCGATTTTCGGTGAAGGCAATGTAAGAACTCTATTTTTTGCCTTCACCGAGAATCGAACTCAGGTGTCTTGAGAGTAGTATACATTTATACCCGTTCTGCTATAAAAAGGGTACAATTAGCCTCTTCGTAGGACTTGCTCGAACAAATGCGATCACTTTATTCCATATAAAGAGATTAAGCGCAAATGGCCGTAATACAACAATTCCATTGTTGTAAACAAATATATATATATATGTGACAGCAGAGAGTACGCATCTCGCGAATGTCAGACTTGACATAAAACCAAAAAGTCCAACACTTGCGCAAAATGTGACATAGTGATGTCGCTGCTGCTAAGCAAATAGTTCACGAGTAAAAAGAATAGAAAGGGCAAATTTGGTGCTCACAAAAATAATACGACGTTGGCCGATTGGCTAGCAACGCGTTGCCTAATTCATACTGATGAGTGGAGCTAGCAATTCCCAAAATCGATCTTTGAAAATATAGCGTGTGACCCAAAAAAAAAATAATTTTTTCTATTCTAACCAAAAATTGTAATTATTAATATAAATTATTAAAAATTAAAAACTAACAGCATGAACTTATTGCTAGGCCTCACGCTCGCAATTACAATGTCGTTTAAATACAAAGGCCGTAATACAACAATTACATTGTTGTAACCAAATATATATTCAAAATAAAATAAAATCAAATAGAATAAAAAAATTCAATTATATAAAATTAAAAAAAAAAATCTTTAAAAATTCAAAAATAAAAAATTAAATAAAGTAAAATAAAAAAGGAAATTACTGGAATTGAAATAAAATAATTAAAATATATATAATAAAATAAAGTACAAACAAAAAACAGAAAACGAAATATTGGCTATTTTTATCAAAAGTTTTGGATATTTCGCTAATTTATCTGAATCTCCACAAAAAATATTTGATGGCAACCTTGCTGATAGAAAAAGTTCCTCTGGCTTGTCAGCTCATTTGCCAAGAACATAGCCGAATTTAATACTTGAACATAAAATTTTAAGAGTGTGTAAGTAATAGCAAAAAAAAAGTTTACTCGAAAAGGAAGTAAAGTCAAATAAGCAGATTGTTACTACATAAATTAATACTAATGAAATGTGCACGAACTACAAGGAAAGCTCGTAAGCTATCTAGAAAATGTTCATTTATTTAGGAACTTTTCGCTTTGTTGAACTAGCAAAAGGTTTTAACGCAAACTGCAAACTACAGCAATTCTTTAAGAGTATAATATATAATGTACCTAGTATAAACAAAGCAATGTGTTTAAATGCTTTTGAAATTGCTTTAATATGGAAATTTTACAGCAAATAGAAGAAAATAATAAAATTCTTAGCATCAAATTACTTAAATGGGACTTACGGTTTTTATACCTTTCATGAACATGAAATGGTATTATAACTTTGGTCCGATGTTTGTAAATATGAGAAGAAGAAGAGATAGACCCATCAATAAGTATACCGAAATGATCAGGATGACGAGATGAGTTGATTTAGCCATGTCCGTCTGTCCGTCTGTCCGTCTGTCCGTCTGTCCGTCTGTCCGTCTGTCTGTTTGAACGCAAACTAGTCCCTCAATTTTTGAGATATCTGGCTGAAATTTTGTATGTGGCCACCATTTTGTAATATAGGAATCATTTGTCGGAACTGACATGATCGGACCAGTATAACATATAGCCCCCATACAACCGATTGTTCAGATATAAGGTTTTTTGGCCAAAACTTCCGCAATTAAAAAGTTAGAAACGTAAAATTTCGCAACTCGAGTACTTTCTATTTATGTAGTGTATATAGTGAAAATCAACCAGATCGGGCAAATGTAACATATAGCCCCCATACAACCGATTGTTCAGATATAAGGTTTTTTGGCCAAAACTTCTGCAATTAAAAAGTTAGGAACGTAAAATTTTGCAGCTCGAGTACTTTCTATTTATGTAGTGTATATAGCGAAAATCAACCAGATCGGGCAAATGTAACATATAGCCCCCATACAACCGATTGTTCAGATATAAGGTTTTTTGGCCAAAACTTCTGCAATTTAAAAGTTAGGAACGAAAAATTTTGCAACTCGAGTACTTTCTATTTATGTAGTGTATATAGTGAAAATCAACAAGATCGGGCAAATGTAACATATAGCCCCCATACAACCGATTGTTCAGATATAAGGTTTTTTGGCCAAAACTTCTGCAATTAAAAAGTTAGGAACGTAAAATTCTGCAACTCGAGTACTTTCTATTTATGTAGTGTATAAAGTGAAAATCAACCAGATCGGGCAAATGTAACATATAGCCCCCATACAACCGATTGTTCAGATATAAGGTTTTTTGGCCAAAACTTCTGCAATTAAAAAGTTACGAACGAAAAATTTTGCAACTCGAGTACTTTCTATTTATGTAGTGTATATAGTGAAAATCAACCAGATCGGGCAAATGTAACATATAGCCCCCATACAACCGATTGTTCAGATATAAGGTTTTTTGGCCAAAACTTCTGCAATTAAAAAGTTAGGAACGTAAAATTTTGCAGCTCGAGTACTTTCTATTTATGTAGTGTATATAGCGAAAATCAACCAGATCGGGCAAATGTAACATATAGCCCCCATACAACCGATTGTTCAGATATAAGGTTTTTTGGCCAAAACTTCTGCAATTAAAAAGTTAGGAACGTAAAATTCTGCAACTCGAGTACTTTCTATTTATGTAGTGTATAAAGTGAAAATCAACCAGATCGGGCAAATGTAACATATAGCCCCCATACAACCGATTGTTCAGATATAAGGTTTTTTGGCCAAAACTTCTGCAATTAAAAAGTTACGAACGTAAAATTTTGCAACTCGAGTACTTTCTATTTATGTAGTGTATATAGTGAAAATCAACCAGATCGGGCAAATGTAACATATAGCCCCCATACAACCGATTGTTCAGATATAAGGTTTTTTGGCCAAAACTTCTGCAATTAAAAAGTTACGAACGTAAAATTTTGCAACTCGAGTACTTTCTATTTATGTAGTGTATATAGTGAAAATCAACAAGATCGGGCAAATGTAACATATAGCCCCCATACAACCGATTGTTCAGATATAAGGTTTTTTGGCCAAAACTTCTGCAATTAAAAAGTTAGGAACGTAAAATTTTGCAACTCGAGTACTTTCTATTTATGTAGTGTATATAGTGAAAATCAACCAGATCGGGCAAATGTAACATATAGCCCCCATACAACCGATTGTTCAGATATAAGGTTTTTTGGCCAAAACTTCCGCAATTAAAAAGTTAGAAACGTAAAATTTTGCAACTCGAGTACTTTCTATTTATGTAGTGTATATAGTGAAAATCAACAAGATCGGGCAAATGTAACATATAGCCCCCATACAACCGATTGTTCAGATATAAGGTTTTTTGGCCAAAACTTCTGCAATTAAAAAGTTAGGAACGTAAAATTTTGCAACTCGAGTACTTTCTATTTATGTAGTGTATATAGTGAAAATCAACCAGATCGGGCAAATGTAACATATAGCCCCCATACAACCGATTGTTCAGATATAAGGTTTTTTGGCCAAAACTTCCGCAATTAAAAAGTTAGAAACGTAAAATTTTGCAACTCGAGTACTTTCTATTTATGTAGTGTATATAGTGAAAATCAACAAGATCGGGCAAATGTAACATATAGCCCCCATACAACCGATTGTTCAGATATAAGGTTTTTTGGCCAAAACTTCTGCAATTAAAAAGTTAGGAACGTAAAATTTTGCAACTCGAGTACTTTCTATTTATGTAGTGTATATAGTGAAAATCAACAAGATCGGGCAAATGTAACATATAGCCCCCATACAACCGATTGTTCAGATATAAGGTTTTTTGGCCAAAACTTCTGCAATTAAAAAGTTACGAACGTAAAATTTTGCAACTCGAGTACTTTCTATTTATGTAGTGTATATAGTGAAAATCAACAAGATCGGGCAAATGTAACATATAGCCCCCATACAACCGATTGTTCAGATATAAGGTTTTTTGGCCAAAACTTCTGCAATTAAAAAGTTAGGAACGTAAAATTTTGCAACTCGAGTACTTTCTATTTATGTAGTGTATATAGTGAAAATCAACCAGATCGGGCAAATGTAACATATAGCCCCCATACAACCGATTGTTCAGATATAAGGTTTTTTGGCCAAAACTTCCGCAATTAAAAAGTTAGAAACGTAAAATTTTGCAACTCGAGTACTTTCTATTTATGTAGTGTATATAGTGAAAATCAACAAGATCGGGCAAATGTAACATATAGCCCCCATACAACCGATTGTTCAGATATAAGGTTTTTTGGCCAAAACTTCTGCAATTAAAAAGTTAGGAACGTAAAATTTTGCAACTCGAGTACTTTCTATTTATGTAGTGTATAAAGTGAAAATCAACCAGATCGGGCAAATGTAACATATAGCCCCCATACAACCGATTGTTCAGATATAAGGTTTTTTGGCCAAAACTTCTGCAATTAAAAAGTTACGAACGTAAAATTTTGCAACTCGAGTACTTTCTATTTATGTAGTGTATATAGTGAAAATCAACCAGATCGGGCAAATGTAACATATAGCCCCCATACAACCGATTGTTCAGATATAAGGTTTTTTGGCCAAAACTTCCGCAATTAAAAAGTTAGAAACGTAAAATTTTGCAACTCGAGTACTTTCTATTTATGTAGTGTATATAGTGAAAATCAACCAGATCGGGCAAATGTAACATATAGCCCCCATACAACCGATTGTTCAGATATAAGGTTTTTTGGCCAAAACTTCCGCAATTAAAAAGTTAGAAACGTAAAATTTTGCAACTCGAGTACTTTCTATTTATGTAGTGTATATAGTGAAAATCAACAAGATCGGGCAAATGTAACATATAGCCCCCATACAACCGATTGTTCAGATATAAGGTTTTTTGGCCAAAACTTCTGCAATTAAAAAGTTAGGAACGTAAAATTTTGCAACTCGAGTACTTTCTATTTATGTAGTGTATATAGTGAAAATCAACAAGATCGGGCAAATGTAACATATAGCCCCCATACAACCGATTGTTCAGATATAAGGTTTTTTGGCCAAAACTTCTGCAATTAAAAAGTTAGGAACGTAAAATTTTGCAACTCGAGTACTTTCTATTTATGTAGTGTATATAGTGAAAATCAACCAGATCGGGCAAATGTAACATATAGCCCCCATACAACCGATTGTTCAGATATAAGGTTTTTTGGCCAAAACTTCTGCAATTAAAAAGTTAGGAACGTAAAATTTTGCAACTCGAGTACTTTCTATTTATGTAGTGTATATAGTGAAAATCAACAAGATCGGGCAAATGTAACATATAGCCCCGATACAACCGATTGTTCAGATATAAGGTTTTTTGGCCAAAACTTCTGCAATTAAAAAGTTAGGAACGTAAAATTTTGCAACTCGAGTACTTTCTATTTATGTAGTGTATATAGGGAAAATCAACAAGATCGGACAAATGTAACATATAGCCCCCATACAACCGATTGTTCAGATATAAGGTTTTTTGGCCAAAACTTCTGCAATTAAAAAGTTAGGAACATAAAATTTTGCAACTTGAGTACTTTCAATTTATGTAGTGTGTAGAGGAAAATCAAGAAGATCGGGTAAATATAACATATATTTAGCCCCATACAACCGGTTGTTCAGATATAAGGTTTTTTGGTCAATACTTCCGCATTTAAAAAGTTAGGAACGTAAAATATTGCACCTTTAGTACTTTCTACATATGTAATGTGTATAGTGTAAGTCAGTACAATTGAACACGTATAATATATAGCCTCCATACAATCGATTGTTCCGATAACTCGGATCCTATTATTTTGTAAGTTTTTTTTAAATTATAACAAAGATGTGTAATGTGTGTAGTAAATATAGTTAAATTGAAACAGGCTGTACTGGGGATCGAACAGTGAAAATCGTGACGCTTATTCATGAAAGGTATATAGCCTTCGGCACAGCCGAAGACAACTTTCCTTACTTGTTTTTTCTCAAATTGGACTAAATTTGAGGGATGCCACCCACCTACGAATTTATGGTCGACGAGCAATGTAAATATTTTTGAAAATGTTTAAGCTGCCTTGCCAGATTGCAGTTTTCACCCAGCGATTCAAGTGTTTGCGAATTAATCTAAGTAATCGGGGCTTAGAAATTATTTCTCGACACTTTTCGAGGTTGCCATATCATTTGGTTTGTTCTAGATATGTAAGTACTCATTAACATAGATGTTCTGGCAATAATATCATTAGGTGGCTTCTCTAGGTGGAACCATATCTAGAAAAAAATGGCAAAATACTAGGCCAAGTACTTTTTGGTTGGAACACATATACCTCCCGAAATCAAAAAAAAATTTAAATAGGTGGCAAACTTGTAAAAACACCTCCAGTAGCGACACCTAGGTAAGGAATACAGTACGCCATCTACATACCAAATATCATTCAAATAGGCTTAACGAGTTCTGAGAGAGTAGTTTAAAGGTAGCTAAACCAGCAGCTTTCGAAATTTTTGACTCGCATATGGACAGTTTGTTCGCGCATCAATCAAATATCGCTTTATAGAATTGAATTCAATTTTCATGCTTGTTCGCTAGA
Organism: Campiglossa producta; assembly: GCA_964058755.1. Classification (NCBI taxonomy): domain Eukaryota; kingdom Metazoa; phylum Arthropoda; class Insecta; order Diptera; family Tephritidae; genus Campiglossa; species Campiglossa producta. The sequence goes on from CAXKVI010000003.1 coordinate 25,434,952, forward strand.
TGTTCAACTTAAGTCTTAGGATCGATTTTATTTTTGTAGCACACAGTGGTGGCAATAAAAGCTGACTTCAAAAATGCTTAAAAATATATAGTGAAGTTGAACATAGGTCTGGGTCATATCTGAAAATCAAAAGAATAAATAATTAAAAAAAAATCTAATTAAAATTAAACAAATAAACTTAATAAAAAAAGTTAAATTAAAAACAAAAAAAATAAAATGAAATAAAATTAGATGAAATAACATTAACTCAAAAAAAAAAAATAAACTAAAAAAATAAAAAAATATAAAAATTAAATTAAATAAATGAATGAAGTCAACAAAATGAAATAAAATAAAAAATAAAAAATAAAATAAAATAAAATAAAATAAAATAAAATAAAATAATATAAAAAAAATAAAATAAAATAAAATAAAATAAAATAAAACAAAATCTAATATCTTTAAACGAGTTAATCTTGTATATTTGTATGTTCGGACTATCTCGAGAACCGCTTGACCGATTGGGATGAAATTTGGCACAAAGATAGTATGATGGATTCTAAGACTACCCACTTTAGGGTTGCCACTTGGGGCGGTTTACAGGGTTGCCACCTATGCCTTTTTTTTTAATTATGGAGCCAGATATGCCAATATGGGTATCATATGAAAGGTATTTTCGGCGAGATACCAACTAAAATATTTTCAAGTAGGGTTGCCACCTAGGGTTGCCACCTTACCACAATATATTTCTATATCCGGTACTATCTCGAGAACCGCTTGACCGATTTGGATGAAATTTGGTATGTAGATAGTATGATTGATTCTAAGACTATCAATTTGGGGGTTGCCACGTCATCAATTGGGATAATTTTTGGGTTATTTTGGGAACATCTGGACGACTATTCAAGGATTATTTTGGGATCATTTTTGGGTAATTTTGTGGTAATTTTCGAATCGTTCAGGGTACATTTAAGGGTGTTTTTGGGGTAATTTGTGAATTATTTTTGGACCAATTTGGGATCATTTTAGGGTCATTTTGGGATCATTTTTGGGTAGTTTTGGGTATCAAAGTAAAGGTATTGTCGCCGACATACCAGCTAAAATATTTTCAAGTAGGGTTGCCACCCAGGGTTACCATTTTACCGTATTGTAATTGTATTTTGTATTTTGGGATCATATTTGGATATTTTAGGATTATTTTGAGAACATCACTTTGGGATAATTTTGGGTTCAATTTCGGATTAATTTGGTACAATTTTGGGTAATTTTCGGTTCATTTTGGAGCCATTTTTGGATAATTTTTGTATCATTTACTTTGGGAACATTTGAGGGTCTTTTTGGGGTGGTTTTGGGATTATTTTAGGATATATTTGGGATCATTTTGGTATATTTTTTTGGTCGTTTAGTGTGCATTTAAGGGTATTTTTGGGGTAATTTGGGAATTATTTTTGGACCAATTTGGAATAATTTTAGGTTCATTTTCGGATCATTTTTGAGTCGTTTTGGGTTCAATTTCGGATCATTTTGGGAACATTTAAGGGTCTTTTTGGGATCATTTTAGGATTATTTTTGGATTATTTTAGGGTCATTTTGGGATCATTTTGGGTAAGTAAATTTAGCGCTAAATTGATAGCACCGAGCAAGCTCGGTCACCCAGGTACTAAAATATAATAAAATAAAATAAAATAAAATAAAATAAAATAAAATAAAATAAAATAAAATAAAGCAAAATAAAATTAAGTTCAGTTAACTAAAAAAAAGAAAACAAAGTAACAAAAAAAAAATAAACGAAAACCAAATAAAATAAAATAAGATAAAGTAAAACAAATTTAAATAGTTTTCAACTATTATCTTTTTCTAATCCAGAGGGCCACCTCAAACTGTAAAATAAAATTAGGGCCTCATTATGTATGGCGAACGATAGCTCAGACGAACGATTCATCTGCTCACAAAATCGCATTTTCTTTCATTTTTGTTTTTTATGTCAAAGAAAAGTCGAAAATATTTAAAAAAAAAAATCTATGAAGCGAGCGAAAATTATTGATAATGCGATGCTACGCGATATTGTGAACAGACGAATCGTTAGTCTGAGCTATCGTTCGCCATACATAATGAGGCCCCTAACTTTTTTTTTTTAAACATGAAGCAACACGAAAAAAAAAAAAAAAAAACAAAGTTTAACCCACCGTAGTAAATATATGACTTAATCAATTCATGGGTGTATGTATGATTAGCTTTAAAACTTTCCCTGATAAAAAGACATCTCTCTTTCTGCCACTTGAACAAGCTAACTATCAGGGTGCGGAATTATTCATTTGTGAATTCTTAAGTATGTTTTTTTGCATTCGCATTCGCGAATAAGAACATATAAAAAATACACATCGTTCGCTTTCGAGAACAAGAACGCACCTAAGAATCCACACCACTCACGCTCACGAATGCACTCGCGAATCATTCTCAAATTCATTCTCGAATCTATGTAAGAACGTTCTTCTTATCGTTCATCTTCATAAACGTATGCATGTGTTGCGTGGAATGATTCGATAAATGGCTTGTGGTTTGAAGCTTTGAAACAAGTCAGTATACTCGGAGTAAAATAAAATTTACTACTCTAACCTTCTGCGAGTATGCGGCACAAAATATGCATTCGGTAAACGTCAAGAAAAACGTTATCCAATGCATTCGCGAATCATTCCACGCAAAACATGCATACGTTTATAAAGATAAACGATAAGAAGAACATTCTTACATAGATTCGAGAATGCATTTGAGAATGACTCGCGAATGCATTCGTGAACGAAAACAGTGTGGATTTTTGATGCGCTCTTTTTCACGAACGCGAATGCAAATTTTTTGTTTTAATAATCATGTTCGTGAATGCGAGTGAACGAGAGGGAATGTTTTCGAACCCTGCTATCTATTCGAGCCTAGCAATAACAATGGCGCTTTATCTAAACACGAATTCAAGCATACAAACGTACGAACAGATAATGACACTTGATAGTTGATATTTGAATGCAACAACATTTTCACATGTTAACATTGGCGTTTGATGCAAACTGATAGGAAATCAGAATAGTCGAAAGTTGTATTTTTTTAAATATCTATTTTTTAATAATCTTAAATTTTCATATTTTGAAATATTGTAAAATAAAAGAAAACATGATTTACAAAAAATAAAATATTTTTATATTCAAAGTATATTACAACAAGTAACCCCCACAATATTGAACACTCCACGCACACTTTGCCGCTTCACACGCTCCGCCGTATTGTTACATATTCAGATGCTGAACAATTGCCAGAAAGGAACATTGCAACAACAACAACAACAACAACAAATATAGCAACTCACTACAATACCCTTCTGGCTATCAACTTTCAAGTAAACTCGAACATGAGTACAAATATGCATTCAAACTTTTGCATGAGAGCAAGAAGAAGATTTTTCCCTACAGGCCACTCATCCCATAAACACCCACATACGAACAAATAAGTTACACTGAAGTCTTATTCTCATACTCTCCCTCAAAGTTAACCAAGCAAAAACATTTGGACGTGCTACTCGCCTATCTAGGGCAAAGTAGAGAAGGGCCTTTAAAGCAGGAGCCACCATACATACATATACCTACCCGCATACGCCTCCAATGTGACACTTTGATAGTTAGTATGGTTGGTCCCTATTTGAAGTGTTGAAACGAGTGGATTGCATTTATATCTACATTTTGCAATATTTGATATTCTAACATTGTAACGCGTACTTTGTGTGAAGTGTAAAATGTGTGAAATTTGAAGTGAAAAAAACTCATTATTTGCAATGTTGCAGATAACGATAAAAGTTATTTTAAAAGAAAATGAAATTACATATTTGCAGTTTTTACTGTTTGTTGCATTGTTCCACGCAT
>CAXKVI010000003.1:25441335-25448835 GCA_964058755.1 Campiglossa producta
TCATGTTTTGGTTTCGGGGTGTAATGGGGTGTGGTTGCTGAGTGACCGCGCTCAATCCCGACTCTTGCGTCCTCGTTCGTGCACTCTGGGCAACGTTGAGCTACCTAGGCTCGCGGCAGAAAGAGAGGGAGCCCCGGGGGGGCCACTCTGACATACTTGGTTTAAGGGCTCACCGGGGTCTTTTTCGCAGCGTCTGTACACCAAGAGGTGCGGCTGTAAGCGGGCGTCTGTCTTGAAGCAAGCGGCTCGCTATATAAATGTGCAAAACTTTTCCCTCCCAATCCAGGGTGTTATGCGATACCGTGCCCATTGGACGTTTGCAGCCGGGAGGCAAATCGTGGCTGTAGTCGAACGGAGCCTCACTGATACCGGGCCGCCTCAGGGAGTAACTATGGTCTTACCGCGGTATGGGGCTCTGCCGCGGCGGACGACACACTTCCCCTTACACTACCCTTGACCCTAAGCTGGCCTTGTCCGGCGAGGGGTCGTACGAACAAGATGAAGAACACACAAAATACAAAGCAATTAACGACTTCGTTTACTCCGCAGCAGAGAAGAACTATGCTGGAGCAAGCGAAAACACAACGCCGGAGGACAAACTCCGCCTCAAAGTTAACTGGAAGGCCGACAACGATGGAAACTACGGGTCAGTCATCCCCCAAACTGCTATCAAGTAAGAGTGACTTGATGGGAGCAAGCAACAGTGCGGCTGCCTACGCAGTCAAGCAGAAAACGGCGGAAGCTAAGCTTCCATCAAGCGCTGGTACAAAACCCAATCTCTTCACATCTGGGGCAATGGTCTCACGACCTGGTTTCAGAGTTTCGAAAGAGAAGGACGACGCCGTAAAGGGAGAGACCGCGATGGCAACTACGAGTCTGAATCCCCCCAAAGAGGCATCTCCCCGACGCCTTGCGTACTGGGATAAAAGAAAGGCCGCAAGGATCCTTAAAAAATATGAGGGAGCATCGCAGGAGAAGCTGTCGCTGGAAGAAAGGAAGATGGTGGAGGAAGCGAAAGCTCTGATACCAAATTTCCAGAGGCCCTATGTGCCTAAGAGGGTGAACGGTAATCCCTTCAAACGCCAGAGATCGGACGGAGAGGTAGACCCCCATCCGAAGCGGCATCAGGTCAACCCCGTAGTGGGAAAACTCAGCTTTGCTGAAGTAACCAAGGACAGAATCCTTATAGGTTTCATTGACCGAGGTAACGACCGTTGGTCCATCCCCAAAGACCAGTGGCTGTATGTCCGGAATGAAATGGGCAGGGCCCTCCTCCACTTAATGCGTGAGTCTCCGGGTAGTCCGCCGCGAGGTACTGACGCGGGCTGGCACCAAGGTCAGATCAAAATATTCGCGTGCGAGGATGCAAGAACTGTCGCACTGTATAAGGCAGCAGTTGCAAGACTGGGTGAAGTCTATCCAGGGGCAAGACTAGATGTCGTCGACTGGAAGGACATTCCTGCTCGGCCAAGGGCAAGGGCATGGATTCCTGCCGTCCCTGCAGAACCCGAGAATATTCTTGAGATGCTGCAGGTCTGGAATCCGTCTCTCCCGACGCAGGATTGGGGCGTCAATCTGGTCGATGATGTGGTTGGGCCCAATAGACAGGTGGTTATCACTCTGAATAAGGAGGCGCTCGAGCCCCTTAAACGGTGCAACGGACGAGTGCATTACGGCTTGGGTCAGATCGTGATCCACGTATACCGTGGCGATGCACAGCGCGCTGCTATTCCGGACGCTCCGGAGGACTCGGAGATCGAGGCATCGGAAGGGGAAGCAGAGGAGTCCGACGCGGAAAGTATGTTATCCGCCACGTCAAATTGCGATGGTGCTGCGAACAACTCGGCGATAGAAGAAAGCCTGCTTGACGAAGAAGGCCTCGACGTCACGATCGTGACTAAACCTGAGCACACTAACGTTGATGCTGCGTCAGACAGCAGGGTTCCCGCCACGCCAAATCGTGCAGGTGCTCTGAACAACTCCTCGTTGAGAGACAGCCCCCGGAACAGGCCAGACCTCGACGACACGCTGGCGGCAGGGATGTCTGAGCTCTCTCATGTTGGTGGTGCTTCAGATAAATCTGCACAAATCTAAAGCAGCCTCGGCTGTTTTAAGCAGTCGTCTTTCTAAAGGCGACGTAGACGTGGTCCTTATCCAAGAGCCCTGGGTCAATAGCTCTAGGATCTGTGGATTGGGGACTAAGGGGTACAAGCTCATCCAAGCCAATGATGAGGGCAAGGTCAGAACCTGTATTTTGGTAAAGTCTGAGCTAAACACCTTTCTATTACCCAACTACTCAAATGGTGACGTTACAGCTGCCAGCTTAACAGTCGGCAGCACCAGCCTAACGATGGCGTCGGTCTATATGCCCTATGACGCCGAAGAACCTCCTCCACAAAAGGAGGTGAAAGATCTGGTGGATAATTTCTGTACGGGCCATCTTATTATTGGAGCTGACGCTAATGCTCATCACGTCCAGTGGGGAAGCTCCGATATTAACGCTAGGGGCGAGTCTCTGTTTGACTACCTACTAACAACTAACCTGGTGGTTTGTAACGTGGGTAACGAGCCTACTTTTATAACTAAAGCTCGCAGGGAGGTTATAGACCTCACTGTTTGTAGCGAAGGTGCTTATGAGTGGGTCAGAAAATGGCGTGTTCTTGATGAGCATTCATTTTCTGACCATCGGTACATAGAAATTGTGTTAGACTTTATTGTTGAGCAGCCAGTTATGAAACGAAATCCACGCAACACTAACTGGCAGCTACATAACCAAATATTAGCTAGGGACCTACCAGTATTACCTCCACAAGCCCCCTCATCAGTGGGAGAACTGGATGATCTGGTAACGACCTTTACAACGGCGCTCTCAAATGCCCTAGAGCAGGCTTGTCCAGTACCAAAACCACGCGGCAAACATAGACCCCACTGGTGGTCTTACGACCTGGATTCGTTCCGTATATCATGCAGGAAGCAATTTAACAAGGCCAAGAGCATCGGTACGGAGCCTGAATGGCTCGAATATAAAGCTAAACTGAGGGCCTATAAAAAGGCTCTAAGGCAAGCGAAGAGAACTTCGTGGAGAAATTTCTGCACCGGGGTCGAAAAAGTCGATGATACAGCGAGACTTAGACGAGTGCTATCAAAAACTCAAACAGCCATTAGCTATTTACGGAAGCCTGACGGATCTTGGACCAGCACGGAAGGGGAAACCCTGGACCTGCTCCTGAACACACACTTTCCGGGGAACTTGTATGATGCACCTGTAGCATCTGCAACAAACCTGGCGGTAAACATACCCATTACGGAGGAAAGGGTAAGGTGGGCAATCAAAAGCTTTGAGCCGTTCAAGGCAGCCGGGCCAGACGGGATTTTCCCCGCACAACTTATAAACACGCTGGAAATATCAGCTAAATGGCTGGTAGTTCTCTATTCAGCCTGCCTGGCTCTTAATTACATTCCGTGCTCCTGGAGAAGCGCCACGGTAGTCTTTATTCCAAAGGCTGGGAAGGCCTCACACTATGAGCCTAAAGACTACAGACCGATCAGTCTCTCGTCTTTTGCACTTAAAACCTTCGAGAGGATAATTAGCGATTATCTCTCCTCTACTATTGATAGCAACCTTATTTCTAGCTATCAACATGCATACACCAAAGGTAAATCAACGGAAACTGCGCTCCACAGCCTAGTCTCTATTGTTGAAAAATCATTGCACGAAAAGGAGTACTGTCTCGTGGCCTTTCTGGACATCGAAGGGGCTTTCAACAATATAAGGCCGGAGGCTATTAACACTGCTTTAACAAACCTGGGCATAAATAGGTCTCTTATTGGACTAATTGATCAACTACTAAAGGGAAGGAAAATAGTTTCTTCACTGGGAACAGTTGATCTTTCACGCTATGTCACAAGAGGAACGCCTCAGGGTGGTGTTCTCTCCCCGCTCCTATGGAACCTCACCGTAAACTCGCTGCTACGAGACACAAGGTGGGGGGGCGGGAAGATAGTGGCATATGCAGACGATTTAGCTATTGCATATAGGGGCAAATTCCCACAAACCCTGTGTGACTTGATGCAAGTAGCACTGCGAGAAGTTTCTTCATGGTCCTCTCGCTGCGGACTTAGCATCAACCCGGGAAAGGTGGAGCTTGTCCTTTATACCAGGCGGTACAAGATACCACCGCTGAACCTACCAGAACTAGATGGCGTGCGCCTGAACTTAGCTGATAAAGCCAAATTCCTAGGCACAGTTCTAGATAGAAAGCTTAACTGGAAGGAGAATGTCATCCAGCGCCAGAGGAAAGCGTGCATTGCACTTTACACGTGTAAAAGAGCCATTGGCAAAAAATGGGGGCTCAGCCCCAAAATTTGCAGATGGATCTACACTGCGATAATCCAGCCAATTATGCTGTATGGAGTCGTGGTATGGTGGCCTGCGCTAGGAAAGGCAACAAACCTAAATCTGTTAGGAAAAGTCCACAGATCGAGCATGATCTGTATAAGCGGGGCGTTAAGAACAACGCCCAATGAAGCTCTCCAGGCCATTCTTGGCTTTTTGCCACTCGATCTGGAAGGGTACCGGGCAGCAGCGGCATCGGCTCTGCGTCTAAGGGAAACGTCCGTCTGGGGCGCAAGCACTATTGGACACTCCTGTATTCTAAGATCTTACAGCTTTCTCCCTCTGAGCACAGATCGGTGTGCGACCACAACAGTCGGAGATTGTTGTTTTAGAATAAACATTCCCAGCAGGGAAGACTGGGAGAACATAGATCGGTGTCCCGCTACTAATGGCGGCACTTTTATATACACCGACGGCTCGAAGTTAGACGGCAGAGTCGGAGGAGGGGTTTACTCAAGGGATTTGGACCTAGAACTCTCCTTTAGACTACCTGATCACTGCAGCGTCTTCCAGGCTGAAGTTTCTGCAATCATGGACGCCGTGACTTGGATAGGTAAACGCACCATCGGACAGGATATCTGTATTTTCAGCGACAGCCAAGCGGCCATCAAATCCCTTGGCTCTTACTCGTTCAACTCTGAACTGACGCTCAGCTGTCGTCGATCTCTTCAAGAGATGGCCCAACAGAACCGCGTGAACCTCACATGGGTCCCGGGACACAGGGACATTGAGGGAAACTGTAGGGCAGACGAACTTGCCAGGCAGGGCACGACCAAGCAGATTCTTCAAGATAAAGAGCGCATAGGTATGCCGTTTGCCACGTGCAAGCTAATGCTGAAGGAGCATACACTCCGCGAAGCCAACGAAAGATGGCTACAAGCCCCAGGGTGCCGGATATCCAAGCAAACCTGGCCAAAATGCGATCTTAAAAGATCTAGACACATATACGCCCTAAAAAGGAAGGAAATCTCCATATTAATAGGTGTTTTAACCGGGCACTGCCTTATTGGTAGGCACGCAGCAAGGCTAGGCGTTCCCTACCGACGATGCTGCAGGAGTTGCAAAGATGATGAGGAAGAGGAAACGGTGGAGCACCTCATCTGCAACTGCCCGGCCTTAAGCGGAGCGAGTAGGCGCTCTCTGGGAGTTCCCTTCCTGGTTAGCTTAAGCCAGGTCGCGGAGCTAGACATAAAGGACTTGATGGCCTTCATCAAGTTATCAAAATGGTTCGAGGAGGGGTAGCGGTGTCGGTTAGGAGTGTCAGTCCCGGGTTTCGGCTATATGGAGAGTCCCAACAGCACTGGGATTTTCCATATGGCCGGGCCCCGGGACTGACTTTCCTAGTGTTTGGTGGTATCACAACGGGCCTTTTATTACTGGCCTAGGTGTGCCTTTGCGGCAGCCACTTCTACCTACCTACCTACCTTTGGTTGATATCTCTCAATCCGTTTCAGAAATAACACGAACATCTTTCATTTGATACCCATATTGTAAAATCAATTTCTAGTATATCTCCTGTGCATCCTTAACATCAAGGTTTTAGAAAGTTGAAGTTAATTTTAAAGGATAATTAAAAAAAGTTATCCAACATATCCACATTTTTTTGAAATTACAACTTTTGATTCTTTAAGGGATATCCTGAGTATCTAACTAAACTAATGGCGGCGATATACCAACAGGTTATCCTAACCTCTAACGAGATTTTTGCCGAGCATCTGGTGCAGACAAAAAACTGAAACTACTTTCGTAAATCCCTCATTTCTGTTCACAACCAAAATTGCAATTATTCATTCCGCCACATCTGTCCTTGCAGTCATCCCAGTGGCTATTTTGAAAACAAAATAATTTGAGTACAGCAGACAGTGCGAGCGTTTTCAGTAATTCAATGTTTATCATTTTCACTCAGTCTGACACAAATAGCGTTATTCGCTCCTTCCACTTGCCATATGTACACACTTTAACCTTCTTGTCAACATAATTCAATAAAAGTGTCTGTCAATGCGGTTTGAGGTTAAATAAATAAGAAAGTTATTTTTTTGGTTAATTTTATTTCCTAAAAACTACATTAATTTTGCCACTGCCCAGATAACCTCAAAAGTAAATAAAAAATTTGAAACCAAATCAATTCAAACCTTTGTTGGACTAATAAAACCAATTTATATTTGACAGTTTTATGGTGTGGCCAATTGCAATTGGAAGAGGATTTTTAAATTTGTTGTCACAGCTGGTCTGTCGGATAGTGAAAATTCTACATGTGTTTGGGTCTTGCCATTTTAATTTTGGGTCCATATATAAAAGACTGTGCAACAAATATCAACCCTTGAATTTTTATGAGGACAACAGGATCCATTACCAAGATATTGAAAAAAAGTATTCGCGGGAAAAGGGCACTGGAGTTTGAAAAGTAGTTTAGTAGATTGCGTCACAATTTATTTTCTAGTCAAAATAATTGTGTATATCTAGAAACTTTGCAATTATAGTGCAATTTTTATAGGTCATACACGGCGTATAAGTAACATTTAGTTATTCAAGTAAGAAAAGTTCAGATATATTTTATTTATGTTTTGGTTGATATCTCCGAAGCGGATTAAATTAAGTTTAACTATATAAAACTAAATTCAATTAAATCAAAAGAATTGAATAAAATTAAATTAAATTAAATTAAGTTAAACATATTTAAATAAATAATAATTTATTAATGGAAAATGTATTAAATCATTAAAGGAAAGGAAATAAAAAAACCCAAACTAAGAAAATCTCACCTGTAAGCCCATAGATACTCCATTTCCATTCCTCTTTCAACTATTTCTATGTTTTTTTTTTCGTCCTCATTCTAATTTACAGAACGCTTAAAGGAAATCAATTTTCGAAAGCCAAGCCATTTAAAATCAGTGGAAAGAGCAGTAAATCAAAATAAGTTGCAAAGCGGCAAAGACCGATCACTGGACCGTTTCACTGAGCATCCCTGCTGAGAGATACATAAATAAAAAGCGCATCCCTTTGGAGTTTGAGAAAAAAAAAAATCAACTTTTCAGCAAACAAATCCTCTTAGATTAATGGTGTTCAAAAGTTTAACCAACAACTTCATGGCGCAGAAAATCTAA
>CAXKVI010000003.1:25453835-25466335 GCA_964058755.1 Campiglossa producta
CCAGAAAAGTTGTTAAATTACACTGTACAATAGTCAAAAAATTCCAGAGGGTTTCTCATCGGTTTCTAAAACTTTTGTGTGTGCTGAATCGGAATCTGAAGTCAGATTTTTCGCGTCACCCTAGGTTTACTCTCCAGAGGGTAGTTTGTTCATAACCCAATATGTCCCAATTTTTTGCACTACGGAATATCTTTATGCCGCCAAATATAAAAGCCAAAATTACATTCAGGTTCCTTGACCCCTGAAAAAATGTTAAGTTATTAAAAAACTATTTCTTTTACAACTACCGATTTTTTTTTAAATGTTTTTATTAGGTCGCTTTCGTCGTTCTTGTGGCCGGAGTTTTGCATTCGATTTTAAACCAACTTCCTGTTGTGCTAGGGTCTTGAAATTGTCGCCGCAGTTCAGGTCGCGATTACAATGCAATATTATGAAAACAAAAATCCGATAGGTGGTGCGTGGGTCGCTATATTTCCAAAAATCGCATTTATATTCCGATTTGGCTGAAATTCGGAACAGGTATTATTACCAACCACCCTATGCAGCTAAAAACTAGGGTGACCCGAAAAATCTAACTTCAAGATTCAGCGCAGCCTCAAGCTTCAGAAACCCGCTGAGATTTTCAAAAACTGCAATTTTGTTGGGCAGTGTTATAAGAACATTTTTTTACAACTGCTCATTTTTTTACAAATCACCCTCTGGAGGGCAGTGTAATTCCTGAGTATTTTTCTTCACTGTGGTATGGTGCTCTGACCATAGCTGTATCTGTATCGCGCACAGCAGAGCTGGCAGGGTCCTGGCTAGTCAAATCTATATCTATACTATAAATATAAAATTTTAGGTCGAAATTCCGATTTTTTTCATTCTAATTTTAAAATATTATAATCCGGCGACATAGGACACCAGACACTTTTTTTAATTAAAAAACTGCTAGGCATGCATTAGAGCACACATCAGTTTTTGAAGTTAACTTTTTAGGCGGCGATATGAAGTTTGATTGAGAGTCAAATTTGGGAAAATTACTGATGATGCAACGGAAATCATGCAACGGAATAGGAGGTGCAATTCTAGGATATAGCTAACATTGCACAAATTGTAATAGTTAGGCCGAGAAGAATTCATGGGTGTTGCCACTTATGGCGGTTTACAGGGTTGCCATACATCCCTTTTTTTAAATATAGAGCTAGATATGCCAATATGGGTATCAAATTAAATTTATTTGCGATCGTATTCCAAGTAAGATAATTTCAAGCAGAGTTGCCACTTAGGGTTGACATTTTTGTTTTAATATACATAGAGCTAGATTTGACAATATGGGTATCAAATGAAAGATATTTTCGACCGTATTCCAATAAAGATAATTTCAAGCCTTCACCTAACGGCAATTAACAACCCTAATTTACAAAAAACCGAACAGTACCGCAGGTACAGTAACCAAACAAGTAACAATAAACGAGCGAACACACAGAGCTAACCAAAAGACGAAAATCACCGACTTTTACCTGACTAACGAGCGTCGAAAACAACCTTTAAACACACCAATAAACTAACGTAAAAGCAAAGCCTTTTTACATTCGTAATACACGAACCATATACACACATACTAACATTACCTGATACAGCATCCAGACTATAAATACGTGACAAGAGATAGACATAAATCAGAATGAAATCAAACACTGAAGATGGCGGATCGCCGAAACCGGTTTGTTACAAAGCCAAAATTGACAAGGGATGACGAAAAATCGTTTTAATATACATCTAGTATCCACCCTGTCGGAAAAACACAAAACCAAATTAACTTATTCATATTTCGTTATTTCTGAATTTAAGAAGTTAACTTTTTTCACGTGTACTAACTACACGCGTTTTTTTTCATATCGACTTTCAGAACCTGACGGTAGGGATAGGGATGGGGATAGAGAAACATGCGGGGAAATAAGTTTGTGGCAGTACACTCAGGGGAAAACACCGTTCTAAAATGCGGCACCACAGGTCTCAATTTTATATTTTCGTGTTCTTGATTTTTCTGTCTTAAAAAAAGAACACTTGGTCTTGAAAATATACCACCCTGTCTTAAAATAACAATCAGGTTCTTGAAATGCGAACGAAGTTATCGGAAATAGAACGGTCGGTGTTGTCATCAGATCGATGTTGTCGAAAATAGAACGGGCGGTGTTATCATCAGAACACATAACGAGAACGTTACAACATCGTTGCATACTTTTAGGCATTTAGTCTGTAAACAACTTTAACAGAACAAATCCAACAGTGAAGATACTGTCATTGCTGTCAAAAACATAGCTGCAAATTAAACGCCGGCAAACATAAGGACGCGATGGCCTGATGGTAAACCCCTCCGTTCAGCAGTCATAGCAGTGTGAGCTCGACTCCGGGTGGAGGCAAACCACAAAACATAGTGAGAAATAATTTGTCATTCAGAAGAACTCTAGATTTTTTGTTTACTTTGACCCAAAATGTTCCTAAAATGAGCCCAATACGTTCTCAGAATAAGTTAAAAATGTTCATAAATCAAGTCCAAACTGTTCATGGAACAGAAAACATGTTCTTGAAAAATCCGTTCTGAAAATAAGACCATCGTTCACGAGTTAAGTCAAAACGTTACTGACAGACTTTTGTGCACGAATGTTCTCAGTTTTGGACTTGTTTCGTTCGTTTTAGAACGATTTTTTCTTTGAGTGTACAACGTCTGCGGGGTCAGCTAGTATAATATAATCGCTTTCTAGAGTGGGAAAATCGCCTTCATTTTCCACTATACTAATCCCCTTAACATAATGTTTCATTTTAAAATTTCCAACTTTCTAATCAAAGTTTGTCATGTTTCTGCTAGAATCATCCAGTTTTTATTTATTAGAGTTTCTGCATCAAACAATTAGAAAAGTTGGATGAATTTATTAATAAAACCGAACAAAACCCAAGCGATTGTGGGCGCTACCCACTCAGACGCCTTTATTGCTACCTACCAGCAGTTTGTGTTTTGTTGTAGGTTGTACAACAACAATTTGTACTTTCGATTTGTGTTTCGCTATGCTAGCAAAAATAAATCCATTTGTACTTTACTTTCCCTCCCTACGGTAAAATGAAAAAAATTAGCCCGCTTAATGAAATTAAATATAGTTAGTTTTTTCCAACGAGTTTTGTAGACATCATAGATTGTGCGCTCTACTTTACTTTTGCCATGTTGAAGTCGTGTTTTGAGTGGCAATTCAATATAAGTAACTTAATCGTACAACAGTTAGAAGGCACTGACTGCTTTGTATTTGCAATAGGCGCAAGTTGCCAATTAAAAGTTTCTCCAAGTCTACTTTTTTCTTTCTCTTCTTACCTTCCCTTTGCTTTGCTTTAAGGTCAATACTCGTTAGAGCTAATTATAGTCAGCAGCATGTCCTTGTTAGTCATTCGATTGATTCATGGAGCGTGCAGCAGAAGCCTACTTAAGTCTAAATGATTTGGAATTAATTTTTTTTTCTTCCTTCTTTTACCTACAGCAATCAATCATATTTGATTTAACTAGATTTTTGTCCTCTTAAACGTTTTGTCATGCGAAGCACGAAGTTGCTAGCTCATTACCAATTAAGTTGCAGAATTGAGTTCTATTGGTAATAGGGTTCGTGACAATTTTGTGAAAATGTTGTTTAAAAGTATGGTGGGGAAACAAATTGTTAAGGTAACTGAGCTTTGCTAATCTCAAAGCATGACAATCAAGAGAGCCTAGCGTGCCTTGAGATAAGCTGGGCTAATATTTATTAATGACGCTTGAAGGGACTCAACAAAGATAAATAAAACTAAATAATTGATTGTTTGGAAGTAACAACTCATGTCGACGGAAGCGAAATTTATATTTCAGCTTGTGTAGTTTATACACGGGTGGTTTTCAAATTTAAACTAGAGCAGATTTCAAAAAAAATTGTTTAAATGAATGAGGTTTAAATTTGGAGCCAGAAATTTTTTAAAGAAAAAATTACACTGTACAACAGCCAAAAAAAATCCCAGAGGGCTTCTCACCGGTTTCTTAAGATTTTGAGAAATTTGGGGTCTCCTCTCTACATTTTTTGCCATAAAATATCCAATATGTAAAAAATAAAAAGTTTAGAGAGAATACCCCAATTGAAATTCTTTGTAAGTAATTTTAAAGTTTAAAATATTCCACAAAAAAGTTTAAAAATATTGCTGAAAATTTAGGGTTGTTTTTTTACCCGTGTATCTATGTATGTCTTACGACCAAAATGAATCTTAAATGGGAGCAGTGAACCTTAAATGGGAGCAGATGATTACGAAAAGATCTACAAAATTTTCAGGAATTGCTCGCGACTGAACCCGGATTGATCTCGAATACATTATTCTTATGCTTCCAAAATATGCCTGATATGCGCCCAAAGCAAAGATAGTTTAGCAAGATAATGATGCCGAAAATATGTTCCGAAAAAGTTCTGAACTGATTAAAGCAGCCTCAATCGGATTCCGAATTCGTCGCTCCCAATGAAGACTAATACGGTTCAGTTAGCGTGGAAGACTAACACGGTTCGTTCTCTGCGTCGAAGACTAACACACTTCAGTTTTCTGCGTCGAAGACTAACACACTTCAGTTTTCTGCGCCGAAGACTAACACTCTTCGCTCTCTGCGTGGAAGACTAACACACTTCAGTTTTCCGTTACTCCTCCTCGAATCACTTAGATGACTTTATGAAGGCCATCAAGTCCTTTATGTCCAGTTCCGCGCTCTGGCTTAGGATATCCAGGAAGGGAACTCTCAAGAAGCGCGTTCTCGCGCCGCTTAAAGCCGGGCAGTTGCAGATGAGGTGCTCCACTGTTTCCTCCTCCTCATCATCTTTGCAACTCCTGCAGCATCGTCGGTAGGGCACACCAAGCCTAACTGCCCGATATGTCGTTGCGGGAGTCCTGCTGTCTGTAGCATTAGATGTTAATCGCTCAGCGTTGGCTGCTACCACCGTGAAGTGTGTTAGTCTTCGACGCAGAAAACTGAAGTGTGTTAGTCTTCCACGCAGAAATCTGAAGAGTGTTAGTATTCGACGCAGAAAATTTAAGTGTGTTAGTCTTCGACGCAGAAAGCTGAAGTGTGTTAGTCTTCCACGCAGAGAACGAAGTGTGTTAGTCTTCGACGCAGAAAACTCAACCGTGTTAGTCTTCGTTGAGAGCGACGATAAGTCCGTACATATTTAAAAAAAATTACCATAGGAAACAGCGACATAGTCCAATAATGATTTCGCAAACTTTACCGCAAAGGTACCGAAATAGTCGACAAATTGGTACACGTAAAAAAAAATTCTACACTTTTTGGGGTAAAACTAACTTTAATTTTGGTGTCAACGTTCTTATGTTACACTAAAATGATGTAAAGTGAAAAAGTGTGGTGTAATGCCATAAAACCGGTTCGTCGTTATCATTTAGAACAAAGCTTTAATTAGACACTGGCAAGCCTAAGGATACGATGGCATCATGGTAGACACCTAAGTTGAGTTCAGAATTCAAACAGTGTTAGTTGGATTCGCGGTGAATTCAATATGACAAGTGTGGTGAGGCAACGTAAGTACGCGTGGTGTAATTCCTTAAAAAGAACAAACATCTAATTAGACGCTGACAAGCATAAGTAAGTATACGATGGCATGATGGTAGACACCTAAGTTTAGCATTCCAAATATTGTAGGTTCGATTCTCGGTGAAGGCAATATAAGAATTCAGCGAAATAGTTTGTTTAATACTGTTTTTTTTTTTGTTAAAAGTACAGTTTTTTTATTTTATATAAAGTGTTGTTTTGACAGCAAAATTTTTTCGAGTGTACATGTGCCAACTGTACCAAAATATCCAATATGTACTCCGTTATGAACGTGCACGCAAAAGTCCAATTTCTTCCACATAATTTTCAACTATTGTTTAAGAAATATTAGCATACGCCCACCTTTCACTTTATTTTGGAACAATTCCGCTTATTCCGCCCCTCAGGTCTTTAGATAATTTGCGCAATTTGCAAGCGTTGCGTTTTTCATTTATTTCCAGTTTTGTTTTTTTGTTTTTTTACTTCGCAGCATGTCTTTGGCTTCCGCTGCAGTCTACTCCTTCCCTGTCCTCTTCTGACACTTTCTCTTTAGCTTTTATTATCCTAGGGCGCCTAGCTCTTGTGTGCAGTCAACCCACATACTACGAATAGCCTGCTGTTTTACTTCAAAATACATATTTCTCCACATTTTTTTTTTCTATTTTATCTTAAAAATTTGTTTGCGTAAACTTTAGCGCATGGTAGTCCTACCCCAAGCTGCGCTCCCCCTCCCCTCACCATCTCCCATTTCTGTTTTGTGCGTGTAACTACAACTTGCTTACATGGCATGAATTGTTTGTGTGTGTGCTTTTCATTTATGCTTATGAATGCGAACTTTTTTCTTGTAACAACTTTCGTAATTCCCAAAATACTTGGCTTACTACTTTGCGCTTCACCTAGACATTTCAAGCTTTGTGCGATTAAATCTTAAACCAAATGCGTGTTTATGCATCCATTCACTTACATATGTTCTTACTTGAAAACTTAGCATGTCCTTTTAAGCTCATAAATTAGAAATTTATTTGTTATTGTTTTTCTTAGTTATTTGTCTGGTACGTTTGGAGTGAGATTTTTGTGTTCTTTAATTTAGAATTTATTTATTGTTTACTTGAAGTGCGAATAGTACGAGAGCCCCCCATGTCCTCACTGTCACTGTCGTAACAAACTCAGGTATATGTATTTGTGTCCTACAAATTGGGTTTCACATAAAGTGGGTCCGACGATCTAAATATGTCAAAATAACGTCATCAAAATATTTATATATATAGCATTCTAGTTTTTTTTTTTTACATTTAGTTGTCAGTGATGGGCACAATTCAAAAGCGTTATTGTCCTACAAAAGTAGTGCGACTTGAAGCCGAGGGACTGTCATAATTTGAAGTCAAATTGGTATTGTAATATTTTTTATCGTTTACTTGAAAGTCTTTAAAGTTTTCTTGAGGAGGCGGCCCTCAGAAGTGGAAAAAATTATTACAAAAAAAAATTAAATCCCTCTAATTGTTTTGTATTATATATTTGCTATATTCAAGATAACCTGAAATTTTTGGAAGAGTGAACTTTGCTTTGAGATAAAAGGATACTCCCTATCAAAATTTATTCAAGTCGGAAGGAGCCGATTCGTATAAGGTATAATATCAAGAGTTTTTAAAGTGGAATTTTTTTCTCAGCAATCTTGGACGCCGAGGCCTGAATAAGTCCAAGTGCTATCCGCGAGGATATCGTTATTTTCAGCGACAGCCAAGTCACCATCACAGCTCTTAGCTCTTACTCGTTGAACTCTGCGCTGACGCTCAGCTGTCGTCGATCTCTTCAAGAGATGGCCTTACAGAACCGCGTGAGCCTCCATGAGTCCCGTGACACACGGACATTGAGGGAAACTGTAGGGCAGACGAACTTGTCAGGCAGGGCACGACCACGGGATAATGCTTAGGTATGCCATTCGCCACATAGAAGCTAATGCGGAAGGAGTATTCACTCCGTCAAGCCATCGAAAGATGGCAACAATCCCAAGGGTGCTGGATATCCAAACAAACCTGGCCAAAATGGGATCATAAAAGACTTAGAGACATTCACGCCCGAAGAAGGAGAGAAATTTCCATATTAATAGGTATAAAAACGGGGCACTGCCTTATGCGTAGGCACGCAGAAAGGATAGGTGTGCCCTACCAACGAAGCTGTAGGAGTTGCAAAGATGGTGATGAGGAGGAAAAGGTGGGGTGTAAGAGTGGGTCGCCTCCCCGTTGGTGCACCCTGGGTAACGCTAAATGACCTACATGGCCTACATGGCTAGTTTCTTGTATTGCCGATTCTACGATAACGGTACCAGTACTTGTGCTGTACCCATCGTGCCGAAACGTCCCGGGCCGTTTACTTATATCAACCCGGCCAAGAGCAATACACTCGGGGTGACCCTGTCTGACATTTAGTCAGGGCTACACCTCGCTACAACAACAACAACAACAAGGAGGAAAAGGTCTTGATGGCCTTCAAGTCAGCTAAATGGTTCGAGGACAAGTAACGGTGTCGGTTTAGGATTGTCAGTCCCGGGACTCTCAGAGGTTTTCCATATGGCCGGGTCCCGGGAGTGACTTTCCTAGTGTCGGTGGTATCACAACGGGCCTTTAAAAACCGGCCTAAATGTGCCTCTGCGGCAGCCACCTAAACCAAACCTAAGTGGAATTTCAAAGATGGGTTGTTAATAAAAATCACTTCTTCATAAATCATATTCTGTACACGTAACCGATTAAAACCGATTCATTTTTCAAAACCGAAACCGAAATCGTAACCGTTATTTTGATCTGAAAAAAAAACGAAACCGAAACCGTTTCAAAAGCCGGAACCGGTTCCAAACGGTTTTGAATTTTTTTAATGACCCACTTCTTTTACTGGACACATAAGTATTTTCCTTTACAGGGTATCTGGCAAACTTTCATGGAAGATTGTCCAGCAAGGTTACAAAAAAACACGTTTTGACCTCAGAAAGAGAAAGTTTGACTATAGTTGAATGAAGCGATCGAAAAAAGTTTACGAGATCCCAAAAAGAAATGTTCAGGCTTGTCTCAGAAAGCACCACTCACATTAATGTTTTTGACGATTTTAGCATTTCAAATGTTGTCGTTTTTCCGAGGTATCACTCTCTTTATACTAGGGTGGATAGTTGTGAATATCTTCAAGTCAGTCTAATTGATCAGTCAATCTGTATTTCTTAGAACCCTTTGAATCAAATTCGGTAAACACTAACTGGGGCGTATTTTGTACGATTAGTTGTCAAATTAATGGGCCGATTAGCCTTAATCGGCTTTTATGCAAGCGGTCTTGGGATATTTTTTCTGATAACGGTATATAGTCAACGTACCTTAACACTTTCAACTTTCCACTTTAAGATTGGTGGAATGGTCAAGGCTGCTTAGATGGAGAATGAGAGAGCTATACTAGTCGTTGTTGGCTTTCTGGCGAAGACAACTTATTAGTTTGAATTAAATATATGCTATCCTTGTGTTAGTTTAAAAAATACTCTCCTTGACCTTTCAAAATATTTATTGTTTCCACTGCAACTTCTGCGAAAATTGGGATTTAGCTTAGCTCTCATTTTCTCAAAACCAAGTACTTCTATATCTCGTTAGCACAAAAATTAAGTGGAAATATTCATTTAGTAGGTTATTGTTGAAAGCTTTGCAAGAAATCTGTCAGTAATTGTGTGTAACGAGCACAATTTCATGGAAATTTGTTAAAAGGGGGATTTCCGATGAAACTTGTTTTCTAAGCACCCAAATACCCAATTGAACCAAAGTTTTTATGTTCGCGAATACCAAACACATACAAAATTTATAAAAGTATGTACTAGGGTGGGCCAAAAAAAATATATTTCCTTTTTTTTTATTGGCATACAGAAAATCGATTTCATAGTCGAAAAAGGAATTTGATGACCAAATATGAGTTTTTTATATTAATAGGAAGGTGGTGCCGTTTTTGGTTTTCGTTATATGTTTTTATGAAAATGAATATATCCCATCGTACATCCAACTTCTTCCCCAGTATTTGTAGAAAATTGCATGCTGTACAATACAAACTTTATTCACGAATACTCGAAATACACGAAAAAATTTTCATGTAAAATCAACAATTTTTTAACACTTTTTCAAGTTATTATTTTTCAACACTATCGATAATGTTAAATTAACATGAAGCTCATGTTGAATAACCTCACTTCGTGTTAAATTACCATGACTTCCTGTTAAATGAACATGAAGCTCATGTTGAAAAATTTGACTTCGTGTTAAATTAACATGACTTTCTGTTAAAATAACATGACTTTCTGTTAAATTAACATGAATTCCTGTTAAAACAACACTATCGGCCTCATTATCTCATGCAAATTTAACAGGATCTTTCTTGTTAGTTTAACATGATTCATGTTGACGAAAATTATTCTGTGTGTGGAACGTCCGAACCTAGGTTTTACACTTAAAATAGTGTGCCAGCATGGAACGTCCGTAACGCTGGAAACACCCATATAGAAAAGATATTATACAAAACAAGTAGAAACTAAATTTTTTTTTTATTTTATACCTCTAAGGGCCGTATTCTCAAAAAACTTTAAAAACTTTGAAATAAACGATAAAAATATTTATTTATAAAAAAAATTTGGTTTAAAGAGCTTAATCCAATTTCTGTATAAAAACGACAAAATTCTGGATTTTTTTTTGTCGTCACACTCGACTCGATGCAAAATTGTAAAAAAAAAATTTCACCACTTCAAAAGCAAGTGAGAACATAAGTCGAAAAAATCTAAATTTTTTTGCAGAAACAAAAAAAAAACTGAGTGTGACGAAAATATAATGTCAAACCGACCATTTCAGTCGAGATGATCGATCGAATTGAGTTACAGAAACGGGGTACTGATACATTTAAAGTTTCGATGCCTGGGCAAGGGTGTAATTTTGTGTTTGACTAAATTTTGGAAGAAATTAAAAAAAAAAGAATATTTTTTAAAAAACGATAAACACTCTTCTGACAATATGAGGATTTTGTTAGATATATCAAAGAAATGGTAGTCAAAATTTTTCATAAGTAAACTTATAAATTTCGTTTTTTTGGCCCACCCTAATTCATGCATTTAAAAACATACATATGTACTACATCACAAAGTAAATGGAAATTTTTTATCATACCCATAGAAGTTGAAAAAAAGTACATATGTATTTAGTTATAAAGTGGATTAGTCCTTTATCCTAGACTAATCTGAAACGCATTACCCTAATATCTATATTTTGTAATCTGCAATCAATTTATTTTTTAAGTGCCCAAATATTTGAACAACGTACTTCAGATACTTACATACTACATATGTAGGCGTGTTTTCGTGTTTGTGGAAAAAGTAATTAAAATACTGACGAAAATAAATTAAAAATCAATGTGAATTTGAAAAAGTCGATGTTGACAAAACTTTAATTAACTGACAAATGCTGGGAGAGCTTTTGACGCGAGGGGAATAAATTCATGAGTGCAAAAACAATTTGTAAACTATTTTTCATATGAAAAACTATTTGCTCGTTTTGTTTATTGTTTTTTTTTTTTTTTTGGATTACCACTGCGCGCGCCAACTATTTGCGTATGAAATGGTGGGTTTTTGGAGGAATTAACATTTAAATTCAACAGATTACGATGGTCTTATCATAGCCCTGCTGCCCCTGTTGCATGGCTTAATATAATTGAGTTATTACTATATTGAAGCAATAGAGAAAAAGTAGTTTTGGCCTTTTTAAAAATTTGCATTGATTTTATTGATATTCTGATCGTATTTTTCATTTTTTGAAACGATCCCTCTTAAAAAGTCACCCTATCCACTATTCATATAACCACTTCCCTACCTAAACAATTTTGTATTCAATAAAATTATTGATCAAAAATATATGTATTCCATATCTGTTTGTAATTTTTTCAATTCTTCTTCTTATTGTTTGCACCAATATTGGTTTGTTTATAATATGCACGCTATTGTTTACTCGTTATCCCTTTGTGGCATGCACCAATGTTTTCGAGCTTCATTTTTCTTTTATATAAATAAAACAAGAAGATAGAAAAAAAACATTAAAATAATCGAAATGGCGAAAAGCAAATTGAAAAGCGAAAAGTACTAGTGAAAAATGCTGATCACGTTCACACCAATCAAGTCAGCACAATGAACTGCATGCGCTGGTTTCGCATATGCGGCGGGCAAATAGATGGATGTGTGAGTGATGGTGCATAGTCAACATGGAAACACCAAAATAGTCAGAAAAAAACTAATTGTCAACTAAAGAAAACTGGTTTCACACTAGTCCACATAGATGTTGAACTAGAGTTCAACATTTTTATACCCATCGTAGGTACTAGCACTAGCAAAAGGCTATGTATTATAATTTTGTCCACATAACGGTACTACGTAACAGCACAAAAAAATCGAGATAGATATAGAGTTCCATAAATAAAACTTTTTAGGTTGAATAGAGGAGTTGATTAAGGCATGTCCGCCCGTCTGTCGCTCTGTATGTGTACACGATAACTTGAGTAAGAAGTGAGATATTTGCATGAAATTCGGATGAAAATTTTGAAAATTGACATATGTATCTCGGTAGCTGAAAATGCTAAAATGCTGTTATTGTATAGGTAAACTCCCCTGGTTATTCTATTATGTTTTTTTGATAAATTTTTTACCGTGGGTGTGGCACCGCCGACTTTTAAGGAGGCATTTTTGACTGGTCATAACTTTTATACCGATTACGGTAGAATCATGAAATATTGCACCAGGTATACTAGCATTGTATGGATAATTTGGAAATTTTCTAAAATCACATAAATTGACCGTTCTGAAAACTATCGCTGGATATTTGATGTTCGGTTTACCCGTTATTTTATTTTATTTTATTTTATTTTTTTTATTTTT
>CAXKVI010000003.1:25468835-25488835 GCA_964058755.1 Campiglossa producta
CACAACTAATAAAATTATTTACGATATCACTCGAATTAGAATTTCTCTGTTTCTTGCGCCCATTACTCAAAATGTCAGTGATATGAAAAATATTAATAATATTTTATCACTGATAAAATATTTATCATTATTAATATCTGAACTAGCTAATAATGTGGCGTGCGCATAATTGAATACCCACACAAAGCGCCTAAATGTATGCCAGCTTTATCGCCAATATTCAATCAATCGATCGCTATCATAAATCAAATATGCGATAAGACACAATGGAATTACAACGCAATTATGGCGATTTGAGGGTTGCTAAGTGAATTAAATGGAGTGTAAGATATGTATATATATCAACAAGTAGGATGCAAGAACTGAGATTAGCCTAGCATAAATTGGGACCTACAGTTTTTTGCCGACTCCGAAAAGCACCTGAAAAGCCGATACATTTTTGCTGAGAAGCTTTTCATGGCAGAATTGCACTTGGAGAGATTGTCAAACCACTGCCGATGGACGACCCCGTTTAGAAAAACTTGTTTCTTAAAAATCCTTTCATAATGATTTTACCGATTTGAGATACCCGAATAGTTGACGTAGTAGCCCGAGCTCACTACCACCACACCACGGCAGCCGACAGACAAATCTAATTTCTACCCCTATAAGTATGCTACACAAATTAAAATTTCTTTATCCAAACTATCGCTCTAAAGGATTTGTTGGCGTCAATTTAAGCTCGTTTTTTTGCAGAGTTTTATGATGGATTTTTCTTGAACATAAACGAATAATGATTCTATACCATTTTTTCAAAAGCCTAACTTTAGTTTGGTTATTACTGCAAATCAAAACAATTTTTTTGAAAAAAGAGGCCATGAATTTTTTGTGATAATAAAGGATTGCGTACGGAAAGCAAGTGAAGGGTAGGACAAAATTTTTGTCTAAGCTCGAATTTAACTGTTATTATTGTGCGTCGACTAACTTCAATTTGGTTATTATTAAACATCAAAAAAATTTTTTTTAGAACTTTGTTTCTCAACCAATACTGAGTTAGGTTGTTATTAATATTTAATTATGATAAAATTTACTTTGGCTGTTTTTATAGCTTTACATGAACATGAAATGGTATCATAAATTTGGTTCATTTGTAAGTATGAGAAGAAGAAGAGATAGACGCACCAATAAGTATACCGATAGGGTCAGGACGAGGAGCTGATTTGATTGAGCTATGTCTGTCTGTTTGAATGAAAACTAGTCCCTCAGCTTTAGATATATCTGGCTGAAATTTGGTGTGCGGTCATCATTTTATGCCAGATTAATCATTTGTCGGAACCAGCTAGATCGGACCAATATAACATATAGCTCCCATACAATCGATTGTTCCGATAAACGGATATTGGTAGATAACTTCTGTAAGTGAAGAGGTAGGAACGTGAAATTTTGCACCCTTTGTACTTATTACATTTTTAAAGTATATATTGAAAATCGAAGAGATCGGATCACTATAACATATAGCCTACAAATAGTCGATGGTTCCGATAAACAGAATTTAGGCTATAACTTCTAAGATTAAATAGATACGGACTTGAAATTTTGAATTTTTAGTAGCTACTGCATATGTAATGAGGACACTGAAAATCAGTGAGATCGAACCAATATAACTTGTAGCCCCATAGAACCGGTTGTTCCGATAAATAGGATTTGAGCTATAGAACGTTGATTCGACATTCACACAAAGAACCGAACAGTGTATTCATGAAAGGTTTAAAGACTTCGGCTATTTTACTTTTGGGTTATGAAGTCAGTCACTGCCGAGGGCGATCCCGTTTAGAAAAACTTTTTGTAAAGAATTTTTTATGTTGATTTCTTTAAATTAAAACAAAAATTCCATTTAAAACTAAAGCATATTTTCAATATCATTTAATTTTACTATTCAAAGCTTCGATTTCATCAATATTCAAAGCTGGCAATGAGGCAACCTAACTTTACTTGCCACAAGCGCTTTTGAAGTTTCGAATAACCGAAATCTCTATTTGACAGCGCCTCATAACCTTCATTATTACTTTGGACATTTCAATTTGTTGCATCGCTGCATTTGTGACAGCTTTTGATGCAGGGTAAGCTCTTTAGAGAACTGAATGGAAATTGATACCAGCTGTTTTGAGTTGATTTTTGTTTACTGAAGTAATAAGCAATGATGTGATATGTTGGCTTTTCCTACCAAAATTGGAAGGTTTTTTCTGTTGGTGGGATGGTACGATGATTTGAATTTTGGTAGGTTTTTAACTTCGTTCTAATGCGGCTGATACATTAGCACAAATTCCGAATTAACTGCGCTTTTGAGAGTTTACTTGAGCATAAGCTTCATTATAAGCTCCCAAAAATGAAGAAGATTTGAGCGGATTTCATAAAACGAGCTAACGGTTTGGCCGCTACTATCATCGATAAATAAACAAAAATAGCAAGGACAACTACCAAAATTACGATTTTACCGCCACTGGACAGTAGAGTCACCTAAAATAAACAATCCTCAGCGACATCTAGTTTTAAACCGCAAGTAATACAACCAAAGCACTAGATGACACCGATTGTTAATCTTCGATTTTGTGTGTGTCAGGGTAAAATTTGGATCTGATTAAAGAAGATTTATTGGAGATAATCTCCGTGTGTGTATCCATAGCATAAGGCATCGAGGCCGGGAAATCCCGACGCCGAATCCCTTGCCTCCCGCGCCACAAACTTCTGCTGAAACCCGTCCAAAAATGCCGGGAGAGGTATGTATCTAAAGTGAAAAGTTTTTGGCAAACAAACAATAATTTGCTTGGTTCCAATCCCAAATCACTTTCGAATTATACATACGAAATTCAAAACGCGTTTTCGATAGGTTTTCGGTCCTTTTTGGGCTGTATATGAGATAGTCCCGGGACCCCGGGTTTGTCGGGACTCGATGCCTTACTTCGTTCAAGTGCCTTCACTGTCTTGTTGAAAAGTAAAAATTTTCAAAGGTAAAGCCTCATTCTCGTGATCCTGGAAGAGGGAGCATTTATACCAAAACGGTATGAGATAACTTGAGTAAAAATTGTGATTTTTGCAATTGAAAATTGGCGAAATCGGATGATAACCACGCCCCCTTTTACGACATCGAAAATTTCTAAAATCACCTAAATTGACATAATTCGGTAAAGAAAATGGCTAAAATGATATAATTTTATAGATGAATCCCCCAGGTCATTTTATAATGATTTTTTGATAAATTTTTTATGGTGGGCGTGAAACCGCCCACTTTTAAAGGAGGCATTTTTGAAAATTTGACTGGTCGTAACTTTTAAATTGATTACGATAGAACGATGGAATTTGGCACAAAGCATGCTAACATCGTTGGGAGTATACCTGATGAAATTGGATAAAATCGCCCTCCAACCATGCCCACTTTCGATATCGAAAGCTTCGAAAATCACCTAAATTGATATAATTCGGTAACGGAAATGGCTAAAATGATAGGTAGGATGAACCCTCTAGTCACTCTATTATGATTTATTGATAAATGTTTTTAAAAATGTGCATTAACTCGACTTTGGCTGTTATTAATTGTTTTCATATTTACTTCTCTTAACCCCATAATTAAATAGATACTAATTTCCCACCGCTTCTACGCTCACACATATGCATTTCAACAGGTTCCAGCACTTGAGCAAACTTTTTTTGTACTTTTTTTTTGTACTTATTTCACACAACAAAAAGTTCTAGACACCTCATCAGGTTGATGAGCAAATGCTTCTGGTTAACAATGATGATGCTCACTGACACTTGAAGAGTACTCTCGACCAAATTAAAAGAGGTCCTTTGGCAACAAACCAACTTCTTGACAATTTTCTTTTGTCTTGCGGTGATATGGCAGTTGTCGTTACACTCACACACACACACACACATACATATTAATTGTAATTGTGGAGAAAAAGGAATCACTATAAAGGATGTACTTACCATCCAACAGCTGTTGCCTGATTAAGACTAAATTGGCGATAAGCTTGTTGCATATTGTCATTCAGTGTTGCTGGCAAAAAAGCTGCCATATGTTAGCTTGGAAAATTTTCAAAAGTCAAACCACAAAGAGCCTTTTGACAAAAAATACAAGCCACAACAACAATGCAGGTAGTAGTAGTCAACAAGTTGATAAGAAACTAATGTGATGGCGAATATGTAAATTTCGTTTTTTTTTTTGCAGATTTTTTTTGGTCCAGTGACAAATGGCTGACAGCCACAAAGCAGCAGCAACGGTAGCAGATTGACGTTATTGATGATGATTAATGTGTTTCGGCAGCCAGTAATGATTTTGGTTCGGTTTTTTTTTTTTGTTACTTTACTTAGAAGTTTTGCTTTTGGAAACTTTTTTTGTGTGTGTGAATTTTTAAAGAATACTTGTACCTATTTAACCGCTCAACTCGTACGTTAAGTCTACGCTCACCAGGACGAACTGATGCCAAGCATCAGGTTGTGACGGCAACGAAGCTATAAAGCGACAAAAGTGTGCCACCGCCACGCGACTATAACGAATACGCGCACCGACTCTAAACGAGTTGGTATGAGCGTAAACTTCAGAGAGAATACAAAAGCAAGAGAGTGAGAAGAAGAGCGCAAAGTAGATAAGTGAGCGCCTAAAAAGGTTACCGAGGAAACGTGGAGGGCGTTTCGTTGTTATGTAGCAAATAAGCATGGTAGCATTTTCTAGTAACTGTTTACACGATGCTAATTAAATGAGATTGCCGAACCGCTGCTCTTGAAAAAGAGCGTGGGTTGTAGAAATAATGCGTCGGCGCAGTGTGTAGAGGAGGTGAGTAAGTAGTCAAGCACCCGCTTTTCTACATGATGATATCACCACCTCCATCTAGCTCTGCCACGCATAACAATTTCCTGTCACACATAACCATTTCCTGAAAATTTATAGGCCGCAAATTGTGTATAAGTGTGCCGGAATGCGTGCTAAGGAGCTGTTAAATTAAAAGAGCTTTTGGTTAAAGCTTAATGATATAACAGTAGCACTTTCCTTTTTAGCTAAGTATAGCATGTAAATTTTGTTTTGTAGCTTATCTGGCAATGTTAGCAAAGCTTTTTTAAAATATTCAAACTGTTCTAAGAAGCTCAGTCATATAAGCTTTTAGAAAATATGTAAGCTTTTCAATGGCGAATAATGTGAATTCGCAGCACACGTGGCAGTATTATGCTCCATTTTCTGATTTTAACATATTTTACTGCCTATCTGCTAGAAAAATATTTACGTTCACTTGGTCACTGGGTACAGGGGGGAGGGGAGAGGGGAGGGTTAGGGAAAATTGTGGGATCATTTAGGAATCACTTAAGAATAATTTTACCTCTGCTCTTTTTCGGGATCGTTTCTGGACTTTTCCGATTTCATATCAGCACAAGTATCAGTACTTGAAAATCGTTTCGAGTTTGTTTTGAAATCATTAGATGCCAAAAATTCTCAAACAATAGTTCTGGTCCCTTACTTTTCTGACTAAAACTAAAATCCGCTCTCAGTGCGAGAGCAACACCAAAGAGTACGGGATCGCTAATATGGTAGAACTGTCAAACTGATCGCTTGACAGTTCTACAACAAGTAGTCAGAATTTACCAACAAAAAATCTGCTGACTAAATCTTGCAACTCTCTGACTGGAGAGAACTCAATTTTCTGACTGTTTCTGACTGTCAAATTGGTGTAAGGGATCAGAGATAAAAGTTTCAAAGTGATGCCGAAAACAATTCCGAAAACTTCCGAAATGGTTCCCGATAACAAACCAGAATTGTCCTGGGAAAGTTCCGGAATCAGTCCCGTAGGTTATCGGAATCAGTCCCATAGGTTATCCAGGAAGGGCTCTCCCAGGCAGTGCCGTCAGCCATGTCGTTTACACGTTTCTACTCGGCCATGTTCTGAGAAAACGGGTATCAAATCGAAATCGAATAAGTAGGAGCTGAAAGACTTATTACGTCTTGGCTATCGCTAAAAATCAAAATTTCATAGCCGATTAGTCATTCTCCTATCCCAACAGTGGATTCCATGATTGCTGAAGCTTCAGCCTTGAAGACACTAATCTGATCAGACATTCTGAATGATACTTAGCTTTAGGTCACGAGAATAATAACGCAAAGTTGCTATCCACAATTGTTGTCGTCGCGCAGATGTATGGGCTTCCAGGAAGAAAACTATTCCGACTGAATGCAGACTGTCTTTTTAGCCGGTCAGATTCTGTTTAAACTCAAAAGCGTTAAGTAAATAATGATCTTCAGAGCTTCGCGTGTCGTAGTTTTAAAAGCACAATTTAATATGATCATGTTAGACCTGTGCACTTCAGGAAATTCAGGTTTTACGCCTTGCCCTAGGCAGGCCCCCAAACGACCACTATTTACATATTTTGGGATTAGTCTACCTTCCAGTTCAACTTCTTATTCAGAACCACACCTAATCAGGCTGAGTACCACGCCATTTAGTTCTGTTAGGTTTAACTGTGATATTTTATACCGTTTAGAATTGACGCTGAGTCTGCAGCAAGAGGATAATGTGATCTCTCGAAGTGCTACAGAGTTTGTGGAACTTTACTTCTGTGTGCAGTATATGCCATCATCATCTGGCAATCAGAAATTGCCGAAACCAAACGAAATTTAAAACATGACATGGCGTATACGTAACATTTTTATTATTAGCTTTGTTTCTTTCCTGCTAATTATGAATAATTATGAATAATTATTCCTAAAAAAGTGTTCTTTGAAAAAATTAGCAGCGAATTCAGCAGCTTTTTGACAGTTAATTGAGAGAGAGAGCGCCAATTCGCTGCAAGTTATTGCTGGAGAATTTTCTTCCAGCAGAAACCAGCAAGCAGGAACAGCTGATCGGTGACATAGCAAAACAACAACAAAAAATGTAAATTGAAGACTACCCACTTTAGGGTTGCCACTTGGGGCGGTTTACAGGGTTGCCACCTATCCCATTTTTTTTTAATTATGGAGCAAGATATGCCAATATGGGTATCATATGAAAGGTATTTTCGGCGAGATACCAACTAAAATATTTTAAAGTAGGGTTGCCACCTAGGGTTGCCACCTTACCACAATATATTTGTATATCCGTTACTATCTCGAGAATCGCTTGACCGAATTGGCTGAAATTTGGAATGGTGATAGTATGATCGATTTTAAGACTATCCATTTTAGGGTTGCCACTTGAGGCGGTTTACAGGGTTGCCACCTATCCCATTTTTTTTTAATTATGGAGCAAGATATGCCAATATGGGTATCATATGAAAGGTACTTTTGGCGAGATACCAACTTAAGTATTTTCAAGTAGGGTTGCGACCTAGGGTTGCCACCTTACCGCAGTACTATCTCGAGAACCGGTTGAACGATTTGTATGAAATTTGGTATGGTGACAGTATGAAGGATTCCAAGGCTATCTACTTTAGGGTTGACATTTCGAGTAGTTAACAGGGTTGCCACCTATCCCATTTTTTTAATTATGGAGCAAGATATGCCAATATGGGTATCATATGAAAGGTACTTTCGGCGAGATACCAACTTAAGTATTTTCAAGTAGGGTTGCGACCTAGGGTTGCCTCCTTACCGCAGTACTATCCCGAGAACCGGTTGACCGATTTGGATGAAATTTGGTATGGTGTAATCTGGACGTGACCGAAGGCCTATGTAATGGTGTACGACTCATTGTGACAAGCCTTTGCAAAAACATAATAAAAGCGAAAATTGTTACCGGCGAACAATCGGGAAAAGAAGTACATATACCAAGAATCACTCTCGATTCCTCAAACGGGCAGCTCGGTTGTACCATGCAACGTCATCAATTCCCTGTGAGTCCAGCATTTGCCATGACTGTACATAAAGCTCAAGGCCAAACATTTGAATTCGTTGGAGTGGACCTCAGCTCACCAGTTTGTATGCATGGTATGCTATATGTGGCTTTTTCGAGGGTTAAGCGACCAACTACTTTGAAAGTACTGCTACCACAAGAAAATCAGCGGCGTACCCGAAACATGGTGTGGAAAGAAGTATTGAATTAAATCTTAAATTTGAATTGCAAAATATTGAATATCTATATATGTATTTAAATAAATTAAAAAAAAAAAAATTTGGTCGATACATCGAGCCTTAACCGTCAAACAGGCTTAATTCAATTGATTCTGACTTTTGTTCTTTTTGCGGTTAGTGTTCGATATGTTTTGAAATGTGTTTGGGAAAAATATAATGTTGGTAAGTAAGAAAAATACCGAGCAAAGCTCGGTCACCCAGGTACTGGTATTCATTTAACTTCGCATGTATGCAATAATTGCCAAGTGACAAAGTTGTCACTACCGTTAAATGAGTGCCCAGTGGCAAAGCATACTTGGCCACCTTGTCATTTCTCTAAAGCATGGCTCGGAATTTTAGTTTAATTTCTGGACTTTTTTGGAATAATTTTTGTACTTTTTTGGTACCATTTCGGGATAAGTTCCGAAGTTTTTCGGGACCATTCTGAACTTTTCTAGGATCATTTTGGAACTTGTTCGGCACCATTTTCGGGACTGTTTTGGGATCAATTCAGGATGGGTTTAGGACCTATTTCGGGTCCATTTCGGGACTTTTTTGGGATCATTTCAGTACTTTTTCGGGATATGGTCCAGACTTAAGAATCATTTCCTAACATTATTTAGATCATTTATAGAGTTTTTAGCGACCATTTCCGTGTTACCACTTTTACCAAAATGTTCCCTAAAAAGTCGCGAAATGATCCCAAAAAAGTCCCGAAACCCATCCGAAAATGATCCCAACAAAGTTAAAAAATGATCCGAAAATAGCCCCGAAATGGTCTCAAAATAGTCCCGAAAACCAACCCGAAAAAATTCCTTAACATATCCCGAAAAAGTACAGAAGATATCCCAAAAAAGTCCCGAAATGGTCGCAAAACAGTCCCGAAAATCATACCGAAATGTTCCCAACAAAGTCTAGAAATTACCCAAAAATTGTCCCGAAAGGGTCTCAAAATAGTCCGAAATGATCCCAAAAAGTCCCGAAATGATCTCAAAATATTCCCAAAAACCATACTGAAATGATCCCAACAAAGTCCAGAAATGATCCCAAAATTGTTCCGAAATGGTCTCAAAATAGTCCCGAATAATCCAAAAGAAGTCCAAACATATCTTGAAAAAGTACTGAAATTATCCCAAAAAAGTCCCGAAATAATCTCAAAATATTGCCGAAAACCATCCCGAAATAATCCCAACAAAGTTTAGAAATGATCCCAAAATTGTCACGAAATGGTTTCAAGATAGTCCGGAATGGTCCCAAAAAAGTCCGAAACATATCTTGAAAAAGTACTGAAATTATCCCAAAAAGTCCCGAATTGATCTCAAAATAGTCCCGAAACCCATCCTGAAATGATCCCAACAAAGTGCAGAAATGATCCCGAAACCCATCCCGAAATAATCACAAACAAGTTCAGAAAATATCGTTAAAAGTACAGAATTGACCCAAAATAATTTCGATCTTGTGTTATAGATTTTACGATCTATTTTGGTGTTTCATTGTTGGATAAGTCGTTTTTTTAGTACCTGGCTACCATTTTTAGTAAGTTGTGGCTTTTCAATCAACTCTTAACATATTTCTTCCTTAAGTATTTCAGTCAAACTCAATCAAGTAGATATTGACAAAGTTCAAACTGGAATAAACTCCGCTGACAATGTAATTTAGTTACACAATAGTTAGGCACTAGCCAGCGGTCACTTTTATCTGAGCTGTCATTTATCCCACGCGCCGAAAGCTATTCACCAACTTTCTGCTATTATTAAGTCAGACTTTGGTGCACACACGTGCACTACACTTCGAGCATATTTTTGATAAAATTTCATCTTCACATTCTAAGGGCACCTACATACGTATGTACTTACGTAGTACATTTACTAGCATTTCTAGGCGAATAACAAAACAACTAAAAACACTGTCATCACTTCCTTTGTAAAATATTTTGCACATTCGTTCATCTCAAATTACAGCGCGTTTTGCACTCAAACAACCCGCACAAAAATGAGACGCGTTTTTTTCGTTTTCTCTCTATTTTTTCAAAAATAGCTACCAGCTTTTGTTGTTTGTTTTTTTTTTGCGTCTACCTAAAAATAGCAGCTACAACCATGAAATTTTCATTCATTTGTATGCTAGTCGTTGTTGACTTTGAAACTTAATAC
The DNA here is from genome assembly GCA_964058755.1 of Campiglossa producta. Classification (NCBI taxonomy): domain Eukaryota; kingdom Metazoa; phylum Arthropoda; class Insecta; order Diptera; family Tephritidae; genus Campiglossa; species Campiglossa producta. The sequence goes on from CAXKVI010000003.1 coordinate 25,479,039, forward strand.
GACGCACAGTGTAATATATCCATTGAAGGTGATGGCAAAAGTATTTACTATCCGCCGTTTTCGATTTAATTCGTTTAACGAAATTAACAACATAAGACCCCACGACGATACATAAATACCAGTCTGAAGATCAAATTACTATTCCTTTTTAATTCTAGTTTTAATAGTTTCTCGAATTTTTTAACTTAAATTTTTATATTTTTGCTCCACTGTGCGACATCGATCGAACATGAATATGTGAGTTTTGCGCGTAAGAAATAAATTTTCAAAGGCTGAAATGCATGTCCAATTATACTGAAATATCCATAAGTACATTCATGCAAAAACTGAACAAATATATAAGTTCGAGTCTGTTCCTACGCCCCATGGCGTATACGTAATATTTTATGTTTTGGTTAATATAAAATTTCCCCTATCTAATGTGATTTTTTTACACATAACTGATACAAAAAGTGCGAGAACAAATTTTCGTGGTTTCAGTTTTAAATATTCTAAGCTCATCTATAATCAGTATATACTCAATATCCAAACAAATCTATAAAACATGTTAGGAGAAAAAAATAATTTTTTTTGGTAGGCCTAATGTGAATTTAATTTTTCGTTTTCTGGCTGCCATATAAAAACAAAAATAAATCCAAAAATTCTTATCACTATAGAATAGTTGGATAATTTTAATTCGAATGTTTAACAAAATGGTATGGCAGCAACAGTTCGCTCACAGCTCTCACTGAACTTGAAAACTTAACTTAACTTGATTTTTGAATCATGGTGTAATCTTACGCACGTGCTGCTCATTTGCTAGAAGTGATATATTTTCAAGTCAACTATAATCTAAGAGAACCCTCATAAAATGCATGCCTGCAAAATGATTAAGAACCGTTTGGTTTTAAAGCAAGCTTACTTCTATTCTTCAAATTGCCAAAAACCAAACAAAATTCAAGGGACTCCGTGACGTATACGTAACATTTTTATGCCTAGTAGTAGAGATGGGCGTGCCTATGTGCTCGTGTTCGAAAATGCGATTTTGTGTGTGCTCGTGCGTGTTCGTGCTGAGTCCGAAATCCAAAAAAATAACACAAACAAAAGATTCAATAGATTTTTTTTGGCTGCGATAGGTTATTTTTGGATCAAATTCTCAGATAGAGAAAAATTTCTAATATATTAGAGTGGGTTGACTTATAGGGCATGGAAAAATCCGAAAAATAGCCAGTGTGGAAAATGTTTTCCTGAGAAATCTGATAAACTTTCATAAAGAAACTATAAATTTTTTTTTCGTGCGTGTCGTGTTTTAGTGATTTTTTCCCGTGCGTGTTAGTGCCTACTTTCGAAATTATTTTTCGTAACCGTATCGTGTCGTGCAGTAAAATCATGCAGGCGGCCATCTTTACCTATTCGTCCAACTATAGTGTGTAATGGCTTAAACGAATCGAGAAGAGTCAGAAGGAAAATAGCCATTGATTTAGTCATGTACATTAGGGTGTTCCAGATTTTTTTTTTTTTTCAATTTTGCCATGAGATATTTTGTAATTTTGTTACCTTAACTAATCACATTATCTGTGCAAAATTTCAGTATTTTACTATAAGTCTAGAGGGTGATATAAAATTTATTTCTTGACGCATATTTTATCAACATTTTTAAGATTTTTCTAAAAGTTTTCTGAGTTGTAGTATGCGGTTTTATAGCACCTTTAATTTTAACATAATTATGTGTCAATCTCAAGTTCCTGACACATTTAAAAAAAAATGTCATGTACACTTGGACCACCCTAATGTCCATCCATCCGCTCGGCTGTTTGTGAGCACAGTAATTGGAGCAAGTCTTGACATATATTTTTGAAATTTAACACCCATTTCCCATAATTTTTTAAAAACGATGAAAATTGGATGACAGCCACGCCCGCTTTTAATATACCGAATATTTAGTGCGGTTTACAGAGTTGCCATCTATCTAAATTTCTTTAAATATTGAGCAAGGTATATCATTGTGGGTATCAAATGAAAGGTATTTTCGGCGACTCATCATCTAAAATATTTTCAGGTAGGGTTGCCACCTAGGGTTGTTACCTAACCGCAATATATTTGTATATCCGTTACTATCTTGAGAACCGTTTAGCCGATTTTGATGGAATTTGGCATAGGGTAGTATGGATAGCTCTAAGACTTTTCACTTGGGTGTTGCCACAATTCTCTTTTCTCAATTCTCAATTCTCTTTTCAAGTATTGAGCAAGATATGCCCATGTGGGTGTCAAATGAAAGGTCTTTTCGGCGACTCATCATCTAAAATATTTTCAGGTAGGGTTGCCCCCTTACCGCAATACATTTGTGTATTTGTACATATATCCGGTACTATCTCGAGATCATTTTGGGATAATTTTTAGGTCTTTTTGGTTGTGAATAGTTTGGGGTCATCTTGGGGACATTTTGGGATCATTTTGGGGTAATTTTTGAATCATATTTGGATCATTTTGTTGCCATTTTGGGATCGTTTGGGGTCAATTTGAATCATTTTGGGATCCTTTTTGCAGTCATTTTGGGATCATTTTGGGGTCAATTTGGGATGGTTTAAGATCATTTTGGGGTAATTTTGGGATAATTTTATGGTCGATTTGGGATCAGTTTAGGATAATTTTGGTAACATTGTCATTGAATAAAAAATAACCGCTCACTCAAATTTTTATTCGAATTGACGCAACCCTGATGTGGATGGTATCTATGCTTCATTCTAAGATTTTCTACTTGGGGGTTGTCACTAGAGGCGGTTGATAATGTTGCCACATATTTGATATGTTTTCAGAAATCTATTTAGAAAAGTTGATGTTGGTAAGTCTATGCGGCAAAATCGTAAACACCGAGCAAACTACAAATATACGGTCGTGAGATTAGATCTCTCAGACTTTACATTCTTATACATGGGTCAATTTCAAAAAAAACGAAATTTTTGTGTCCCTGCACTTTACACTACTATTTTAGGTAAAAAAAAATATCAAAAAAAAGAACAAAAATGTGAGAATGATCATGGAGGAATATGTAACCAAAAAACGTTATTCTCAAATTTGTATGTTTGTTTTTTTGTTTGTTTAGAATGGTGCTTTGTTTCTCCCTCTGACTCCTTTCATACAAAAGCATGTGTCCCCCGTTAGAATTTTTAGTAAACAAAATAAAATAAAATCAAGAAAAAAAGTAAATATGTAACATTTAATAACTGTTTTCGAATTATTGGGTTTCTTTCTTTAGTTTTGATTTGTTATAGTTGTCAAAAATTAATTAGTGCGAATTTGGCGTTGCGAAGAAAGGTTGTCCCCACAATTTGTATTGAGCGTCACTTTTTTATACATCAAGAAATATTACCAGTTTTGAGTTTGCATTTAAATAAAGTAAACTACGTAAGGAAAGTACAAACTTTAAATCTTAAAAAGTGAAAAAGCGAAAAAAAAATCTATTAAAAAAAGTGTGCATTTGCGTAGTTTTTGTGAACACCATGATAAGGGCGCGATAAAATGTCATGAGCGTCACGCTAATTTTTTTAAACGTGAATATATTAAATGTAAAAAATTTAAGTTGACAATCATTGTTTACATGGTTTCAACTAATTTTTTTATAATTTGTGAATTTGGGAAATAAATTGCCTACGGAAAAAAACCAAAATAGGCAAAAATGTCATGAGCGTCACTTTTGATACATATTGCTTCATAGCTTAAAATGCTTAATTTTGATTTTATTTTTTAATTTTCAAGAGTAAAACAACAAAATTAACGGCGGCTGAGAGAGCACGGAAATATCGAGAGAAAATAAAGCTCGATAAAGCGCGTAATAACGAATTAAAAAGAAAGAAGAAAGAAAGGTATAATCGTGGTATATTTCAGTTTAATTTTTATTGTTACTGACTGATTCTGTTTTTGAATAGCAACGAGAAACGGATGAAAAGAGGTGACATGCCGAAAAAAATGCTTTGCATTTTTAGCGATTTTTTATACATATTTGGTGTGTGACGCTCAAGACAGAAATCATAGAAAACCTAAAAAAATCCAAAAATATTGATTTTTTTGAGAGCCTAAAGGTACCACCGGATTCTTCATAAATTTCTACATAAATTGGCCACTCTTACAGGCGAATTGAAAAAACTTTAAAAATAAGCAAAAAAAACTCGTTGTGTACGTTTTTTTTGAAATTGACCCACATACTAAAGAAAAATATACTAAAGAAAAATATACTAAAGAAAAACACAGCTAGTTTCTTGTATTGCCGGTTCTACGAGAACGGTTCCAGTACTTGTGCTGTACCCATTGTGCCGAAACGACCCGGGCCGTTTTCTTATATCGACCCGGCCAAGAGCAATACACTCGGGGTGACCCTGTCTGACATTTAGGCAAGGCTACACCTCGTTACAACGACAACAACAACAACAACAACAACAACAACATAGACATTTAACATAATTAGAGTAAATTTTTTGCACTCAAGCTATTTATGTTAGTTTAGTTTAAGAAAGGTCAAGTGAAGAAGGTCAAGAAGCTATAAGCTGGGCAAAGAAAAAGAGCTATTCCTTTTCAACAATGATGACGTCATTGGCGTGTTGTGGTTATATTAATCAGAAACGAATTGTTAATGTTTGAATTGAATATTTCCGTTAGCAATAAGTGCCACCATTAAGTACAATTCAAGAATGTGGCCATTGAAATTAAACTGGGTATAAATGTAAGTGAGCACGAATGGCTCTATTGCCAAAAGGCGAAGGCATTTACTTAGATGCGATATAAATTAAATATTTACTTACAAATAATAAGAACCATTTAATGAAATTTTCGATAATTACAAATTAATGGAGTTATTTGGTAGCAAACAATACAATGATAAGGGCAATGACATTTATTAAAGACATAAGCATAAACGTTCGAAAAAAAGTTCCTTCAAATTTAATACATTCCACGTAGCCCTTAAACAATTTCTCAAATCACCATTAAGTATTTACTTGGTATTTTCAATCGTACTAAAACTACTTGACTGAAATTTGACTGACTTTTAAAAATTAATGACATTCCTACCATAACAAAAATAAAGTGATGCATTGTTGACTTTGATATTCAGATTGTTATTTTTATTATTGTTGAGACAACAATGGCAGTTATTATTTTCATATTACATACATACTAACACAAACAGAAGCATAGATTCATCAAATGGAAAGTAAATGTTGGAGAGTCTACATTAGCAAAAGAGGAATATTGCTTTTATAACTTTGTTGGCGTGGTAGAAACTTGATGAGAGAAAAGTATAGGTATTCTATAGAATTTTTAATATCCGCATCAAGGCGATGTTTTTCAACATAACATTTATCTGCGCCTATGCGCCGACTGAGGAGACGCACGACGCAGAGAAGGACTCCTTTTACGATAAACTTGAATAGACTTATGATCGCTGCCCCCAACATGATATCAAAATCGTGCTCGGCGACTTAAATGCCAAGGTGGGCAAGGAAGGAGTCTTTGGTCCTACAGTTGTAAAATTTAGTCTCCACGATATAACATCACCCAACGGCACTAGGTTGATTGACTTCGCCTCTGCTCGCAATATGGTCATCAGTAGTACTAGGTTCCAGCATAAACGAATACACCAAGCCACCTGGCTGTCCCCTGATCAAAGAACAAGAAACCAGATTGATCATGTCATGATTGATAGCAGACATAGCTCCACCGTTCTGGACGTGCGTACACTGCGTGGTCCCAATATTGACTCTGACCATTATCTTGTCGCAGCCAAGAAATGCACACGCCTCTGTGCAACGAAGAAAGTGCGCACAGTAACTGAAGGAAAGTTTGACGTCGAGCTGATAATTTGACAACTCGACTCTCACATCTGCTAGCAGAGGGCAATCCTCGACCTAACGATGTAACCGAGCAATGGAAGCATATCTCTCACTCATTGCGTACCGCCGCTGAGGCCACTATTGGGTTCCAGCGAGCCCGCAAGAACAACTGGTACGATGAGGAATGCAAAACTGCCTCGAAAAAAAGGACGCTACCTAAAAGGAGACGTTGCGAACGGGCGCAACCCGCAGTGTATGGCAACAATATCGTGAGGCAAAGAAGGAAGAGAGACGCCTTTTCAGAAAAAAAGAAAAGTGAGGCCGAAAGGCGTGAGTGTGAGGAGCTTGAGATGCTGGCTGACAGGAATGATGCCCGAAAATTCTATGAAAAGATCCGGCGATGACGGAAGGTTTTAAGACCGGGGCAAGCTCCTGTAAGGACAATAATGGCGACCTGGTAACCGACGTACAAAGTGTACTTTAATTATGGAGGGAGCACTTCTCCTCACTGCTAAATTGCGAGGGAGACGTCGAACCCGATACCCCAATCCCTGACGATGGAAAAGTCGTCCCACCACCTGACTATGATGAAGTGAGGATAGCTATATCCCGGCTCAAAAACAACAAAGCGCCTGGAAAAGACGGACTACCCGCCGAGCTGTTCAAACACGGAGGCGAAGAGCTGGTAAAAAGCATGCATCAGCTCTTATGCAGAATATGGTCAGACGAGTGCATGCCTCCGGATTGGAATTTAAGTGTGCTTTGCCCAATCCACAAGAAAGGCGATCCCGCTAACCGCACCAACTACCGCGGAATCAGTCTTCTTAATATCGCATATAAGGTTCTTTCTAGCGTGTTGTGTGAAAGGCTGAAGCCCATCGTAGACAAACTGATTGGACCTTATCAGTGTGGCTTTAAACCTGGTAAGTCTACCATCGACGAGATTTTCACGATACGCCAAATCCTGGAGAAGACCCATGATAAAAGAATCGACACACACCATCTCTTTGTCGATTTTAAAGCCGCTTTTGACAGCGCAAAAAGGAGTTGCCTGTATGCCGCCATGTGTGAATTTGACTTTCCTGCAAAGCTTAAACGGCTTTGCCAAATGACTTTGAGCAATACAAACAGCTCCGTCACAATCGGGAAAGACCTCTCTGAGCCATTTGAAACCAAACGAGGATTCAGACAGGGCGACTCCATTTCGTGCGATTTCTTCAATCTGATGCTGGAGAAGATAATTCGAGCAGCAGAGCTAAACCGCAATGGAAAAATCTTTTACAAGAGCGTGCAATTGCCGGCGTATGCCGATGATATTGATATCATTGGCCTTAACAACCGCGCCGTAAGCGCTGCCTTCTCTGGACTGGATAAGGAAGCGAAAAAAGTGGGTCTTGTCGTAAACGAGGACAAGACGAAGTATTTGCTGTCATCAAAGAAAGAATCGGCGCACCTGCGCCTTGGCACGCTCTATAAGTCTCTCATCATACCTGTCCTGATGTATGGCTCAGATTCATGGACAATGTCAAGAGAAGATGAGATGGCCCTTGGAGTATTTGAGAGAAAAGTTCTCGGGAAGATTTATGGTCCTTCCCGTGATGCCAACGGCGAGTATCGCAGGAAATTTAACGATGAGCTGTACGAGCTCTACGCCGATCTGGCCATAGTCCAGCGAATTAAAGCCCAAAGACTCCGCTGGCTGGGCCATGTTATGCGAATGGACAAAGAAGCTCCAGCACAGAAGATTTTCCTATCGTCGCCTGAATTCGGCAGCCTCGACTGAGATGGAAACAACAGGTGGAGGATGACTTGAACTCCCTTGGGGTTTCCAATTGGCGTCAGTTATCGCTAAAAATATAATATTTAAACTTTCAAAAAGAGGTCGCCGTGGTCGACTGATTTAAAGTATTCCAGCTGCAATATAATAACGTGGGCATGGTCGAGAGCCGATTAGGCTTATTTTCTGCAGGCGTACTCTATGAGCATTCGAAGTTTGCCAATTTGTTAACTCACGTGTGGGCAGTGCCACGCCCGTTTTACAAAATTTTTGCATAAATCATTCTTGGAATATTTATCAATGATGCATGTTCAGTCTTTATACGTACTTTTTAGTAAGTTTGTATAGAAATAGTACTTTTAATGAATCTACTAAAAAAATGTGTCGTACCAAGTCCCATTATTCTTGTGTAAACCGTTTTGAAGTTATTACCATTCGTAGTTTCGTTTACCTATATGTGGGAGGTACCACGCCCATTTTGCAAAAATAGTTAATAAAATGATTTTGATAATATAGGTACCTAGCCAATTGCTGATTCTATTACACACACAGAAAATTTAGCTAGTGATGAATAAGAATTGGCAGTGATTTGGTCATATCAACCAAAATATAAATATAATATAAATTCAACCAAAATCACGGTCAATTCTTATCCATTCCCTGCTCATTTTTCTCTGTGTATGAAATGTTCGATATCGAAAAAAAAGTGAGGGGGGGGGGGGGGGGGGGGGGAATTGTGTAGTGATTTCGCCATAGGCATATGATGGTTGATTAATAACAAGCTAAATTTTTGTGAGCCATTCACCGAGACGCCCAACTTTTTCATCTTTGAAAATTCTGGAAAGTGCGACCCTTATTTTATTTTATTTTATTTTATTTCATTTTATTTTATTTTATTTTGTTTTATTTTATTTTATTTTATTTTATTTTATTTTATTTTATTTTATTTTATTTTATTTTATTTTATTTTATTTTATTTTATTTTATTTTATTTTATTTTATTTTATTTTATTTTATTTTATTTTATTTTATTTTATTTTATTTTATTTTATTTTATTTTATTTTATTTTATTTTATTTTATTTTATTTTATTTTATTTTATTTTATTTTATTTTATTTCGTTTTATTTTATTTTATTTTATTTTATTTTATTTTATTTTATTTTATTTTATTTTATTTTATTTTTTATTTTATTTTATGTTATTTTATTTTATTTTATTTTATTTTATTTTATTTTATTTTATTTTATTTTATTTTATTTTATTTTATTTTATTTTATTTTATTTTATTTTATTTTATTTTATTTTATTTTATTTTATTTTATTTTATTTTATTTTATTTTATTTTATTTTATTTTATTTTATTTTATTTTATTTTATTTTATTTTATTTTATTTTATTTTATTTTATTTTATTTTATTTTATTTTACCTAATTTAATTTTACTTTCTTTATGACAATTTTATTTATTTTATTTTATTTTGTTATATTTTATTTTATTTATTTTGTATTTTATTGTTTTTTATTTTATTTCATTTTATTTTGGTTTATTTTATTTTATTTTATTTTATTTAATTTTACTTTCTTTATGACAAATTTATTTATGTTATTTTTTTTTATTTTATTATTTTTATTTTATTTTATTTTATTTTATTTTATTATTTTTATTTTATTTTATTTTATTTTATTATATTTTATTTTATTTTATTGTATTTTATTTTATTTTATTTTATTTTTTTTATTATATTTATTTTATTTTATTAAATTTAATTTAATTTAATTTAATTTTATTTTATTTTATTTTATTTTATTTTATTTTATTTTATTTTATTTTATTTTATTTTATTTTATTTTATTTTATTTTATTTTATTTTATTTTATTTTATTTTATTTTATTTTATTTTATTTTATTTTATTTTATTTTATTTTATTTTATTTTATTTTATTTTATTTTATTTTATTTTATTTTATTTTATTTTATTTTATTTTATTTTATTTTATTTTATTTTATTTTATTTTATTTTATTTTATTTTATTTTATTTTATTTTATTTTATTTTATTTTATTTTATTTTATTTTATTTTATTTTATTTTATTTTATTTTATTTTATTTTATTTTATTTTATTTTATTTTATTTTATTTTATTTTATTTTATTTTATTTTATTTTATTTTATTTTATTTTATTTTATTTTATTTTATTTTATTTTATTTTATTT
>CAXKVI010000003.1:25493835-25498835 GCA_964058755.1 Campiglossa producta
GGAAAGCCAAGCAAGTCCATGCAAGCGTACTTGAAATATTTTTTTTTTTCATATCTTTGCTTACGATTTGTTGCTTTTTTTATTATTTGCGGTTAAGTAATGACTGTGCTGTGTGGGTGTTATAATGCTGACGTCACGCATTCGCTTCATTTCTTACATATAAATGTACGTTACGTTGACATTTAAAGGACAAGATGCTGTCAACGGCATGACATTATTACAACAATGAATGTTTTTCTTTTTTTGTCCTGGCATTTACGCGATTGCTTTATTTTTAATACAATACAAATTGTTGCCTAGCGGAATTTATGCAAGAAATGTGTGATGGTGTATATGATGGGTCTTTCCATGACAAATCGTCAAATGAATGGAGTCACCCCTTCCGATTTGAATGAATTTTGTTGGGGAGTTTCCCTTTGTCTAAAACCCACATGACCCATCCCTCTCCTCAAAAACTTTATAATTATGAAAGAAAAAAATTAAATACGATTTTATTTGCATGGCCTGGATTCTCTAACTGTGAGTTTTTTTTTTAAATATATAGTTTTTTTTTTTAATCGGTGAAAAAGTGAAAATTTCAAAACTCACTCTTAGAGAATCCAGGCCCAGGTATGGCTCACGACTGAATAAGAAATGAAAAATTTAAGAAAGCGTCTTTGAGTACATATGACTATTTTTAATGTGTGAGTAATTAGCATAAAATCTGTTTTTGAGTGTTTTGTGATAATGACGAGGCGGATGTCTTCCATTTTCCCAAGCGCCAAATTTTTAATGGTTACGGAAAACATTGCTTTCAGTGGGTTTAGCAAATTTTCACATTTGCTTTCTAATTAATGCTGATTCGTTTTGTAAAGAGCATATCTCGTTGAATTCGTACCAAAAAGTAAACACATTTGATATGTTGAAATATGTATCCGCGTTGAAATGTGTAATATATAATGGTTTCGAAAAATGCAATTTTTTCTTTTTTGCTTAGAGTCGTTCAAGTAATCTAGTTTTGGTTGCGGCTCTAAAAATAGCCAAATTCTTTAATATGCTAAAAAGCTTGAGGTCCCAGTTTATTTGCACATTGTATTATTATCCTTATCCTTGGCTTTCATATATATTTACATATATGTGTCTAGCTCATGCGCGTGTAAAATCACAATGTTGCAACAATTTTCTTCTGTATGAAACATAAACAGCTACATATTGAGGTGTGTTTTAATCACACACATCTACGTGACGATATATGGCTCAATGTATCTACATGCCACCCTTGAGATTTCATAACCAATCAGCAACAGGTGTGGAAATTAACTTCCTTTGAAAGGACAAAAGTAAAAAAATAAAATAAAATGAAATAAAATAAAATAAAATAAAATAAAATAAAATAAAATAAAATAAAATAAAATAAAATAAAATAAAATAAAATAAAATAAAATAAAATAAAATAAAATAAAATAAAATAAAATAAAATAAAATAAAATAAGATGAAATAAAATAAAATAAAATAAAATAAAATAAAATAAAATAAAATAAAACAAAACAAAATAAAATAAAATAAAATAAAATAAAATAAAATAAAATAAAATAAAATAAAATAAAATAAAATAAAATAAAATAAAATAAAATAAAATAAAATAAAATAAAATAAAATAAAATAAAATAAAATAAAATAAAATAAAATAAAATAAAATAAAATAAAATAAAATAAAATAAAATAAAATGAAGTAAAATAAAATAAAATAAAATAAAATAAAATAAAACAAAATAAAATAAAATGAAATGAAATAAAATAAAATAAAACAAAATAAATGAATGTATTTGGCGACCTTTGTTTACCTAAAACTTTGTTGTTAGGCTGGCTTTAGGTCAATTTCCGCAAAAATAAAACACAAGTGTTTTTCTTTTTAACCAATATATTTCGGTTACTCCACGGTAACCGTCTTCAGGGTAAAACTGTCAATAAAAACATAAATAAAACACAAATTAACAAACGAAATTTGATCTTCACTCACAACAATAAACAAGAAGATTGGTTTATAAACAAAACAAATGTGCAGTTCCCGAAAGAAGTGAAAGAGCTGTTAGCGAAGGGACCGAAGTTCGGAGTGCCTGTGGAAAATAAAACGTTTCCCCTTTTTCAATGCATAGCTGATGGAGAAGATTTGGTTCAGTCACTTGAAAACAAAGAGCAAATAGAAGAGGCGCGGACAAAGCTCTCTCTACTTATTAAAAGCCACTCAACAAACAAACAAAAAAAGTGCAATAGGTAGTGCAATATCTGATACAGTGGGGCAAACAAGAAAGTTTTAGTTTAGAATTTTGACATCAGATAAAGGTAATAAAACGGTCGCAATGGAAGTAGAAGATTACAACAATAAAATGAAATGTATTTTAAATGACTTGACAACATACAGAATCCAAAGACAAGATCCAACATCCCGACTACAAACCAAAAACAACACTTTAGTCGAAAAACTTTTTAAAATGGACATTATCACAAAAATAGAGAAAAATAAACTCAGTTCAAACACGGCATTGCCCCCTACAATCTATTGTCTCCCTAAGATACATAAGGAAGGTACACCACTGAGGCCAATTTGTTCTGTTGTCGGATCACCTGCATACGGATTATGCAAATATATTGCAGAAATATTAAAAAACACAACCGCTGCTTCAGTATATAACGTAAAAAATACATTAGAGTGTAAAGAAAGAGTAAATGACACAAACATATTTGACAATGAAAAAATAATTTCCTTTGACGTGGTTTCATTATTTCCCAGTATACCGATACAACTCGCACTTGACGTAATACAAGAAAAATGGACAACGATAAAAGAATTTACGAAGATACCGAAACAATTATTTATGGAAATAGTTCAATTTTGTATTAAAGATAATAGATATTTTAAGTTTAATGACACTGTATATACGCAGTTAAAAGGACTGCCAATGGGCTCACCTACTTCCCCAGTGATAGCGAACATTGTCATGGAAAAATTATTAGAAAAATCGATGAATAAATTGGAGCAAAAACCAAGATTACTCACTAAGTATGTTGACGATATATTCGCTATAGTAGAAGAAAACGAGGTTGAAAATACACTTAACACATTGAACTCCTTCGACAAAAATATAAAATTTACAGTGGAACTCGAAAAGGATGGAAAATTGGCTTATTTAGATTCAACAGTAAATAGATTAAACAATAAATTAAAGTTAAAGTGGTATAGAAAGCCAACATCATCAGGGAGAATTATTAATTATAATTCGAAGCATCCAAAAACAATGATATTAAATACAGCAAAGGGCTGTATAAAGCAGATGTTTCAGACTTCGGACCGAATTTACCACAAAGAAATAAAAAAGGAAATTTTTTCAACTTTAAGGGACAACGATTTTCCAACACAGACAATTAAAAAATTATTAAGTAGAGTAAACAACCCTATTAGTCAACAAAAACCACAAAAGTCAGTTATTTTCAAATCTCTCACGTACGTACCTCAAATCTCCGAGCGTCTTGCAAAATCGGATTGCTACAATAAGGAAAAGATAAAAATTGCCCATAGACCAACCAATACATTAAAGCATTTATTCAATAAAACGAAGTCAATAATACCACAAAACGAAAAAAGCAATGTTGTGTACCAAATCTCATGTAAAGGAAGTGACAGAGAGCCATGTAGGAGTGTCTATGTAGGCACAACAAAATTAAAATTAAAAAGTAGACTTTCGCAACATAAATCGGATTACAAATATTGCCATACAGCTAATAACCCAAAAACGGCGCTAATGGCCCACTGTTCATCTAGTGGGCATTCGCCAAATTTCGATGACGCGCAAATTCTCCAACAAGAACAAAATTATAATAAGAGATTTACATTGGAGATGTTACATATCGTAAACACACCGTCGGACATATGACTGAATTTTAAGAGTGATAGCTCGGACTGCGCGCATATATATAAATATATATTAAGCAATAAGCAGTACCAAACTCCGCGTCATACAGGGCAGACGTGAATAATAATGTATGTAGGAAAATAATAAAGTTAGAAGTTTGTTAATTTGTGTTTTATTTATGTTTTTATTAACAGTTTTATCCTGAAGACGGTTACCGTGGAGTAACCGAAATATATTGGTTGAAAAGAAAAACACTTGTGTTTTATTTTTGCGGAAATTGACCTAAAGCCAGCCTAACAACAAAGTTTTAAAACAAAATAAAATAAATTAAAATAAAATAAAAAAAGATAAAAATTATAAAAATCTGATAATTTATGTATACATCAATGCTGACACTCTGATTATGACTGGTAATCCCCTTCTTGATAACTTCAAACTGATTTTAAATATGTAACAGATGAACAAGGTGGGGCTATCAGAAGATTCGTTCTGGTCAGCCGAAGCTTTTTCGTCACAAATATCTCTCTAGAAGAACGCGCTAGCATTTTATTGCACCACCATCCTTAAAATGACATCCAACAGCTTTAGCACTCTCCTAAAGGTAAAAGAAATAGTTTTGCGGTACATAAAACAACAACATGCAATATAGATAGTAATTTATGTTATGCGTACTCTTTCATCATGTTTCTTAGATATCAAACATTTGACAAAGGCAAGCGACAACAAAAGGCTATTGAGCAGTGAAAAGGAAACAAATACCAACAAAAGAAACTATCAATCAATTTTCCCCGCTTACGTAAACTACTCTAGGCAGAGCCACGAAGACTGCGAACTCATCAATAGTTCAATAGTTTTATTATAGCCAGCTAAGGGGTTTCCGTTAAATGTGCCAGCTTGGTAAGTTTCCCAATGATTAGTAGTCATGGAATCATCTATCGATATCTTGGATTTATTCTTTTATTAAATCACTGTTTTACATTCAAAATCTTAATGTATCGTTTTTCTATTTTTTCTTTAAAAAGTATGTACTCACCTCACTTTAGCATTGGCTTTGCTGCTCATGTAGTTTTTTATTCCATCTTCTGCACAACTTTTTCGTGAAGACATGC
>CAXKVI010000003.1:25508835-25546335 GCA_964058755.1 Campiglossa producta
GGGTAGACATTTGTTCTGATAGCCGGACTCTGCCGTCAGCATCGATAACACCTTGTATTGTGGGGTGCTGCAGTTATAGTTCAATCATATTTGGTAAAGGCACTAGGCACCTCCTCCTTACTTGCTTAGTAGCCTTCTAAAGCCTTTGCTCTGGAAACTAAGAATAGCTCCCAGCAAAAAAGTTTTTGTAGAACCCTAACACTAAAATATCAGTCCACCTACGGCGACAAACTAACCTGAGTGACCCATCTTCAATGACCGCTAATAAAACAAAAGAGAAAACAACATAAAACACCCACACGAGTTATGACCACACGACTAAAAGCAGCGGTGGCTTGTTGTGTGTAAAACAACAACAAAATCCATAACTTTTACGAAACAATGGGTAGTGAAAATCTAATGAATGAATTTGACGGCGAAAGTTATGAATCTAAGGCAAAGGGGAGTTGTTGGCTTCACTACTTTTGCTGCTTCCCATATTCTTCGTCCATACCAGGGGCGGATCCACGGGGTGGGTTTTCAGATTCAAACTTCCCCTTTGGGTCCAAGTTAGGTTAGTATATAGTAAAAAATACACAAAAATATAGTACAACTATGCAAAAAATACTAAAAATTACACAAAAAATATAGTAAAAAAACACGCAAAAAATATAGTAAAAAATACACAAAAATATAGTAAAGCTACACAAAAAATTACTAAAAATTACACAAAAAAAGTAAAAATACACAAAAAATATAGTAAAAATTTCACAAAAATATAGACAAATTACACAAAAATACAGTAAAATTACATGAAAAATATACTAAAAATTACACAAAAAATATATTAAAAATTACACAAAAAAATATAGTAAAAAATACACAAAAATATAGCAAAACTACACAAAAAATATAATAAAAATTACACAACAAATAAAGTAAAATTACACAAAAAATATAGTAAAAAAATACACAAAAATATAGCAAAACTACATAAAAAATATACTAAAAATTACACACAAATAAAGTAAAATTACACAAAAAATAAAGTAAAATTACACAAAAAATATACTAAAAATACAGAGGAAATATAGTAAAAAAATAAACAAAAATATAGTTATATTACACAAAAAATAAAGTAAAATTACACAAAAAGTTTAAGTATACTTGAAAATATACTAAAAATTATACAAAGTATACTAAAAATTACACTAAAAATAAAGTAATAAAAATACACAAAAAATACAGTAAAAGTTACGTGATATCTACACGTAACATTGCCCATACCAATAAATGTAGTTATACATAT
Source organism: Campiglossa producta (assembly GCA_964058755.1). NCBI lineage: Eukaryota > Metazoa > Arthropoda > Insecta > Diptera > Tephritidae > Campiglossa > Campiglossa producta. Next base: position 25,510,124 of record CAXKVI010000003.1, read on the forward strand.
ATATTTTTTTAAAACAAATCTAATAGACGAGTTTTTATAAACTGAGGCCCCCTTCCCAAAACCCTGGATCCGCCACTGGTTGTTATTGTTATCAATTTTATTACTGATGTTACGACTCACTATAAATGCGTAAGCAAAAACGCCAACTCTTCGTTTCACTTATGTAGGAGCCTATTAAGTTTACGGCAACAGCTAAAACGTAAAAGCTGCCTGCGTGAGACTACAGGGCGTATGAGCAACCTGGAAAAATCTGCCGTGTGCTAAGTGCTTTGTAAGGAGTTGACGTAGGCGAAAAATTATTGCATTCGTGGCACGGAATTGATAAGTTGAATTAAAAATAGAAAAAACAACGCGAGGTAAAAAAATTTATAAATGTATGCGCATAGATGCAGACTAGTTAACGGTGGTTTCACGGCCTGCTCAACTGAAAGGCTACCTTACTTGTTTATGGTGGAAAATGCTCAACCGACAGCTAGCCATAATTGTATTCATACTTTTGCATTTGTGTGTGTAATGTCTATATGTGTGCTTTTGCTTCGTGGGTGTTTGCGATGACGATGATTGTGGCAATTTGCAGATAGTTTTCAAAAAAATCGAATGAGAGGAAATTTAATCAAATAAAATTAAATTATATATGAGCGTTTATGTAGATTAGGGTGGCCCTTATACATATGTAGGGAGAAATAAATTTCTCTAGAGGGTAGATATTACCAGGTTAGGTTCAAGTGGCTGCAGCAGAGGCGCACTTAAGCCAGTTTTGAAAGGCCTGGTGTGATACAAACAAAACTAGGAAAGTCAGTGCCGGGACTCGGCCATAGGGAATCCCCACATAGCAGAATCCCGAGACTCAAAGTCCTAAACCGACATCGTTACTCCCCCACGATCCGGCGTAGGTCATCATCTTTGCAAATCCTACAGCATCGTCGGTAGGGCACACCTAGCCTTTATGCGTGCCTACCAAAAGGCAGTTTCCGGTTGGTACACCTATTAATATGGAGATTTCCCTCCTTCTTAGGGCATGAATGTGTCTAGATCTTTTATGATTCCATTTTGACCTGGTTTGTTTGGATATTCGTCACCCTGGGGATTGTAGCCATCTTTCATTGGCTTGACGGCGTGTGTACTCCTTCCGCATTAGCTTGCATGGGGCAAACGGCATACCTAAGCGCTCTTTATCCCGCAGAACCTGCTTGGTCGTGCCCCGCCTGGCAAGTTGGTCTGACCTACAGTTTCCCCCAATTTCCCTGTGGCCCGGGACCCATGTGAGGTTCATGCGGTTCTGTTAGGCGTCAGTTCATTACCCATCTTCTTCTTCCTCACGGATGGAGGGATGACATGACCTAGAAGGTTCCACTGGTCATACCAAATCGCTACCACGACAGTCGGGCAGTACCGCAAGGGAGTACCGCAGCGTACCGGGGTCATATCCGGCCAAGGACTGTCAACTTCGGCATCACTCCTCAAAACCTTCGGGGAGTGTTTTGCTGTTAACAACAACAACAACAACATCACGTAGTCTGAAGGAGAGCTTAAGGTACAGTTCCTCCAACTCTTCGGGCAAGTCACACGACATGGTTGACACCAAAAGGGAATGGACATAAGCCAAACGAGCAACAAAAAATTGCAGAATTTCGAGAATGAGAAAAAAATGGAGAAACCGAAGGGCACCGGAAAATAAAATGAGACGGAAGGAATGAAGTGCTAATATCGCAGTCATTACTCATAACTTGGAGGAAGTGATTTGTAGTAGCAACAACTGCAGCAATAAAGGATATTAAAAGCCGCAACTGCCAGCTTAACTACAACCATACTACCATACCATACCATCTTAACAGAAGCCTTAGCTTTGAACATGGCCGTAACCATAACTCTCGTCATAAACCTGCCGTGCCTGTAACTATAGCCGTCAACGTAATGGTGGCACTACTCTGTCTGTAGCCTTCAATGTAGCCGTGACTGTAACTGTAAAAATACTTCTATTGCAATACGGTTATGGTACAAGTTATATAGTTATATGGTTATGGGTTTACGGTTACAGTTGCTGTTGCGGCGCCCTTTGCTTTCACGATTTTGATTCGGGTTATGGCTAAGATAGAGTTTCCCTTAATCTTTCGGTTACGGTAACGGTTAAGGTTTAGATAGAACTTGCGGTTACGGATTTTCACAAAGTTACGGCAAAACCGTAAGCAGAAATTGTTTAATTTATGTTGCGTTGCACGAAGTGTTATAACGAGTTTTATGCGATTGCGGTTACTTTTTTTGAAATACATAAAACTACTATGGTAAGTCGGAAATATACTCGAACCGTTGCCGGACAATGGTAGGGACCACATTTGAAATAGTTGTTTGAAACTAATTCATTTGGTAGGTTAGGTCCGATTGCAGTGGCAGGAACAATGGCCTATATTCTGAAGTGGGTACATCAGTAGAGTTTGGAAAATATGTCAAAATCAAAATGGCCCCTCTCTCCAGACACCAACAAAGATAGTGTGCAAATACAAGAGGACAAATACAGCGAGTGGCGAGCTCTCTCTTGGAATCTCTAATTTTTGTTTGGGTGAGTCGGTGGAGCGAAAAGCTACAAGGCAAGTGAAGTATCGTGTACAAATATCGTGTGGGACCTCTGTTGACCTTGGACAGACCGAGGTTACCTCAACGTTTGGCAAAACCCACCTTATAAGTTTACTAAGATAGCTCGTTCACCTTTTAAATACACAGAAAAAAATGGCACTGGTGAGGCTCTGGCAAATGTGGTGAGGCAACGTGAGAGAGTGTGGTGTAATTATTTTAAAGGCATAATGGTAGACACCTGAGTTGAGCGTGCAAGACACCTGAGTTCCATTATCGGTGAAATAAATATAAGAACTCTGAAAAATAATTTTTATTTTTTTGAAGTTAACTTCTTAGGCGGCGATATGAAGTTTTGATTGAGAGTAAAATTTGAGAAAATGGATGACGATGAAACGGAAGTTATGGCACGGAAATAGAAATTGTAGCCGACTTTCAGGCGTATGTTGCAGACTTGCAGGCGTAGGCGTTTTTCTTATATCTCGGGAACCGCTCAACCGATTTGGAAAAAATTTGGCATTATAGATAGTATGATTCATTCTAAGATTATATGCGTGGGTGTTGCCACTTGGGGCGGTTCACAGGGTTGCCACCTATCTCAATTTTTTCAAATATAGAGCAAGATATGCCAATATGGGTATCAAATGAAAGGTATTTTCGACCGTATTCCAAATATGTAAATCTCAAGCAGGGTTGTCACCTATGGTTGCCACCTAACCGCATTTTATTTTTTTTATTGATATCTCGGGAACCGCTCGACCGATGTGGATGAAATTTGGCATTATAAATAGTATGATTCATTCTATGATTATATGCGTGGGTGTCGCCACTTGGAGCGGTTCACAGGGTTGCCACCTAACTCAATTTTTCTTAAATATAGAGCAATATATGCCAATATGGGTATCAAATGAAAGGTATTTTCGACCGTATTCCAAATATGTAAATCTCAAGCAGGGTTGTCACCTAGGGTTGCCACCTAACCGCATTTTATTTATTTTTATTGATATCTCGGGAACCGCTCGACCGATGTGGATGAAATTTGGCATTATAAATAGTATGATTCATTCTATAATTATATGCGTGGGTGTTTGCCACTTGGGGCGGTTCGCAGGGTTGCCACCTAACTCAATTTTTCTTAAATATAGAGCAAGATATGCCAATATGGGTATCAAATGAAAGGTATTTTCGACCGTATTCCAAATATATAAATCTCAAGCAGGATTGCCACCTAAGGTTGCCACCTAACCGCATTTTATTTATTTTTATTGATATCTCGGGAACCGCTCGACCGATGTGGATGAAATTTGGCATTATAAATAGTATGATTCATTCTATGATTATATGCGTGGGTGTCGCCACTTGGAGCGGTTCACAGGGTTGCCACCTAACTCAATTTTTCTTAAATATAGAGCAATATATGCCAATATGGGTATCAAATGAAAGGTATTTTCGACCGTATTCCAAATATGTAAATCTCAAGCAGGGTTGTCACCTAGGGTTGCCACCTAACCGCATTTTATTTATTTTTATTAATATCTCGGGAACCGCTTGACCGATGTGGATAAAGTTTGGCATTATAGATAGTATGATTCTTTTTAAGGCTATATATACACGGTTGCCACTTGGGGCTATTCAAAGGGTTGCCACCTAACTATTTTTTTTTAATATTGAGCAAGATATGCCTATGGGTATTTGAAAGGTATTTGCGACCGTGTTCCAAATATTTAAATTTGAAGCAGGCTTGCCACCTAGTCTTCCTATCTTTCTTCGAACAACTCTCTTTCCTATCTCCCTCCTTTTTGCTATTCATTGCCCTCTTTCCTTCTACCACGCCCCTCTTCCTCTATATCCCATTCGTATTGGCCCTGGTAATTTAGGCCTAATTCTACTCATGTACCAAATTTTAAGGAAAACGCACCATGTATAAGATATTTTCGAATGGATCGTTTCCCTGGTCCACTTGCCGGAAGTAAGATATTTTGAATCTAAACCATTCTCGAATACATCTTATTCATATTTCGTTATTTCTGAACTTAAGAAGTTAACTAGCTACACACGTTTTTTTTTACCACCAACTGTGGCAACCGTGATATTAATTATTACTTATTACTATGTATGAATCTGTTCTTATATTCTAGGAAAAACATATTGAACCTTTATGAAACTTTTTCTCAAAAAAAAAGGTACTTTTTTGGTTCAGTGTATGTAAAATTCTCCTGAAAGATTGAAAGGGTTATCTGTCAAATAAAAAACTTGTTATCGCTGATCCGAGATGATGCACATAAGAGTGCATTATACTTGCTGATAACAAAAATTATTCGCATGAAATGTTCAAAGGGTCAGGCATGAAAGCGATAACCTCGTATGTGGCAAAATTGCGCAAAAATAAAGATTTCCTTTAGAAGTGTAAACTTCTAAAGCGGTGTGTACTTGAGAACAAAGTTAAAGGAAAAATACAACAACAACTACATGAATATTGTGTTGTGCTTAAGCGGGGAATGTTCAAAAGGCCGCTGCATACTTTTAGGCACAACTTTAGTTTAATTTAAAAAAGGTTACACTTCTGCTCGATGTGCAATGCACAGACGTGTATCTTCTTGTTGATTGCTTGTCTGGTGTATCTGTGAGAATATGATTTCCTATTTCCAGGTGTTCTTTACAATATGTTGTGCGTTAATGTGGTTGAAGATGTCAAGAAAAATGTTGATAAGACTTTCTAAGAATATATATGTATATTCTTGGAATTTATTTTCCTTGAATCACTTGCTAAGCCGGATTAAAATCTTCACACGTAATATAACCTTTGTCTGCAATTTCGCTACTCAAAATGTATATTAAAAAATTTTTACACTTCAAAAAAAATTGTCGTAGACGTGCGTTTTCCAGACACTGCTATGGCGCCTGTTTTTGCTCCCAGCTGCTTTTGTGAGCTTTTCTCCAGCTGCTAACTATTCAATATTCACGGACAACCGCACAAATTACACACACAACACAGCAACAACATTAACTACGTCATCAAGTCGCCCCAACACCAAAAAAAAATATTTCAAGCGCACAAACACTATGTCAAAAAAAACCATACACGTACATGAACATATAAGCAAATAAGCTCCAAATTTTGTAACTACACACACAAAATTTTGCACAGTTTTCACTTTCAATCACCGAAATTTTCGAGTTTTCACATAAAATTCGAGCTCTTTCGCCTGAAACTATGCAATTATTTTTTAATAATTTTATTTTTCCGGATATGCAACGCTGTGCTTTTCCACTTTTTCCTCAAAAACGTTAATTGTACACCACAATATGTCAGTCTGTGAACAGAACAAAAAAAAAACACCCAAGAAATTTGAAAAAAAAAATCAACTTTTCACCTACACTTTCGTTAAAATTTTTGGCATCAACCGAAGGAGTGCTCATGTCCTACTGAAATAGCGAATAAAATCAAATTTGTTAAGCTGTAGCCAGCAGTTGCTCGAGCATTCGAGTAAGTTTCGTGGCACGGCAGCAACAACAACCGTAACGACTCTCCATATTTGTACTTCGTGTGCAGCGTGTACAACAACAAAACGCCTACAATAAGCATCTAAGTATGTAGGGTAATTTTCGGTTCTGTATCTTGTGACGATAACAGCAATCATGCACTAGACCAAGCAACAACAATGCTAGATGTGTGGGTGTTTACTTCGCTTCGTCTGTGTCGCCTGTCTGCGTAAATTTTTCGGCATACGCAGGCATACGATGAAAGCTCCCGCTTCTGCGTGTGTTTACATTTTTGAGTACTTGTTGGTGGAGCTTTTTAATGCCAAGCGTTTGTAGATATAGAGCTTATCGGAATCACAATCTGAATGAATTATTATAGGAGAAATACATTTGTGGTAAGAGTTTGAGGTTGACCGGGCTCTAGTTAGGTATTTGTCGGAGGGACCTCAAATTTGAAACTATAAAATTCAAAATTGTGTGTAGAAGTAAAAAATTGTCAATGCTCCTAAGCTTTTGATAGTTTTGTATCTAAGCGAGAACTTGTCAGATCCGTAGTAAGAAGTTTCAGACGAGACAAAAAGCGGTTGTATCTTTTCTTATACTAGCTGGTGCCCGCAACTTCGTATGCGTAGGTATTGAAATTAATCAAATGGTTTATGAGAGCATTCAGAAATACCTTTTATTTGATACCCACAATATACTAACACATTTTTGTGGAAATATTCGTCGATACCTCCGAAACCTTTCGAGCTATCGAAATTTCAAAATATCTCCCAAACCATTTCAGATATTTCAATGAATCACATCGCATATTATAGCATTCATTGACACCATTCGTTTGACACCCATATTGTATTAAGACATTTTTGGTCACCCCTGGTCCACATATTGGGCGATAACTCCAAAACCGGTTGAGATATCGAAAAAAGTAACATCTTAAATTTTAAGTTGAGCGTCGAGCAATCCAGAGTGATACGGCCATAAACATACGGACAGACAGACAGACAGACAGACATACAAAAAATTTTAAAATGGTTGATTTGGATTCTACTCGCTTAATAATGCTTCCCCCAATGTATTTTTTGTTGATATCTGCCATGTACAGACATCGACCTGTTACAATTTTATTATATGTAGAGATTAGAGCTGAACCATTGAGGGACAAACGCTGCAAACAAGTCGATTAGTCTAGCATGAGTCCAAGATGGGTCGCAAATATTAGTACTGATATTTTTATATAGGCTGAAGTGCTCACATATGTTTGAGAATGTTCTATGAAAAGACCTCAACGGGAATCCTTATTCTACCCCAACAGGCAAAGTCCGACGTTGAGAAATTACGCCTGTGTGTATGCTACTCAAATTAAAACAAAATTATAATGGCGGCCGCCGTGATGTCGCGATAGTGTGCTCGGCCTACTACACCATGAGACCTGACATCGACTCCCTGTCAAATCAAGATCAAAATTATTTAGAAAAGTCATATTCTAAACGGGATCGCCCCTCGGCAGTAGTTTGGCCAACTCTCTGAGTGTATTTCTGCAATAAAAATCTTCTCAGCTAAAATTCTTTAGATTTGCAGATGCCGTTCGGAGTCGGCAAAAAACTGTAGGTCCCAACGATTTGTGGAAAAAAATTAAAAGCAACACACCACAAATTAGAGCGAACCTAGACCACAAAGAAGTTTGGATGCATTATGCTGACGTGTAGCCGTGTGTGTCCTTTGTAGGCTTGCTAGACCATCTTTCATGAAAATTATTCAGGGGGCGTAAAACAAAAATATATGCCCACAAAAAGAAGACAATAAAAATACAAAACCGTTTGGAACCGGTTCCGGGTTTTGAAACTGTTTTGGTTACGTTTTGTTTTTTTTTTTTTCAAATAAAAAAACGGTTACGATGTCGGTTTCGGGTTTAAAAAATGAATCGGGCTTAATCTATTACGGTTTCGGTTTTGGAAAATGAATCGGGTTTAATCGGTTGCGGTTAGAGTTACGGTTTCGGTTTTGAAAAATTAATCGGGTTTAATCGGTTATGGTTACGGTTACAGTTTTGATTTTGCAAAATGAATCGGGTTTAATCGGTTATGGTTACGGTTACAGTTTCGGTTTTGAAAAATGAATCGGGTTTAATCGGTTACGATTACAGTTTCGGTTTTGAAAAATCAATCGGGCTTAATCGGTTATGGTTAAGGTTACAGTTTCGGTTTTGAAAAATAAATCGGGTTTAATCGGTTACGGTTACGGTCACAGCTTCGGTTTCAGTCCTTGGGTTTTATTACACAAACAAAAATCTAGCTTTTACTCAAACAATTGGGTCTGAGCAAATGCTCACCTGTCATGCATGAGGCCCAATGACTGGGCTAGTTGTTAGGACATACTTCGAAAAGGAAGTTTAACATCTTTTCTGCTTTTTATTTACATTAAATTTGGTAGACAGGTTTCTTTCTGGCCAAGGTTGGTTGCTATTGAAAATGGGCGAAATCGGATGATAACCACTCTCCCTTTTTCGATATCGAAAATTTCTTAAATCACATAACTCGACATAACTTGAACAAAAATGAAGATATTTCCGTGAAATTTCGTCACAGGTTCTTGCCAAGGTAGGTTGTTATTGAAAACGGGCGATATCGAAAATTTCGAACATCACATAAATTGACATAACTTGAGTACAAATTGAGATGAAATTTGGAACACAGGTTACTATTTCGAAATCGGATGATAACCACTCTCCCTTTTCGATATCGAAAATTTCTAAAATCACAAAAAGTGACATAACTTTAGCAAAAATTAAGATATTTGCGTGAAATTTGGTACATAGGTCACTTTCTAGCTAAGGTAGGAAACGGGCGAAATTGGATGATAACCACGCCCCCTTTTTCGATATCGAAAATTTCGAACATCACATAAATTGACATAACTGAGTACAAATTGGGATATTTCCATGAAATCTGGTACACAGGTTACTCTTTGACCAAGGTAGATTTTTATTGAAAATGGGTGAAATCGGTTGATAACCACGCCCCCTTTTCGATATCGAAAATTTCGAAAGTCACATAAATTGACATAATTTGAGTAAAAATTAGATTTTTGCATGAAATTCGGTAGTCATGTTACCTTCTGGCCAAGGTAGGTTGTTATTGAAAATGGGCGAAATCGGATGATAACCACGCCCCTGTACCGATATTGACATAATTCGGTAACCGAAATGGCTAAAATGATATAATTTGGTAGGATGAACCCCTAGACATTCTATTATAATTTTTTGATATTTTTTTTTAAATGGGTGTGGCACCGCCCACTTTTTATGGAGACATTTTTGAAAAGTCGACTGGTCATATTTTTTAAACAGATTACGGTACAATCATGAAATTTGACACAAGGTGTGCTAGCATTATAGGAAGAATACCTGATGAAATTGGACGAAATCGCTTCCCGACCACGCCCACTTTCGACTATAGAAAATTTCGAAAATCACATAAAATGACATAAATCGGTAGAGTAAATCTAAATTAGTATAATTTGGTAGGTAATTCCTGCTGGTCATTCTATTGTGATTTTCTGTTAAACTTTAAAAGTGACCGTGGCACCGTGTATTTTTAAGGGGAGAATTTTTGATGGATGATCAAATTTATCAAGTTTTATAGTGGTATAGGAAATATTCCTGATGAAACTGGTAGAAATCGCTGGGTTTTTAATGTTGGGTTTACCCGAACGTAGACTTCCTTACTTGTTTTCCTTTGCATTTTTCTTGTTGTTGTTGTAACGAGGTGTAGTCCTGCCCAACGCGTATTTTTCCTTAACCTAAATTGTCATCAATATCTTCTAACGGGAGTCCAAGGAAACTAGCAGTTTCAATAGGGTTGGACCAAAGAGAGATGGGTGTTAGAAGAGTGGGCTCAGAAGAGCAAGATAATAAGTGATTGGTATTGTGGGGGGACGAGCCGCATGCCGGACATACATTCGGCACATCAGGGTTCAGTCTAGATATGTAGGAGTTTAACCTGCTACAATATCCAGAGCGTAATTGAGCCAGAGTGACCCTTGTCTCTCGAGGAAGATGACGCTCCTCTTCAGAAATGCCAGGTGTTGCGGCATGTAAGAGATTGTTTAGCGGACAGAGCGCAGAGTAATGGCCAACAGACGTTGTATGGATATGCCCCAAGGCCTGTTTATGCACCTGTAGATCAAACGGCGTTGTTATATAGTGTCGGATCTCATCAAAATGTTTACGTAAATGCGACCTTATGGTCCTAGGAGGCGGAATGAGTTCAAGCAGTTGTCTACCGGGATGCTGTGGTTTACAGCAATTCAGGAGGTACTGCTCGTTTAGCATTTCATTATGCTCCCTAACTGGAAGCATTTCCACCTCATTGTGTATGTGAGATATAGGTGACACAAGGACGCACCCCGTAGCGGTTCTGAGCGCGGTGTTTTGACAGGCCTGAAGCTGATTCCAGTGAACGTCTGCAAGCCCCGGCGACCATATCGGCGACGCATAGCTCAGGATTGCCGACCAATTGCTTTGTACGTTACCAACAACGTTTCTTTGTCTTTACCCCAAGTACTGCCGGCTAGTGACTTGAGGATTTTGTTACGGCTCTGTAATTTTGAGACAATTGCAGCTGAATGGGCAGCGAAAGTGTGCATGGTGTCGACAGTCACTCCTAAGATTTTTGGGTGAGCGACAGTAGGTATTTTATGATCACCCACATAAATTTCTAATTCCATGCCAACCTGCGCTGTCCACGTCGTGAGTAAGGTCGTCGAAGACTTTGTTGGCGACAATGTCAAGCTTCGGGCGGTGAAGAACTCGACTAGAGAGGGGAGATAGCCATTTATTTTAGAGCACAGCTCATCAACGGAAGTACCAGTTGCCAATATCGTGCAATCGTCTGCGTAAGAAACAATCGTAACTTCTTCTGGTGGAGGAGGAAGCTTCGAAATATAGAAGTTAAACAATAACGGGGAAAGGACACCACCCTGTGGTACCCCTTGTTTGATCTTCCTGGCTTTAGATTTTTTGTTTCTGAATACAACAGTCGACCGACGACCACTGAGATAATTGGCGGTCCAAAGCTTGAGACAGGAGGGGAGTGACGAGTCTTCCAAATCGGATACAAGTTGCCCATGATTTACTGTGTCAAAAGCTTGACTCAAATCGAGTGCAACTAGAACCGTCCTGTCATTAGGCCTGTTTTGATTTAGACCGTCAGTTATCTGGGTGTTTATGACATTTAGAGCAGATGTTGTGCTCCTACCTTTCCTGAAGCCATGTTGGTGCTCGGCTAACATCAAATGTGATGTGTAGAGCGGGAGTAAGACCGCCTCAAGTGTCTTTACTACTGGCGAGAGGAGTGATATCGGGCGATATGACTCCCCAACGTTAGCTGGCTTGCCATGCTTTAGTAGTGGGATCACAGTTGCCTGCTTCCATTTGTCGGGTATGACAGCTGTGATCAGAGACAGATTAAAGACGGCAGTTAAATATTTAACTCCTACTGGGCCGATATGCTTGAGATGCACCATGGCTATGCCATCAGGGCCGATGGCTTTGGAATTTTTGGCCTTCCGGATGGCCTCTTGAACCTCTGTAGCGGTGATGGGAACGGGGGCATAGTTTTTGTGTTTATGCGCGCGCCTGAACATTCCACGTCTTGTCCTGTCTTGCGCAGGGTGTGGGACATACTGTCGACAAAAAACCCTCGCACATTTCCTGGGGTCATTTAATGTCTTGTCACCAAAGGTGATGTCGATATTTTTTGGTGGACCTAAAGGATTCGACAAGAACTTGACGGTGGACCATAATTTCCCAACACCGGTAGAGAGGTTACAAGACCTGAGGTGTTCCTCCCATTTGGTTTGTTTGTGTACGTTAACCAGCCGTCTGATTTCCACATTGAGATCACCGATCTGTGGGTCAGAGGGATCGATGTTGCGTATGAGGTCACGTTCGTTGGCCAAGGCTGCGGCCTCAGCTGGGAAGTTAGGCCTAATATTTTTTATTCTACCAGCTGGTATAAAACGGGCTGTAGCCTTTTTAATGACCTCAAGTATGTTACGCTCGCCAACGTGTACATCAGTGGGAATGGGAAGATCACCAAAGGAGCGCTCCGTGAATTCCAAAAAGCCGACCCAATTAGCCCTTTTGAAATTCACGTATGTTCTTTTCTCCGAAGTAATGAAATCCGTGGCACGATCGACGGACAGGATGATAGGCAGGTGGTCGGATGACAAGGCCACCATAGGTTGCCAGTTTATGCTGTTAATTAACCCCGGGCTAACAATAGTCCACAGAAAGGTGTGAATGCCACATATCATGGTGGGTATTAAAAATCGCCCATGATGATACGGTTATCGCTACAAAGAAACGCCCTAAGGTCAGGACGATAACTTCTGGGGCAGCAGGTGACGGGAGGAATGTATATATTAATTAGCTCGAGATCAACACCACCAGCTTGTATAACTATACAATGACACTCTAAGGGTAAGTCTCTTTGGTCAGTGTTGATATCAAATTCCCTATACTGCACGGTATGGTGAACAAGGAACGCGAGACCACCTCCACCGTCCGTGCGGTCATGCCGGAGAACGTGGTAGCCTCCACTCGCTCGGAGATTCGAGTGGGGGCCAAGTTTTGTCTCCTGGATTGCAGCAATTTTTATTTTATGTTGTTTAAGCGACATAACATGGTTTCGTTTATTTCATCTGCATTACATATTATTGTAATTCGCAGATAATTTATGGAATATTCGGAATACATAGCTTATAGTCGCAGTCACACAAGTGGTTTTTCACAAGCAAAATGGGGTAAGCCAATAGCCGCCAATGCCTCAGAGCCCAAGTGCTCACCACCAAATAATAAATATAAGATGTAACAAAACACAAGTGGTTTTTCACAATTTTGAGGGGTTTTCTAAGGAAGTGAGAATAGCCAACGATGCATTCTCAGAGCCAAAGTGCTCGCCCCAATTAATACATACAGAGTGTCAAACACAGTCCATGAGACTTGATGGAATATAAAAATAATAAATTAAATAAAATTAAAAAGACTTTGGTTGAGGTGGGATTCGAACCGGCAACCCCGGCCAACTCCCTTAACCATATAATATAACAACAACAATAATAATAAACTGCTCGCCGCCCACCATTTAACTCCAGCTTAGATATGGTCCTTCGAGCCGGATCAAACCAGCACCTATGGCTCTTTACTAGACGACTAAGCCGTCTAGGGCGGGAAGTATGTTTAAGCGACATAACATGGTTTCGTTTATTTCATCTGCATTACATATTATTGTAATTCGCAGATAATTTATGGAATATTCGGAATACATAGCTTATAGTCGCAGTCATAAAACGTGGTTTTTCACAAGCAAAATGGGGTAAGCCAATAGCCGCCAATGCCTCAGAGCCCAAGTGCTCACCACCAACAATTTTGAGGGGTTTTCTAAGGAAGTGAGAATAGCCAACGATGCATTCTCAGAGCCAAAGTGCTCGCCCCAATTAATACATACAGAGTGTCAATACCAAAACACAGTCCACTAGACTTGATGGTACATACCAATAATTAAAAAGAACCAAACACAGTCCATGAGACTTGATGGAATATAAAAATAATAAAATAAATAAAATTAAAAAGACTTTGGTTGAGGTGGGATTCGAACCGGCAACCCCGGCCAACTCCCTCAACCATATAATTTAGCAACAACAATAATAATAAACTGCTCGCCGCCCACCGTTTAACTCCAGCTTAGATATGGTCCTTCGAGCCGGATCAAACCAGCAACCTATGGCTCTTTACTAGACGACTAAGCCGTCTAGGGCGGGGAGTATGTTTAAGCGACATAACATGGTTTCGTTTATTTCATCTGCATTACATATTATTGTAATTCGCAGATAATTTATGGAATATTCGGAATACATAGCTTATAGTCGCAGTCACACAAGTGGTTTTTCACAAGCAAAATGGGGTAAGCCAATAGCCGCCAATGCCTCAGAGCCCAAGTGCTCACCACCAAATAATAAATATAAGGTGTAACAAAACACAAGTGGTTTTTCATAAGTAAAATGAGGTAAGCCAATGTCGCCAATGCCTCAGAGCCCAAGTGCTCACCACCAACAATTTTGAGGGGTTTTCTAAGGAAATGAGAATATCCAACGATGCATTCTCAGAGCCAAAGTGCTCGCCCCAATTAATACATACAGAGTGTCAATACCAAAACACAGTCCACTAGACTTGATGGTACATACCAATAATTAAAAAGAACCAATCACAGTCCATGAGACTTGATGGAATATAAAAATAATAAAATAAATAAAATTAAAAAGACTTTGGTTGAGGTGGGATTCGAACCGGCAACTCCCTCAACCATATAATATAGCAACAACAATAATAATAAACTGCTCGCCGCCCACCATTTAACTCCAGCTTAGATAATGTAGCTGCATAAATGTGGTTATCTCCGCTATCTTGCCGGTCAAGCCGTTGCAGTTAAATTGCAACAATTTAAATTGCGAAGGAGAGGCAATGGCCACTCTGGAAGTTAAAGACTAATGTGTCGCAGTCCTGAAGCCGGCGGATTTCGTTCATTATTAGATGAGTGTACATCCGTCGGCGTTGAGGGCTGCACAACTCGACAGCAAGGCGCGACGAACACATCAGTCCAGAGATTTCTGTTGACATCGGCCTAGGCAGGAGTTGCACTTGACCGATGCCACAGACGCATATATCCTATGCCGACATACAGTGCACGAAGAGTGAGGGACCAAAAGTTGATGGACTTGACTTGCATTCGTGCTAGTGCCGGAAGAAGTTAGTAAAGGGTTCAGAGACGGGGGCTGAAACTCGGTAGTGCTAAAAGCATCAACTGATGTGCTATGAAGAAAGTTGCCATGAGTGGATGCTTGAGATGTTGACGGACTAGGAAGCGAGCTACAGCCAGGAACACACATGTTCTGCTGGGCAATATAAGTATTGCAGGTCGTGGAGACTTGATTTGTAGAAGGCGATAATGCAACATTTGAGCGTCGCTTGCCTCGGGACGTCCTAGGACGTGAGCAGCAGGGCGCCACAAAACTTTTGTAGAAACTAGTGGACCGATGTGTTTTAGGATCTAGTCTGGAGCAACTAGATTTATGCAACCAACCTTTGCATGATGCACACTGTACTGAGTGTGATCGTCTTGTGTATATTTTCTTCCGGCAAACGCAGCAGAACCATTCTCTTCGGCCAGGATTTGGCTCAATGCCAGCCCGGATTAGGAGAATAAGGAGCAGCCGTGCTGCAAGGGGCTGTTCCGGGGATGACAATAGGTGAGGGAATCGTGACGCGTTAGACAGGGTCACTTCGAAATGTATTGCTCTTGGCCGAGTCATTATAAAAAAAAACAACCCGGGTCGTTTCGGTACGAAGGGTAATGTACAAGTACAAATACCGTTCTCGCAGAACCGGCAATACGTGAAACGTATGTATTGCATTTTTCTCTTTGTTGTAGTTTTTTTTTTTTTTGTTTAACTGCAAACCATACAACTTTGTATGCACAACATAATTCTTCATGTCCACATGAACTTAATTAAGCATGAAATCATTTGTATGCAAATTTGTCCTGTTTGTTTGTGTGGCTGTGTAATAGAGTAAGAGTATACATACATACATATATAATAAGTTCTACGAATAAGATAAACAAGCACAAAAGCTTTTGGCCAAACGCATCGATTTTTCACACTTTACTCGCTATACTCATTCACAAAAACAAACAAACAAATAATCCGCACACATGCATACACGCACACCCATACAAATAAAAAGCTTACACGCGTATAACAATCAAATAACGAGCAAATGAGCGGAAACAATGAAAGCTGGCACCAACACCAATACAACAACGGCGTATAACAGGTGATAGCAACAATGTGAGTAACTTGTAATGGTCACAAGAAAAAAAAAACAAACAACATCAAAATTCAAGGTAGCTTTATAAAACAACAAGTTTGCGTGCAACAGTTTGATAAAGAAAATGCTAGAGAGTGAGTGAGTGGGAGTACTGATGAGAGTAAAAGTTTCTGCAAAACAACAACAAATTGTATTGAAATTTAAGCAGCAACAAACGAGCATCGCTTTGGTGAGCATGCGTTCTATCGCCTTCACTGTTTTTTTGTGTTGCATGAGATATGGAAGTTGAACTTTCGCCTTCCTTTCCCCCTATTATACGCGCTCCAATGCTGCCTCACCCTTTCGCTCTTACTAGCACGCAATCGATGAATTGCATGCATGGCTTGTTAGCCCAGTGTCAATGGCAGCCTGTTGCCTGTCGCCCGCTTTTTAGCCAGCTTTTCAATTGAGACCTCAACTTGCATGCAATTAAGTTCTGCGTTTGCTCTCTATCTATAACTCAACTACTCTGCAACATACAGCCATTTACATTGGGGTGAGTTAAATTTTTTTCTGAATATTTGGGTGTTTGTGAAATTAAAACTAGTTAGGAAAGGTCTGTTTCCGGCTATGCCGAAGCGTTTATACCTTTCAGAACGCTAACTATGACTGTTCGATCTTGAAAACAATCGCATTTATCTAAACAACCAGTTGTATGGCGGCTACAAGTGATATTGGTCTGGTCTTAGTGATTTTTATTGTCAACGTTATAAATGTAATAATTACAAAGGGTGCAGAATTCTTTCGTTCCTAGCTATTTAATTGGAAGAGTTATAGCCCAAAACCGGCTTATCGGAACAATCGATTGTAAGGGAGCTATATGTTAAATCTGTTCAATCTTACCCATTTTCGGTGCCTACGCTGCACGTCTGAGAAGTGAAAAAACTGCAAAATTTTACCGACCTATCTACCTTATTTGAGGAGTTATAGCCCAAAACCGGTTTATCGGAACAATCGATTGTAAGAGAGCTATACGTTAAATCTGTTCAATCTTACCCATTTTCGGTGTCTACGCTGCACGTCTGAGAAGTGAAAAAACTGCAAAATTTTACCGACCTATCTACCTTATTTGAGGAGTTATAGCCCAAAACCGGTTTATCGGAACAATCGATTGTAAGAGAGCTATACGTTAAATCTGTTCAATCTTACCCATTTTCGGTGTCTACGCTGCACGTCTGAGAAGTGAAAAAACTGCAAAATTTTACCGACCTATCTACCTTATTTGAGGAGTTATAGCCCAAAACCGGTTTATCGGAATAATCGATTGTAAGGGAGCTATACGTTAAATCTGTTCAATCTTACCCATTTTCGATGTCTACGCTGCACGTCTGAGAAGTGAAAAAACTGCAAAATTTTACCGACCTATCTACCTTATTTGAGGAGTTATAGCCCAAAACCGGTTTATCGGAATAATCGATTGTAAGGGAGCTATACGTTAAATCTGTTCAATCTTACCCATTTTCGATGTCTACGCTGCACGTCTGAGAAGTGAAAAAACTGCAAAATTTTACCGACCTATCTACCTTATTTGAGGAGTTATAGCCCAAAACCGGTTTATCGGAACAATCGATTGTAAGAGAGCTATACGTTAAATCTGTTCAATCTTACCCATTTTCGGTGTCTACGCTGCACGTCTGAGAAGTGAAAAAACTGCAAAATTTTACCGACCTATCTACCTTATTTGAGGAGTTATAGCCCAAAACCGGTTTATCGGAATAATCGATTGTAAGGGAGCTATACGTTAAATCTGTTCAATCTTACCCATTTTCGGTGTCTACGCTGCACGTCTGAGAAGTGAAAAAATTGCAAAATTTTACCGACCTATCTACCTTATTTGAGGAGTTATAGCCCAAAACCGGTTTATCGGAATAATCGATTGTAAGGGAGCTATACGTTAAATCTGTTCAATCTTACCCATTTTCGATGTCTACGCTGCACGTCTGAGAAGTGAAAAAACTGCAAAATTTTACCGACCTATCTACCTTATTTGAGGAGTTATAGCCCAAAACCGGTTTATCGGAACAATCGATTGTAAGAGAGCTATACGTTAAATCTGTTCAATCTTACCCATTTTCGGTGTCTACGCTGCACGTCTGAGAAGTGAAAAAACTGCAAAATTTTACCGACCTATCTACCTTATTTGAGGAGTTATAGCCCAAAACCGGTTTATCGGAATAATCGATTGTAAGGGAGCTATACGTTAAATCTGTTCAATCTTACCCATTTTCGGTGTCTACGCTGCACGTCTGAGAAGTGAAAAAATTGCAAAATTTTACCGACCTATCTACCTTATTTGAGGAGTTATAGCCCAAAACCGGTTTATCGGAATAATCGATTGTAAGGGAGCTATACGTTAAATCTGTTCAATCTTACCCATTTTCGATGTCTACGCTGCACGTCTGAGAAGTGAAAAAACTGCAAAATTTTACCGACCTATCTACCTTATTTGAGGAGTTATAGCCCAAAACCGGTTTATCGGAACAATCGATTGTAAGAGAGCTATACGTTAAATCTGTTCAATCTTACCCATTTTCGGTGTCTACGCTGCACGTCTGAGAAGTGAAAAAATTGCAAAATTTTACCGACCTATCTACCTTATTTGAGGAGTTATAGCCCAAAACCGGTTTATCGGAATAATCGATTGTAAGGGAGCTATACGTTAAATCTGTTCAATCTTACCCATTTTCGGTGTCTACGCTGCACGTCTGAGAAGTGAAAAAATTGCAAAATTTTACCGACCTATCTACCTTATTTGAGGAGTTATAGCCCAAAACCGGTTTATCGGAATAATCGATTGTAAGGGAGCTATACGTTAAATCTGTTCAATCTTACCCATTTTCGGTGTCTACGCTGCACGTCTGAGAAGTGAAAAAATTGCAAAATTTTACCGACCTATCTACCTTATTTGAGGAGTTATAGCCCAAAACCGGTTTATCGGAATAATCGATTGTAAGGGAGCTATACGTTAAATCTGTTCAATCTTACCCATTTTCGGTGTCTACGCTGCACGTCTGAGAAGTGAAAAAATTGCAAAATTTTACCGACCTATCTACCTTATTTGAGGAGTTATAGCCCAAAACCGGTTTATCGGAACAATCGATTGTAAGAGAGCTATACGTTAAATCTGTTCAATCTTACCCATTTTCGGTGTCTACGCTGCACGTCTGAGAAGTGAAAAAACTGCAAAATTTTACCGACCTATCTACCTTATTTGAGGAGTTATAGCCCAAAACCGGTTTATCGGAATAATCGATTGTAAGGGAGCTATACGTTAAATCTGTTCAATCTTACCCATTTTCGGTGTCTACGCTGCACGTCTGAGAAGTGAAAAAATTGCAAAATTTTACCGACCTATCTACCTTATTTGAGGAGTTATAGCCCAAAACCGGTTTATCGGAATAATCGATTGTAAGGGAGCTATACGTTAAATCTGTTCAATCTTACCCATTTTCGATGTCTACGCTGCACGTCTGAGAAGTGAAAAAACTGCAAAATTTTACCGACCTATCTACCTTATTTGAGGAGTTATAGCCCAAAACCGGTTTATCGGAACAATCGATTGTAAGAGAGCTATACGTTAAATCTGTTCAATCTTACCCATTTTCGGTGTCTACGCTGCACGTCTGAGAAGTGAAAAAACTGCAAAATTTTACCGACCTATCTACCTTATTTGAGGAGTTATAGCCCAAAACCGGTTTATCGGAATAATCGATTGTAAGGGAGCTATACGTTAAATCTGTTCAATCTTACCCATTTTCGGTGTCTACGCTGCACGTCTGAGAAGTGAAAAAATTGCAAAATTTTACCGACCTATCTACCTTATTTGAGGAGTTATAGCCCAAAACCGGTTTATCGGAATAATCGATTGTAAGGGAGCTATACGTTAAATCTGTTCAATCTTACCCATTTTCGATGTCTACGCTGCACGTCTGAGAAGTGAAAAAACTGCAAAATTTTACCGACCTATCTACCTTATTTGAGGAGTTATAGCCCAAAACCGGTTTATCGGAACAATCGATTGTAAGAGAGCTATACGTTAAATCTGTTCAATCTTACCCATTTTCGGTGTCTACGCTGCACGTCTGAGAAGTGAAAAAACTGCAAAATTTTACCGACCTATCTACCTTATTTGAGGAGTTATAGCCCAAAACCGGTTTTTCGGAACAATCGATTGTAAGGGAGATATATGTTAAATCTGTTCAATCTTACCCATTTTCGGTGTCTACGCTGCACGTCTGAGAAGTGAAAAAACTGCAAAATTTTACCGACCTATCTACCTTATTTGAGGAGTTATAGCCCAAAACCGGTTTATCGGAATAATCGATTGTAAGGGAGCTATACGTTAAATCTGTTCAATCTTACCCATTTTCGGTGTCTACGCTGCACGTCTGAGAAGTGAAAAAACTGCAAAATTTTACCGACCTATCTACCTTATTTGAGGAGTTATAGCCCAAAACCGGTTTATCGGAACAATCGATTGTAAGGGAGCTATATGTTAAATTTGTTCAATCTTACCCATTTTCGGTGTCCACTCTACGTGTATAAGAAGTGAAAAAGCTGCAAAATTTGACAGACCTAGCTACCTAATTTCAGGATTTATAGCCAAAAACTGTTTATCGGAACAATCGATAATATGGGGGCTATATGTAATATTGGTCCGATCTTGCTGGTTCCGACACATGTTGCTATACTACAAAATGGTGGCCACATACCAAACCTAGGTTTTATTTCGACTTCGGTAAACTTATCGATAGCTGAGTTATCGGTCAAAATGGGGTTGCCCAAAAACCTTAAAAATCAAACCAAATGTGAGCTCCACAGGTTTTGTATGGACCGTGGGATATTTCGACAAATTTATCTATAACCAAAAGGGAGATCCGCAGGTTTCGTTTGGACTGTGGGATATTTCGATAAATTTATCGATAACTTTTAAAGCACTAAAAAGTTAAAAATAATTTAAGTACAAAACTGGTATTAATGTGAAAAAATGGCGAAAATTATAGCACAATGCGGCCCACGCTTATCCCACAATAATACTAGCTCTTTAATTTAAATAATTTTTTTCTAACTTTTTAGTACTTTAAAAGTGATGTTTTCAGTTTTTTAAACTATATTTTTAATTTTCTTTACATTTTTTTTTTTCAAACCACCCTATTGTACATACAACTCTGCTGGGTGGCATATAGTGCATGCCGATAATGTAACTTTAAGCGTAAGTTGCCCATAAGCGTGGGCTTATTTTATGTATTGCGCTTTTAGGGGATAACAAAGCGACTTACCGTATTGCTCGTACTTAAAAATTTTTAACTTTCAATGCGCTAAAAACTATTGCAAAATGCTCGTAAATTAAAAAAAGCGATTTCCAAATATAAAAGTAGTAGGAAGTTTCATTTAAACAATAAAAAAGGAACATGTATGTTTTTTGTAGATAGAGAGTGAGAAAATAAACATTTTAGTTTGATGAAATAAGCAACTCGTTGATGGCACGCATCAAAATTTGCCCATCAAAAACATTTAAAAGCAATACAATTGCCAAGATCTTCTCAGTCATATTAATTTTATATATAGTTTTTGTAGAATTTATTTATTTGTTTCTTTTCCTTTTTTTATTTTATATTTTATATTAGTTTATATGATTTATTTTTTTAGTTTTATTTTATTTTATTTTATTTTATTTTATTTTATTTTATTTTATTTTATTTTATTTTATTTTTTTATTTTATTTTATTTTGCTTTATTTTGTTTTATTTTATTTCGTTTTATTTTATTTTATTTTATTTTATTTTATTTTATTTTATTTTATTTTATTTTATTTTATTTTATTTTATTTTATTTTATTTTATTTTATTTTATTTTATTTTATTTTATTTTATTTTATTTTATTTTATTTTATTTTATTTTATTTTATTTTATTTTATTTTATTTTATTTTATTTTATTTTATTTTATTTTATTTTATTTTATTTTATTTTATTTTATTTTATTTTATTTTATTTTATTTTATTTTATTTTATTTTATTTTATTTTATTTTATTTTATTTTATTTTATTTTATTTTATTTTATTTTATTTTATTTTATTTTATTTTATTTTATTTTATTTTATTTTATTTTATTTTATTTTATTTTATTTTATTTTATTTTATTTTATTTTATTTTATTTTATTTTATTTTATTTTATTTTATTTTATTTTATTTTATTTTATTTTATTTTATTTTATTTTATTTTATTTTATTTTATTTTATTCCATTTTATCACAAAATAAAAGTTTGTAAACTATGTACCGAAATGTTAGCAAATAAAGTGTGGATTAACTTGTAGACTCAGTAATGCAAAAAAAAT
This sequence comes from Campiglossa producta, assembly GCA_964058755.1. Lineage (NCBI taxonomy): Eukaryota > Metazoa > Arthropoda > Insecta > Diptera > Tephritidae > Campiglossa > Campiglossa producta. The sequence continues at coordinate 25,532,443 of CAXKVI010000003.1, forward strand.
TTCACCAAAGAGCTCAACAGGGTTTTCTGAAAAACAAACAAACATTTACAAACAAACTTACATACTCAAACATGACTGCGTATAAAAAGATAGTATAGTAGCTGAAATTCAAAAACAGCGAAACAAGCAATTCACTTAAGTCTTAGCTTAAAATATAAAAATTAAAATAAATTGCTTACAAACTGGCTGGAACCAAAAACAACACAGATTAACAACTTGTTGCTAAGCGGAAAGGGAAATTGAGCTATTTCGATGGGCATGAGTAAACACATCAATAAATGCAAACATGAGTATGTATGTATTGTTCACGCCTGATTTTAGTAGTTGACTGAAGAAACTGTGTGTGTAGTATGAAAAGGGAGACAATCTTGATAAGACTCTACAACTTTATTCAAAATAGGAGCGATATTGAGTTAAATGATTTCATTTGTGGGAAAAACAAAATCTATGCGGCGAAATGGCTAATCAATTTTTTGTATGCCTTAGCTGCAAGTCACACGTGACGTATACGTAACCTTATGATGAAGTGTGTAATGAGAAAGTGTGTTCTTAGAATTCTTTTTTTGTTTTTTTTTTTTCTTTTTGGTAAACTATCGCATAGTAATGACAATTATTTTAAAAAATTGCATACCAACAAAGATAAATCCGTTTACAAATAAAGTAATAAAAAGATTATTCAATGATTTGATGCCACGTCAGTGAACGAAAAGATAAGCCACGACTTCCCCTTAAAGCTCATAACGCCGGCATAAAGTGGTAAATGATGCCACTACCGTTACAACCCAACAAACATCGAGCACCAAAATCTCAAACGTCTGAGAAAACATCTATTCTCAACTTTTTCTCAAATGTTGTTTATATAACAGGATTATTTGTTGAACTATATTAATTAAAAAAGTATTAAGTAAAACTTAACTGCATAAATGGAAACTCGCTTTTTATTAAAATGGGTACATATGTTTTGCATGATTGGCATCTCTGAATAAATATTTCAATCAGAGCATGTGGATTCCATTTCGATCCACTCCGCTCAGTTTGAGAAACATTTGAAAATTCTGCCGTTCTCAATTTGAAAATAAGGGGAAATCCCATATTAAAAATGAGCCTTTTAGGTTGAGAACGCTATCAACGGTTATTTCGCCTCAAATTGAAAACGAACGTTTGAGATTTGAGAAGATGATTGGTTCTCAAATGCATCTCAAATTGAGATTAGCTGAAAATGTTTGTTGGGAAGTATATAAGTAGGATATGTAAGTGTGTATGGAAGTAAGCATGTATTAAGAACCCTGCAGTGAAACGACATAAAAAGAATTTTCAAACCAGTTCGTAAAAGTTCAAATAAGAAACATCACAATTTTTCATTACTAGAGTTCGCCCAGTGGTTGAAATTCAACCACAAAACCTTATTTTATTTTCCTACCTTTTTGGTATTTCTTAAATTTTCCATTCTATTCCATATTTTGTATATTTTTGGTTTCTATACATTCCTATTCATTTTGCCTTTTCCTCCCTCTTTACATCATTCAGTAATATAGTTTCAGTGTTGATAATTATTTATTCTTCTTAGGTCGTCTTCATACGTATTTCTTTCCTTTCCTTTCCTTAGCATTAATTTGCTTTTATTTCCTTTCCTTTCCTTTCCTCTCCTTTCATCTCAATTTATTCTCTTTGCTTTTCTTTCTTTCTCTTCACTTTTATTTCCTTTACTTATCTTCTTCTTTATTTTCCTTTTCTTTCCTTTTCTCTTCTTTCATTTCATTTTATTTCCCTTCTTTCTTTCTTTCTTTTTTGTTCTTCTCTGTTCTTTTTCTTTCTTTTCGTTTCTTTTATATTCTTACCTGATCCTTCTTTCCATTTCCATTACATTCCTTTTTTCCTTTTTCTTTCCTTTCCTTTCGTTTCCGTTGCTTTAGTTTCCTTTCATTTTATTCATTTTTTTTTTTTCATTTCATTTCTTTTCTTTTATTTTTTTCTTACCTTTATTTTCTTTCACTTTTTTCTTAAATTTCCCTTCCTGTCATTTCGTTTCCTTACCTCTCCTTTCCTACCGTTTCCTTATTTTCTTTTGTTCCTTTCCGCAACTCCTTTGCTTTTCTTTTTCTTTCATTCATTTCCTTAACTTATTTTTTTAGCTTTTCATTACCTTTCTTTTCTTTATTTTTCTTTCTTTTTATTTTCATTTATTTTCCTTACCTTCTTCCTCGCTACCTTTTCTTTCCCTTCTTTTTTTTCTTCTTTCCTTTCTTTGTCTTTCTCCTTTTGCTTCTCTTTTCCACTGCTTTACCTACATTACATTTCCTTTCTTCCCTTTCTTTTTTCTTTTCCATTCCTTTCCTTTCCCTTTGATTTTTCTGTCATATTTTCGGTTCCTTACTTTAACTTGCCTTTATTTTCCTTTTATCCATCCCTTCCCTTTCCTATTATTTTCTTAATTTAATACTTTTATTTATTCCATTTTGTTTCATTTTTATTTATTTTATATTATTCCCTTTCCTTTCATTTCCAACAAATTTTATTTTTTTACTTTCAATCACTTTTCTATTTCTGATTTTACTTTTTTTTAATTTTATCAATTTTCCATTTTATTTTATTTCACTAAGTCTAGCCACGAAGGGCCTTGTGCATGATCTAGCTTATTTGTGCTTTTTTTCAAAAGCATTTGCTTCTCTGAATCCCCACGCACAGATTTTGTTTTTGTAAACACTGTTTGTACCTAAGCTCAATAAAGTTGACGCGCTGGCTCATGTTATCTTATTGCTGCCAACAAAACAACGCACCCTACTGCAATGAATGCAAACACAACAATGCAAGTGGTCATACCTACATACATACACCCATAACAGCGGCTCTATAAAGCGAATGCGTGTATAGCACTTGTAGTGGTGTGATTTTCAAATCATATTATAATTAATTTTTTTTAATTTTTGGTTTGTTTTCGGCCACCCTGCTCTGCAAAACATATCGATACATACCAAATTTTATATACCTTAGAATTGTGGTTATTGCAAAAAGGGATGAACCAGTTATGTTTGCGCATTTATATATAATAGATATTTTCCAAAAATTGCCAAGAATCAGAATACTTTCAAGCGAGACAAGGAGGTTTTTGAATTCAATTTTGAGTCTGAGATAATATCTCATATAAAATATGGAGTTTTTGAAAATTATTTTGAAATAGCCGGGGAATTTTATAAATTCCTTTTTTTGTATATTTTGAACTAGTTTGGAACTGGTATGGTTTTTGTCTAAAATCTTAAGCTGACATTCGGAAGGACATCCCTTTATTAAAAATCCCTGTTGCTTATATATAAAAACGACACTTGGGTGAGTAGTGGAATAGGTGTTCAAACAAGTTTTGAAGTAGTTCCTAACTAAATTTATAGTAGGCTTGACTGCGGGTCATGGTTACAAGAACCAACTGCTTCGTTGTTATGACGGATATGTATTCCTAACTGAAGAAAAATGGCAAGCTCATTCTTCTGGTGTCGGGTAACGATAAAGAGGAATTGAAATCTCTTTTTCTTCCACTTATGAAATATTCAGAACATATTTTATAAACATTCATACATACATACATACAAGCAGCTACTTATTTATTCATCGTGTGCTTGTCCAAGTGAAATAGGATGTGGGTGGGCTAAACCTATGAAAACTGAGACAACAGCATAAGAAGCAGATAAATGGCGCCGATGGGTTGAGTTTTATCTAAAAACATAAGTTGAAATAGAGACGGCAAAGCAAGTACAGCTGCACTCTGCTACATTTAGTAGAAAAGTTGTGAGTGCCATTAAAAAAATATTTTCTACAATCTTATTTTTAATTCAAACTATGATTAGGGTGGCAGCGATGAAAACCCCTACTCAGCCCTGCGTTCAGCGGAGGTGAAAACCTCTCACTTACTATATCGTAGGTGAAATAAATAAAATAAAGGCGGCAGAGGTGAAAACCCCCTACTTGGCCCAACCGTCAGCGGATGTGAAAACCCACCACCACCCCCAGTTTCGCATTCGCCGAGGTGAGAATCCACGACTATTATACCTAGCTCTTGTCGCGAACAACTCAATTTCTTCAAGAAAATGATCGCCCTTTTATACTAACTAGTATCGCCTGTGACCGAAAATTCGACCAATAAAATCTGGTGGTGGTGACTGGAGGGGGTCGTGGGGTCGCTAACCCTGTACTCCCATCCTTAAATTTCGGGGACGCCCCTGAAAATATACCGCCTATACCTCAGTTTTTCAATTTAATTTCCATCGGTGCATATTTCATTCAAATCGGTGAAACGGTTCGCTCACAGGTGGTTCCTAAAGTTTTTCATGTGGCGTATTTATATATACATAGATAGATTTGCGACCTCTTGTTATTGTTACCGTACTTCGCCCTGCGTAGTCGGAATATCCAATTATAAAAGTTGGGTGACGGGCCAGACAGGGTTGTACGGTGACAGTCTTTTGCCGGGTATGAATCCGATGCGTTCCGGTGAATACCACCTTGTGATACTAGCCCGACTGTCTTGAGAACGATTTTTTTGACGGGGTAGTCGTCGGGGTCGAAGTTGATTTCAGTCGCCTCTTACGACCGGCATACCTACTTCGGTCATATTCTAAACCCCTACCCCGCTGGGGCAACCTCTCCCCCTTCTGTTCTTCCGTCTCACATTTTACGAGATACCAGCCATATTATACTAATAATTATTGGTCACCCCTGGTCCACATATTGCTCGATAACTATAAATGAAAAAAAAATGTATAAGACCTTTTTTTGTAGACCCTTAAAGCGGCGATTAACTAAGCATCCCTTCCCATTAATATATTTATGATTATACTCCATTTTTGCTACACAGTAAAAAATGAAATATTACTTTTAATACCAGTCGGTATTGAAATTAACCCTTTTTGGAATTAAATTTGAGTTTTAATACTAAATAGTATTAATTTAAGACTCTGAAATTTTTTTAATTCCAAATAGTTTTAAAATAATGCCAAAATAATACTAAAGCGCTCTCTCTATAGCTCTCTCTGTCATTATAATGTTTTAGGTACTATTTGTTTAAAAACAAAGCCAGAAAAGTATTAAATTAATTACTTTTTAGCATTAAATCAAATCCGGTGGTTTGTTCTTCAGAGCACGCGGTTCGTAGCTATTGCGATACCACATTAAGAACAACAGTGCAATTAGACGCTGGCAGGCATAAGTACTCGATGGCTTGATAGTAGACATCTCCTTTCAGCATTCAATAAATTGTGAGTTCGACTCTCGGTAAAGGCAATATAATAAAACTGTAAATTTTTGTTTTTTCTTTTTTTGCCTGAGAGAATCTTCGACTGAATTCCTCTCTGTTATATATAAACACCAAAATGGTATTAAAGTTAGACTTTTCTTTTTACTGTGTAGGAATTCGATTTTCTGTATGCCATTCGCAAAAAACGAAAATCGTTTTTTTTTTTGGCCTACCCTAAGAAACACACAGTCTCAGTTATTTCCCCAACTACCTACTTACTTGGTTTTGTTGCGACACGGGAGACTGATACATCAACAAATCCGTCCCTTATTTGTGTTTCTTCATAAAAAATAGTTGTGTCACCCTGTTCATAAAATCGAGCAAAATATATATCTCTGGCTCACACTGTATAATGCATCAATGTCCGGTTGGTGTCTCTGCTAAGTAAATATTTATCGCATGCGATAAAAAATACACATACAGAAAAACTTAGCTAAATGACTGAATATGAAAAATATCATTGACTAAAAACTTAAGGTAATTTTTTTCTCTGAAGCCGTCATATGAAGGATATCCTTTCGATTAGGCCTAACGTGTTGTTTAGTCTGGATAAGAAGAGTTTAAGCTATTACAGTATCCCGACCGAATTTGGGTCAGAGTGACTCCAGTCTCTCTTCAGCTATTTCGGACGAAGGACTATTTTGAACGGAGTTAACAGGCCGAGACCTACAAAGGTATCTATTTTTGCAGACTTGTAGCCTCGTCCAGTGGGTTTTATATACATTGGGCGACCAAATGGGTGCAGCGTAGTCAAAGACCGTGCGGTCTTTTATGTAGTCAACAATGTTTCTTTATCTTTTGCCCAAGTACTGACGGCAAGTGATTTGAGGATCTTGTTGCGACCTTGTACCTTTGAGGCAATTACAGACACTTGACCTACAAATGAGAAAGTGTTATCCAATGTCACCCCCAATAACTTTGGGTGGCTGACAATGCTGTCAACTTAAATGTCTAACTCGTTTCTCATTTGGTGCATCCATGTCTCGAAGGTTGTCGCCGTAGATTTAGTCGGTGATATTGTCAGATTTCGCTTGGTGAAAAACCTGGTAAGGTCGCAGATTTAACCGTTGATTTTCGTATAGAGTTCGTCAGTATGGGGGCCCTCCCGCAGCCATTATCGTACAGCCGTCGGCATAAGAAACGATGGAGTTACCCTCCGGTGGAGAGTATTATATAAATAGAAGTTAAACAGTGTCGGGGATAGGACACAAACCTGTGGCATCTGTCTAGATTTGGATTTCGCGTCCATAAATTTTACCGACGCTTGTTTCCCATTCAGATAATTAGCCATCCACCTCTTTAGACCATCAGAGAGCTGTGTCTCAAAAAGATCTTGTAGGAGTATGGGATGATTGACTGTATCAAAAGCCTTTGATAAGTCCAGAGCCACAAGCACAGTCCAGTGATTTGGTGAAAATTGATTTAGACCGTTATTTATCTACGTTGTGATGGCATTAAGCGCGGTGGTAGTGCATGTTTGTGTTCATCACTGGATTAAATGAAAGCCGAAATCGTATTTTTTCACTGACGTATTTATTTCTTTTTTCAAGCACATACAAGCATACATTCGGAAATATCAAAAAAAAAAACCGTTACATTTATTATTACTTTAATACTGTTACTGCTGTTTTTAAACTATTTTCTTTCACAACAAAAGTTTAACAAGGCTGGTTTTAACGATATATTAGAACCTGTTAGGGTTGGACTGTTTTTATTCTAATTTTGCTGGACATATACTTTTAAATACAACTGTATAACCATTTTCAGACTTTTTCATACATATTTCAGATTGAGGCTGCAAATAGTTTCCTTTTGATTTTCTATTTAGGAAATCAGCATTAGCGGCTGTGAGTTTATATTTAAATTTTTTTTTATTTCTAGTTGTCGAGTATGTATTTGGCTATAAACTGTCAAAGCGGTGTAGGCTGTGCGGAAATTCAATGAAGAATTATCATAGCTGTTTTCACTTGATCTTAGTTTTTGATCAATTTTTACTTTAATTTATTATTTTACCTTCTTATTTTTTAAATACATAATTTTTTTTTTTATTTCAAATTATTTTTTTATTTTTTATATTTATTTTATTTTTTTATTTAATTTTTTTTATTTAATTTTTTTATTTAATTTTTTTTATTTAATTTTTTTATTTAATTTTTTTATTTAATTTTTTTATTTAATTTTTTTATTTAATTTTTTTATTTAATTTTTTTATTTAATTTTTTATTTAATTTTTTATAAAGCTTTTGTTTATCCGGCACGAGGTCCGATGTGGTGAAATTAAAACACAGATGTTTTTAAGTTTTAAACCTTCATCAGGGGGGAATTTTTCACTCGTTTTCCCTGTCTTACGTGGAGTGATCAACTGTTACAGTCCACTCTGATGAAGCTTATCGCGCATAACCGAAATATATTGATTTAAAATTTGAAAACATCTGTGTTTTAATTTCACCACATAGGACCTCGAGCCGGCTAAAAAAAAAGCTTTATAAAATAGAAAGGTCGCCAAAACTTTGATTTAATTTTTCTATTTAATTTTTTATTTAATTAATTTTTTTCTATTTTTTACATTTTTTTTTTTTATTTTTTTTTATTTTTTTTTATTTAATTTTTAATTTAATTTTTGTTTTATATTTGATTTATTTTTTATTTTATTTTTTACTTTTTTTAATTTTATTTTTTTGCTTTTTTTATTTTATTTTTTCCTTTTTTACTTAATTTTTAATTTATTTTTTATCTTGTTTTATTTTAATTTTTATTTCATTTTTAATTTATTTTTTATTTTATTTTTAATTTATTTTTTATTTTATTTTTAATCTTATTTTATTTTTTGTCTTATTTTATTTTTTTATTTTATATTTTTTATTCCGATGTGCCATACGAAAACTAACACTTTTTTATTTTACTTTATTTAATTTTGTTATTTTATTTTTTACTTTATTTTATTTTATTTTTTACTTTATTTTATTTTATTTTTTACTTTATTTTATTTTATTTTATTTTTTATTTTATTTTATTTTATTTTTTACTTTATTTTGTTTTATTTTTTATTTTATTTTTTTTTTACTTCATTTTATTTTATTTTTTACTTTATTTTATTTTATTTTTTTACTTTATTTTATTTCATTTTTTATTTTATTTTATTTTTTTACTTTATTTTGTTTTATTTTATTTTATTTTTTTATTTCATTTTATTTTATTTTTTATTTTATTTTATTTTTTTTTTACTTTATTTTTTTTTTATTTTTTTACTTTATTTTATTTTATTTTTTTACTTTATTTTATTTCATTTTTTACTTTATTTTCCTTTATTTTGTTTTATTTTTGATTTTACTTTATTTTGTTTTATTTTATTTTTTTTTTTTACTTCATTTTATTTTATTTTTTACTTTATTTTATTTTATTTTTTTACTTTATTTTATTTCATTTTTTATTTTATTTTATTTTTTTACTTTATTTTGTTTTATTTTATTTTATTTTTTTTATTTCATTTTATTTTATTTTTTATTTTATTTTATTTTATTTTTTACTTTATTTTATTTAATTTTTTTTCTTTATTTTATTTTATTTTTTTATTTTATTTTATTTTTTTTTTTATTTTTTTTTTCCTTTATTTTGTTTTATTTTTGATTTTATTTTTTTCTTTTATTTTATTTTTTTTTTTCTTTTATTTTATTTTTTTTTTATTTTATTTTTTTTTCTTTTATTTTATTTTTTTTTTCTTTTATTTCATTTTTTTTATTTTTTTATCTTTTTTTCTTTTATTTTATTTTTTTTTATCTTTTTTTTCTTTTATTTTATTTTTTTATCTTTTTACTTTATTTAATTTTATTTTATTTTATCTGTTTATTTTATTTTTTTATTATTTTTTTATTTTTTATTTCTTTTTTTAATTTTTATCAAAATTTTTATTTTATTTTATCTTTTATTAAAATTTTATTTTTTTATTGAAATTTTTATTTTATTTTATTTAAAATTTGTATTTCATTTTGCTTCTATTTTTACTTTTTAAGTTTAATTTTTTCACAATTTGTTCGTTTTTTTTTTTGCATTTTATTCAGTTTTTTAACTTTTATATTCTTTTTATTTAATTTTTTATTTCTTGTTTACTTTATTCTATTATTATTTTTTTTTATTTTTTTGTTAATTTTTTTTATTGTTTATTTTGTTTTTTTTTTTATTTTTAAATTTATTTTATTTATTATTTTTTTTTTTTTTTTCATTATTTTTTTAGTTTTTTTTTTTTTATTTTTATATTTATTTTTTTATCTTATTTATTAAAAATGTGTCTAATTTTTAGCTTTAATTTTTAATAATGTTTGTTTGCTTATTTTTGTTTGTTTTTTATTTTAAAATTAATTTCTTATGATTTGAATTTTAATTCTTCATATTAAAACCGACACAGCCTAAGGATATCTGTTTGCTGGTATACTTGTGTCTGTATGTGTGTTGATTAGCTGCTCCGTTAACAATAATTTCATATTTATATATATATAGACTAATATTAAACAGTCAGTTATGTTTTTTGTTTATATAATTTTATATATATATATATATAGTGGTGTGTGTGTATTTAGCATTATAATATTTATTTTAAATACTTGCTACATTTAAACATTTAAATTTCAATTTCGTATAACTATTTCATACTATATATAGATATATTTAATTTTATTATTTTGTATAATATATATTTATATATATATATGTATAAACTAGCAACGGCTGAGATGCGGCGCCAAGTCCTTTCAATATAAACAAATATTTAGACTCATTCACAAAAAGTTTTTGTTGTTTCTTTTTATATATATATTTTTTTTTTTTTTTTTTTTTTGTTTTTGTTCATTTATACTTCTTCGCACGACATTTTTAAACGCGTTGAGGCAATAATTTAAATTACAATAAAGCATTTGTTCATTTAAATTAAATTATAACATATACAAATAAACTAAATTAAGTGTGCAATTATAAACTAAGTTTTTTTTTAATACATATAAATTAATTGGTAATTTTTTATTTATACAAAACGGCGACAATTTCTAAACATTATCTGTCTATATTTACTGTTTCTTTATTTCATTCGAATTTGCTCTCGTTACTTGTTTTTTTTTTTGTGTTTTAAATTATTATAATTTTTTATTTATTTATTTTTTTTTATTTTGTAACTTAAAAACTATGCTTTATAAAATAATAGTGTTTGTGATGCTTGTTTTTAGGGAAAAAAAATGCTTATAATTTTGTTAATTTTATCTTTTCGAAACAATAATGTTTGTGAATTTTTATTTATAACATGAAAATGTGTTACGAAATGCAGGCTGTTTGAAAGCGTGCTCTGCTTATAAACTAAATTCCGAAAATTTAGAATGAATGCGAGATTTAACATTATAGACGCTTATAATTTAAATACAAAAAAGTTGTTCTTCTGTTTTATTCTTGATAAGTAGTATATGAGTAATTCCAACGCAAACTGACAAATGTTGGGAAGCAATTTTTTGTTTTTTTGCGAAGTTTGTTAAACTATATTCTGATTTTCTTTAATCACATAACAAAGTTTTGTCGAGAGAAAAATATGTTTTCGAAGCTCGGTGAAACTAAATCTTACACTCTCAGCCCTGTACAGTTTTTCGAAAATAGTTTTGAAACAATTTTGACTTTTGACGGTTGGTTTTCTACTTTTTTGCTAATCGCATTGAAACGTATCAATTATTTTCCATTCATTGGCTTAAGGCAACTCAATTGGAAAAACCAAATAAAATTTTCAATAGAATACGAAAAAAATTTTCTAATTCGAAAGCCTTAACATGCCTATATATTTTTCTTTTTTTTTAATGTTTTAATATAACGGTAACTATTATACGAAAATACAGTTTTCGAGTTTACTACGTTCCGCAGTTAGTAAAAAAAAGTAGTTCTCTAATGTTTCGAAATTTGGCTCAGCAATTGACATTTTGACCTTCGAAATGCCATCATAAATCTTTGGTAAGCAACTATTTTGTTTTATTTTACGTAAAGAATTTGAAACAGTACACAGAAATATTTTGAAAGTTGTTCAAGTTTTTTTAACCAAGTTCGAAAATTTGATTTTTGAAATTTTATAACGCTTGGAAAAAATTATTTAATGAAAATAAACCATTATGAAAGCTTCTTCAAGATCTATATCTCGATTGGAAAATCAACTACGAAAATTAGGGAAAAAATATATCGAATATATTTTCGAACTTTATATGGCGTCCAGAAAAAAAAATGATTTTTATTAACAAAATTCCATTTTAGCGTTTCGAGGCTCGCATCTGAATAACAGTATCTGAATTACGAAAATCAACTTGGAAAAATTTGGAAAAAAAAGATTTCGAATACAAAAAACCGAATTTTTTTTTACTTTTCAAACTTTATAGCGCCTTCCGTAAAATATGTTAAAATTCATGAAACAAAATAGCGAAAGCTTTTTTAGTAGCTTCGAGGTCAAAATCTAAGTTTAAAAAATTAACTTCGAAAATTTGAAAATAAAAAGAACATGTGAAATCTGAAATTTTTATAGAAAAAATACATTTAAATTACAAAAATCAATTTCGAAAATGTGAAGAAAAAAATTTCGAATATGTATTCGAATTTAAAAAAAAAATCGAATATGTATTACAATTTTGAACTTTTTAATTTCCAAAGACAAATGCGTGAAAATGTATATGTATTATAAAATGCTTTTTATCAAAACTGCATGTTCGTTCGAAGCTTACAACTGAATTACGAAAGTGAACTTCGAAAATTTGAAAAATATTAGCTGGTTTTTGAAATTTGAAAAACTAAAAAAACTGTGTCTCACATTTTTTAAAAATAGTTAAAATTTGATACTTTTTTATAAAAACCAAAGTTTTTGAATTTGGAAAGAATTTTAAAAACTATTTCAATACAAGAAAAATAAAAATTGTGTGTACATTTTAAACATGAGAGTATAGAAATTAGTTAGCTGAAAACAGTTTAGATTTCAAACTTTTTTCAATTTTATTGAAAATTTTTCGAGATAAGAATTCAGTGCTTGCCAAAACTTTGTTATATGATTAAACATAAAGTTCAAACAAAGCTTTTATAAATAGAAAATAGTCCTTTCACAGCATATGTCAGTTTGAGCTGGAATAACCCAACATTTTAATATAATTTAAGGAAATTTTAGCTACTTCTCAATATTCTTTAGCTGCAAATGCGCGCCTGCGTGCTTCTTAGAAGTATTTTTGTTCATTAAATATACAAGTAAATATATGTGTAATATGTATTTAGAGTGCTACGCGAATTTTGATTTCTAACGCATATAGAGAATATATTTTCTAACGATTTCGCTTTACGCGCGCCAGTCACTTGCTGCATTTTTTAACTTTAGAAATTTCGTGTAACGTCTTTTTACTGCTTCTTTGCTTTTTTTTTTAAATTTAATATGCTAGATATCTATTTAATTAGTTCGCAGCAATTTCGCTTATTAATTAAGTAGTCTAATTATCATTAGTTATTTAGAATTAAAGTAATAGTTCTGTTTTTAAAGTTTATATAAATAGCATTAGCAATAGCGGCGGCAACAGCTTGTTTCCTCAAGGCATATTCTTCCTCTTCGCATATTTTTCGTTGTTTTGTTTTTGTTCTCACAGCACCTTCTTTTAGCGCTGCATCCACCGCTTTTGCATTAATTAAGGCGTTTTCAAGAGTAGTATATCTTTTTTTCGTGTTCGACTCGTCGTTTTGTTACGCTGATAGAAATAGTTGCGCCCGAAGGTCTTTTGTAATTTGTATGATTTACTCGCTAGGAACTGTGTTAGCGCATCTACATAGCCTCGTGCAATGTCCTCTGACAGGTGTATGGATATCACCTCGATTTGTACCCGATCGAAGGGTAGCGTTTGTAGGATCTAAATATAAAAAAAGAATCGGTTATTGTTAGTCCTTGACAAAGTTGAATATAATAATTAAAAGGGCCTAATTTATTTTTATTTTATTTATTTTTTTTTTGTGTTTTGATTTTATTGCCTTTTTGAAGTTAAATTGTTTTTTGTTTCTTTATTTTTTTTAGTTTTTTTTTTAAACATTTTTTTATATTAATTTTTTTATATTTTACCTATTTCTTTTTTATTTTATCTCATTTATTATTAATTTTATTTAATTTTTTATTTATTGTATTTTTTTAAATTATTTTATTTTATTTTTTGTTTCAATTCTTTTTATTTTATTTTTTATTCTATTTATTTTATTTTTTTTTTATTCTATTTATGATACATATTTTTTATCTATGATATTTTTTTTTATTTTTTTTTTTTATTTTTTTATTTTTTTTATATTTTTTTTTTATTTTTATATTTTTTTTTTATTTTTATATTTTTTTTTATTTTTATATTTTTTTTATTTTTATATTTTTTTTTATTTTTATATTTTTTTTTATTTTTATATTTTTTTTTATTTTTATATTTTTTTTTATTTTTATATTTTTATATTTTTTTTTTATTTTTATATTTTTTTATTATTTTTTTATATAAAAATGTGTTTTTTGAGAAAAATTTACCTACGCGCTGCAGGATCCAGACAAGCCGACATATGTTTCGATGATACTGGAGTTGCATCTCTTCAAGGACTTTTCT
>CAXKVI010000003.1:25548835-25566335 GCA_964058755.1 Campiglossa producta
ATAAAAAAATAAATAAAAATGTAAAAAATATAATAAAAAAATAAACTAAATTAAATCAAATTAAATGAAATGCAACAAAAAAAAACAAATAAATAAAAAAAATCATAAAAAATAAAGAAAAAAACAAAAAAAATAAATAAAATAAAAAATGAAAAAATAACAAAATAAAAAAACAAAAAAAATGTAATAAAATAAAGTAAAACAAACTAAAATAAATTAAAATAAAAAAACATAATAAATTAAAACATGATAAAATGAAAATAATTAAAACTTATTGAAATAAAACTAAAAAAAAAAAGAAAATAAAATATAAATAAAATAAAATATAAATAAATAAAATATAAATCAAATAAAATAAACTAAATAAAATAAAATATAAATAAAATAAAATAAACTAAATAAAATAAAATATAAATAAAATAAAATAAATAAAATAAAATTAAACATATTTAAAAAAAATAAATAAAAATTAACAAAAAAATATAAAAAAATAAAAAACAACAAAAAAAAATAAAAAAAAAACATAAAAAAAAAAAATTAAAAAAAAAAAATAATATAAAATAACAAAAAAAAATTATTAAAATAAAATAAAATGAAATAAAATAAAGTAAAATAAAATTAAATAAAATAATAAAAAAAATGAAACAAAATAATTAATAAAAAATAAAATAAAATAACCTTAAATAAAATAAAATAACCTAAAATAAATAAAATAAAAGAAAGCATAACGTAAAGTAAAAAAAAAATTGAATAAAAAAAAAATAAAATAAAATCACATAAGTAAAAAAAAATCATAGATTGAAAGCAACACTGCTCATTTGAAATCCATTAGACCTTCATTAAAAATAATCAGTACATGTTTTGGGTCGCGTGTCCTGGCAAGAAAAAAATACCTAACAAAATAAAGATATGAAATCATTAGATTATATAATGCTATTAAAGGCGCAAACGCCCACACAGACAAAAAAAAAATGTAGAATAAAAAAATAAAAACAACAAAACATGAATAATTGCGAAATGCTTAGTGTAAAATACACTCTTATTAAATTTTTCTATTTTTTTAGATATACCACCAGCTGGATATTAGAAATAGTAATAGTTTTTAGTTTATTTGACTTTCACATGCTATACCCAAAAGGCAACAAAAATATGTGTTGCTGGTATTGGCAAAAATAAATGCGAAAAATATGTTAAAAACACAAAGGTAACTAGCGCGCTGATGGAATAAATTACGAGCTGTCAAAGTTGAAGGTGAAAGCGGTACGCCCCCGAACCAGCTGACTGCTGAGGTAACCGTTTGAAAACCTATTATGCCACCCAAAATAGCACTGAGAGAGTCGGCAAGTGAATTAGCAAGAGAATATTTAACAGTGTTTCAGGTGGTAATAAAACACAAACGAAAGGATAGTAAAATTTGTGCAAAGGATATAAAGAAAGCGTTAGGGAAATGTATGCGGAAAAAGGGTAGAGGAAAAAAATGGTGTTAGTGACCGCATTCTGCAGACGGTTGGACAATGGTTAGTAATTTTAAGGTGCCTGCGGCGAATTTTACACCCATTTACAAGGTGCTAAAGGTTTGCAACTAAGTAGTATTTAGCGTTAGACTTATACAATGTAGCAAAAGTCTGTTTAAATTGTCGATTAGAGGCAACAATGTCAGCTCTTTTCCGACCTTAGAACATATTTTAAGTTTACTGTTTTATTGGTTTTTTTTTTACATACTTTTTGTTTCCTTTGTAATGCAACTTAGTATTTTAAATATTCGAAAACTATGTTTGTATAGATTCAACTGTTTGTATGCCTAGTTATTTGCTGATCACATTTATACAGTAATACAATATTCCTTAGCATTTCTAGCTAGTTAGCGAAATAGGTGCTAACATTGTATGACTGTTCTCATTTTCAACACACGAAAAGACGAGCTGTCTATGATAAACAAAAAAAAATTTTCAAAATTAAATTTCGGTCCATATTTTCTCAAGTTGTGGTATTTTATATCAACATTATCTGGCAACCCTAATAACAATTTTTTTTTAAAACCCTTAAGAAAGTTCTTTATTTGGTACCTATATTCGCGTATTCAATTGATTTTTTTTCCAGATAGGTGGCAACTCCGTAAAGCATCGTAAATGGCAACACCTTGCTAACAGATTTTAGAATTGTAATAATTATAACATTACTAATATAAAAGATTCTTTCTAAATCTGTGGAGCCATTTAGAATATCTAAAAAAAAAGGAAAAATATTATAACTGTAAGATGGCAACCTGAACCCCAAATATTTTTTTTTGAAATTACCTAAAATTGCCTTTTATTTCGTTACATATATTATTTTTCATATTTGCCAAATTTGGTGAATTTTTTAAAATATAAAATAGGTGGCAACCCCAATTTTTTGTTAATTTTAAATAGGTGGCAGTGTTGTAAAAACATATACACTGCCTTCTATTCTTATTGCTTTTAATCTTTAAATGATTTGAAACAGGTGGCAACATTTTGTATACTTTTAAATATGAAAAACCTTATAAAATATTTTTTTATTAATTCCAAATAGGTGGCAACCGTGTAAAAAAATTATCAGTGGAGAGGAATAGGTCATGGTATGGACCTTAGAGCGTATCACCAAAAAAAGTTGAAAATGTTCCCCCCCAGTTTGAACACTTACCTTACGAGGTTTTAAAAAAAAAAAATTTTAATTTTTTTGTCACCCTGTAAAAACAGCGAAATTTGTTTTTTTTTTTTCTATAACTTCTATATTTCTAGTTCGATTTTCAAAAGTGATACATTTTTAGCCCTTTTTTTCTTAGTTTTCCGGAATTTTTTTTTTTTTTTTTTCAAATGCAGGGTGTTGGTTTTAGTAAAAAATAGAATAAAAACTGAACTTGGCATGAAGGGCTAAAAGTTTCTATGGATGAAATCTTGCCTTGGTGAATACCTTTCTAAAAATGTATCACTTTTGAAAATCGAACGAGAAATATACAGGGTGACAAAAAAATTTAAAAACATTTTTTTGAAAACCTCATAAGGTAAGTGTTCAAACATTTTCAACTTTTTTTTCCTCCATACACCGTGATACGCTCTAATGGACATATTAGCTTTCATTTTTAAATAGTTTCAAAAAAAGCTGGCAACCTCGAAACAATTTTTTTCTTGATTTTTAGTAGGTGGCAGCCTTGTAAAAACATTTACACTGGAAAAATTAATTTTTATTTTCATTTCAGTTAGTTAGTTTCAAATAGTTAGTTACAATTTTCTTGTAAAAGCATTCTCAGTGGCCAGATTTAGGTAAAAAAGGTTGGATGCTTTTCATACTTTTATAGGCATATTTCATATTTAAATAATTATACAAATAATTGACAACCTTGATTATAAATAGGTGGCAACCTAGGTTGAGAGCTCTTAAAACATTTACACAGACACGATTTTTTTTTATGATTTTCTTTTCTTTCTTAAATAATTTAAATAGGTGTCAACATTTTTAATTTGTTTCAAATAGGCAACCTCGCAAAGAAAAATGGTTTCAGTAATTCCAAATCAGTGGCAACCTTGTAAAAATATTATCATTTCCATTTTCAGATAATTTAAAAAAAGGCAACCTAGAAAACATTAATTTAAATAGAAATGAAATAGGTGGCAACCTTGTAAAGACATTTTGAATTACAGTTTCACATTTCTTAACTATAGAAAAAGAATTGCAACTTTTCAAACAAATTTTTTATAAATTATAAATAAGTGGCTTTTAAAAAAAAATGTGCACCGGCAAAACTCAAGTAAAAGAGCCTGGAATTCAGTACATTACCGTACCACAAAATGTCATCTAATTCGATAAAAAAAAAACGGAATAGCGAATATGTATACAAATATAAAGCCAACGAGTAAGAGTAAGGTGGCAACTCTGTTCAAAAATATTTCTATTAGAGAAAGACGAAAAAATTCTTTTATTTGAAATTCACAATAGGATCCTTCTTTCAAATTTAGCAACATAATTGAGTTTTTTTCATAATTTGAAAAAAAAAAAAATTGCAAACATTTTTGATTAATTATAAATAAGTGGCAACCTTGTAAAAAAATGTGCGCCGGTTAAACTTAAGTAAAAGAGCTTGAAATTCAGTACATTACCGCACTACAAAATGTCATCTGATTCGATAAAAATGTTCACGACGGAATAGCGAATATACAACTATAAAGTCAAATATTAGGGGGGAGGTGGCAACTCTGATCAAAAATATTTTTATTAGAAAAAGACGGAAAATTGATTTTACTCGAAATTCATAATAGCATACTTCTCTTCAATTTAGGAAGTTGATTGAGTTTTTTTTTCATAATTTAAAATAGCTGGCAACCCTCTAAAAAAAATTTTCTTTGGTCAACACATGAAAAGTGAGAACAAATGTACTTTCTCGATTACAGAGAAACTTTAAGTCCAAGATATGTTCCTTTAAAGCGCTCTCTTAGCTTTGGTTGAGATTTTTGCAAGGATTGAATGCTTTTAAGCTGCAACAATTGGGTTTTTTTTCACGGTTGCCACTTGCAAAAAAGAAACTACCAAATTCTAGAAAAAAACTACCAAATTTTAAGGTACTTATTGTAAAGAAACAAAAAATGTAGTAAACAATTTCTTAATACAAAATAGTATTACATACATGAAAGATTTAAGATTAAAAAAAATATTTGGGAGTTCCATCGATTCGTTATGAATTCTAAGTAAAAAAAAAAACTACCAAATCAGAAAAAAAATTAAATAATAATTTTTTTTATTACATATCTAACGTGGTTATTATCGACTTATGTAAGTGTAAACTAATACCAGATCAAAAAAATAACTTTATAACCTATTTAAAGACTCAATATAATATTCAAAATACAATGCAACCAAAAACATTGACCCATTAAAAAACCAATAAAAAAAGTGTTTAACAAAAGAGTTCTAATATCGAGAATAGCTGCGATAAAATAGTGGAAATAGTGTCATTAAAGCTCAGAGAAATAAATTTACTTAGTAATCAATATGCACAAATCAGCTCGAATTTCTACGTAGATAAAGCACCATAAAAGAAATACAATATTGAACAACCAAAAAATCTACGAAAATAGAATTTATTTACCACATTCATATAGCCATTAAAGACAAGCACATGGTGAGCTTTCGAGTGACAATGATTTCATTACGAAATTTGTACGCAGCTAGTAGATTTAACACCTTTAACATTGTTCAAAGGGCTGTAAGTATTGCTAATGGATTATCGGGTTTTTTTATGACTTTGTAATAGTTATCTATGGTATGACTGAAAGTTTGTCAATATTTTGGCGGTAAGATCAATGTGATAACCATAACAACGAGTATACAGCTGTAAAACACGTAACGTGCAGGAAAATATTAGAACATAAAGGTGTGTTTACGACTTTTTGTTAGGATACGCATTTTGAATTTTAAACAGCAAAAGTTATGAATGGTATTGTTATATAAACTCTTATGAAAATAGGAAATTTCTTTGTTTTATAACTGGATGGGAAAGCCCAGAGAACTAAATGCCAATTTAGAAATTAAATATTTACAAAGTTTATTAGACATTTAATTTAATTTATTAAAAAGCCGAAAAATAGTCAGACAAAGGCAAAATATTTTGGGAATATTACCGATAGAAGAAGTTACAATATATTTATGTATATATAAAAATAATAGTGAAAAATATTCAAAATCATACAGTTGTGGCAGCCCTTTTTAGGGTGATTTTCCTTTCATTGATAACTTGCAAACGGTTTTAGTACCTTTGTTAGACTACAAACAAAATCAATACAAAATATTGCGTTGCATACTACAGTT
The DNA here is from genome assembly GCA_964058755.1 of Campiglossa producta. NCBI lineage: Eukaryota > Metazoa > Arthropoda > Insecta > Diptera > Tephritidae > Campiglossa > Campiglossa producta. The sequence goes on from CAXKVI010000003.1 coordinate 25,554,659, forward strand.
GTTCACATTCAAAATGCGACACTGTTTTTTTCCCCCTTCTGTCATATTATGTAAGGTTGATTGGCATGAGAGACGCAGTTTGACAATCCATAGTTACGTTGACATTTTTTAGTCAAATGGGTTTAATTTTAATAGCTTCTTTTTTTAAGGTTTTTTTTTGTTTATATATTTTTGGTTTTATTAAATTTTTTTGTTTTATTTTCGTTTCAATAACATTCTCTTTTCTTAATTTCAATATTAATATTAATTTTTTCAAGGAGTTTTTTTTTCTTAATTTAAAAAAAAATTTTTTTTTTTGTTTTAATTTTTTTTTGTTTTAAATTTTTTTTATTGCTAATTTTTTTATTTTAATTAATAATTAATAAAACTTAGGAGTTTTAGGCCAATAAAAAGAAAAGTCAACTACAAATTTTCTTTGTATATTTATTTTTTTATTAAGTTAATAATTAATTTTTTTATTTTTCTTTTTTTCGAGTTCTAATTTTTTTGTAATAGTTTTTTGATATTACTTTTTGTTTAGCACACTTTTTCATTAAAATAAATAAAAAATTAAAAAAAACTAACAAAAAATTAAAAAAAAAACTAACAAAAAAATTAAAAAAAAACTAACAAAATAAAAAAAAAAACAAAAACAAACAAATAAATGAAAAAAAAATAAAAAATTAAAAAAATAAAAAATAAATAAAAATATTAAAAAAAATAAAAAAAAAAATAAAAAAAAAAATTAAAAAAAATATTAAAAAAAAATAAAAATAAAAAAAATAAAAATAAAAAAAAATAAAAATAAAAAAATAAAAAAAAATATTAAAAAAAAATAAAAAAAAAATATTAAAAAAAATAAAAAAAATAAAAAACCAAATTAAAATAAAAAAATTAAAATAAAAAAAATTAAAATAAAAAAAATTAAAATTAAAAAATTTAATAAAAAAAATAAAAAATTTAAATTAAAGAAATAAAAATAAAAAAATAAAAATGAAAATTTATATAAAATATATTAAAAATTAATATTAAAAAATAATATTAATAAAATAGTATTAAAAAATAATATAAAAAAATATTATAAAAATAAAAAAAAAGAAAACCATAATTAAAAAAATAGAAAAAAATAATAAAAACAAAAATTTAAAAAAAAAAATAAAAAAGGAAAATGTAAAAAAAATAAAAAAAATAAATAAAAAAAATATAAAAAAAAAATAAAAATAAAAAAAATAAAAAAAATAAGAAAAAAAATAAAAATAAAAAAAAATAAAAAAAATAAGAAAAAAAAATAAAAATAAAAAAAAAATAAAAAAGGAAAATGTTAAAAAAGTTGAAAACCTTAACAAAAAAAGTTGTCAAAATCTATTGAAAAAATTATAACAACTACAAAAACAATTGGTAAAAAAATTTCAAAACATATTATAATATAGCAATAATGACGGCGATATACCAACAGGTTATCACAACCTCTAACGAGATTTTTGCTGAGCTTCTCGTTCCAACTTGTGGTGTGTTGCTTTTGTGTTTTTTCCTTCAAGTTGGCATACACATAATAAAATTATTAAAAAAGTTATTATAAAACAATAAACAAATAAATTACAATTAAAAAAGCACCTAGCAATTGGAATAAAAAAAAATATCAAAGAAAAAAATTATAAAAAAATAAATAAATAAAGACTATTAGAAAAAAAATTTAAATTTAACTAAAAAGAAATAATCAAAAGAAAAATTAAAAAAAGTGCTAAACAAAAAGTAATATTAAAACAACTAGAATAAAAAAATACAACTCGAAAAAGTTTAAAAAAATTAGGCGAAATAACGGTTATTAACTTAATAAAAAAAAAATATATCCAAATATATAACAAAAGAAAATTTTTAGTTTTTTTAATTTTTTTTTTTAATTTTTTTTTTTTTGTTTTTTTTTTTTTATTTTTTTTTTTTAAGTTTTTTAAGTTTTTTTTACTTTTTTTTATATCAATGTTTTTTTCCCCCTTTAATTTTAATATTTTTTTTTTAATATTTATATTTATTTTATTTTAAATAACTTTTCAGCACATAACAATTTAAGCCATCGTATTATCTCTCTTTAACTGTGATCTACTGTAATCGAAAGGAATTTATACTGCAGCTTATACATACTCAATCAATTGTGCAATACAATATTGTGTATTAAGTGTATTTAAGAATGAAAGTTTATATTTCGCGACCCTGCTGCCAGTCTACCCCTTATTTTTTTTTTTTTTTTTTTTTTGTGAGTAACAATGAGTTAGAGGTAGAGTGCTGCATATCAGCGTCGCAAAGGGAACACGTACGGCCATTTTTCATGTTAAATACCACGCTCCAAACAACAACTAATTGATGTTTTGGAAAACAGTACAATAGCCTTCCATGTGCTGGCGCTGTCGACCTTATTCCTTCAACTGCCACGTATGTATGTTCCAACGTATATGGAATCGAGCTGCATATGTCTCCACCTCTACAAAAGTTTGGCTCGTTTCATGAATAATTGAATATGAACAATATTTGGCTATGGCATGAGTTAAAGTATGGCACATTTTAGTTCACCCCTTCTTACAAAAAACAGTCCTTTCTTACCGCAGTCGTTTGTAAGCTGTCGTTTCCCTCTTCATCAACTTTTTTCAGGATTTTTTCATTTTTTTTTTGTCAACTTTCCAAGTTAATTTAAGTGCAACCCCTGAAACAATTTAACCTCGCACTCTCACTCGCATTTTGCTTAAAGGTTTTCTTAAGTACTTGCTATTATTCTTTAGAAACAAAAACTTAAGACACAACGCTTAAAGACGACCTGCCTGATAATCTGTTTGGTATCAGCAATTTGGTGTGTCGCTCACCAACCCTCAGTTTGCTGCTTTAAGTTTTTTAAATATGACCCTGAGCTGCGCTAACCTGGCGAAACTTTTAACTGCAATTAACGACTGATGACCCAACGCGACTAAGCGCCTGCTTTGCATATAAACTTAAATTATGAAAGTTAAAACAAAAAAAAAATTCAATGAAATATCTTAAGCAATTTTTATTTTTAGCTCAGGCCTTTTGACAACACATAATTGAATGGATGGGCGTAACGGTATAAGAGAAATTAGCAAAGCGTTGAAAAGTGTGTTTGAGTAATAAAATGAGTTTTCATACAAGGAGTGTGAGTAAGTACTATATATTACCGACAAAAGCTCATTATATAGCAAATGCCAAAGCATATATAATTATAGAGTTCAGCAATAAAATTTATTGGTTCGTTTTTCGTAGGCTGGGGAGAATACAAGAAAATGTAGTTTAGAATTTATTTAGCCGTTAATATTCAAAAAAGGGGTTCACTTTGAAAATACTTCAATAGAAAATGTATATGTCGTCCCATCACCCGAATATGATAAAGTGAGGATAGCTATATCCCGGCTCAAGGACAACAAAGCGCCTGGAGAAGACGGACTACCCGCCGAGTTGTTCAAACACGGAGGCTTTTTACCAGCTCATAAGCAGAATATGGTCGGACGAGTGCATACCTCCATATTGGAACTTGAGTGTGTTCTGCCCAATCCACAAGAAAGGCAATGCCGCTAACCGCACCAGCTACCGCGGGATCAGTCTTCTTAATGTCGCATATAAGGTTCTTTCTAGCGTGTATTGTGTGAAAGACTGAAGCCCACCGTAGACAAACTGTTTGGACCTTATCAGTGTGGCTTTAGACCTGGTAAGTCTAAAACGACCAGAACGCGATACGCCAAATCCTGGAGAAGACCCATGATAAGAGAATCGGCACGCACCATCTCTTTGTCGATTTGAAAGTCGCTCTTCACAGTGTGAAAAGAAGTGGCCTATATGCCGCCATTTCTGAATTTGCCTTCCTTTCAAAGCTTATACGGCTTTGCCAAATGACATTGAGCGATACCAACACCTCCGTCAGAATCGGGAAGGTCCTTTCTGATCCATTTGAAACCAAACGAGGCTTTAGACAGTGCGATTCTCTTTCGTGTGATTTCTTTAACCTGATGCTGGAGAATGGCACAATCTTTTACAAGATGATATTGATATCATTGGCCTTAACAATCGCGCCGTAAGCGCTGCCTTCTCTGGACTGAATAAAGAAGCAAAAAAAAAGTGGGCCTTTCGGTGAACGAGGACAAGACGAAGTACTTGCTGTCATCAAAGAAAGAATCAGCGCATCTGTGCCTTGGCAGCAACGTCATCCTTGATAGTTTCAAATTTGAAACTGTGAGGGACTTCGTCTATTTGGGAACCAGCAATAACACCGAAAATAATATCAGTCTAGAAATTCAACGGAGAATCACTATTGCCAACAAGAGAAGTAAAGTCCTCTCTCGACAAACAAAGATCACGCACTATAAGTCTCCCATCATACCAGTCCTGATGTGCGGCTCGGAATCACGGACAATGTCAAGAGAAGACGAGATGGCCCTTGGTGTATTTGAGAGAAAAGTTCTCCGGAAGCCAACGGCGAGTATCGAAGGAAATTTAACGATGAGCTGTAAGAGCTTTACGAGCTTTACGCAAACCTCAACATAGTGCAGCGAATTAAAGCCCAAAGGCTTCGCTGGCTGGGTCATGTTATGCGAATGGACAAGGAGGCTCCAGCACAGAAGGCTTTCCTATCGACACCCGAATTCGGCAGCAGAGGATGGAAACAACAAGTGGAGGATGACTTGAACTCCCTTGGTGTTTCCAATTGGCGTCAGTTGTCGCTAGAAAGGAACGACTGGCGGGCTTTATACGAACCATGATTTGTTTCAGTACTCGGCAGAAGCACAAGAGCCTCACTCCGTTTCCGTAGAGTTTCTGCATAAAGGGTAAACAATTTGTTAGTTTAAATGTCGGCTTATTGAGGTATTTCTGACAAATTTGCTGTAAAACCAGAGTTCGTCCGATAATAGTTGTTCGAGGTTAAAACATAGGAGTCCCCTTCCCGTGGAGTTGCCTAGAGAACGACTACGATGAATCATCGCGTCACCTTATGCTTAGATATTCAGCTTTTGCGTCAACTAGAGATGTCTAGGTCTGTCTCAATCGGAACATAATACGAAGGGAGGAAAAAAAAGAAAATACATTTAGAATTTGACTGATGTCCCATTTTGACTGTGAGCGACTGTAGTTTGCAATGGAACATTTTGTATTGATTTCATGCGTAACCTAACAAAGGCACTAATACAGTCATAAAGTAATCAATCAAAGAAAAATCACCCCAAAAAGGGCTACCACAATTGTATGATTTTGTATAACAAGCTGGCAATTTTTCTATATTTCTATTTGTAAATTATTTGTACTTATACCCAGCCTATTATTATAAATTAACATTTTTCTATACACCAAAGACTTATTTTGCCTTTGTAATCATTTCCAAAAAATTTGCCTTTGTCACTTCAAATATTTTTTTAATTTGTTTTGATTGCAAACATGCGATTAGATTGGGAGGAACACAAAAAATGGCATTTGTGCTGCTTTAGCCTTCACCCAAAAAAATTGTATGTGGGAAATGCTTTGAAGGGTGCTCTAAACGATAAATAACAGTTTAAGAATTGCTAGTATGCAAGTATAAATATATGTTACTGTAAACAAGGAAATATGCACACAGAATAATTTTCTTGTAAAAATCAACACAAAACTAAATTGATATGACTCTTTGGTAAATTAACATGACTTCCTGTTGTCTTTCTGGTAAAACAACACTATCTGCCGCATTATCGTTGCAAAGTACTCATATTTTTGTTCTACAGCATGTTCTACAGCATTAACGCCAGAATACTCCTAAAAATCGGCGTAGTGGCCTTATTTTCTTCTAGAACATGGGACCAGATTACACCTACACCCTATATACTCAAAAATGGGTATTTACTTGGGCATACGACTAACAGCAAGACTAACATATTGGGCGTCAGAGGTACTAAGTAAGCTGATGGCAAGCATATGAGTACAAAAAGAAGTGAACTGCTAAGGGATATTACTTGATCCACTTTACTGTATTACTCCAAGCTATGAGCAGACTCATATAAACTTCAGCGAGACTAAAGCAACTTCAGCGAGACTCTTTGGCCACGGGTACTCCAGAAAATACTTACATAGAGTGAAAAGTTTTCACTGAAAACATTCTCAGATCCAAAGTGTGTGATTATTTGCTGGTAGGAACAGTTGATAATGGCAAAAAAATCCTGAGGCAGTAAAGAAGTGTGGAAATAAATGAACCGAAGAAACCAAACTAGGAGCAAAAAGGTGAGACCAGGACTGAGGCACAATAGTAGGCACTTAAAATGATAGTACATGTAAGTAATAGGAAATATATTTCTGGGAGGGCGATGGTTCCAAAATTTTTGGAAGAGAGTTCAACTTTGGTGCATTAGGGAGTATTTTGTTCCCACACGAAAAAAGATATTGCTTACTATCCTTAGTTTTAGAACTCTTGTTGAATTCCACGGCATTCAACTCTAACAAAAAAAAAAACCTTTTCTGGCACTCAAAGTTCTTGAAAAGACAAAACCTACAGCGTACACTCAGAACTGTTAAAGATTTACAAATTAGCAAAATAAACTTACTTTGATTACGATTTAAGAACGACGGAATATGTGGCCAGAAATAAAGTAGACTAAAACTTAAATGTCACGTGCTTGGCTGCATTAAATAAAAGAATAGAAGCTGGTTAAGATTCTAATCGGTTTCGCGAAAAATGGCAAAAATTGGGAAGGCAATAAAAATAGAAATAAAAAAATACAGCAATAATTGAAGGAACAATAAAATCCAAAAGTGGAAACGGAAAACAAAAAAAAATTACAATTATAAAAACTTGGAAAAATAAGCATTTCGATAAGAAAAATAAAAAATAAAAAAAATGGCAAATCTTTTCTAGTTCGAATTGCGTGCAACACCCACGAAAAAGAAAGGGTAGCCAGAAAAAATGCCTAAAATTGTACGACTTAGATTATAAAAGATTTGCGAAATTTCGAAAAGGGAATTGTGGCAGCAAACAAGAGGGTTGAAATGATATACATATGTATATACATAGTAATTCATGTAACGGCCATATTTAATAGCTAGCTTTTTAGCATAATTATCACTTTTTCCTACTGAAAAAAGAAAAATAAAATAAAAAAAGAAGAAAAAAGAAAGAAAAAAAGAAAAAAAGAAAAAAAGGGAAAAAAGAAGAAAAAGAGAAAAAAGATAAAGAAAACAAGAAGAAAAACGAAGAAAAGAAAAAAGAAAAAAAACAAAAAAAAACAAACACAAAAAAAAACAAAAAAAAAAACAAGAAACAAAAACAAACAAAAAAGAAACAAAAACAAACAAAAAAGAAACAAAAAAATATAAAAAAGAAAAAAAAATATAAAAAAGAAAAAAAAAGAAAACAAAAACAAAAAAAAGAAAACAAAAACAAACAAAAAAAAGAATAAAGAAGAAGAAGAAAAAAGGGGAAAAAAGGAAAAAAATTAAAAAAATTTACGTTTTAATAATAACTAAAATCCAATATGCGGACAGTCTTAGCAAAGCGCCACCACGGCATATCCCAGCTTAACCACTCCATTCCCGCGCCCTCTCAAAACTTGAGTACCATTCACATGCAACACTGTGTCCTGTGCAATGTAAATACCGCATGCTAAGAAAGTAGATCGTTTGTTGCACGCTGTGATAATTCTATCGCTGCGCATAGTCTTCAACTTGAGCTGCTGTCAGCCATCAACCATCAACCAAATGTCGACAAACCGACTTACCACAAGCCAAAAGCCGGTAACTACCAGAAAGTGGAAAATCATGAAATCACATCGGTAAGAAATGGGGGAAAAAAGAAAGAAAAATTTGTGTAGAGGCTTAGGGTTTGTAAAGCTGGTACCACACACAATGACGCTGCAAGGGAAATGATTAAAAACATTAAATTCTCTGCCTAACACAATATCGAAACGAGCACTAAAGGGCATGTGTGCAGTAGTGTGAGGATAGAGGCACTAAATAATGAAACGTATAATAAGAAAATGGTAGTAAGATTTTAATCGCTTCAAGTGCCGCAATCGTGCCACTGACTCAGCTGTTGTTGGTGCATTGGAGGAGGTAGGCCTGGCGTGCTTGTGCGACTATAACGACCTGGTAAGGGTTGCTGCTTTTGTACTAAGCTTAAGTTCATTAAGTTCACACTTCTTTGGGGCCAGTGCACAAAAAGTGCAAAGTTGATCGCATCATTCATACAACAAACACAAATTGTTGAGGGGTTGATGTGGGCCAATGACGCATATTACATTTTATTCAAATAAATGAGCTCTGGAAAAGGGAGGACCAACAATTTGAAATCAAAGTCTCACTGCATAAAAGTATTAAATTTGTAATGATTAAGTGTTTTTCAGCCGCAGGCTGGCATAATCCGTTTAGTGAGCTATCAATCAATTAATCAACCCTGTAGCTAATGAAGTAAGAAATGGCGCGATGCATATCTTGAACGCACGTGTCACTTATTAACACAATGTGGGAATGAATAGAATATTTTTTACATTGAAAATGTTTTGCTAAAAAGTCGTCGACTAGGTAGGTATATTGTAATTTCAATATCAGCGTCCGTATTCGCAAAAAGTTTAAGTCGAGACGGATGTTGAGCAAAACCCAATGAAAGTGGACTATTTATATTCTTTTTCATTACATTTTTTTCTTTAGTTTCACTTTCTTAGTTATTTTTTAATAATTTTTTTAAAGTAATGTATTTTTAATTTATTTTCCTTAAATTACCTAATTTTTTTTTAATAAATTAAATTATATTTTTTAATTATCATTTTTTAAATTTTTTTATTTTTAATTTTGTTTTTATTTATTTATTTATTTATTTATTTATTTATTTATTTATTTATTTAATTCCATTCATAGTCTAGATTACAAAAAAACTTACAGACTACTTATCAATTTTATTAAAAACTTACACCACTCAACAAAGATTTGAACGCAGTTTTAGGTAAAGAAAAGTCAAAGGCTGAAGAATTTGCAATAGAGTTGAACTCTTTCAATGCTCTTAAGATAGGAGCGTTAGAGGCATAGATAGTTCGGGCACGGTCAATATAAAACATATCCCAGTTACGAAGCAACCTAGGGGGTATGTGGAAACAAATATTCTCAAGTAGACCTGGTGAGTCAATCACACCATTGATAATGTCATAGACAAAAGTAAGAGAAAGAATTGTTCTTCTACATTGAAGTGATTGGAAGCTAATGAGTGCACATGTAGAATTGTAAGAAGGAATCGGCTCAGAAAAGTTCAAGGACCTCAACCCGTACCTTAAAAAGATTTTTTGGACTCGCTCAAGTATTTTAATATGGCAATCATGATAAGGCCTCCAAATAAAACAAGCATATTCCAGCTTAGAGCGTACAAGAGACGTGAACAGCAACTTAAGAGTGTAAGGATCTGTAAAGTCAGAACTAAAACGACGAATAAAGGCCAAAACTGAGTAGGACCTAGCGATAATAGAAGTTATATGAGTAGTAAACGAAAATTGCGAGTCGAAAACTACACCTAAGTCAGATAACTCTGAACGAGTGGCCAGGCGTTATCCGCCAATATAATATGCAGTGGGTATTGTGCAACGAGACTTAAAATAGGTTACATGAAAGCATTTGCCAATATTTAAAGGCAGATTATTATTACGACTCCAATCAGCAACGTTATTCAGGTCAGACTGAATGTTATCCGCATCAGAAGGAGTAGAAAGAGCTGTGAACACTTTCAAATCATCAGCGTAAAGCAAAAAATTAGAATGTTGAAAGCAGGCTGAAATGTCATTAATAAAAATCACAAAGTTTCTTCTTTTTTTTAATTTTTTAAATTTTTTTCCATATATTATTTTTTTCCTTCATTTTTTCATTTACATATATATATATTTTTTATTTATTTATTTATTTTTTTTTATTTATTTACTTTTTTTAATTTATTTATTTTTTTTTTTTTTTTTTTTTCATTTATTTCATTTTTTTCTGTTTTTCAATTTTTTTTTTTGTTTTTGTTTTTTTTTTTCCATTTTTTTTTTTGTTTTTTGTTTTTTTGTTTTTAAATTTTTTTTTTTGTTTTTTAACTTTTTTTTGCTTATAAATTTTTTTGTTTTTAATTTTTTTTTTGTTTTTCATTTTTTTTTTGTTTTTCAATTTTTTTTTTGTTTTTCAATTTTTTTTGTTTTTCAATTTTTTTTTGTTTTTCAATTTTTTTTGTTTTTAAATTGTTTGTAATTTTATTATTGCTATTGGTTTTTTGTTTTCCAATTTTTTTTCTTGTTTTTCAATTTTTTTACGACATTGTAATTGCGAGCTTGAGGCCTAGCAACAATTTCATTATTGGTGTTTTTTTTTTGTTTTTCACTTTTTTTATTTTATTTGTTTTTGGTTTTCAATTTTTAAATTTTTTTTCTCAATTTTTTTTTGTTTCTAATTTTTTTTTTTGTTTTTCAATTTTATTTTACTTTATTTATTTAATTTTTTTTTTTTTAATTTAAAGCTATAGTAGGAGATAGGGCTACAGATGGAAATATGGAAGTAGAGAAATAGGTAGCCATGATAGTAAGCGCGTATTAATGTAGAGGTACACGGAGAGGTGCAGTTAGAGAAATAGGGGTCGATAACCGATAATGGAAGGGGCTGTGGAGAGGGTCAGGGAAAATAAGTATCTGATTGTGAGGGCTTGAATAAGAAGAAATAGAAGAGGGCAAAATTCTCAAAATTCATTTTATACAGGTAAACGAGGCATCGAGGCGGGCAAATTCCTTGCAGTCTGCTTGTTGACCGGGTCAGCTAGATTTTTTTTTTCAAATTTTTTTAAGTTCTTTCTTCGTCCAATTTTCATTCCCCTAACATTCGAAGTCTTTATGCCCGAAATATAAACGAAAAGCATTTACGAAAGAAAATATATGCTGCACTAAACTCAAAACGATTAAGTTGATAGATAGATTGACAAGAAGATAGCGTCGAAATTGGGTACACCAGAACACCGTCAAGTTAACGGTTAACTTGAAAGCAAAGAAACCAAATTCCAAACACCAAATGAAAAATTAACAAAAGTAAAATAAAATTACAATAAGACAACAAAAGAAAAATGGAACGAATATCGCGCTTCAAAGAATAAATTCCAAAGAAAAGTGGAAGAGAAAAAGTGGGAAAACGTTTATTAAAGCAGGCAGACCAAATCAACGAGCTGATGATAAGCGTTCCTAATGCTTCGGAACTAACTGAGTCATGCTCATTTCCTGAGTGCGAGTGGTAAACATGCGACATTATGTCATGTTAAGAACGGCTTGTCATGTGAAATATGCGAATAAAACAGAATGAATTTGCATTCGAAGAATTTTGTGTTGAAAATTATTGTATCAAATCATGCGCTTAATGAAATGTGAAGTGCACCACCCTCAACAATGGATTTTCACACGCACACACTATTTAGGAAAAAGGAAAAAGGAAAAGTCATTGAAATTTGTTACCCTACAAGAAGCAACAGAGCACATTTAAATGTTGTACAAGAGTAGTTCTACACATTTTCGTAACACAGTTTTGGAACGTGACTGGAAGTACCTTACGATGGATTGCATAAAATATGAACATATTGGACTGAGCATCAAATAAACTCACACGCATATAAAACGAAAAAAAAAAAAAAAAGAAAAAAAACATATAAAACCGCCACAACATGCTGCATGTTAGAACGACAACAACAAGCACTAAAAAT